>WIQG01000038.1:0-600000 GCA_014925785.1 Mycena galopus ATCC 62051 | reverse complement strand
GCGAGAATGCGAATCAGCTATGGTCGTTGCAAGTGCGCAGGCGGAGAAAAAGGCGCGCGATCCACTCGACTCGCTCTCGCGCGGAGGAGATGGCTGTGCGATCGACTTTTATTTTATTTTTTCATTTGCCGTTTTCTTGGGCGCCAACGGAATTAAGAAATCATTGCGTTACCTCCTTGACAGTATCGTCTTGAGCGGGAACGAGCGCGACGCCGCGTGCCTCGGGGACGACGACGTACGGGATGAGCTCGCCGAGGGCGTTAAAGTGGACCGGCGGCGGCGACGCGTACTGCGGCGCCACAAATAAACGGATGAGAATAGGGGTTTGGAGAAGAGTACAAGAGGCGGACCTTGTCGGAGGCGGGGCACTCGGAACATGTCCACGAAGAGGGATGCCCCAGTTGGCACACCATTGTGGTCGCCATTGTGCGCCCGAATAAAATCAAAATTAACCAGCGCAGAGGGCGGGCGACTCCTATTTGTATCCTGGCCCAATTATTCGGGCAGACTGAGCGCGCGAGGGCTCTCAGTGGATATTGTGCGCGATATTTGCGCCTTGTTTTGCAAGGATTTTTTTTCTCGGACAAACAAACCAGTCAGCTTCTACCTCGCGCTTGCCTCGCGCTTCCATTTGTTTGGCCGCACAACCGCCGACGAAGAGCCATTCTGTGCGGGGATTTCGGTAGGGTATCAAGTAGCGCAGTACGAGGGTCGTTCCTCGGTTTTCAAGACTCGTCTTGGTCAAACTGCTGCTCTTATTTCGAAGACTCTGGGCGCCTCTCTCATAAAGTCGATCGGTATTAGCTTAATTGGCTCGCGCTTCCTGGTATACATCTCGGAGTACGGCAAGGAACTTTCTGCAGAATTAATACCGAGCAACCACTTGAACACTCGCAACAATGGAAAGAACTAAGATGTTGCGATGGCTGCGATGCTCGACGGCGCGTTCGTGTTTTTTTTGGAATCAACGCGAATGCACTGACATTTGTTCAGCCATGTCTACTTAAGCTACCCGCAGCGTTCGATCAATCAGAAAACGACATTCTCAACACTTCTGCGTCTGAATTTCTTTCGAGCTTGAAGCTTCAAGTCAAATTTGGCGGATGGACTTTGTGAACTGATTTTACCGACCCTTTTGTGATCGCTGGCCCGAACACTTTGTCTCTCCAGCTCGGGAACGATATGCTGTTGGTGACATCGACTTACTCTAGCTCAACACACTTATAGAGTAGCTTGATATTTTATATCTACCCCGCCGCATGCAGAACAATGGAACAAACTTTTTTTTGATATCGCGTCGGCTCGATGGTTGCTTCCCGCACCCGAATTTCTGCCGAGTCTAATATGCTTCTCATTTGGGCCAGATCCATTTTTCGCAAGGTCCACTCGTCGTTGTGGACGTGCCTCCGCGTACTCCAGATCCCCTGAACTCCGCTCAGAATTGTACCTCACCAGACCCTCCTTCCCCCAACCACCGCAGGCCCCTTGATAAACCGCAACAAAGCTCCCGTGCTTCCCATACATCTCTTTCCCCGGTCTGTGATCATGAATCGAATCTTCTGCTTCTGAGACGGGTAGATGGTCGTGCACATCGACTCGGTAACCGGCCGTCCAAAGTACATGCATACGTGTTTGTGATTTCACTGAGCGAACTTGGAGGGTTCACGAAAACTACACTCCCTCATAACCGTCTAGATCTTCAATCCGCCAAACACGAAGACTGCGATCTCCCGAGGCTCTTCGTCGCGGCCATCGAGCACATCAGCGCGCTCACTCCTGCGCATTAGCTCATTTTCCACTGCGCCCGGGCCCGAAGGACCCGCGCGCGTGATTCGTGAAAGACGTCCCGCTACTGAGGCCGCCGCCGGACGATGAGGTTGCCCGGCGAAGGTTCCTTCAAGCCTTGGGGGCGTAGCAGCAGCTGCTGTCGTATAAAGAGGCAGCACGAAGCGGAACGCCGAATTTGGCGTAGCAAGGGTCTGTCGCGGACGCAGCTTCATGATGCAATACAATTTGTATTTGTATTACTATTTCAATTTTCTTGGGCATTTCATTTTCCTGTGGAAACTTGACGGTGCCCGAAGCAGGCTCAGATTATTTGCGCTACTTTGTCGCGCGACATGACATCCTTCGTAAATGAAACGTTCTTTGCAGAATAGGGCTCCCTCCAAGCATCGCTAAGGGCATTGACTGCCGCTGCAGCGAGGCAGTGTCATCCTCCCAATTCTTGCATTGAAAGAGGTTAGGGATACGGTAGCAGTGTATCCTTGATCTGCAGCAGATTCTAAATTACCATTTTAAGCTTTCGGCGGCATTGTGATTGTCTCTGTTGACATCAGATGCCCTTGCCAATAAAGGAAACGCGCTTAAACTTCGACGCGCTCCTGTTCCTTGCATGGAAAGATCTCAGCGCACCAGTACATTGTGGATCCGAAAGAGCGTCGTGGGCAGGGTGTGAAACCTTGGGTTGACCGCCGAAGAAAACCTCATCGTCGGTCGACTCCTTCTGTACAGCAGAGCAGTTGCGGTTACAACTCGTTTTGAGTTATATACAGATACATCTTGATCGTCATCTGTATATCGGTTCTGTTACAGAGACTAGTTTTGAGTGATCTCCGAACGCAAAAGATCACGACGCCCATTCGCATTTCGCACAGCAGGCCGCGAAGTAATAATAACTCTTGGAGCGCCGGTAAGCACTTCAACTTGCTCATCTGTTAGTGCAGTGCTAAATAGCTGGTGCATCCGAAAGAGCGGCGCAGACAGGACTCCACGGAATATTGAATACCTTCCGCGACTCTGGTGAGGTGCTTGTCGTTGAAAGACAGTACTAGCCCACAGGAAGAAAAGACTCCTTTCGACCTCTCCGACTCGGAACGACCCACAAGAATCGAAAGTAATACATACAACCAAGAAAGTGAAATAGTTCAAAGAACCGCTACCAACTCATTGGTGATTGTATCTGCGGAATAGGAGAGTTCTCCACAGGTGCATCAGCCAATCCCCGCCAAGGTGAAGATTCCCAAGAGGAATACGGAAGATAGACGAGGGAAACGGTGAGACCTTGCTCTATGAAGGCCTGGAGACTGGGCATAATGTCGAGACCTCCCTTTTGTCGGCCGAATCGGATACCAACATAGTTGAGCGTGGTTGGGGCTTTCATTATCCGCGCAGTAATGAAGCGTAAAACAGCGTCCTCTGTGAGGCTGAGGCCGTGCTCTATGTCGAGACGCTGCAGAGCGGGACAAACTCCCGGAGACGTCAGAACTGCCAACGTGTCGTCGTCGAAACATGTCGGGGACGACCCCCACGGGAAGTCGAGATGGTAAATTTGAAGCCGCTGTAATGTAGGGGGCAAAGCACGGAGGGTTTCGATGAGTGTGATTTTCGAAAATAATTTGAGATCGATGTCAAGAGTCTCCAATTGAAACAAACCCGCAACGAAGTCCCCGAGTGATGGAGAATCTGCCATGGGTCCGGTGAATATGAAATTGCGCAATTCCGGCAATGAAAGGCGCATCAATAAAACCGAGACCGTGGGGCCTGCGTATGTGGTACAGCGTACGGCAAGCGTGTGCAAGAAAGGAAGTTCCACGATGGGACACGACAGAGTTGGTATGTCAGGGACCCCGTCGTGAACCGTGAGCTTGCAGTACTGGAGCCCGTAACATTTAGAAATGGCACAGAATATTGCGTCGCTAGTCAGTTGCAACTGATTAGGCCATGTGGCGGCTCCACCGATTATTAGAGTTGTCAGCTTGGTCCATACGAGCGGGAATTTTTCAGGCATAAAGACGTTTCCCGACACGGAGAAGCTCGAGATTCGAGGATTGCGGAGCATGTTAAAAGGACCACAATCCCAATCCCCGCCGTCAAGTGCGCGGTCGAAATTATCGTGACGGAAAGCAACAGTTTCCAGCAGCGGCATATCGGTGTCAAGGTATGACATGATGTCCCAGAGAAAGGAGGGAGGGGTCGAAAAATCGATATGCTGCCAACGCGGCGCGAATGAGACGAGAGTCTGCAGAATTTGGATGCTAGGGCATGTTTCCGATGGGGAACCACGACCATCTGCACTCTGCAGAGAAATCGATAATGGGCACTGTCCAGAACGGCCCAACCACGTCTTGGCAATCTCGATGAGGTCGAACGAACCATCGTTAGGGGCTCGCAATGGTTCGGCAACATGGAGGCTACACCATAGACGTGGTGTGGAGAGGGAGAGGGCTCTCCAAGAGCTACATATGCGTCCGAGGAGTATAGGCGCCTCGGAAGCGCTTATAACACAATTCCGGTGGGTTGGAAGGCATGCAATGAATATTTCCTGGATTATGTCGGGTGGTAACCGGCGTGTAGGTGAAATGAGAGCTTTGTGGGATTGCACGTAGGCTTCAATGCCGTCGCGCTCCTCTGCTAGTTTGTCGATGGCCTTTTGCATTTCTGCAATTTTATCATCAAGTTCCTTCAACCGATGAGTCGGTTCAGCGAGGAGGCTCTTGATCTCAACAACCTCATCGTCGGAGGGGGAATAATTGGTTCCCAGTCTAAGGACGAACGGGGACGCCATGAAAGCTTGAATGATGGATGATCATTGCCTCGTAAAGTTGATTTGTCCTCTGGCGGGATTCTTGGCCCACCGCCCCATTGACAATTTTTTGCAGCGTCGTCCGCTGGGGAGGGGCATATAATAGCTTGCCTTTGACAATGGATCCAAAATCCCCCAGTGCAAATGCTTCTACGATGGGTGGTTGACCCAGGTTCATCGATTTTCTTCTCTGCTTGACTCTCTTTCACCCCTTGTCAATTTTTAGTGCATGCGTTTAAATTTCTCGTGCTTCCCATCGCGTTATATGGTCTATGGGAGCTTTTTTCGCTGCGTCTGGATCCTCTGCGCCGACTCTCCAACCCTTTCGGAATTTTCTTCCTAATCTCCAACAAGCTGTCCACCGATGAACCCCGCTATGGCAAAAGCTGGGCAGACCTCTTGTTCGTCTGGTACTACATCGTCTTCTTCTCATGGTTTCGCGAGCTCGTCGTGACACTCGGTCGACGCGTCGCCAGATACCTTGGGATTCGTCAAAGAGGCAAGATTGTGCGCTTTGGAGAACAGACATACGCGTTCATATACTACTCCCTCGCGTCGGCTTGGGGCTGCGTGAGTCAGCTGTGCAAGCGCTGTTTGATTTTTCACTCATGGTCACTCAGCGCGTCATGTCTGAGCTACCGACTTGGTGGTACAAGACAGAATCCTTTTGGATCGGTCAGCGATGCGAATCGCGCTAGCCAAAGCTCATTAGTCTGTTCAGATTATCCTCATTGGGACATGAAGCCCCAGCTCAAGAGCTACTACCTCATCCAGGCCGCATATTGGGTCCACCAAGTCCTCGTCCTCGTCCTTGGCTTAGAGCGACCACGGAAAGATTACATCCAATTCATTGTCCACCACATCATCACCATTTGGCTGATTACGCGCGTCCAAGTCCTCTCTATTATTTTACGCAGACGCTGACAGGTTTATCAGCTGGAGTTACCTGATGAATCTCACCTTCATCGGACACGCAGTTTACTTGAGCATGGATGTTCCCGAAGTATTCTTTTCCGTTCGTAATTCTCGTCCTACGACCCTACTCCCGCTCACCCAACGTCTGGCAGTTTTCGAAGCTCCTGAACTATGCCGGCATGACCCGCGCAAAAATTGTGTCCCTCGCGCTCTTCGCATACACGTGGACGTGCGTATTGCTTCAATCATCCTCCCCGTGTCCCCACTCATACTCATACTACAGATACTTCCGGCACTACCTCAACCTCATCATTCTTTGGTCCGTGTGGACGCAATTCTCCCTCATCCCGTCCGTGCCCCTCTCGTTTCATTTCTGGTCTGACTGTCCTAAGTCCTTTACTTACCGACACCCCAGATCGCACGCACAAAAGTGGGCCCCCGCGGAGGGTACATACCTCCCCGGATGGGTGAAGTACTGCATGTGGGCCTCGCTGGCAGGGTTGCAGGCGGTAAACCTGTACTGGTATGCGTTTATCCTGCGCATCGTCGCACGGTGAGTTCGCCCGTGTGCACTTCGTATTAAGATGGGAGGGCTGACGGTGGCTGCGATAGAGCTTTGGTGACGGCGGAAGCGGACGACGTGCGCTCGGACGACGAGGACGAGGGCGAAAAGGAAGAGTAAGGTGCAGTGGACGCGCCAAAAAACAGTTGGGAGCACCGGCTTCTACATAGAGACTTACACCACTAATAAACCACCAAGTATCAGTCGCTCTTCCAGTTTCTCCTTGAATAACGTCGTGAAGTCAGCTACCCCTCGGTAGGCGAAAGCATAAAAGCACTGGCTGTGATCTCCCGCGGTCCCAACTGAGCTCATCACATTTATAAGTAGATCACAATGTTTGCCATCAAGGCCACTGCCAAAGAAATAACCTCCTTCGTCTCAAAAAGGAAATAAACCGGGCGCACAATAGAGCGGACACTCTGGGATTTTTATTTTTACAACATCAGGCAAGCCTTAAATGAGCGGCTTGGGTATCGCAGGAGCCAATCTCTCCTGTATTTTCCCGACGCACCAAACTTGGTCCGATCTCTCCAACTCCGCATTCGGCTCACCGAGGTTAATGGTGATTTGTCGACCGCACGTTTGGTCCTCCAATCCGGTCTTGCATAGCACCCAGTTCCATACTTGGGCTGTGGTTGGAATGGAGAGAAACGCGCAAATGTACTGGAAGAAAGAACGCTCAAGCCCGGTGAACTTGGTTTGTAGCCAACAGAATATAATTTCTTTGAAGCGTATCGGCGCAGGGCGCTGTTGTTGTAAGAGGTCCAGCTGTGACAGGGGCTACAATTTGATGCGCGATAAGTTGCCAATCCAAAGAACCGAAAATATGCATTTTTGCTTCCAGTACCCATGGCGAAAAGTTGACAAGGAAACCAAAATGGTAGGACGCAAGCCACAGAGAGTTGAAACAGAGAATATGTTGAACAGAGAAACGATTTTTGATATATCTAGACATCCGACATGGCGTGTACGTAGCGTAGCGTAAGTGTATATTAAGAGCGTGAATGCTTAATGCGTGAAAAATGGAGATGGGGTGGCGCTCGCATATAAATTTTATGTCGGCTTCACATTGACATCCGACAGAGTCTTGAACGCCTCCTTGTAAGCATCGAGCAGCGCCTTGACCCGTGTTCGTTCCGACACCAGCCCCTCGTCCTCGTGGAGCATCTCCTGGAACAGCTCTGGTTTGTACAGAGAGGCGACGAGACGGTTCTGCACGTGGTACGACGTGTGGTTGACGAGGAAGTGCATGATCGCTTTTGGGACGAGGTCCTGGATGCTCTGGCGGACGATCCCAAAGTACGACGCGATGAGCGAGCGGATGAGCCCCGTCTCCATCTCTTCTCGAAGCGTGAGGTGGTTCCCATCCGCAGGAATCTTCAACAGAATCGTCAGTGTGGCACCAACGAAAATCAACTGGACCCGCTTACAGCTTCGATATGTTTCCCAAGACTCTTCATATCGTACGCAGCGTTGCTGCCGTCTCGCTGCACCGACAAACCAGACGCGATCGCCATCGTGTTGGAGTCGGCCGCAGAGACATCCCGCCCCACAGGTGCGACATTGCTAACCCCGCCACTCGACCGTGTCTGGTGCCCCACATGCTCCATAACACTTGACCCCGCAATTGGCCCCGGTCCATTCTGCCCAAAGAAGTAGTTCAAAAACGTTTCCCTGGCCGACGGCGGCGACCCGCGGTGCGTCTGCGCCAGGGCGGAATGCGGTCGTTGCTGGTTCGGGATCTTTCTTGCTGCTGGCCCGGGCAATGTAGGGGTGGACCCGGTTGACGTCCGCCCGCGGTCATGTATTGTGGCGGACACCGAGCGTTCATTGCCGCGGGTAGGGAAGATGCCATTGGGCAGGCCATTTTCATCGGACGAGTCTGCGTCCTCGTCTGTCCCAGTGCCGTTGGTTGGCTCAGTAGATGCAGGCTGGAGAAAATAAACGGTCAAGAAAGAGAGCGCCTAGAGGCAACTCACTCGTAAAGGGATTTGCCGAGCTGGAGGAGAACTGGCCTGCTGTGCGGCGACAGCTGACCCGGAAATAAAGGCGGGGTGGTTGGTATTGATGTACGCCGCCTGTATCGCGATCAAGCTCTGTGCGTACTCGGATGTGGGACCCAGTCGTTCCCGCAACAGCTCAGAAACGACCTCGATGAGCTTCGCATGCAAGCCAGGGAACCGTTGCAGCTCCTGCGAGACATCCTCAGCTACTCGGCAGCACAGATAGAGGAAAAACACTAACAGTGCTCGTGCAGTTATGGCAGATCTTGACAAGCTCCTCGTACACGAGCTCCACACACCGCAAACTCGGCGCCTCCAGGAGCTTAATCTGGGGCTTTACCAGGAGATCGAATGCAATTTCAGGGACGAAGAGACTGGGACGCGGTCCCGTGGAGTTGCGGATTGCAGTTCGGATGTCCTGGTTATCGAGGTTGGCCGTGGAATCGATCGAATCGAGCGCCTGCCCGAATACGTCGTGGAAAATATAGTATATCCTGGCGCCACCCGATAGTTCTTTTGTGGAGATATCGACCTTGGTGCCTTCGATCGAGGCAACAAAGTCGCGCGCAAACTGGGTCATTAGCCGCAGAATGAGAGCTCCTTGCTGCAAAGATCATAAGTCTTCGGTGAGCGGTATGCGGGATCACGGACTTGATTTTGGTCTCCGAAGCTGTCTGAATCTCCGAACGAATTAAGCTCCTGCTGAGCTTGGCCCATCAGGGTGTTCAGTCGCGCTTTCATATCGGGAAGCTTATCCCGAATGTGGTTCATGAGGACCTGCATCAGGTTGAATGAACATCCCGAGCGCTAAACGACGACGAATCGCACCTGGTTCAAAGTTTTCGCCAAGTATTTTGTCCCGTTCTTGTGGGCGATATTCCGATATGCGGGGTGGTTTTTGAAGAACTCGGTTTCGCTATTCAAGGCAGCATCCATGCTCTTCTCCCCGTTGATATCTTGTTGGCTGCGATTTACGACACCGATAAAGCCAAGCTTGAGGGGATAGACGCGGCCCGTTAAAATGTCCAACGCATTCGTCCCAGCATCCATCAAGTCCAGCTTCGTCAGAACACCAATCGTCCGCCGTCCCTGCGGGTCGACCTGGCGTGCGAGCTTGAGAGACTCAGAATTGGCCAGGTCAACATTGGCCGGTGATACAGAAAGGATCACGCTGCGTAGCGACGCGTAAACATTTTGGGCTAAAGCGAGGAGCGCACACGCACCTGTTTGGTTTGGTAATATAATCCAGCACCAGGTTGCGGATTTGGCGTTCAATATCACTTGGTTGATCTCCAACAGGGATCTTTCAACGCCGTCGTCAGTAAGTATTTTGAATAGCATGGTTACGCGTAGACGCACCTTGGTCAAGCCAGGCAAATCGACGAGCGTCAAGTCCAGCACGTCTGGGCTGTAAATTCGGAGTGATATAGGCAGCTTGCTGACACCCTTGTTCTGCCCCGCCACCCGGAACGTCTCCTGCTCGATCTCCTTGCGAATGTCTCCAAAGTCCGTGAACTTTTTGTCTATGTGGAGAAATTGCGCCCATTCTCGAAATGTCGGGCTGCTGGGAGACGGGTCGCTGGATTCGGGCGTGTGTATCAACTGGAGGACGAGGGGCCGGCGCGTAACGATGCCTTGGCCACGGGGAAGAAAGTCCCGTCCGACGATGCTATGCAATATGAGCGAATTGAGGCTTGAAAGTCCCCGCAACTCACGTCTCGAGAACACTGGACTTTCCTGCTGATTGACTGCCCACCTGGGGACAAGTGAGTGCTTTGAAACCTTCCAACAAAGGCAACGTACAACTACAAGTTGGGGCATGTCCAGCTCCCCTCCTGCCAAAAAAAACGGTTGAATTATGCCACTCGGTATCGAAAGTGGCTGAAAGGGCGCACCCAAATTATTGAAGGTATCCTGGAGCTTGTTCACGAGCTTGATGAGGTCCGTGTCCATGGTGCTGCGCGTGCTTTGTGCACAAGAGGTTGTGGTAGAGGAACAGGAGGTGCCGCGAAGAAAACGCGTAAAATGGTTGTTGCTCGAGGCTAGCCTGGAGCCGTGACGACGCGCCGCAACGGCAACAATTTGCGCTCGGGTTAGGGTTTCATCGCAATTTTCAATTTTTTGCTTCCGAAAGTCTGCGCAGTTTGCGGCAACTACATTCAATATGATTTATTCTATATCGAAAAGTACAACGCCGGTTGTTCATAAATAATAAGGGAAGAGTTCATTTGCAACGACTGGTATGCCAAGCGATGTAATTGGAGCCCCAGCTGCGATTTACATGGAGTTGAGAAACTTCAGCAAATCTTTCCGGTTAGCTTCTCGCTCGTCGTCGCCCTTTTCTTTCTTGACCTTAAGTTTAATCTTGGTAGAGATGTGAGTGCTCGCGTGACACTGGTGAACCGAAGTCAACAAGTACCTTTTTACCAGTCAACACACTCCTCCTCTCCTCCTTGTCCTTCTCCTTGGATCGTTCTCGCTCCTTCCTCCGCTTCCTCCGCTTTCTATCCTCCTCATCATTGTCGTCGTCCTTGTCCCGACTCCTTTGTTTGCTGCTTTTCCGGTCGCGGTCGCGTGTGGAGCCCTCGTCATCGTCTTCCTCATCCCGACTCTTTCGCTTGCTGCTCTTCCGGTCGCGCGTCGAAGAGGAGCCGTCGTAGTCCTTGTCGCGAGAATGAAAATGATACTTGTCTCCGTCCTGTTGGTCGTAGAAAATTGTTATGTTTTGCATAACAGCACCTTGCGAGGTCAAAATCTGTTATTTCTACAAGGGTTTGGGATAGACGTACCACAGAGTTGGTGCGGTGGCGCTCTCGTTCGCGATTGGGGCTCGGACTCAAAGTACGCTTGTGGCGCTGCGCATACCCATGAATGAATAAGGCTATAGCGTCGGCTTATTATAACAGGCACTGACAGATTCATGGTCGTGGCTCTCCCTGCGCAGGCTAGGACTCCGACGGCGCCGTTCACTCTACCACAAAAATAGAATTCAACGGGGTGTCATAAAGAGTCCAGGTCTGACACACCGAATGTTTTTCCTCAGTTCGGGAGCGGGACTCTGCACTCGAATCTCTTCGAGCGCGTCTAACCTAGAGCGAAACTGTAAACCTAGAAACAGGGCGGAATCAGACGACGAGACTAACGTCCGGCCGTTCCAACGACCGGTCTCGCTCGTGCCGGTGGTGCGATTCATGGTGACCAGAGCTACGGTAAGACCGGGACCCAGAGTCAGCGTGGCGAGAAGAGCGGCCATGGTGGTCGTCGCGGTAATGCGGGTTTCCGTCCGTAGAACGTCGCTCAGAAACTGGAGACCGTTCTGTTATTAGCCGTCAAAGCCATGGTGTGCACCGAGGTGGGCAGAAAGTGGGATGTCAGAGAAAGATAGAGGTGAGTCCCATTGGCTTGCTTCTCGGTGGTCGATGTATCTCACCGACTCTGGGCGCCTGAGTTTCCTTGTCGGTTTGGTCCCACCTCGATGAGTATCCCATTGGTGCACTGGTGGTTCGAGGAGAATGAACGTGGGTACAACGGTAAGGGCCGCGGCAACTTTATACGCTTCTGACGAGGTATTGATATAGCCTGAGGTTATCCTTAAAGCGTGTCTCGACTAGTATATCGGTTGAGTACACGCGCCTGTCATTCGGATGTACTCCTATGGTCGCGCGAAAGCTGGGTTCGACTCCCAGGTCGAGAGTTTCTTTTTGCATTTACTGGTACATAATTTGGTTTCCCAGATCTTTGCCTTATTTCCACTCCATTCCCCCTTCTAGCTCCATATTTAATTTTATGTAGCCCCAAATTTTGCACCTCGAGATGAGATCCAACAATCCGAAATTACTAGTGTATTGGGAACATCAACTCCGGACATTCCCCGCCCACGAATAGCCACAGGATAGCATAGAGTCGAATAGGAACCAGGAGTAAAGCCCCTCGGTGTGCACACTGCACTAATAGAGGAGCAAGAATGCAGACCGCAGCGATCACTCGTAATGATCGAGGAATTTAAACCCTTGCTTCCTGCTTACATGTTCTTGGATGGACGACCCGTGGGCCAATGCTTGGGGCGAGCCCGCAACGACCAGCAAGCTTCCCCGGGCACCTGTATTCCCTGCTGCACACACCGGAGACGATGAGGAAGACATTACAATTCCCGCCTGGGAGCCTCAGCCGTCCTGGTCAGACGGTAATAATTCCAACTCTCTCTGGGGTGCCCGCTCGCCCGCACTTGACAAGTTCCCCTCATGGCACTCTCCCTACGATGATCTTCCATTGGGCAAGTCATCATCCACGTCGCTTCCGGAGGCAGCGGATGTGCAAGAAGCTACTAATGAGGACGAGGAAGAAGCGCCTGAGCCGGAATCCGAACCCGAACCTTCGCTTGAATCTTTGCCTGAACCTGAACCTGCGTTTCAATCTGTGCGACAGTCTCCAGTTGAAAGCTCATTCGAACCGACATTCGAGCCGCCTGTAGCATCCCCAGTACTTCCTCCGAATTCGCCGCCTGGAAGTCCCGATGCGTTCGGCACCTTTGAGACTGGATTAGACAATTTACCATCGGCTTCAGACCCATGGGCGCCTTCTCATGGCGCGTCGGTACCCGACTCGGCAGACTCTGCGTGGGGTGCTGCTTGGGAGCCTTCCGACGTCCAAAAACGCGAGGACGAGGTTCCAGCTGTTGTGGATGAATGGGAGGCGGCGAAGCAGCAAAAGGCTCTGCAGGACAAGCACGTCGTACGTCTCTATTAATTTCTTCATACCCGGGTCCATCTCACCCTCGGTGAAGCCACCAGAACTGCTCGCGGCCCTACTGGTTCAATTTACCGAATTTGCAGATGACCTCTGCCCCCCGCAACCGACACCGAATCTGGACCCAGACGACTACCGGGCTAGCCGTCACAAAGGCTTGCAGGGAGTTGACTCTCTGTGCGTGTAATTCCTCAAAAAAATATGAGCGGAGCTAACGCAGCCCACTTCTAGGAACCCCACTATAATGCGCCTCATGCCCACAGACCTCACTCTCCCTCCGCCGCGCCCCTTCCAAAAATCCATCACTGCCAAGCACACCACGGACGCTCTACGCCTTTCACGCAGCGCCGGATTCGTGCGCTTCAGCCCGCTCAGTCACTACGGCGCGACCAAAGGCTCAACCGCATGGGAGGCGTCCGTCAAAAGTCGGCCCGAAGTCGTGGCAGAACCAGATTTGTTACCGCCAGGATGGCGCATCGTCGAGACGAAGAAGGACGCGCCGGTGACGGACAAGAAGAAAACAGGCCACGGGGGACTGCTTTCGTTCTTCGGTCGTCGCACGAGCACACCCCCGGTTGTGGGTGGGGAAGGCGCGATTCCGCGCTCCTCTTCGCCAGCATCCACATCTTCTCCGCGCGCGAGCCTGGATAGCAGCGCCAAGTCCCCGACTTCATCCACAAAGTCGCCTACTACTAAGTCACCTACCACTACTACTACTTCCGCTGCTACCTCCGCTGCCCCTTCTGCTCTGGTAAGCCCTACTACTTCAATTAGCAGTGCGCCACCGCCGCTTCCTGTGGTCCCCGTTGTATCGCAAACAGACCCAGCAGCAGCCGCGGAGCCGGATCCGGTCGCTCCCGTCGCCGCGCCATCTGCCGTCTCACGCTTCCTGGGACGCTTCGGGCGCAAGGCCCCGGATGTGGGGAGACGGCAGAGTCTCGCGCTGTCTGAGGGCGACTTTGACTTCCTCGACGACATCGACGGCTCCGCTACAGGGTCCAGCGTCAGCTCTGGTTCGGACTTTGCGATCAGCGGCGTACTGCTCGATGACCCGGTACCGCTACCTGCGAAACTCGCGCCACCACCCCCCGCGCCGCGGGTGCCCGTGCAGAATCCTATTACCGCAGCTCCACACACCGGCCATGAAGGCCGGCCTTCTGGCGATCCTAATCGTGATGAGCTGGCAATTTTCGGGACATTTACACCGCCTGCTGTAAGGCCTTTTACTCCGCCTCTTGCGAAACCCTTCGCTCCTCCCCTTGCGCAAACCAGCTCTGCACCAACTCCAACGCCAATACCAGTGCCTTCCAGTATGTCGCCCGTCGATTCGGATGTTGATTTCTCGGCGTGGGGCTTTGACGAGGAGGACAAGAGCAGCGGGATGGCGAGAACAGAATCGGAATCTGTGGGAATTGCCCGACCGCCGCCGAGGCAGACGTTCAACACGAGGGCTGCGACGAACGCTCGGGGTACTGCACCCCCACCACGACGAGTGATCGCGATCATGTCTTCTGGGTCGTCCAAGCCTCCGTCGGCGATACCCAAACTGGACGGGTCGTTCGGGTTCCTGCCCCCACCACGGGCAGCACCAACTGTCGCTCCAATGCTGGCTCCGCCGCCTGGGACCAGGCCTCTAGTCAAACCAAAGGCGCTATTGGACGACGACGACTTCTCGGATTTCCATGCCCCCGCACCCGCGCAGATCACCCCCGCCGCGTCGTCCAACTCCTTCTACGACACGAGCTTCTCGTCCTCCACCTCCTCCGAGCGCGGGCTCTTCTCATCGACATCATCCTCCACGTCGGTCCCGACGAACCTCTTTGACGACTTTGACGACTTCCTGCAGGCGTCGCCACACGAGCCCACCACGCTCCGTACCCCGTCTCCGCCGCGCCCGCCCGCCAAGTCCCCCCGCATCCTGGCCCCATCCCCCGCGCCGCTGTCTTTCGGCGCATCCGACGACATCAGCGACGACACCCCGCTCGCGCTCACACGGTCGTCGCTCCAGCAGCAGCGCGCGGCGGCGAGTCACCAGCGCGCGCTCAGCCTCGTCGAGAGCGCCGCCGCGAGCTCAGGTGTCCGCTGGCCCGCGCCCGAGTCGCCCCTCCCCGAGGCGCTCGAGCCGCCGCCCGACGCGTCGGATCCATTTGGCTTCAACACAAAGTCAACGATGCAGTCGCAGCAGGCGGCGTTCCTGCAGACCGCGCCGCCGCCCGCGCTGAAGGCGTCGTTCTCCGCGCCGCCTCCCCCCGCGCCTGTGCCGATTCGCGCGCTGTCGCCGCCTGTGCTATCTCCGCCCCCGCAACCTCAAAAGACGCCCACACCAACGCCCATGGCGCGTTTCCCACCTCCGCCAGGCTCGGCGCCGATGCGTGCGTTTTCGCCGCCCGTGCCGTCTCCGGTGCAAAAGGCTGCTTCCGCGGCAACGCCTATAGCGCGCTTCCCGCCTCCCCCAGGCTCAGCGCCGATGCGTGCGTTTTCGCCGCCTGTACCGTCTCCGCCTATGCAAAAGGCTGCGTCCGCGGCACCTACGGCGCGCTTCCCGCCTCCACCAGGCTCGCGTGCTTTTTCACCGCCTGCACCGTCGCGGACGCCCACGCTGCTACCCCCACCGCAAAATGGCGCGCTTTCACCGCCGATGCTGACCTCGCAGCGGCAGGCGCCTGCTGTGCCGACACCGCCGCCGATGACCTCAGCTGGGTCGGGCAAACCGTCGGGTGGGCTGTCTGCATCGGACCTTTCCTTCTTCGAAGGGCTGTAGACTTTATTACTTACGGTCAATAGTATTATTTAATGTAATAACCTTGAAAGACCTTGAAGCTGAAGCTTAAGAATCAAGCAAGAGAAAGCAGATCTCAAAATCCAGCAAAATCCAGCGACATGCAGCATAAATTGAACATGGTCATAAACGCTACATACAATGCCCAAAAGCGAGAGTGGAGACAGACATCTACTCTTCCTCCTCGTCTTCGTTTTGGCTGAGGAGGATCTGAGTTAAAAGAAGCGTGAATGCGACGAAAAAACATACACAGCGTTGTATCGGAGCTGGTAAACGTCCTTGGACGGAGCAACGACGCGGACCCAGTCGCGGATCGAGTGCTTTTTGAGGAACTTCTTCGTCAGGTATTTGAGGTAGCGCTTGGAGAAGTGGATCGACGTTGTTACGGTCAATTTTGAGCCGGCGTCTGGATGCAAAAGTCAGTTTCTTTTCAAGAATTTAGATACGCGTGAACGCACTGTCGCGGACAATTTTGACATTGTCGCCGAGCTGGCCTGCCTTGCCCTCTACCTTGATGCGGTCATGGAGGAATTTTTCAAAGTCCGCGCCGTCGAAGATGCCGTCTGCAGCGGGCTTGGAGTAGTCAATGACGAACTTGTGCTTGGAGACGGTCTTGGTGGGGGCGGCTTTGGGCTGGGAGAGAGAAAGAGGAAATGAGCCTACTGAGAAGGGAACTCAGCAAAGCATTTGTACGGACCATCGTGGCAGCTGGAAGAAAAAGTCAGTTGCTTGAATTGACACGAGTGGCGGTGCAAATACTGGCCAGTCAGAATGATCCCATCAGTCAAAGAGCTCATAATAAGAAATCCTCAGCATTTCAAACTCCGAACTGACTTTTTCCCTCCAGCCATGTCTTCTAAACTTTCAGTGTCGAGCGTGCGCGGGTCCATCAAGGGCCTCCTGGCTGATGCCACCGGCGAGAAGAAACGCAACTTTGTCGAGACTATTGAGCTCCAGATTGGCCTCAAGAACTACGACCCCCAGCGTGACAAGCGTTTCTCGGGAACCGTCAAGTGCCTCTTTTTTGCAAGCAAAAAAGAATCATTCTTATGCTTTCTAGGCTTCCCAATGTCCCCCGTCCCCGCATGTCCATCTGCATTCTTGCGGACGCGGCCGACATCGATCGCGCAAAACAGATCTCGCTCGAGTATATGAGCGTCGACGATCTTAAAAAGTTGGGCGGTTCCTTGAGTTTTTGTAACCGCACTAACATATAGCGCACAGGCTCAACAAGAACAAGAAGCTTGTTAAGAAGCTCGCCAAAAAGTACGATGCCTTCCTGGCGTCTGAGGCCCTCATCAAGCAGATTCCCCGTCTCCTTGGCCCCGGTCTCTCCAAGGGTCGGTTTCTTACCTCGTTTTATTTCATTCGGCTGCTCAATTCGTCGCCGTAGCCGGAAAATTCCCCACCCCCATCTCGCACGCCGAGGACCTCTCCAACAAGCTTACTGAGGTGCGCTCCACCATCAAGTTCCAGCTGAAGAAGGTTTGTTCGCGCAGTAGATTTGCAATGTATTCCAGCTCATTAACGTTGTCCAGGTCCTGTGCCTCGGTGTTGCCGTCGGCCACGTCCAGATGACGGAGGACGCCGTCCTCGGAAACGTCATGCTTTGTGGGCTTCACTTTTTGCTCTCTCTGCAAGCACACGACTAACCCATCTCTGCACAGCGATCAACTTCCTCGTCTCCCTCCTCAAGAAGAACTGGCAGAACGTCAAGAGCTTGCACATCAAGACCACGATGGGCAAGCCCGTCCGCCTCTTCTGATTGTTGTCGGTATGGAGTATCTACGAGAAGGACACGAACTGGAGACCCTTGCACGCTGCGCACGCTACACCAACGGCCGTCCTGTGGGCGGTTCGGACTGGGAGCTGGGGTGGAAAGTTTATGTCGCATCTATTAGGACTACAAAAATATGACATGCTGTCTACGCATTTGTTTGAGTGCGCGTGCAATGCCCAGCGACAAAATTCGGCGAGCGAGACGCTAATGTCTGACTACATAAATTTTCAAACGTATCGTCCATGCAATGTTTCACCAGGTTTCATCTAGTATTATTATTCAAGCCAAATACGCCTACAGTTCGCCAGCACGGTCAGGCTTAATTACTTGGCCTTCCGGTGCAGAGAAGTCCCTGGCGCAAATGAGCGATTTGATTCAATCGTATCCCTTAAGGGGCACTAGTTCCTGAGATAGGTATAACTGCAAGCTAATGGGCGCAGTGGACTGGTGACTGGCGAGCCTTGCCACCAAAAGGCTAGCCCATTTTTCAACATACGGGTCGGGTGACCTCAGTAAATCCAAGATGTGGTTCAGGGCGTTTGAATCGACAATGGCCTGTGCGCCCTCTACCCATCGGGCGAGCTGGGATAATGCATAGGTGGCTGACGGAATAGCAGTAGATTCTTGTTCCTTGTCACCTGATTTGCTCATATCGAAAAGAAGGTCGACATACCCCTCAGAAAGGACACAATCCGCTCACAGGGCTTCAGCTTCAGGATGGCTGGAGCCGTGCGCTCGTGACGTGCGAGGTTTCCGGCCAACTCGCAAGTCCGTTGTCGCACGTATGAGTTCTGGGACTCGAGTAACCTGAGGATGTGGTCCGTAGCCTCGGCATTGACAATGGCCTGTGCGACATTGTCCGATTGGGCTATCTCAGACAATGCGCAAACGGCCCGCTCAGTGACCTGAAAATCTGTGTCGCTGATCCAAGATGAAAATGACATTGAAAGAAAGAGATACTGAATCACCTCAGCAAGGACACGAGCCGCACACAAAGTTTCAAGATGGTTAGTACGGTAGAATCGTGGCTAGCGAGCCTTCCCACTAGCTCGCAAACCCGTAGTCGCATGGAAGGGGCCGATGATTCGAGCGAGATGAGGACGTGATCTGCAACCTTTGCTTCGACAATGGCCTGTGCGCCGTCTGGCCAGCGGGCGATCTGGGACAATGCGTACACACCCCACTCGACATTCCAAGAATCTTTGTCGCTGACTCGAAATGAAAACGGCGTAGAAACTAAAGAAATACGAACTCACCCCAGTAAGGACACAATCCGCGTACAAATCTTTAGCGCCACGATGGCCGGAGCCATGGATTCATGACTAGCAAGCCCTCCGATTAGCTTGCACGTCCATTCTCGGGCTTCCGGGTTTGCCGATTCGAGTAATTCCAAGATATGGACCGGACCCATCGCGTCGACAATAGCCTGCCCACCTTCTTCCGACTGGGCCATCTCAGATAATGCGTATAGAGCCTGCTCGATAACCCCAGAATCTTGGTCCCTGATCTAAGATAAAGACGAATTCAAAAGAAAAGGGATTGCAACTCACTCCAGTAAGGCCACGAGCCTCGCACAAGGTTTCGTCTCCCAGATGGCCGGCGCGGTGGACTCATAACTCGCGAGCCTTCCCACTATACTGCAAGTACCTTTCCGTACTCTCGAGCTAGGTGACTCGAGCAATAACAGGATATTGACCGTAGTCTTTGCCTTGACAGTAGCCTGCGCGCCGTCTTCCGATTGAGCCATTTCAGATAATGCGTACAAAGCCCGCTCGGTAACTCGATAATCTTCGTCACTGAGCCAAGATGAAAACGACGTCGAATGAAAAGAGATTTCCACTCACTCCAGCAAGTGCACAAGCCTTGCACAAGGTTTCAGGTCCAAGATGGCCGGCGTGGTGGACCAATGACTCGCGAGCCTTTCCACTATACCGCGAGTCCATTCCCGCACTCTCGCGCTGGGTGACTCGAGTAACAAGATGATGCAGTCCGTTCCCTTTGCATCGATAATGGCCTGCGCGCCGTTTGCCCACCAAGCGATCCCCCACAATGCGTGCCCAGCCCACTCAATAACCCGAGAATCTTCGTCGCTGACTCAATATGAGAAGAATGTCGAAAAAAAAGACAGCAACTTACTCCAGTAAGGAGACAATGCGCTCACAATAGTTCAGTTCCAAGATGGCCGACACCGTGGACTTGTAACTAGCGGGTCTTCCCAGTATTTTGCAAGTCCATTCCCGCACTCTCGAGCTGGGTGACTCGAGTAATAACAAAATGTTGGTCGAAGGCTTTGCATTGACAATAGCCCGCGCGCCGTCTTCCCATCGGGCGATCTCACATAATGCGTAACCAGCCCGCTCGATAACTTGAGAATCCTGGTCGCTAGTTCAACGTGAAAATGACGTCGAATGGAAAAAGAAACCCGCTCACCCCACCAAGGACACAATCTGCCCACAAGGATTCAGCTCCAAGATGCCCGGCGTCGTGGACTCATGACTTGCAAGCCTTCCCACTAGACTGCAAGTCCACTCCCGGACTCTCGAGCTGGGTGACGCGAGTAATATCAAAATGTGATCCGTAGCCTTTGCATTGACAATGGTCTGTGCGTCGTCTTCCGACTGGGCCATCTCATATAATGCGTACAGAGCCTGCTCGATAACTCGAGCATATTCACCACTGATTCAAAATGAAGACCACGTTAGCAAAGGATCTAGAAAGGATGTTGCAACGCACCCAGATAAGGACAAAATCCGCACACAAAGTTTCAACATGGCCGGTGCAGTGGATTTGTGACCAGCAAGCTTACTCACTAGCTCGCAAGTCCATTCCCGGACTCGCGAGCTGGCTGAATCGAGCAACAACAGAATCCGGTCTACGGCCTTTGCCTTGACAATAGCCTGTGCGCCGTCTAGCCTGCGGGCGATCTGAGACAATGCATACGTGGCCGACCCAATGACATCGGAATTGGAATGACTGTTTCTAAGAATTCAATAGCGTTTTTATGTAAACTATACAAACTCACTGCAATAGACCCACAATCTGCGGACAAGGTGTCAGTTCCAAGATGGCTGGCGCCGTGGACTCGTGACTAGAGAGCTCTCCTAGCACGTCGCAAGCCCGTCGTAGCGTTTTTGGGTTCGGTGACTCGAGCAACATGAAAATGTGGTTCGCAGCCTTTGCATTGACAACCGCCTGCGCACCTGCTACGGATTTTGAAATCTCACGTAACACGGATGCCGCTTGTCCCACAACTCCAAGACGTTTGTCGCTAATCTACGATTGGAAAGGTGTTTCGAAAATGGTAGCAACCTCACCCTAAGAAGGATACCAAGTGCTCGCATGGTTTTAGCTCCAAGATGGTTGGTGCGACCGACTCGCATTCCAAGAGGCTTCCTAACAACCTGCAGGAACTAATACGCACACCAGGGTCCGGCGACCCAAGCATTTGCGCAACGTGAGGGAAAACCGGCGAATCGACGACCGCACGTGCATCGACCACGGAGGCAAGAGCTCGGGAGGCCAACTCGGACATAATCGCAGCTTTGGTCGACAATGAGACAAAATTCCACCTGAAGCCAGTCAGCGAACTTGTGGACGCCAAGCCTGCACCTACGGAAAATACGAGGAGTATATCTCCAAAATTGCCGTCGAAAGTGGGCTGTCGCGATTCTTTCTCATGATGTCCAAGGCTTGGCGGTGATAGAGAAACTTTGAAAGAGGCTTTGCGGCGGTATGAAGATTGATCGTGGGGCCTTTGAGCCCCGGATTGCTGTCTGACCACCCTTGAACTATATATGCTGGGACGAGATTCCTGGCGAGCTAAAGGCGACGACATGAGGCCAGATGACGAGAGTGAAGGCTGTAGAGTCTTCTCTGGTGTGAAAAAGCGATGGTGGTGCTTCAGTGCTTCAAGTTATAATTGTTTCCAGAACTGAGGCGCATGTACCCGCCTTCCCGGCAACTTGAACACCACCCTCGAAGTCCCACGATATCCGCCTCGGCTCATTGTTGCTGCGTTCTGGTTCGTCCAAGTCAGCGCGTTATTCCGCAGATTCTCGCTTGCAGCACAAACGGCCGTCGCCGACTATGTTTCTTGTTACTGGATGAATTGGAGAAACCAAGTTCATAATAGGAGGTAGCTTTTCCAGGGATTTGCCCGTGTCCATGCTTCAAGTTGGGAACACTACATGGAAACTGGCTGAATACACTGATTGGTCGGTCGAAAGTTAGTGTATACGGTGCTTGGATATCTCGCGGACAAGAGAGCGCTTGACTCTTGTTTGTTTGGCCGCGGCAGATATCGAGCATGTTGAACAATCAATTCACCGCCGAGGCTTTAAAATGGGAATTTGCAATCGGCCGAACTTCGCATAGTAAATAATTACTCTAGATCTTTTTCGCTCCTCTTGTCACGCTACGGAATATTATATTATGTTCGATACATAATCCTTCTGATCCGGTCGGCCAACTCGGCCAAAATTGTGGCTTTCGCTGACCACGAACCATAATCCAACCTACGGAATTAGTCGAGGAGCTGAAGCATTCGGCCTGATACCTACGGAAAATACGAAGAGTATATCTCCAATGTTAGCGTCGAAAGTGGGATGGCATTGTTCTTTGCGATGATTTCCAATACGTCTGCAGCACAAACATCGTACAATTGTTGAAGAGATTGTTCCGGAGCGGCCCATGCAGAAGGCAGAACCAAGCGATCGTCGATTCTGGGCCGAAAAGAGCACTGCCTCTCCAAAGTCTATGTACGCCATACGAAAGCTGAATTTGCTGTGAAGACTGAGCTTATAGCTCGCGGGAGCATGCTTCCAAAGGATATTCCTCGGGTGTATGTCCTATCACGGAAGATTAGGGAGAGTAAATTCGGAGATCACGACCTCACTTCATGAGCAATGAAATATTCATACATGAAGACGAGGCCCTTCGAGGCACATTAATAACACGGTCATGTATGCCGTCCAAGTGCAAACATACCTCGAGTAATTGCCGAGCCATTTCGAACCTCGATGCAGCACAATCGAAGGGAGGCCATTGCCAATGCTCATACCAACACGCTTGAACTGAAAATTCAAAGCCATTTCCCGGGATAGACTGCAGAACAGGTATTGTGTGATTCCGAGGATCGGAGCGTAAGTGATCCGACGAAAGGTTTTTGAGGATCTCCAGTTCAATATCTTCGGCCGGGATGACCTTGACAATTACATGGCAGAGATACTGATCTAATGCGAGATTGAGAAAGACACTCTGCTCCAGATTAGCGAAGCCAGTTGAGCATTCGCAAGCTCACCTCTTGAAAGAAGGTAACGATCCCATCCATAACCCTTACAGACGGATCCCATTCCTCATCAAGTCTGTGGACAAAGTCCTCGTAATGCTGCGGTTGAAAGCGTTCAACAGCCTGAGCAGCTTGTCGTGGGAGATCGGTATTCTGGCGAAAATCTTCATAATACTTTGTACGAGACAGGCTGAGGTCGTGCAGATGAAGCAGGTCTGCAGAGAGGAGCCACGGAGTTTGGAATTCTGATGACTCGTAGGTGTCCCAAGGCCGTAATTGGGTGAACAAAATGCAAACATTGGAGACTTTTTGCACAGACAATTGCTTGAAGCTCATTCCCGCTGTGTCCGGCACATTCTACGCATGACGGTATCATAATTTGTGCAGACAAAAGGAAGACCACACACCGACAGCTTCTCGGGGGTCACTTATCGTCGACAACAGGCCAGCTCCGTCGCTCATTGTGAAGCCTTATATAGGCACGGATCTAAATTGCGCGCCGAGAATCCGCCCGCTTTAAATTGGAGGGTGCAGTTTGAGATTCGGACTATTTCACATCCTGGTTGGAAGGCAAGTGCTTGATCTGATTGGTTCACAGACCTCCGGATGGATACACCAACAATCAGCTCACCGCCAGAAGCTGAAAATGGCAAATTTCAAATCCACGGCAAACGACATTCTCGACTCTGGCAGCTTCTTCATTCCTCATCTTCAATCACGGAACATTCTATCGTCTCATATACACAATCTTTGTATTGCGCATATTCTCTGGGCTAGTACTATATCAGAGTTTGAGTTGTGTCAGCTCCTGATCAAAAGATGAGGCGTGTGCTTGAGTGTGGCCATTGTATACAGATTGACACTGTATTGAAAATCGTTCATGACTGAGTTAAACTAAAGACGACACCACGAGGCCTTGGATATAAAAACAACCTTTTCGATAAATAATGCAGGCTGATCGTTTGGAAGTGTGCTTTACTATCAGTTCGAACGGAATCGAGCGATTTCGACGCGTACCCCGTCAAGTGGAGGCATGGTACCGTGCGACCACGAATTGTCAGCTGCCCGTACTGGTATTTCTTGAAGTTGGAGCGCGCGCCCGGCTTGGTGCTGAGCAACATTGTCTCGTATCTTGCGTATTCGAACCTGGCTCTCGGGATCGAGTGATTGGTCATGGCTCAGCCGCGTAAGCCGCTCTATATCCATAGCTATAAGACATGCGACCCCGGGCCCGTCGGGCGATTCACTGATTGCTTCCAAAGCAGAGATTACGTTGTTGCGGATCGCTTCGTCAAGGTCCCTAACGCAAATGAGCGAGGATAATGGCGTATTTCAATGAAATACCCTAAGAGGGATATGAGTTGCTGAGCAGATTTTAGCTGCAAGATAGCAGTGTGGCTGGCGAGCCCACTCACGAGGTCGCCAGTGGATTCGCGGACTCTGGAGCTGGGTAACTCGAGTAATGTCAAGATGTGGTCCGCCTTCTTTACAAAAGCCAGCGGGTCGCCTTCCCACCGGGCGAGCTCCACTAGACTGTGCGTGTCCAGTTCAATGACACTGATTCAAGATGAAGACAACATCAAAAGAAACAAAATACCAACTCACCCCATCAAGGACACAATGCGCGCGCTTAAGTTCAGTTCCAAGACGGCCGGAGCCGCGGACTCGTGACGAGCAAGCCTTCCCACAAGCTCGCAAGTCCGTCGTAAGATGTGTGGGTTCGATGACTCGAGTAACATGAAGATGTGGCCCGTAGCCTTGGCATCGACAATGGCCTGCGCACCGTATTCCCATCGGGCTATCTCGGATAATGCGTGTGAGGCCCGTTCAATATCTCTCTCGGAATATTCGCCACTGATTCAAATGAATAACATTGGAAGAAAGGAGATACCAACGCACCTAGATAAAATCTGCACACAAGCATTTAAAATAGCTAACGCCGTAGAATCGCGGTTAACGAGACCTCCCAGTAGCTCAGAGGTCCATCCCTGGACTCCCGAGTTGGGGCATTCAAGTAAAAACAAGCTGTGATCCGCAGCCTTTGCCTCGATAATGGCCTGCGCACCGCCTGGCCATCGGCCGATCTGAGACAATGCGTACGTGGCTGACTGGATGACATCGGAATTGGATGAACTGATCCTGACAATCAATTTCGTTTTCCAAAGAGAATTACACACCCACTGCAATAATAACCTCACAATCGGCCGACAAGGTTTCATCTCCAAGACAGCTGGCGCCGTGGACTCGTGACTGGCAAGTCTTCCCACTAGCTCACAGGCCCATATTTGAAAGTACCGTCTGGGCGATTTGAGCAAAGCCAAGAAGCGGTCCGTAGCATATTCATCGATGATGGCCTCCGCGCCGCCGACCGATCGAGCTATCTGAGCTAATATGTAGGTGGCCCACCGGGTGGCCTGTTCAATAACTTTGGTGCTAGGACTAATTCTATAAGAATTACGTTTCTGGAAGAAGCCCCACAAAAAGGCTCACTACAGTAAGATCACAATCCGCTCCATGACTGGTGCGATGCATTTACGACTCGCGAGCCTTTCCACAAGCTCGCAGGCCAATTCCCGGACTCCGGACCTGGGGGACTGAAGCAATATCAAGATGTGGTTAGTGGTGTTTGCATCGATAATGGCCTGCGCGCCGTCTTCCGATTGGGCCATCGTAGATAATATGTTCACAGCCCACCCAATAACCCAAGAATCTTCGTAGCTTATTCAAGATGAAAACAGGGTCGGACGAAAATAAATATAAACTCACCGCATTATCCGCGCAACGAGTTTCAGGATGGCTGGTGCAGTAGAATCGTGGCTAGCGAGCCTTTCCACCAGCTCACAAGTTTCTCGTAGCGTCTCTGGGTTCGGTGACCCAAGTAGCATGAAGATGTGGTCCGTAGCGTTTGCATTGACAATGGCCTGCGCATCGGCTGTGGATTTGGAAAGTTCGCATAACACGGACGCTGCCACTCCACTGACTCTGGGGCGTTTGTCGCTAACTTACGATTAGAATAGTCTCCGAAAAGGGAGGTAGCTCCACCTTAAGAGGGACACCAATTGCTCCCATGGTTGTAACTCCAAGACGGCCGGCGCGGTGGACTCTTGCAATAACAGGCATCCTAATAGCCTGCAGGAACTAATACGAACGCCAGGATCTGGCGACCCCAGCATTTGGGCAACATAAGGGAAAACAGGCGAATCGACCACCGCACGCGCCTCCACCTCTGAGGTAGATCGGTCGGCCAACTCGGCCAAAATTGTGGCTTTCGTTGACCACGAAACATAATCCAACCTACGGAATCAGTCGAGGAGCTGAAGCATTCCGCCTGATACCTACGGAAAATACGAAGAGTATATCTCCAACGTTAGCGCCGAAAGTGGGATGCCGCTGTTCTTGGTGATGATGTCCAATACCTGTCGGTGATAGAGGAATCTCGAGAGTGGCTTTGCCGCCGCATGAAGATTGATCGTTGGGCCTTGGAGCCCCGGATTACTGTCTGACCACCAGCTATATATGCTGGGACGAGATTCCTGGCGACTCAAGGGCTGCATGAGGGGAAAGAGAAGTCGCAATCACTGCCACAGAACTGACGCGTGTGCCGTCCAGAACCACGATGACGTCGGAAAGCTTTATACTGTCGGTTGCCGTCTGCACGGATCTGCAGTCCTGAGCATTGCTGGGTCGGGGTTCTTGATATGGATCGAACTTGAACGCTTGCGTTACGGAAAAGATATGTAGAATCAAGTCATTTGACCTCTGGCCCGAGAATAGAATTTGGCTGAGGGCAACTTTGCCATTGCATGGAGGTGATCGTTGGGCCGCGTGAGCCTAGCTTGCTGTCTGACCACCAACTGTGGATAGTTGAGCGGGATTCCTCCGCGAGTCAATGGCGGCATGATGAAGAAACCTAAGGCTGCTGCAATAGAAGCCACATACAGAGGCAGTACTTTGCTGCCGGACGGCATCATGAAAGAGGACTCGACGCACAGCGATTTAGCCAATCTCGGCCAAGATCCAAAACGGGCACACTGAAGAGGAAAAAAATGTTATGGGTTTGCAAGCGTACAATTCTGGCGACTTTTCTACGCGTCCTTGGCCTTGCGCTGGAGCATCTCGCCGGGGCGCAGCCCTTCCTCGCTCCGTAGAACCGCAGGCTCTTCCTGCACGCCGTACTTTGCGGGGTCCGTGCCGTGGAACGGGTGGTTGACGAGATTGAGCATCGGGAAGAGGGCTGTAGGGAATAAATAAATATGCTGGTAAATCCAGAGGGCTCCGACGCACAGAATTTGAGCTGGGAGTACTGGGAGTTGCGGTGCGCGGCACCCTGCACCCACATCGGCTGCGAGGATTCGCCGTAGAGCGGCTTGCCCTCGCGCGCGCGCTGCGTGAGCTCGGCAAGGTCGCGCGCCTCCTCCCGCGCGTTCTCCGTCCAGCCCCAGAACCGCACTGTACGCCAAAAATTAGCAAGTGCATGGAGAATATAAAGTAACGACGGACTGCTGGATCGCTGGTACGCGATCAGGAAGCCTGCGGAAAATCCAAGCCAGGCACCGAGGTAGTACAAGGGCCGCATGCGGAAGCCGGTGCGGTCAATCTTTTCTATAAACGAGAGCCAGTTGGTTTCAGGGCCCATAGTGCTCGATAGGACGCACCCCAAGCCCAGAACACGGCCGGAGTGCCTGCGGTGTAGGCTCCCCAGGTGGCATAGTCACCCGGACGCATATATCTGATTACTCGGGATGCATGGGGGTCTTGGTCGATGAGCGGGTATTTCGTTTTGGGCATTGCGCCTCGAGTGAGCGCTCAGCAACTGAGATGTAGGGCACAGCCACGCATCACCACGTGCCACCTTGTACTTTGCTCTGCCACCATGAGCGGTGCCGTTCGCTCCCATCCCCGGCGTTCTGCTGCCCGCTCTGCCGCCTCGTTGCCATATGCACGCCCCAAGCAGCCTGCCGCAAAGAAATCCGTGCGTTTACCCTTTTTTTCCGCGTTTTTTGCATGTCAATTGAGGTACTTGGCAGCCCTGGGCGATCGCGACTGGTCTTTTGAGTTTTCTCAATCCCCTTCGTGTTCGCTCTGCCTCGCCTTCTCCCATCGATGTCGACGACTCTGGCGACGATGACGAGCCCAGTTTCAGTGCGGTGAGCGAAGACGACAGTCCGCCAGAATCTCTCTCGGCCCGTGGACGCCAGGTGCGCTTTGTTTGCTGCTTTGGCTCGTTTTCGCCATATAAATCGCATTTCAGATGGCCCATAACGTTACTGCGCCTCAAATGCGAACCCCACCACCAGCCCCGTGTCTGCTCCCTGACTCTTCTTCGCCAGAGAAGAACCTCCGGACCGTCGCGAATTTTCTTGAACAGCGCCGCGGCCAGGCCATCTCCCCACTCGAGGCAGAAGGTCTCATCTCTCTCATCAACAAGAGCACTCCTAGTTCGTTTGCCACCTATATTTCCGTGTAATTATACTGATTTTCTTTTTTTTGGGAATAGCTGAAAAACCAGAACCGTTCCGCTTCTCTTCGAGCGTTCCCTCGACACCTACGCGCGGTAACTCGCCTGCTGGTGAACTCTTCAATCTCGGTGCCTCCCCATCGACCCCGGCCTCGGGTAACTCCCCACGCAAGACGTTGACCAAGAATCCCAATGGCAACTATCGGTGGTCTGGAGCTGGCTCGGCGCGTCCCTCCAAAAACCGCTACATCTCCCCCGCGTTTGGCACTTCCTCGCGAGGTTCGTCTCCACGTCTCGTATTCCAAGACTCTCCCGCGAAGCCTGCCGAAGACGCGTCGCCAAAGCGTCGTCGGCTAGAGACTCCCGCGGCCACCACCCCGCCACCTGTGCCTCGTTCCGCCGCCCCAGACCCGTCTCCGACCCGCGTCGCTGCCTCGCAGCACTTTCCGTTTCCCCAGAGTGCCACCCCGACCTCGTCGCCCGTCGCCGGTTCTGCACTTACGCCCATTACTCCGAACACCCTGCTCAAGAAGACGCTGCCCGCGCATCCGTCCCCGCTCCGCCAGGCGTGGGGTGGCTCCCCCGCGTCGTCGATCTCCTCCGGCAACTCATCTCCGGCGCAGGCTCCGACCAAGGCCGCAAGCCTGCTCACCGCCCTGATTCGTGACGCGGATGCGGAATTGCCCAAGCGCAGCGCGGACGTACGCAACCCGTATCAAAGTGCGAGCCCCGTCAGTATCCGTGTGACGAACACGCATCCCCCGGAGGCGGCGACCCGCAAGCGCACGCGCGCGACGGGGCGGCCTTCTGCCAGGGAAGCGGAGAAGCAGAAAGAAAAGGAGGCGAAGGAGAAGGAGGAGCAAGAGAAGAAGGAGAAGGCGAAAGAGATGGAGGTTGTTCCTTCCCAGGCGATCCTCGAGGCGACTCTGCCCAAGGGGAGCAAACGTTCGAGGCCGCCGGCGAACTTTAATCCGAACGCGAGTCTGAACAGCCTCGCGCCGCCCTCGCAGCAGGCCACGCGTCGCAGCCCGCGTCTGGAGCCTCAGCGCATCGAGGGCGAGGACGATGCGGAGGAGAAGGACAAGGAAGAGCGCGATGCGGGGGCGCCGGTGACGAAGCGCGCACGAACGCCGAATGGGGTCCCATTAGTGAATGGTAATGGTATCTCGAAGGAGACACCGCCCGTGAATGGGCACAACGTCGAGAAAGACACACCGCCTGCGCCTGTGCCTGCTGTCACGCAACCGTTTACGTTCCCCGCTGCTAGTTCCGTTCCGTCCATGTTCGGCAACAACACGGGGAGCAGCAATGGCTTCAGCGCTGCTGCACCTCCATCCGCCACGGGGAGCAGCGCCAGCACGCCCAGTGTTACTCCAAGCTCCGGCGGATTCGAGTTCCGGCTCGGCCCCAAGCCGCTTGCGACTGTGCCCAAGGAGCCGTCGAAGCTGCGCTACTCGTTCCAGCCCCCTCCGACGCCGCCCCCCGTCGCGGAAAAGCCCGCAGAGAAGAAGCGGCAGCTCTTCCCCATGGACCCGCCCCCACCACCGGCACCCAAGAGTTTCCAGCCGTTCGCCCCGCCCACCACAGTGATTCCTGTTACCCCTTCCGCCGAAGCATCCGGGTCTACCGCCTCCTCGCGTTCTCAGGACCCCAAGGGCGCCGCGCGTACGCTCGCGGCCTCCGCGCTGCCTTCATACGTCTTCTCTGTCCTGACCAACACCCCGAACTCGTCTGCTGCGCACGAAAAGGCGCGGAACGCTGTGAAGCGGCTCGACAAGAGCGCGCTGCCGGTGTTTAATTTCGCTGCGCCGTCAGCGACAGCGGCAGACAAGGGGAAAGGGAAGGAGACAGTACCCGCGGCTGCGTCGTTCGGCCTTGGCTCTGGGCCGACGGCGGCGCCCGCGCCGGCCCCGGTGATAAAGGCATTTGACTGGGGAGCGGCGGGGGCGAAGCCGAAGGCAGCGAGCGCGGCGGGCTCGTGGGCGTGCGGGACGTGCATGCTGGTGAACCCGGCTCATGCGCTGGAGAAATGCACGATATGCGAGACGCCGCGGCCGGATGCGCCGAAGGCCGCGCCAGCGGTGACGGGGTTCGACTGGGCGGCGGCGGGGACGAAGCCGAAGGGGACAGGCGCGGAAGGGGCGTGGACGTGTGGGACGTGCATGCTTTCCAATGGCCCGGAGGTGAAGGATAAATGTTCGGTATGCGAGACGCCGCGGTAAAGCGGCGTGGGGTTTTCTGGGATGTTTCTGTGGTATACGTCCACACAAGCAAGCGAGCTCTCCATCCATGCATACGGTCTCCGGTTTCTGCTTGTTTTTTGTTTCATTGTTTCTTCGCATCCTATCTCAATCCCAATCCATCCCAATCCGATCCACATACAAAGCTCATTACATATCACATCCGCATCGTAAGTACCTTGTCGTTCACAAAGATTGTACAGTAGGTAGTTTCTGACTGCCATTTGGAATCACAAGCAAAGCACGGAGGTGGTTGATTCCAATTTTGAATAATGCACCCTAGCTCTGGACGATAATCGCCCTAGCTCTGGGCGGGGATGTGATCGGGATGCTTGTGAAATCTTGTAGGAAACAATATAATGTCGTCCATAATGAGAAAGGAAGGAAGGGAACTACTCTAGATTGTGGGCGGTTCCAACAATTACCATTTTAAGCGTTGGGTGGTGAGTTGATTGTGTATGTTTATCGGGTCAGCGAGCCAAAACAAACCGAACCCTGTTGACGCACCCTGTCTTGCATTCGCCAAGAAGCAGAATATTCCAAGGCATCAGACCAATTTCTCAGGTTGACAGGCACTGACTGCTCAGAGCATGTTGATTGCACTTAGACGTGCAAGAACCATTACTGACATTTCATCCATTAAGTAACCAGGGTCCAGGTTCAGAACTGTTCAGAAGCGCGGTCGCGCAGCAGTACTGTCAACGAGATTCTTCGAAATGGCACACAAACCGGAACCAAGATCGCTTGAACAACAGGAGTTCATGGTGGCAGCAGCCTGGTATACTTAGTAGGCGCATGTCAATCCCTATCATCATTTAGCGCCAATAGATGAATCTGTGAATCTCAATGCCAATTCCAATCGCCTCAGATGGTCTCCCGCTGGAAGTTGGAACAGATTGGACGACGAGCTGAAAGGCTACCACTTCCGATTATAATTTAGTGGTCTGGAAACTTCTATTCATAGCAAGAACTCGAAGCGCGCAAATGCCCTCCCCTCAGCAGCTGTAAACGCAAATTTAGCTAATGGTGCGTGGTAACCGGAGCCGCAAACATTCGAGCTGTAAACTCTGAATGCCAGTGATACATAATATCGTGGGCCTTCACTTGAACCTTGTTATATCCTCCCTAGGTATGCGCGTTGCTTCGTGTTGCTTCCGTTCTGTGGGTCAATTCTCGCAGATAAGCATCGAAACATCAATTTCCATATGGTACCGAAAACGCATTGTACGGTAGGCGGGAGCTACGCGTTCCATTTAAAGATGTAGTTCGGAAGCCATGGCCGCTATGCAGGGTCACAGTACCGCAATTGACAGCACTCGTGGGGTTCGCGTGGGGTGCTGTATCAATACAGTGTCCATGGCGACTTGGGGATTCCCTATAGTCTCTCCTGACAGACATCGTTTTATCGGCACCAGCTTGGACCTCACTAAAAGTCTCCTGATGGGTACAGCCTTCGTGCCCTTCGTCCTTCCTCCATGCCACCATTGGAATCACGCCCCAGCATACACAGTTGGTGGTCAGACAGCAATCCAAACCTTCGAGGACCAACACTTAATCTTCATGCGGCGGCAAAACCACTTTCCAGGTTCCTCTATCACCGCCAGGCCCTGGACATTATCAAAAAGAACCGGGGCAGTCCACTTTCAGTAGCAACATTAGAAATATTGTCCTCGTATTTCCCGTACGTGTGAGCGTTGCATCTGCTAAACTGCGACTGATTTTGTAGGTGGGACTTTGTTTCGGTGTCAACGAAAACTGCGATTATGTCTGAATTGGCCAACCGATCTACCTCTGAGGTGGAGGCGCGCGCGGTGGTCGATTCCCCTGTTTTCCCTCCGGTGGCGCAAATGATTGGGTCGCCGAATCATGGCGTTCGTATCAGTTACTGCAGGCTATTAGGAAGCCTCTTGCGATTCGAGCCCATTGCGCCGACTATGTTCAGGCTAAAACCATACGAGCAATTGGTGTTCCTCTTGAGGTGAGCATTCCTCCTTTTTTAAGCACTCTTCTAACCGCAAATCAGTGACAAAAACCTCCAAGTTATTCGAGAGGCAGCGTCTGTGTTATGTGAGCTTTCAAAATCCGTAGACAATGCACAGGCCATTGTCGATGCGAATGCTACGGACCATATTTTCATGTTACTCGGCGAGTCAACGCAGCTGCAGCTGGCATACACGTTACCGCGGACTTGCCAGCTGGTGGCAAGACTTGCGAGCCATCATTCCACTGCGCCAGCCACCCAGAAACTTTTTGTGCGGATGGTGTCCTTACTGGAGTGCGTTGGTGTCAGTGGTGAATATTGTTTTGTTATTGAGCGGCCTGCGTACGTATTATCCACGATGGCCGAATGGGAAGACTGCGCGCAGGCCATTGTCAATGCAAAGGCTACAGAGCACATTTTGACATTACTTGACTCACCTAGTTGGCAAGTCCGGAAATGGGCTTGTCAGCTAGTAGGAAGGCTCGCTAGTCACCAGTCCACTGCGCCGGCCATTTCGAAGCTGAACCCTTGTGCGCGGATCGTGGCTCTTTTGAGGTGAGTTTGTGACCCTGTCTTTTTGACGTGATTTACATCTTGAATCAGCCGTGACTATTCCCGGGTTATTGAGCAGGCTGTGTACGCATTATCTGAGATAGCCAAATCCAGAGACGGCGCACACGCTATTGTCAAGGCAAAGGCCACGGACCACATCTCGATCTTACTTGACTCACCTAGCTGGCAAGTCGCAAAGTGGCAAGTGCGGAAATGGACTTGTCGGCTAGTTGGAAGGCTGGCTAGTCACGAATTAATTTCACCAATCATCTTCGCGTTGAAACTATCCCAGCAACTCGTGTTCCTCCTAGGGTGCGTGACTAGATTGCCGTCGCACTATTCAGCCTAATTTGCGACAGAAACGATGAGATCCGCCACGACGCACTGATTGCGCTGGAAACAATCAGCAAATGGCCCGATGGCGTCGCAGCCCTCGTAGTAGAAGGCGATGTAGTACGTGAAAGGCTCAAGAAGCTGAGCCATGACCGGTCGCTCGGCCTCAAAGGCCGGGTTCGGACACGCAAAATACGACACAATATTGCTCAGCACATGGAGCGCGACAAGAGATAGTTGATAATTCGTGTCCATATGTAGGGTATACAATGCATGAAACATGAAACAGTGCGGAAGGAGCTGTAAGGCCAATTAGCAACAACCGCAAGTCACATGTCCGCGAAAACTCTCCAATGACCATCACGGTTGTGCTCGGGTCGCAGTGGGGCGACGAGGGCAAGGGCAAGCTCGTCGACATCCTCGCTGCCGACGCGGACATCTGTGCAAGATGCGCTGGTGGCAATAATGCTGGGCATACCATTGTCGTCCCAATCAACGGCGTTCGAACAACTTTTGCTTTCCATCTCCTTCCTAGCGGCCTCGTCAATCCTTCTTGCACTGGGCTTATTGGAAATGGTGTAGTCGTGCACGTTCCTTCGTTTTTTGCAGAGCTCGATGCGTTAGAGGCTCAGGGTGCGCGCTCACCTTGTTTCTTTTTTTGTAACAAAAATCAATTGCGTCTCGTAGGTCTTGACTGCACCGGGCGACTCTTTGTCTCGGATCGCGCCCATATCGTCTTTGATTTCCACCAGATCGTCGATGGATTGAAGGAGGTCGAGCTCGGCGGGTCGAGGTTGGCCGCCTGATCTCGAGTGATCGCGTCTGATCTTTGTTCAGCATCGGGACCACGAAGAAGGGTATTGGCCCCGCCTACTCAGCAAAGGCATCTCGGTCTGGCCTGCGTGTGCATCATCTCTTTGATCGCGCTACTTTTGCAGACAAGTTCCGCAAGGTCGTTGAGAACCGCTTCAAACGCTACGGCCACTTTGAATACGACACCGAGGGCGAAATTGTGCGCTATCAGGTGGGCCAGTCTTCTCTTGCATTCTTCATTCAATTCAAACTCGAGCAGGCTTTGGCGGATCGTCTCAAACCGTATGTAATCGACAGCGTAGTGTACATCCACCAGGCGCGCGCAGCAGGCAAGCGCATCCTCGTCGAAGGCGCCAACGCCGCCATGCTTGACCTCGACCTCGGCACTTACCCCTTCGTCACCTCCTCCGCCACCACCGTGGGTGGCGTCTGCACCGGCCTCGGCCTCCCCCCGCGCGCGATCGGACGCGCCATTGGCGTCGTCAAAGCGTACACCACGCGCGTCGGGGGCGGGCCCTTCCCCACCGAGCAGCTCAACGCTACGGGTGAGCACCTCCAGACCGTCGGGCACGAGTACGGCGTGACAACGGGGCGAATGCGACGCTGCGGGTGGCTCGACCTCGTCGTGCTACGCCACTCGTGCTTGATCAACGGGTACGACACGCTCAACCTCACCAAGCTCGATGTGCTCGACGGGCTGCGCGAGATCCAAGTGGCCGTCGCGTACAAGGACTCGGACGGCGTGCCGCTAGCGGGCTTCCCTGCGGATCTGGGCGTGCTGGCGGCGGTCGAGGTGGAGTATGTGACGCTCGCGGGGTGGGAGACGTCCATTGCGCAGGTGCGCAAATACGAGGACCTGCCGGACAAGTGTCGCGTGTACGTCGAGTTCATCGAGAAGTTCCTCGAGGTGCCAGTAGAATGGATAGGCGTGGGGCCTGACCGCGACGCGATGTTGACCAAGGAGATAACGAAGACTAAGTAGAAAGAAGTCAAAGGATACATAGTGTATATGTATGTAATCGAGTGAGTGAAATAGAGGAAACATTATTTCTGTATGAAATCGAGACCACGTTCAGGCCTGTCCAGGCGCGTCCCCGTCGGCTCCTCCATCAGCGTGCAACGTCGATAAAAAGTGTACACAACGGAAACATTCGTGGCGACACCGATCAACTCTATCCTGAACTTGAACTTGAACCAGTTGAACCGAGCGCAAATACCTGCATCGCACCCGCCACCGCGCGATCAGCCTCGTCAGCGTTCTCGATGTCATAGCCAGCGACACTGAAGATATTGGTCGAGGGGATGCCGTAGATTGCCTGCAGGCATGAAGGCGTCATCGTGGAAGGTGCGCTCGAGGTGTTGCAGCTCGCGGGGACCTCACGCCCATAGACCTCGACCGTGCGCGCCTCGAGCTTACGCTCTACAGCCATAGTTGCACGAGCTAGCTGATTCCATAGTTGTGCTATAGCGTCTGTCAAGAGAGACTGATAGCGAAGTTTCCTGAACCTGTACTTTGACCATTCAATTTCTCTGGGCCCGAGCGACGCTATCTTTTCGGTGAACTTGACCAAGTAGGTCTTGAACTTGGATGGAAGGCGCCTGCTGCGGCCGGATGGCCAGCTGTGGACAGGCGCTCCAGTTCGACTGACTGCCTTTTGTGCGTAACATCAAAAAAGCTAAAATCCACTGGATGAAAATTTCGTGGCTTCCAGAGAACATGAATTTCCTGTCGAAACAAATACTAGTTGCAAAGAAAGATCCTCAGGCGCGACCCTTAGAGCAGTATCACATCGCCACCACTGGCACACCAAATCCTTCCAACCACCGTCACTTTTCGAGTCTGCGCCAAACCCGCACGGCAAAGAAGACTCTACAGCTCTATCTTTGTCCTCCCCTCAATTCAATCCCACTACTGGTTCCCTAGGAATCTTGCCCAAGGTTCAAAGCAGTGACTGGTCTAACACTCGGTTTCTGCAGCAGGCCCGCAAGTTGGACTACGACAGCTCTTCGAAATCCAAATATCCCGAATGGATATACATCGGGGGCCACAACAGCTGTGGCTGACTATAGACGGCAAACATCACTTACAACAGCTTTCACTCCTTCGCTCCTTCCTCTATGTCACCATTAACACGCCAAGGATCTCGCCCCAGCATATACAGTTGGTGGTCCGACAGCAATTCGGCGCTTCAGGGCCCAACAATCAACCTTCATGCAGTGGCAAAGCCGCTCATGAAGTGGATGTATCACCGACAAGCGTTAAACATTATCAGAAATAACCAAAACAGCCCATTGACGGCGGCGACCTTGGAAATATACTCATCATATTTTCCGTACGTCTGACTTGAGCATCGCGTGGCCTGAGCCCGACTAGTTCTTCAGATGGGCCTATATTTCATGGACGACTAAAGCTGCAATTTTGGCTGCGTTAGCCTACCGACCTGCCTCCGAGGTAGAGGCACATGCGGTAGTTGATTCACCTGTTTTCCCTTGCGTCACGGAAATGCTTGGGGCACCAGATGCTAAAGCACGGAGGTGTTCGCGTATGATATTAAGAAACTTGGCATTGTACGAATCCACTTTACCGGCCGTCTTGCTGACGTGTGAGCGATTGGTGTCCCTCTTGTGGTGAGATTTTCTGTCTTGTGGGAACGCCGTTTCTGATCTCACGCTCAGGGATGAAGATCTTTCAGTTGTTGCAGAAGCAATACAAACTCCGTGGATGGCGCACAGGCCGTTGTGAATGCAAAGGCTACGGACTACATCTTGATATTACTGGAGTCGCCCGGCCCTGAAGTCCGACGACGCACTTGCGAGCTAATAGGAATGCTTTCCCGTCGAAAATCCACTGTGTCTGCCATCTTGGAATTGAAACTGTCGCAGCAACTTGTGTCCCTGCAATTTCTGTCCCTGCAACTTGTGCCCTTCTCAAGGTGTGTACATATAACTAGACCATGGTTGCACCATCTGAACTCATTCGCGCAAGGGACCGGATTATTGCTGCCGCACTCTTTGCGTTGGAAGCAATCAGTCAATGGCCTGGAGGGATAGACAGTGATGCATGGGAAAGACTCGAGGAGTTGAGCCATAACCGGTTACTCAACCTGGACAGCCAGCGTACAGCTGACAAGATATTGGACAATTTGTGGCTGGGTCAGGTTCTCCTTGAGAATAATCCTTTGCCCTTAATAGCGTTTGACTGACTGTAATTAAAGGATGGGTGAAAGATTTCTAATCTCTAGAACAGTGTTTCTACTACCAGAATGGTAGGTTGGAACACAAGGAAAATATTGCAAAGCTGACTGTCGATTTAATATGGGACTAACTGAATGTGTAAGACGTTGGAATGGCGCGTGTGTGGCTGGCCACAACTTGTCGCTGGTCAGAAAGAATGTCAGATTAGTTCCGGACGTCATTGAAAGCGCCAAAACATCATGCCCGGCAGAAGAGAAGACTCTACAGCTTTTGCTTTCTTCATCTGCCCCCATGCCGTCGCCCTTGGCTCGCCAGGAGACCCGCGCGAGCGTACTCAGTTGGTGGTCAGATAGTAATCCTGGCCTCCAACTTGCCCAACGATCAACCTTCACGCAGCAGCAAAGCCGTTCCTCTATCACCGCCAGGCTCTAGACATCATCAAGAAGAACCACAATAACCCACTTTCGCCAGCAACATTGGAGATATACGCCTCATATTTTCCGTAGGTGCAAGCATCGCGTCCTCAGGAGCTCGCTGACTGATTTTGTAGCTGGAACTATGTTTCATCGTCAACTAAAGCTGCAATCATGTCCGAGTTGGCCTCCCGAGCTCTGTCCTCTGAGGTCGACGCGCTTGCGGTCGTCGATTCCCCGATTTACCCGCATGTTGCGCAAATGCTTGGGTCGCCGAATCCTGGTGTTCGTCTGAATTCCTGCAGGCTATTAGGAAGCCTAGTATGGCATGAGTCCACTGCGTCAGTCGTCTTGGAGCTCAAACCATGCGAGCTACTGGTGTCCCTCCTATGGTGAGGTTGCCTCTTTTCTTTCGAATACTTACTGCGCTGATCCTAAATCAGCGACAAACACCTCGGAGTCGTTGGAGAGGCAGTATCCGTGTTATGTGAGATTTCGAAATCCGGTGCGCAGGCAGTTTTCGGTGCAAAGGCAAGGGCTAACAAGCTACTCGAAAGGCTCGCCAGTCACCAGTCCACGGTGAACCTCATTGTACCTTTATTGAGGTGAGTTGATATTATTTTTTTATGTAATTTTTTTTGAACTCGTCTTCATCTCGAACCAGTGATCGCGATTCTCGGGTAGTTGAGTCACATTGTCTCAGATTGCACGACGGGAAGACGGTGCCAAGGCTGTTGTTGACGCGAAGGCGCACGACCGCATCTTGATTTTACTGGAGTCACCCACCGCGCGCATTCGGAAATGGACCTGCGAGCTAGTGGGATGGCTCGCTATTCACCAGGCCACTATGCCCACCATCTTGCAGTTACAATTTTCCCGGCACCTCGCCTCCCTGTTACGGTGCGTAAATAGACCATAGATTCATCATCCAAGCTCATTTGCACCAGGAACTCTGATGCAGTCCACGATAGTTTACTTTTTGCCCTGGAAGCGATTAGCGAATGGCCAGCAGGTGTCGCGGCTCTTGCAGAAAACATCGACGACGAATTACTTGAGAGGCTCGAGGAGTTGAGCCATGACCAGTCACTCGACCTCGCCAGTCGGACTCAAACACGCAAGATACTTGACCATATCACTTGGCATGCGGCAGGGAAGCGGAGTCTGGCGACATGGTGCAGTCTTCCCCTTTAGCAGTGTAGACACGGGCGCCTGGTCAGTCTAGAGATAAATAAGCAGTGTCAGTAACATCTGAATGCGACCAAAGGTTTCCAACTCCAGGGTAATATCGAACTGCACCGCAAACCATCGGTAGGCCACTGGAAGTCCTTGTCGAATGCGAAGTGGGCTGCTTGTTACTGGGTAAGATCCGGATCCAAGTGTCAGTCCACATTCAGACTCTCCATTGTTCGGGTAAGCCGGGCGTTCAAGACGGTCTGCTTGGAGATATTTTTCTTTTGTATTTTTGCGAAATTAACGCCCGGTCCTTCGAGGCAGAACTACGGCGGTGATTAGATTTCGCCTGGATGTCCGGAGTACGTGGGATGCAGCACAGCGTAGCCGCCATTCTTGTTGTTCTTTCGAATCACCACATCACCATTCATTCTTGCAAGACAAGGTCCGGCGCGGCACGCCGTATTCACTGTGTTCCGTGTAGCAAACGGTATTGACCGCGAATTCGCGCGTTTACAGACTTTACAAGGTCGCCAGAGCGTGAAAGCAAGTTATTGGGACCAACAGGCGCAGGAGGCGTGTTCGATAAGCACTTACGCGAAACAATGGGGTGTGACTCTGTCACATTCGCGTGACACCGATTCTTATTGTCTGCTTTCGTTGACAAAGACTCGCCATTGTTCACGGGATAGCTTGTAAAAGGAGTGTAAAATGGAGTGCTATTCTTTCCCGACCGCCATTTACGAAGTCTCTACGACGTCGCCGGTCGACCATGACCTCTCCCCACAGCTGGACCGCAGCTCCTCCCACTTACGACGCTCACTCTCTTGACTCGACGCAACTTAGACCCTATCTCCAGCTCCCTCACTTGCTTTCTCTCACTTGGCTCGCATATCCCATTCTTTCTCTCGTTTTCGTCGTCTTCCGACTCCAACTCTCCCTTTCTTCTTCTCAAGATGCCGTTGCGAGCGCAAAGAGCGACATTCTCGCTAGCTGCCAGGCAGCAGAGAAGGCCGCCACTGCCGCCGCAAGCATGCCCCGTTACATGGCGATCGCCACTAATGAACAATTCGCCACCGCCGTTAACGATTCTATGGAGGCCGCACGAGAGGCTTTGATTCTCGCCTTGACCATCATGGAGGCCATTATTAATTTCATTGTGGACACGTACCGATCCACTTTCCTCTGCTTCCTTGAACTTGTGATTCAAGGTGGCCTGGCAATTCTCATTGGCGCTGTGCAAGCGGTGCGTCGTTTCCCCTTCTTCAAAGTGCGCGACTCACAGATAAGATGTATAGCTCAATGTCGTCGTGGAGGCGGCTGCCAGCGGAATCCGTACTGCTATCCAGGATAGTGTCGGCGCCGCAAACAGTGCGATCTCAGGGCTTGCCAGTGTTGCTGGAAAGTTCGGTATTTCCATCCCCACCCTCACCGTTCCCGACCTGTCATCTCTGGAAAATGTTACGCTCCCGCAGTCGTTCACCGACTCCATCACATCTCTTAATAACAGTCTTCCCACTTTCAACGAGTTCAAGCAAATAATTGATCAATTGTATGTGACCGTCTTTTTGGTGTTTCGCTCGCGCTGAATAATGGTCTACAGCATTGACACTCCATTCGAGTTGCTGAAGGCGGACATTAACGACACATTTTCCGGGCTCTCCTTCAACTCTTCCATCCTCGCGGTTCCCGAGCAGAACACGTTGTCCTTTTGCAACCAACTGGACACTTCGTTCATCGATGACCTCGGCCAGGATCTTGTGAAGATTGCCAAGATAGGCATCATCATCATGATCCTCCTCATCCTCGTCCTCATCGGCCTGAACTGCCTGTTGGAGTGGTACAAGTGGAGGTGCCAGCGGCGCCACCTTGAGTACACCCGTCAGGCGTGGACTACGGACCCAACACTGTACCACCAAACTTCGGGGGGGATACCGAACGTCACATTGTCCGACCATAACATGCTCATGCTCCAGGCCAACGGCGTTCATCCAGTCCTCACCCGCATCGCCAACAATATCTCCGCCAAGCTGCGCCTCTCCCCCTCGAAGCACATCCACTTGCAGTGGTTCCTGCACTACGTGTTCCACCCACCCGCTCTCGCGTGCTTCCTCATCGGTTTCTTCGGCCTCCTCTCCGTTGAGCTCCAGTTGATCGCTATGCGGCCACTGGTGGACAAGTTCTCGGAGCAGGCCGCCGGCGCCACGACGGATTTCAGCAACACGATAGCCACGAGCATCAACGCGAGCATGTTCAACCAGAGCGCCGCATATGCGACCTCTGTCAATGCCCACGTTGACTCGATCCAAAGCACTATCAACGACGGGCTCTTTGGGTGGGTCAACACCACGACAACGACGCTCAACACCACGATCGAGAACTTTTACGAGGATATTCAGAACGCGGTGAACTCTGTGTTCAATGGCACGATTCTGGACGCCCCAATCCAGGATTTCATCAAGTGCATCATCGGGACCAAGGTCGACGCCATCGAGGACGCGTTGACGTTCCTGCACAATAACCTCAACATCAACATCCCGCGCGTCAACGATACCATCCTCGTTCTCTCGCCCACTTCGGTCAACGAGGCCACGCAGCCCATCGCCGAAGCTGCTATCGGAAACCAGAGCGGCAGCGGGGGGCTCGTCGGGAAGTTGGTCAACGACTATGCAAACAGCCTGCGCAAGGAGCGCCTGATGTTTGGCGTTTTCATGGCGTTATGGGGTGTCGTGGTATTGATGGGTTTGTCGGTCATCCTCTGGCATTCATACGGCCGTCAATATCTCGAGAAGCGCCGACGCCGCCGGTGGGAGACGGAGCAGCGGTCGCTGCCCTTGGCGGAGGAGAAGGGGTTTGGACCTAGCCCGGTTGACATTGCTAACGCGTCTTCGGATCTCCCCTCCTTCACACCGCTTCCTTCACCCAAGCTCGGAGGGTCCTTCAATCCCTTCTCTTTTGCGCGATCAGCCTCGCCGAAGCCCAAGAATTCGGGCGCTGCTGGATCAGTTAGCAGCTTAGAGCGGTCCAACAATCGGAGCTGGGATACCTTCTTCGACAAGTCGAGTCGGACGAACCTTAGCACCAAGGAGATCAGCAAGCCTATGAAACTCATCTCGTTCGCGCAGCGAGGACGCGAGGTGTTCGTCGGCGATCGCAGGGCGCCCAGTCCTCCTCTTTTCACGGAGCAGCTGGAGTCCGAGCCTTCAGAGCGCCGGACCACCAAATGGTTCGCGCGCTTCGCTGGGCTCTTGGGCAAGCCCCAACAATCTCCGGCCATCGAGCCGTACCCGGAATTCTCACCCAATCGCAATTCGGGTGTTCGTGTCCGACCGACGTTGCACATCACAATCGACCACCCGGCAAGCGACCCGCCCGCTGAGGTTGGTCCCGACGTATCTGTTCCTCAACCTGAACAACAAGCGGAGGACCGTTCTCGGTGGTCCGTCTCGCCCGAGAACACTGCGCGCGGACCTCTGAGACCCTGGACAGGCCTGATGTCGCCCACGACTGGCGCGTGGCGACATAAGCACAAGCCCAGTGTCCCGTCCAACGTCAACTCGATGGACATGAGCTCGCTCTACGAGGTCTCGCGGGCGGGTGCACCACCCAGGGCGTCCGTGCAGCAGCAGGCTAGCCCGCTCGCGATGCCGCTGCACTCTGGCTTCGATGTCGCGCGCAAGCAGCCGATCCTGCCTCAACATCCAGCGCTTTCCAAGCCTGCGCGGCACCGGCGGTCCATGTCCGCGGACACCAACCCCTTCAACTCGACATCGACCGCTCCGCGGCGGCTGACGGTGCGGAACGGTGCGGAGGTACCGCCGGTGTCCCTTCCGACGCCGAACGACCCGTTCAGCGACGTGCACAAGCTCGTTGTGCCGCCTGCGAGCGACCCCTTGCCCTCCACGCCCGTGACGCGCCTGCTGACGACGACCCACGCGCGCCGCTCCTCGTCCGTGGACCCATTCGTAACGCCGTTTGACGACGAGCATCGCGTGACGATCGCGCACGCCGATTCCGCCGGGGCCCGCAACAGCGTGCAAACGAATCCCTTCTTGGCAGTTGCGGTTTAGGTTCTGGAATCCTGACCGCTGCCGCCACTCACGACCTTTTATTTCTTGCTTGATTTTACTTGACGCCGATAATTCACGAACGGACATGAATGCACACTACCACTAGATACGCCCCCAAACTAATAACTGCATCACTACTGTATACTTCGCACTCTGTTCATTGTCCTACTGTATTTTTAAAAATCTCTTGTCTGGATTACTCGAGTTGCTGTATTTGTCCAAAAAATTGAATTGCCCTGTTCGAACTTCGAAGTCCCTCAAAAACACTGCTGCAGGGGAGGAGGATTGCCTGCGCGGTCCCAAATTGAAACAGCAGGTCGCCGTACTACATGCATAGGCGTATTATGTCTGCTACGGATGTCCCTCATCGCCGCCGCTGTGAGCAACCCCGCTTGTCATCCCACCTACTTTCACCTAAGAAAAGCAAATAAGAATCGTGGTACCGTCTCACGACAATTGATGCTAAAGGACACGGGCCAGGACTGAAAAATATAACGATACGTCTAACGACTGTAGACACGGTTGTACTTAGTGTGATGGTGGTTTTCATACATCCTTCTCTTCGGAAACCGCAAAGACATCGTACGCCAGCTTAGCAAGCCGCGGTGTGAGAATGTGGTTGTCAATCAGAGTTACTTAACAGGAAGTCGTACACGATGGCTGTCGAAACCAGCCACCGCAGGTCGGGTTGCGGCATGAAGACATCGCGCAGAAAATCGGCCGGAAGTCGGGAAAGGAGTGGGTGGCCAGTGCAGACAAGGAGAGCATGGCACTCGTCCTCAATGCCTGCATGGCAGAAACGGCACAGCCGTAACTCCCTTTCCACATACCACCGCAAACGGTTGGCGTGTCGAAGCTCTTCTACCGCCAAGTTGTGAACCGAGACCAGGAAGCGCGTATATGCGAGCCTGTGGGGAGCAACGACTAGGCGAAGGTAGTGATGAAAGCGCAGTGTCATCGTTACCAAGTTTCCGGCCGCTACCTATTATAGCGTGTCCCAAAAGGCTTCAAATTCCTGCCTGAAAACATATTCTGCGGATCGGTCATCTAGTGTCCAACATGAGCGGTTGATCGGTGAATGCAGGTTGACCGTACCAGTACCTGGGCGGCAGCTCTTAATCTCTTGGGCCACCATACCATCCCGTGATTTCCGCCATTGGAAGAATGTATCCACACCGTCTAACCAGAGCGATGCCAGGTCGGGGCATTTCGCCAAGAGCATATCGCGCAGCTGTACAATTTGGGTTTGCAGATCGAGAATGTAGTGGGCGGGGTCCGGCGGAGCGAAATTTCTTCGGCAGATAGCCAAGTGCTTCAGGGTGGACGGGAAGGCGCAATCCGCTAACTTTGTGAACAGATTCGCCTGAGTGGGTATGATTTAGTAGAGTACAGGATAAAACGGCGCCAACACAGACAGACCATCAAGATGCGGCAGGTTTCAAGCGAAAGCCGTGGATTTGTGTAGAAATTTCCGAAGCAAATCCGAAGCTGCTCAAGTTGGGGGAACGCTTCGCATACACTATGCGCGGTATTAATATCTTCGAGAAAGTGGAACGCGATATCCAATGAAGTGACGGGTGAGCGGACGGTGCACGATGGCCATCTTTTCGGCCAGGCCTCTATGGTGAGGCAGGTGGTGTTCGCTCGAGGATGAGATAAATGGAGGGTGACGTATTCGTCCTTGATGCATCCTTGGAGAGCAGGGAGAGCTTCCGATACTTGTCTCCGCATCGACATATCGTTGAATTTTGGAAATTTAGACAGAATTGTGAGATTGTACGCTGTCGTGGACGACGAAGTGGAAAAATACAATTCAGTTACGTGAGGGAAGAACGGGATTTTGCCAGATTTCTCCCCGAAGCCGCCCCAAGCGTTCAAGCTGTGTAAGTGATCAGGATGAAGGAGTGTCATCCAAGGCCACTGTTGGTCGGGGGGTCGCAGTAGTGGGATTGTGTGAAGGTGGATAACTTCAATCCGCGATGAACCGCGTCGACATTGACTTCAATGTGAACGGTGCAACGGCAAACATCAAGGTTTGTGAAGAAGGGCAGGCGGCCGAGATTCTCGAATCCCGTCTGGCTGAAACGAACACTGTCAGCACGGAACTCCTTGAGGCGGGTGAAGCACCCGAGGCGCTCGAAAAACGCGTCGGAGAGGACGTGACGCGACACGGAATTATTGTCCAACGGCCAATCTGAATTTCGTTCCAAAGGTCTGACGCTGCCAGTGCAAGATCGGACGAAGGGAGCAATTTCATTGGAACACCAGAATTCCAGCCGCTTCAAGGCACCGTCCATCACTTCAGTGGGACTTCCATTTCGATAAATGTGGTGCAAGTCAAAATCTGCAAAAAGGAGATGGCGCGCGATGGTGTGAAATCTGCGGCTTCAAGGAAATGGGCTTGAGAGTGGATTTGCGCAGCCATCGTGGAGAGCGCGATAAAATTTCAAGCCAGATTTCGTTGGGAAGTCGGTCTGCTGCACCCATGGCGAAGAATTTGCGAATGAATTTGCGAATGAACGCGTTGAGTACGCGCGCTCGGGAAAAATGTAATGATGCTTGGAATCAAAGGCCTTGCCAAAGGCCTCGGCAATTCGGCCGCCGTAAAGTTCTTGTCTTCAACCACAATTGCAACCACAACTACATCCTAGATTCGTTTTGAGTTTTCATAGATTCGCTACTCGCGAGAAATGTCGTCTGAGTGTCCTCCTCCGATTGGAGTCCCATTGAAGTTTGAACATTCCGAAAAACCGTTCGAGGGGCCGCGGCGACGGTTGCGCGATGCCCAGAAATGCTTGGAGTGATTCGTTTACCAGCCCTCACCAGCTTTCGGTGTTGAGTGAGGACGACGACCTCTCTACGAGCAAAATCGCGGCGTGACGTCACCGGATGTTCTCTTGAGCAGAACTCTCACCATGTCCGTTCAGCGGGGACGACGCGGGGCACGCGCGATAGAGCTTGGGATTCAACTTTTCGTGATGTCTATAATTGCGTGCGTTGCTGTAAACCGCGTCAATTTAATCTCTAGCTGAGGTTTCCCAGCTATAGCGTGTATATAACAACCGTTGAAATCGGCTGTAAGTCTCCCATTTGATAACTGTCAAATTTTGTCGGTACTCATCCATATGTGCAGGGAAATGGCTCATAATTTATCGTGGCCAAACAATATCTGGAGGTAGCTACGCGCTTTCATTGAACCGGTGCATCAGAATTGAACAGTAATCTTCTTAGGCCTGTACCTGGCCGCAGTTCTCCTTCTAATCTCTGTGCTTGGCTTCATATACGCGTCCCTAATCTCCGGGCGCAGCACCCACAACATTCCCCAATATCCTGTCCCAGATAAAGATGATCTCACAGAGCCTTACGAATGTATCGATTTAGACGGACGCTTGGCCACCTGTGGGAAGTGCAATGGCGCGTGGAAGCCCCCACGAAGCCACCACTGCTCCACATGCGGCGTATGCCGCATGGACCTGGATCACCATTGCCCATGGGTTATTTCTTTCTTGCCTCTCCATCTTTGCTGCGCATTGTTGACCCTTGAGCCAGGTCGGAAACTGCGTAACACGGGCGCGCATGAAGAGATTTCTTACCATGCTGCTTCTCGCTCCTGTTACCTACTCGGTGTCTATGATTCCTGTCTACCGCCCTCTCATGCAGCACATGTCTCTCGCACTGAACGTATCCCGCCACGACCCCTGGGCGAACCAAGTGTGGTGGGACTGGTACGGCTCGTGGATTTTCTTCGGCGGTCCCTTCGGGCGCTGGATTTTTGGCATGGCACTAGGCTTCCGCATCCTCAAAACCAAAAGAAGGGTCGACTTGCCGTTACTGGAGCAGCCTAGTCTTCGACTGTTCTCTATCTGCTCACTCGGACTGCTGTTCTCCCTCTTTACACTGGTAAGATGTTCAGTTTCTACTCTTGCAGATCTAATTCAAGCCTGCGTGCGATAAACCAGACCCTGGCTGTATGGACAATCAAAGACCAGCTGCGCGGCTTGACAACCCTGGACGCAATGCAGGAAAGCCGCCAGAAACAGGCGCCGCGTTTTGTTTGTATACCTCGGAGCGCCTCGTGTATTCCGCGTGATGATGGCGCCGAAGATAATACCGACGATGAGATTGCAGGCTGCAGCAAGGTTGTCGAGGTACTTCCTACCGAACGCCTGTATGATCTCGGACCTTGGGCCAATTTACGGGATATCTTTGAGAGACCTTGGCGAGATTCAAACCACACGTCTGTGCCCGAGTTGCTGTTATTTTTTTCAATTAAAATGACATGTGAACAGTATACGGTACAGATGGCCAAGACTCAACGCCAGTGTTTTGGAACGGATTCGCAAAATGACCAGTCATCCGCGCGAATAGCAAGCACCGACGACTGAGAAGTACATATTGAAAAATTGTTACATAGTAAAGACAAGTATAGATCTAAGACTACAATAGAGGAAGGAATACAGGGAATCCAGAAATGCAGGTTCGTCACACGAGCCATAAATCAGTGACGGGGGTGCCACCACTTGCGCTGTGTGCGCGGAGCATCCATATCGATATCAGGAATGACCGGACCTGTAGAGCGTTCAGCCTCGTGGACACACGCCGCAGTTGAACTGCCTCACCTGGATCGCCAGGTATGACGGGCCCTATGTACGGAACTTAGTCGGGTAGATAACCAGGTGGAATCAACGCACCTGAAGAGTGTCTGTGGCGGTGGTACCCATGGGGCGCTGATGCGCTTGAGCTTGATTGAGACAGAGCAAAGAATCGGGCACGTACCGTGACTGCTGTATCCAGAGTGCCCGGAGCGGGAGCTGTGATACGATGGCGGCGGGGAAATATAACCTCTGGCGTTGTTCATTTGCGGAGGAGGCGGAGGCATGTTTCGAGGGTCCTGCGGGGGCGGACCGGGGGGAGGCAAGTACCCTCGGGATGGCTGCTCGACACCATTGATCGAACGTATTTCAGTCCCGTCTGGATAGGTGCGCGTTACGTGTTCATTTCCCTGTGATATCGCCAAGTCAATTGTAAAGTTCCGCCCAGACTCCGACATTATTGATACTCACCTCCCAGTCGCGTCGTTTGTCAATGCGGTGAGTCACGCCGTTAATGGTGGAGACCATCGTGCTCTGCTGAGCCCATCGCATCTGGACCGGTTCACCAAATGGCCTGCCGCGAAAGGGAGATTCAAAGCCAGAAGAAAAGGAGCGCGAGTGGAATGGCTCGGGCATGTCGCGTTGAAGATCAGCCATCATATCCTGAATGCGGTATATTGCCTCAAAAGGGTGTTCACCCCAGTTCGAAGGCGAGCGTTGACGGTAAGATGGGCGACGATAGTCGCTGAACATCCTGTCGAACAGGTCGAACGGATCCGCAAAGAAGAAATTCTCAAAGGGATCTGGGTAGTGGGTTGGTCTGTGGCGGTGAGACTGGTGTCGAGACGAGTACGGCTGCGGTTGAGGTGGCACGGGGGGCGGCCATACGCCATGCATATCGTAAAGGCGCCTGTTTTCGGGCTCCTTGAGCACTTCGTACGCGTTGCTGACCTACAGCCTTGTCGAGCGGCGCATGTGGAGCTCAGTGTGGAGACCTACGTTGCGGAAGCGCTCCTCCGCTTCTTGTTTTTCAGCAGGAGTGAAGCCTGCGGGGAGTCGGTCAGGGTGTGTCAAGAGCGCTTGTTTCTTGTACGCCTTGCGAACTGGACAACTTGTGAGCGGCGAAGAGGCTGGAGGTCAGTACACACTCTGGTCGGGAGTGGCGTCCCTAGGGATTTGAAGCACATCGTAGAATGACTGTTCAGGGTCCATAGAGAGAGAATGTAGTCGAAATCAAGGGCAAGTGAAATTAGCAGCTCAAGGAGCGGTATTTGTACTTGGCCGGTAATTTAAAGTTCTGGAAACCGCAGTGGTGGCAGTGGCGTATGAGGCGCCCATATGCTCACGTGCCGCAATGATGCCTTTGCGCGAGACAATTTTATGCGCCGCGACTCCAGCGACTGGGCCAGGCGCTATAGCAGTCCACGACCTCCAAACAGGCTCTACTCTCGCGTCCTTCAAGCAAACGAATGCAGCCCTCCATGGCACTGCTGTCGTTCAGTCCCAGGATGGCCAGGGCGGTTTTTTGCTCGCCGTGCAGCACGACAAATCTATCATGAACGTTTACAACTTTCAAAAGGTCATTAATTTTCCCCGCACTTCTTCCCATGCTTCATTCTTCATTTTCATTCTTCATTTTTCAGGACCAAGTCAGTTTAAAAATAGTGCTTCCAGAGAAACTTTCGTGCATTACGGTCGACCACTCTGGTGAATTTTGTGCGGGGGGCACATCGCAAGGGCGGATATACATCTGGGAGGTGCGTCGGTGCATGCCAACGACAGCGCACGACTCCAACCATTTAAAAAAAATGCAGGTCGCGTCGGGTATTCTGTTCAATTCATGGGACGCACACTACCGACAAGTAACTGTCCTGAGGTTCACGCACGATGGTGCTGCGCTTCTCTCTGGTAGCGAGGATTCTGGCGTTAGCGTCTGGTCTGTGTCCAGGTTAATTCGGCAGGCCTCTGGCCACGAACTGATATTAACTATCCCATAGATTACTGGACGACGACATGGCCAGCGACCTTCCTTTGCCGTACTGCGTCCTCTCAGATCATACCCTTGCTGTAACGGACATAGCATGCGGCATCGGCGCGTTTCCTAACTGCAGGGTTCTATCTTCCTCCGTGGATCACTCTGTCAAAGTAACGGCTTTTCCACTCTGATGCAGGGATTCGCTTAAAGTTTTTTTTTAGCTTTGGGATATTTCTTCTCAAACTCTTTTGACCACGTTCCAGTTCCCTCAACCGATTTCCTGTCTTGCATGGGATCTAACTGAACGCATGTTCTTTGCGGCGTCGAAGGACGGCTCCATACACCAAATGAATCTCTTCCGCCAGAGGGAAGACAAATCCGGCGGACATGCCATGGAGGCAATTGGAGGAGCAGGCGTTACGGATATCATTCATGCTGGTGAAGACCAGACGAAGGCGCAGAAAAGACGGCTGATATCTGTGGGGTTAGTGCCGTACCTTTTCCTATTCAATCATCATCTCACCGCCAATATAGCGAACCTGTTGTGTCAATAACAATATCACTCACGTCCACGCTTTTGTTGGCTGGGACCTCCACGGGTATTATCCATATCTATGACATTCCCTCGCATCAGCTTTTGCGCAGCATATCTACGCACAAAGGCTTCTCGATCACACACCTGGCGACCATGCTCAAGCCCCCAGATTTGATAGGTCACGTCAGTCTGAGTATCAATGCAGGCCACTCAACCGAGAGCATCCCTGTCAGACACGTTGCGCCATTCCAGCGTATGCGCGACGCGAAGAGTCGGGACGCACACGATATCGCAATGATATTGCCTGTCCAGGATAATGTAAGGCCTTACGCTTATTCCTTCGCACCGACCCCACAGAACGTTAATGATGATAATTGATATAGATTTACGAAGACGAAGGAAGTGTGTACACCGCGGAGGCCCTCCTCCGCGACCACGATTTCTTCGTCCAACCCGCGGCTTCCGCTGGACAAGATGCCATTTCTCTGCAATCCAAGGTGAACGAGCTCGAAACGGAAGTTACACGTTTGCGGGAACAGCTGGGTAAAGCGAAAGGTGTGAACGACGTTATGTGGGAGACTGTCGTGCAGAAAGTTGTAGGGCACGGGAAAGAGGGCAGCGATAAGCAAGCCGCCGGGGCCGAGGATGAACGGCGTCGGAAGCGAGGGCGAACAGACTCTTCATCTTGAGGTTTGGGCAGAAATACCGCAAAAGTAAAATACAGTTCCTTAATGGGACCAAGTTACATGGTCGTTACGCGTTTAACATTTCATCTTAAGCCAAAAATCCTGTCTGGCGCCAGTGGACAACCCATTTGGCAACTAAATCCGGACTGATGGGTGGCGATGTACGGATGCTAGGAGCCGCTTTGGCCGTAGTATGTGTTAAGAAGACCATGGGCTGACGGTGAGCCTTCCCATAGCGCATCTCGAAGAAGGGCTGGTTTTAATTTGGTAAGCGATTATGAAGAAGGAAGAAGGAAAGAGAGAGAAGCAACTCACAAGAAGCTTGATAGTAGGATTCTTTACCCCGTCTGGATCTGAGGTTGCCAAACGGTGGAGCCACTCATTGCGGTCCACAGTCTCAAAATCAAGTCCTGCCGCCGTGAGGGCGGTGAGAATATCATCCCAGCTGGCACTGATGTTTGGATTGACGATGTGATAAACGACGGCGGACTTGGGGGGATGCGAGAGAACCACTTCAACGATTCCCTTCCCAGCATAATCGACTGGCAGCCACGAAGGATGCTTTTGAAATGTCAGATGAAACAATTCAAAAATGAAAAGGAAACGAACGTGCCTCGTCGGTAGCAGGCAGCGCGCCAAATGTATTGGCGCCCTTGAACATAAGGGGCCACGCTGTTGAGACGACTGTGAAAAAAGAACGACCGAGATGATTGGTTTCCTACCCTCGGTCTCATTCCAGGCTCCATTGACGGAGTCGCCGACCATCTGTCCAATACGCAGGACCCCAACAGGAACACCCGAGCTCACCGCGGCCCTCTGGCAAAGTTTCTCGACGACCCACTTGCTGCGCGCGTACCCTGTACCCGCGGCGGTACTCGGGGACGGCGAAAAATCCTCGGCACATGTGGAGTCTGGTGCGCCTTGCCGACAGCTAATGGAGGAGCTAAAGAAGAAGGCGGCGGGCTCCGTATATGGCGAAGCGAGGCAGAGATTGATCAGATTCGCTGCGCCTCCAACGTGCTCGTCGTAACTTTGGAGACCCAGTGCAAAGTTCACAGGCCATGCGTTCTGGAGCAAGAAGATGAGTGATTAGTTCGTGAAGGTAGAGGGTGGTGTGTACATGAATGACGTCGGTCACTTCGTCTCGGATGAGGTTATACTCGATTTCCGTTAGCTCAAGGAATGGCGCGTTAGCGTTCGCGGCGTAAGAAACGAGTTTGTCGCCTGGGATCGGGAGTTTGCGCGCCTCCATAGACTCCGCAATACGTTGAACAGACTCCTCATGCGACTTTGCACGCGATAGACATATCACTTTGCGCACAGAGGACGAGGACGCCAGCTGGTGCAGAATATGCGCGCCCAGCGACCCCGTTGCCCCAGTGAGCACCTGGATTATTTTTGTCAAAATATGGATGGAAGAAAAGATAAATCCGTACGATAACGCGGGCATCCTCTGGGCGCTTCCTTGCGCTCACGGCGGGTGTATGCACCTCCACTTGGGCCAACCATTTATCAACCATAGCCAGCATTTTTGTTTGTTGATCGTCGGTCTGGCTTGCACCAGTCTGCATACTCAGTATATGATCCGCCAACCTGAAAACAAACGATGAACCCTCCGCATTGAATTAGTTTAATGTTTAAATCAGACGCACTTCTCGACTGAAGGATACTCATAGACAACTGAAGGACATCATCAGCGATCGACCACGCTGTTGACATGAACTCACCATTCTGGCCAAGTGTTCCTCCGGCCAGGAACAGCTCCTTTTGGCACACATTCCGGATACGTGTGCCTTGGAGCGAATCGACGCCAAAAGCAAATAAATCCACCTTGCTATCAAGGTTGACTGACTTGGCAGGCCCTAAAGCCTTCACAATCGCTTTGAAGATGAACTCTTCTAGCTCCGGCTTGGCCAACCGGAGCTTGCTCCCCTCGTCGCCCTCCTGCTCGAAGCGCGCATAAACTCCCTCTAATCGAGCACTGAGCGTGATGCATAGCATAAACGAAGGCAGATACCAATGATATCCTTGAACTTGGCGTAACACGCTGGGCGCAAGATGCTCATCTTGGTCGCGACAGGTATCTGGGTGTCACGACTGTCGTAAAGATACTTTAAATTTTAGAGCTGAGCAGAGAATGGGGAACTGACGGCAAAATCTCGATCATCTCTGGGAGAATGCGTGAATGGGTAGGGGCCTGCGCGTTTGCCTGCTCGACGACAGGCCAAATTTTCTCCATGAGCGCGGCATTCGAGAGGCCTCTCGCAAGATCCGAAGGGAGGATCAGACACCCAGTCTGGGGCTTTCCAGCACCGAACACGATCGCTGCAGGCTAGTGTTAGCGTTGAGGGCTCCGTAACCAACCAGGATACGAACCTTCTGCAACAAATGGACTGTTCCCGCGAATGGCGAGCTCTATGGGTACTGAAGAGGGGTAAGTATGCTTGTTTATTGCACGTCGTAAAGGACTCCGTGCAATAAAGGAAAAACATACCTGGATTGGTTTTCTCGCCTAATGTTTGGACAAGTGTATCGTCAAGCCGACCAATATACTTGTACCAGTTATCGTGTTCTGGATGCCGCAGGAAGAGGTCTTTGGTCGCGTACGATCCGTCGGGTCGGTTCGTCTCAATCTGAATAAGGGTTTTGAATTCAAATCTGAAGTCACAGAAAGGCACGGGTGACTAGCCTTGGGCGGATAACCATCCTTGACCACAGCTTCGAATGTGTTGTCGCCGCGCGGCTCCATGACAAGGTAGTCGAGGATCATCCCCTTGGCACGCAACCAGTTCCAGTTCTTGTCTGTGGACATATCACGCTCAGAGTTCAACAGACCACCAGTCTAAAAGAATGGGTGAGCATAGGCCACTTGGTGTGTGTTAAATATATGTCTGACCTCGGTAGTGCCATAAATGCTCAGAAGATTTACACCCGCAGCTACCAGACGTGTTCCCAGGTCGTCTGGAACTGCTGCTCCGGCGTATCCAACCAAGTCGAAACTCGCGAGCGCAGTGACACCTTCTGGTGTCTCACCCAAAAGCTAATATTGTTCAAGCCGATGTTCGAGTGAAATCGGAGGAAAGAAAGGCCCTCACCTTTATCACGTATGGAACAGCGAAACACTGTGTAACTGGCGGAGAGGCCTTCAACACTGCACATATGTTGGCGGAGGTGAGAGGAAGATGAGGCGGGAACAGGGTGATCGGTTGCGTCGAATACATGCACCGGAAGCTGGATAAAGTGTAAGAGCGGGTTGACCGAAAGAGATAAAGACGCCTACATTGCAAAATGACCATATCCGTGGTACACAGGTAGCGTACTGAAGCCGGGCTTATTCTGATTAATCGCTATGTTGGCAATGAGCCCATAGTGAGTGACGAAGACGGGTTTGGGGAAGCCAGTCTGTGAGGGGAAATTGAATGACGGCGTATTCGTAGGAAAAATTAGATCATACTGAGCCTGAAGAGTGTAAAATCACGGCTGGCCTGTCGGTCTCTTGCTCGGGGGTCAAGACCGCGGGGAAGGGTTCAATTTTCGCGGATTCGACACCACCCTCGCCCCACAGCGGAAACCTCTTATCAGGAACCAATGTCAGATCGTAGTCCTGGGATTTTAGAATCGTTTGGGCCTCGTGAGCCTCTTTAGTAAACTTCTCAGAATAAATGAGGTGAGTGGAGTTGGTAAGCTTGCACAAATGGGCAACTGCAGGAACAGAGTTGTTGACAGACAAGAGGAGAGCCGCAAGCCCTAGCCAAGTGGTCAACAGCGGCGGGTGCAAGAAAGTGTGTCACAAACCCAATTTGGCGAGAGCTAACTCGAGAAAAGACTCGTCGATGGCAGAGGTGGTAAATACAGCAATAACACGTGGAAGAGGGAGCCCGCCTGGTTGAGTCTTGGGGATAAGTCCAAGGGTTGAGTAGTGCCATGCAAGGCGATCAACTGCTTTCTGGACTTGCGAGTAACTGGCATTGCGTCACGAAAACAAGCTTGCACGCAAATTACGCAACCCACGTTAGAGTCCTCAAGACAACACTGTTATCAAGCTCGGGAATGCCAGTGTGAACAGCAGGGTGGCCCGGTTGTTCACGGGCACGGATAGCTGCGCGACGTGAGCGGAATCCAAGGGAAATAGGAAAAACCGACCGAGAAGCTGAGTGAGTGACTTTGCCTTGTAGACGGGAACAGGCATTGAGAACTATTGGGGCGGAATTTCCAATCCATATTTCCAGAACTTAAATAAGATGAAGTTGAAAGCACAGGTGGTTCGCGGGCCGGTCAGCGGGCCGTGATCCGATCAGTAGGGAGCACCCTGATCAACCACAAATTCGAAAGTAATTTGAAAATAATTCTTCATCAAGCCCTGCGACCTTTGACCGCAAATGTTCCGTCAAAGAAGATTTTTACGTTCTCTTTGCTCAAAGCCACCTTCACATTTACACTGTTCAAGTTGGTTATAGACTTTTAGCACGGCAAAGTCTTTATGCACTGGTAGGGGCAAACTTGTCCCGTTGCTTGGCACAAATTGCTCCCCAGCGGTCCGGGCATCCCTTTCAACAATTTCAATGCAAAGTATGTTTTCACCTGAAAGTTGATGTGATCAAACCCCAGTTTGGGTTGTTGACCTAACTTTACGCGACTTCTTGATGCAACTCCAAATTTCCGTTTTGACTCAACTTGTGGCCTATGTTGACCGAGCTTTCTACCAATGTTGATTCAACCCCAGTTTCTTGCTGTTGATTCTACTCTCCATTTCATGTCTTGATTCAGCTTACGAGCATGTTGAGGTATCTTCAGTCCGATTGAGGATGTTGAACTAACCCCAGTTTTTGTGCTGATACAACAATGAATTCATATTCACTTACTTGTTGATACAACTCAAGATTTTCAAGTACACTCTGTGTTGACCCAACCCTCTTTTTCTGTGGACCTCTGTTGTTGATCCAACTCAAGATTCGGTTGACCTGCTATGCCCCACTTTTCGGTGTTGATTCGACTCCATATTCTAGTTGTTCATTCAACTGTTGGGCATTTCCAATAATGGCGACATTTCTTGACTATTTCAAATGCCCCTGTAGCACTTTGATTTTTGTTCTTTAATGGCTAGCAAACGATCCCGCTCGACCAGTCCCGAGGCCGGTGGCTTCTTCTCCACTTATTATTCACTTCTTGATGCTCTTCCAGGACTCTCAGGTTATTGTCCTTCCAACAAGAAAACTGATAAAACAGACTGCAAGAGCCTTTCCACAGCTCAACACAAGTCCTTCACCTACCGATGTTCATTGACCATCTGGTCTGTACTCCACCCTTGCTCACTCTCATTACCATGTGGGCCGCATTCTCAAGCAAAAGGTGAGCACTGCCATCATTGGGTTTATTTTATATCCATGACCACTTTCAGACTGCTCCCTCAGAACCAGAGACCAACGAGAGGCCGGAAAAGTGCATGACTGTGTTGTGCTTGATGAGGCCGCCTGCATTAGCCATGATGGATAGGATAGGAGAGCGAGGCAAATTGTGCCTTGATTAGAAATTTCCTATTATAGAAAACTGGAGTTGAATCAACAGGCTCTGCAACAGAAGTGCGGTTGAATCAGCATGCTGAACTGGTGCTGGATCAACATTGCGGCTGATCCAAAGTCGAGTTTATTCAGCATGTACATTGATAGTGAGGTTCAACATTGTAAACATTGTCCGAATTCAAGAAGTAAAAAGTGAGGTTAGATTAACAAGTTGAGCCGCCGAAATGGTTGGTTTCCTCAATAAGTGGTTTGGAGTTGGATCAACTGTAGTTCGAGTGAGATCAACAAAAGAATCTGGGGCTCTCTTCATGGGTCGAAAGTCGAGTTGGATCAACAAGTTGGCCACCGTTGAATCAAGATGAAGATTGAGTTCAGTCAACATCAGACAAAACCTGGATCAAGATCCAAAAGTGAAATGTGAAGTTGCGTCAGCACGTCAAACGTGGGTGGTATCAACAAGGGGGAACCGTGGTTGAGTCAGCATCAGTGTCAGGGATTAACATATTTTCGAATTTCAATAACGCCTTCAGCGGTCCGAGGTAAAATACCCCGTGGGGTACCCCATAATTTATATATGGACATGTTCGCTCCTAAATCGCTGCCACACCATGTCTCTTCAACAACTCGACGGCAAAACCGAGAAAGGTGAGATTGCGTTGTCGGAATACGCTCCCCAGGATCCGAAAGACGTTGCATGGGCCAACCGTGAGGATGTCGTCGATCTCGACAGACAGCCTGGACTGCTGGGTTATTTCCTCAAGAAGAACCCAAGCCCGGAGTTTATTGCGGATGTGGCAACGATGAATGAGACCGTTCTCGACCCGAAGGAGGTCGCCCGCATGTAGGCAGCCGCGTTTGACGCGTCGTTTTCTTGATAACCCTTTTCCGTTCCAGAGAAAGGAAAATCGACTGGTGAGTATTTTCCTCAGAAATACGACTGAATGATTTTCTTACTCCGAAACGTAGGCTGATAATTCCCGCCCTCTCCGTTTGCTATATGGTGTGCATTCCCCGCCTTCTCTCATGATCACACCCGGCTGACCCCATGAGTTCTGCTAGTTTTATTATGTGTAAGTTGGCCTCAAATCTTTATCATCCTGCGACATCAACGCGGTTTCCCAGCGATAAGACCACACTTTCCTATGCCGCGATATTCAACAGTAAGCCGAATTCATTCTTGGCGTGTTCGAAGATGTTTGCCCTGACATCTTCCTCTTCCAGTCAAGAAGGGTTTAAACCTGGGTGCCTCCGAATATGTCAGAGTCGCGTGTCTTCGATCGTCTTCTGATCACTGATAATGGTCCACAGAATTGGCTCTCCAGTTTATTTTACTGTACGTTCTGTTCAACTCCACTGGTCATGCTAATCGTTCGGGGGCAGTTGGCTGGCTTGCCTGGGCCCTCCCTACAAATATGATGATGCAAAAGTTTCCGCTGAACAAGTACTTGGCGGCTAATGTGGGTTCTACCCGAGCCCTTTTGATCTCGGCAAATAACGCGCCCCGTTTCTAGATCTTTGTATGGGGAGCACTCCTAATGGCGCAAGCCGCCAGCCGGAACTTCACAGACCTCGCCATTCTGCGCACTATCTCCGGAGCAGCAGAGGGTGAGCATTCCATTTCCTTGGTTCGGAACAATGCAGGGCAAGAAGTTGATCTGTTTTGGGAATTTGTAGCAACAGCAGATCCCGCGTTTGTTCTAATCACTTCGACATGGTATACGCGAGAGCAGCAGCCCATTCGGATCGGGTAATTTCTTTTTTTGGTCACTGACTGAAGCAATCCTGACCTGGAACTCGCAGGTATTGGTATTGGTGCGCTCTATTTAGCAGCCCTCCGTAAAGTCTTCTAAGTTTGACTTTCCAGCGCCAATGGAATTGGCATTGCCTTGGGCGGTCTGTTGGGTTTCGCTATCGGTAACTGATTTTTACGCCCCGATTCATACCCTCATCCTAACTGGCCACAGGTCATGTTCGTTCTTGCAATGTTAATGATAATAACACCACAATAATGCGGACCTCCACCCTCTAGATCAAAGGTTTGCTTTTTTCCAGGCCCTATAAATCTTTCTCACAGATGTCGAAGGCTTGCCCAGCTGGAAATATGAATTCCTGATCATAGGCGCCCTGTGCTGCGCTTGGGCCATCGTCATGCTTATCTTCATCCCCGACTCTCCTTACCAAACACACTGGTTCAGCCGTGCGGAGCGCCTGATCATCGTAAGCCGCAAGCGAGACGACCAGACTGGAACAGAGAACAGACGGTAAGTTGTAGCGTCTATGTGCCCCCGATCGGATTCTGACCGTCCGGTAGTTGGGACGCGTCACAAGTCATCGAGGCGTTCATAGACATCAAGACGTATCTTTTCTTCTTGTTCGGGTTCACCGCGAACGTCCCCAACGTATGCTTTTATTTTCTTGGCGTCTTGTATTGGCTGACGTCTGTACAGGGCGGAACATCCAACTTGTGCGCAGCAGTATATATGAGTTGTCTGGAATTGACCCTTATTTAGTGGCACGCTGATTGTCCAAGGGTGAGCGCTCAACCCAACCCTCCTTCGTTTAAGTCTAAAAGCTTTATTTAGTTTTGGGTTCAACACACTCAACACAACGTTGATGCAGTTGCCTTACGGCGCGATCATCGTCGCATTGTGCGCTGTTTCCGGTTCGCAGCATAGTTGAAACTTACACGTGTGCAGCATTGTGGGTGCCCTCATCGTGAACAGCAAGCTCCCCAAAGGAAATCGCACGTATCTCATGGTTGCCACAAACATTCCAACCGTCGTTGGATTCGCCATGGTCGCGTGGGCCAAGCCGAAGGCTGCTCGATTAATCGGCTTCTGTCTGTCCTTCTACTCCCTTGAATCTCTCTGTATGTTTATTGTACGCACTGCCAGGGATCACGGGCGCCTCCAACGCGACGTTTGTTGTTGGGTTGTCCCTCGTTTCTGGAAATGGTGCGTCTTTTATCATCCACAACGTTGATGCTCAAGGTACTTTCAGTTGGCGGTCAAACCAAGAAGGCTATCGCCAGGTAATAAAAATATATAACACCATTTTTCATCGTCGACTTATCTTCCATGAAAACCAGCGCAGCGGTGTTCTTGGGTGTCGCTGCGGGGTTAGTCAGCTTCCCATAATTTATCTGGACGCCCAATTAACGACATTGCAGCAACATTGTTGGGCCCTTCCTTTTCAAAACCTCGGAGGCACCGACATACATCACTGGTGTCGTCGGCTGCATGGTTTCGCGAATCCTCGAGATCGTGGTCATCCTTGCGCTGCGCGTGGTCTTTAGCAGGGCGAACGCGAAGCGCGATCGTGACCTTGCGGAGGGTCGCGTGGAGTACGACGAGCGCGTCACTACACTCCAAGATATTTCCGATTGGAAGAACCCAGCCTTCCGATATGTCTTGGTACGCTTCGCCCATGTTTTCAGAGTGGAGTATTTTCCTGATTTCGTCTTCAGTGAGTCATTACTGCGGGACGATGTTTCGCGAATTGTACATACGACCCTGACTTGATGAATTTGGTGTACAACACCTGCCAAAGATTTATGAAATGTACCTAGTCCCCCCTTAGCAAGCCGATTGCGATGACCCGAGAAGCGGCATATGTATACAACAGCAGGTACATGTGTGAATGAATGAATGAATGTGGAATATCGTGGTATGAAAGCATGCGTGTCCCATTAGTAGCTGTAGATAGTAAATCGTCCGTAGAGCCCCTGCCCCTCACATAACAATGCACCCGTCCCCTGAGCCCTTCGGTCGCGTGCTGAGCGATACCCGCGCTGCCTCGTAGAACACCTCTGCCACCCCGCGGTTGTGCTTTGAGCTGCACTCTGTGCTGAATGAGCACCGAATGTTGCCAAGTTTAAGCGTAATACGCACCAAGGTATCGGGACGCCCGTATTCGTCGGGCGACAGCGAGTCCCTCTTCGTACTGTACGGGATGCGAGCCATATCGTTGTAGTCGCTCCTTCACGGGCCGGTCATCCCGGAGATCGCATTTAAGCGCTGCGTCATGGATAAGAGAGAAATTTTTACAATGCCGGAGAGCAACCCACCAACGAGAACGAGCTATATCCGCTAATTAGCGTTGTACAAGACTGAGACAAACCGCGCACCTTGACCCCTGGACAATATTCCAATATCTCGTCCAACCACTTCGCACGTTCGTGGTCAACATCCAACGACGGTGGGTGCCACAACACTCACCTTGGTCTCTACATTTTCGAGAGACACCGGGTTGTCTACCTGCCCGCATGGTCAGCAGCGGCCGCATAGTCGATTGCGAACTGGACTGACCGAGAAGCAGATCATAATAACGTGGGTTTCGGCGTATGACAGCGACCGAAGACGGTCAAATTCCTCCTGCCCTGCGGCACATCAGTCCAGACGCGCAACGGCCGCACAACGGAACGCACCCGCAGTGTCCCACAGACTCAGCTCCACCTGCTGGTCGTCAACATAGATATCGTGCACATAGTTCTCGAACACGGTCGGTTCGCTTCACAGACGGGTCAGTTTGCTGCGCCGTCCACCGCAAAGCAAGACGCACTAGACCTGGCTGAAAAACCCTGTTCCAGGTCAGTGGTGGGACACAGAAAGCAAAATGCACGCAGATTAGCGCACCTCGAGTAAAGACGTTCAGGAGCGATGTTTTGCCTGCCAAATACAAGTGCTGTCATAAGGTTCAATGTGCGACGCGCATGCTGCGCAGGGGGTGGGCGTACCGCAGGCTCCGTCGCCACAGACTATATGATATTGCGGTCAGTGGAGCATAACTCGTGAATACATCGTGAGAGACTGACCGACGACTTTTCGCTGAATCTGCAGCAGGTGAGCGGGAGGTATTACTCGGAGAATCCTTACGCACTGGTTTGCCGCGACCAAAGGTTCCGCGACCCTTTGAACCGCACAGAGACATCGAGTGAAAGGAAGACCAGTGAAATGTTCACGTGATGGAACACCTTTGCAAGCGGTTGCAAGCGAATGGCCAGATGTCGAGAAGTCATTTAAATTTCGGAATAAAATTACATTCGGCATTCGTATAGGTGCTAACGCGGCGCTGTCTCACAAAACCTTCTCCACACCCTCAGGCAGTACATACCCACCTTGCTTTCTGACCTGCACGGATATTAGTAGGACACAACAAGTATTTCAATAAAACTCTGCTCACCTCGTCAAACACGGTCATCTCAAACAAGCTCTTGTCATGCCCCCAAAGCATACTCTCGCTCTTCCCCTCCCTAATACAGCGCGCGACCTCATCCGCCTCAAAGTGCATGCCGTGTCCGACGTATTCAAACTTCTTCTCCTCTTCACGGACAACATTGCCATTGTGGCTCTCATCGAAGTACTCCACCTTGAAGGATTTGGAGCAATAGATCGGGGCCGCAACACGGATGGTGCCTTTCTCGCAACGTATGGTAACACCTGGGTTGGTCGCGATGGCGTTGATACTGCAACTGAGGACCGCCTGCGCCCCTATTTTGTCGAAATTGAGAGTGAAGGATGTGTTCGCGTCCACTCCAGTAAGCGGTGTCTTCAGTATCGTGCCGCTTATGGTGGACGGCGCCATGAGCTCATTAAGACGATTCTCGTAGAGTGTCATAATTGCCTGGAGAGCTCAGCGCTCAAGGGGGATGAGAAGTTGAAAAAATACTGCTTACCCAGACGAGAGGATACGGGCCACTGAAGATGGTCAAATGGAGTGCGAGAGGAAGATTGCAAACTTACAGATCGAGTAAAGCGCCACCCCCGAGAGCCGGATCGAGAATTCTGTGCGTCTTTGGGATATCTGCCAACGGACTCACGTCGGCAAAACAATAAATTTACGAGAAAATGTGTTTACTGTGAATGTCAAAATCGCCAGACAAGTCTGCATGTACGACCACGGGGGCGCCGAGCTCCCCCGAGTCCAAGATCTTGATTATTGCTTGAGGAAGTGGCTGAAGACAATCAAGACTCGACAGAACGAAAGGTGGATTTTTACTTGAAATTTAGTCCACATCGCTTCCATGAAGAATACACCGTTCTCCTTGGCGGCAGCTAGAAGGGCGCGCAACTCGGGGACGTTGGTGGTGACGGGCTTTTCGCACAAAACGTGTTTCTTGGCACGAATGGCGTCGAGAGCATTGATATAATGGTACGTGTGAGGTGTTCCGATATAAATCGCGTCCACATTCTGAAGACAAAGGTTGAGCAAGGGAGGGGCAACCAGAGCAAAGATAATACCGGGTCCGCGTAAACTTGTTCGTAGCTTCCATAGGCCTTGATGGTCGTGTCTCCTCCGGCATTGACACCAATAAAATCTTGGGCTGTTTCCACCTTACGCGATCCTACAGCTGACACCTTGTGAACCACATCATGGACATCGCGCGTTTTGGGATCAATGAGGAGATCCTGCCGACGATAGACTGTAGGTTTCTCTTGCTTGAAACGAAGAATTACTAGTAATTACCTTGACGAAAGTGGCGGCCTGTAATGCCGATGGAACTGGAATGAGACACAAGGGAAGAAGAAGGACGAAATAAACGCGCTATCTTTCCGGTTGAGATGATTCCCCAGCGAAGGACGGTTGTGTTTGCCATGGGATCGAAAACGGTCTTATGAAATTGGAGTCTATTCCTTGGGCGCACCTACTGTTGAAAGACTAGCTGTGGAGCTCGATGGGTGAAAGAACGAACTCGATTGGGTGTTCAAACTAAGTGACCTCGGTCCGGCACTTGGTCGGCCCGCCGTCGCGCGGGCTAGTTCTGGACCACCGTCATCATGTCGTCTGCCTTACCTCAAATCAACCATGTTGGCGCGCCGCAAATAGAACACGTCCTTAGCGTTCTGCTAGAGCCCTCGGATGTGTTAGCCACTCTTGCTTCCGACCTTATACCACTTCTCAACGGGGGACTCCGTTACGAATCCTACACGGTCCTAATCGACGAGGTAATCGCACAAATCGCACGCTGGGACCCCCCTCTCCGTGCCAAATTCATTGCGGGACATCCGCGCATCGGGGAGACCAAGAACCTCTCGGCTCTCAGCGCGAACGAGCAGGGCGCGACGCTAACCGTTGCCCCCACTCCACCCGAAGTCCTGGCCCGACTCGCACATCTAAACGCCTGCTACGAGCACCGCTACGTCGGTGAGCTCTTAGATCTCAGACTTCGCCGACCGGGTGATGAATCAATTTCTTTTGGTGAGGCTTGCGCTACATTACATTCGTAAACGGCAGGAGCCGCGCGGCTATTGCACTGGAGATGGAGAATGTCTTGGGGCTGCCTCATTCTCTGTCGCCAGATCAACCACCGGTCGGCGAAATTACTCCAGTACCAATTGGCGCCGAAGAGTGGACAAGTGAGCTGGATAGAGCGCTCTTGGACATCCGTGATATAGCCAAGAGCCGACTGCGTGCCATGAATCTTGAGTAAAGTAGATCGCTACTCTTTTTACAAATATGTATTGAGGTTGACTTTGGAAGCTTGTTCCCGTCGGTCTTTACATAGAATTAGAATGTTGCTGACCGGACTCGGACACTCACCTCCGGACCTCCACATCCCTTCAGTCCACGGCGTATCCAGCGAACCACATCCGCTTTATCCATCAGTTTGCCGCCTCTCACCCTTTTTTTTTATGGAGCAAGAAAAGATGGGGCATGCCATGAAAATTCTCTCCCAACTTGAATTCGCAACCTATCTGCGTGGGCTTAGGTATGAGAAAGCTGTGGATTCAGGAAGCACACACGTTACCTCCAGAGCCGTTTGTGCTTTAATGCTGAGGTTGTCATTCCTGAATCGGAATATTTCGGTATACGTCGCGCCCATAACATTTTAAATGTACTCCACTCATTACAAGCAGTAGTTAAAGCGGGCTTGACAGCCGTAAATACAACATTCGAAAGCAGCAGAGAGTCCAGATCCGCAGGCAAATAAAAAAACATAATTAATGTGCCGAGTCCAGGCGGAGGTCAAGACGAAACCGGTGGTGACGGACGCGTACTATCGTGACCTTGCCGCTAAAATGCATATGCACAAGTGTGAGAACGCGGTTAAATTTAATATCAAGTTGAAAGCGCGCGAGAAAACTCACCCGTAGTTTCTCCTTTCGTTCTGCCCATTCAGGGTTCTTTCGATACAGCTCGGCGAGCATGCGCTCAACCATCACCCTGTACTCGACAGCCTCCTGTTCCCGTCTCTTCCTATCCTCTTTATCAGCAGCGGCGCGTGCTTTAAGCTGGCGCATGTGCTCCTCAAACTGCTCGCGCTGCTTCTGTGCCCACTGCTGGCGGTCTTCCATGCGACGGCGCTGCTCCTCGCTGAGGTCCCCCTCGGATCTCGAAGAATTGTACTGCGGCCGGAAACCTCGTTGTATATCATACGCCTGCAACGCGTTTGAAAAAGTACGCGCGACAATTGAAAAACCTCAGCGCACCCGTCGTTTGTACGCGTTGCGCAATATTTCGAACGCTTCGTGGACCTGCCCGCGGATTAGTGGACGTAATCCGTAGAACTTGAGCAGCCCACCTCGTGGAACTTGGCTTCCGAAGCCTGCTTGTCCTCGGGCGAGGCTCCGAGCTCAAGTTTATCTGGGGACAACTTAGGCAATGGTTCGTGTCACAGCTTTTCTTCCACCGACCTGGATGGGTTTCCAATGCCTTGGCCCTATAAGCTCGACGGACTGCATAAAATCCTTCAGCCGAATCAAAACTCGTGGACGCGGCACGCACTTTGGTCGGCCGAAGCCGATCTCTCGACGCCAAGGATTTCGTAGAGCGAAGGCGCGTGAGCTGGCGGATTTGAACCCATACGGCAAGGGAACCAAGGGAGTGCAAGTTGTCGCAAATTAAAAGTCGAACACGCTCGGGTGCGGACCCCGATACGGTTAGCGTATTACTCAATCACGCCATGCGGATCGCACCCTAACAACACAAAACAACCGCTCGCGTCCCAATTTGTCGTTTTTGGCTGCAATCAAAAAATCACAACCCGGAAAGGTACATCATGTGCTATTTCGCTTTGCAAATCTTTTTATGTTCCTTCCAATGCACCGTTTGACACACCTTTCCGCAATAATCCGCCTCTTTACATCGCCCACATTTGACGAGTTTCGAATTGTTCAAGATTTCAGGCTTGAGGCATGCGGCACAGACCCTATTCTCCAGGCGCTGGTGCACACTTTCCAAGTACGGCACCGCGAACAGCGGCGAGATCGCCACTCGTGTCATGAGGGGAACGAGCGCCTCCCACGATGTGTTGTCACCAGACAACGGACCGAGCCCAATTCCCTCCCCACATCCACAAAGAGGGTTCTGCAGCATCTCGATGGACACGGTGGCTTTCTCTGAAACCATGTACTTGCAGGTGGGCTTGTGGGTCCAGGATCGGCAGCGTTCACTGAACGCCACGAGTAAATGTTTCCATGCTTGAACTCCGCCGCCATTCGTCGAAATTTCCACCGCACGGGATAGGAAAGACATTATTTGGGATGCTAGAGGGCCTCGCATTAGATCTGCGGTGAGCGCGAGCACGCAGGCGTCTATGAGATATGTCTGGGAAGGCAAATCCATCCGTATTCCACTGATGTATAGCAAGGTGTGTGCTCCTCCATTCTCTGGGTCGGAGAGAACGAAGGAATGGCGCTCTGCACGTATATCGCAGACTTGGACGAACAACTGCATAATCGTCTTCTTCGCCTCTACAAACATGTTGTCTTGGAGAACCCATTCGCGATCGGAGAACGACAAAAAAGAACTCATCCCGATGGTTGAGGCTTGTCGCTGAAGACTGTCGCTCTGCAAGAGCGGAAGACAATCCAGGTTGACGCGATGTATACTCCAGACGATAGGGCACCGATTTTGGACGACCATGGAAGTAAAAGTCAGGTCACTTGACACCAACGAAGAGCGAACCGGCGCTTCAAACTTGAACAGAATCGATCAGGATAGATTATACAGCCTTGGGGCAAGATACACACCTCGATCCACCCCGATTTGCGCGCAATCCTGATTTTAATTTGCGTGCCCTCAATCGGGAACGGGAAGACAAGAGTTTTCTTGACGTTATTCACGTGTACTTGGAGAACGTAGTGCGACGTCTGTATGTGGCCCACTTTAGCTTCCTTGAGGCCGATCCCGGGCTCCCACCGTGCTGACATGGCCGAAACACGGGAACTATCGATGCTGAGGGAAACCCGCGAGGGGCCAAGTGGATCTAGTGTCGGGATGAAGACAGGAGGGAGACAGTCGAAATTCGGCGCGTTTCTTGTGATATGGACGGCACTCGCATCTACGACGCTGGCCGTGTAGAGGTACAACAACGGTCCCAATTTCTCTGCCAAAATTCCGGAAGTCATCGGAGTTGGGTAAAAACCCAAAGAAACTCGCGTGAATTGTTCGCCGTCGTGGACGAGGTTGAATGCAGGAACGCATACTGAAACGATGAGCGGAGCTGTACCTGACCAACCCTTCGTATCTTCCGCGATATGTACTCGAGCGTCGCTTCCACTGCCCTGGACTGAAGCAGTTCCCAGAACGGTGCGGATAGACGAGAAGATGGTCGTGCCCTGCAACTGGCACTGAAACATGGGTGAGCCAAGCTTCAGTCCAAGTCTGCCCTCGAGTATTCGGATTTTCCCCCTCGGAACCACGAGAACGAGTGATACAACGGGTGGGACTTCCTTCCATCCCTCGAATAGTCCGCGGCGCGTATTAATGGGCGCTAGAGCTGAGCGATGCGGACCCAATGTGCCAACACAGTCCACTCCTCGGAGATAGAGCTGGCAGCACAGCTCCTGATAGTTATTCGACCCCATGATCAGGGTGCGGTCGTCATGCAGTCGTTGAAAGATATATCCCATAACCGCCGTCCAGTCGCACTGAACCCTGGATTTAATCAGCCCGAGCAGGGCAGCGAAGGTCCCGCGGTGGTAATGGAAGATATCGGAGGCTAGCTGTAGACCACTGAAGAGTCTTTCGGTATTCTCGGTTGCAAACATCTGTGCGTAGATGCTGAATAAAATGTCGCCCAAAGCTCGAGCATCCCCAAATGAAGGGCTCGAGTCCTCGATCGGACACGGACATTTCCAGGCAAATCTTTCGCGGTAAAATGAACTCCCCAGAGCTTCATGCACTCTGGTCGAAGATGTGAACTGGGCCACACATCCCACAGGTAAAACTCCGAGCAGCACACTGATTGTGGCGATATCGGCGCACAAAAGCTCAGTGAGATTCGAAGCTTTCGCACCCTCATCCTTCTTGACTGCAAATTCGGTGTAGAGGACCGATGTGGGGCGGTGAGCGAGAAGCGGGACAGCGGCGATCAGGATGTTCAGCACCCCGACGTGGTCGACGAGATTAGAGGTGTCGATCGTGTCGAAACCGGCCTGTACCATGGAAGATGCATCGAAGTCGCCGTCCAGGACTAGTTCCGCCGTTTTCCAAGGAGAAACGTGCAGACGGATATCCGATTTGCGCTGCAAGTGGGCCATTTTCTCGCAAAATGCCAATGCATCTGCCACGAAAAGGGCGATGGTGACTGACCGCTGGGAGGCGGCTGTTCGGAACGTAGAGCACCATTGCTCAAGCTGTGATTGAGCGCATGATATCAATTTGACATCTGTGATTGTGTTTGGTGTGGATGTAAGCAGTATCGAGGCGAGGTGGAAACCTTGGAGTGGATAGGTTCCATAATGAAGCGAGCAGCGATCGCCAATCAAGGAAGGCGTAAAGGAATCGGAGTAAATGAAGGTCGGATTGATGAGTGTCGCGGCCGCTATATCTGAGGCGGAACGAGAAACAATGCCTGTTTTCCAGTAATGGTGGAAATGTTTGCTCAACGTCTGGGCGACCTCCGGGGAAACAAAACCAGCGATGCGCGCAGCATCGACCATGAATTTAGGCTGGTCATGCGTTTCAAACTCGCGAGAGAAGCAGGAAAACAGCTGCTCGTGTTTTTCACGGGAATATGCTTCGGTTTGCGCGTAAATCCCCAGGTAGCGATGCACCTGGGACAACGTGTACTGGCTGCCAAACTTGAGAAAAGTAGAGTAGCGGGATTTTTGCCAAGACTCCAGGTCCACGGTGATGTCGAGGAGTGTTTTGGAGTGAGAAATAAGCAGTGCGAATGAGGTCTCGTCGAGTTTCATGTGATAGAATATGTGCCATACGCGGTTGGTTGGATGGGCGTCGTGGATGAGAGTGAGGAGCAATACGTTCCGAGCTGGAAAGGAGGATTAAAATAGTCGAGAACAATCATGGAGTCCATACCGATGATTGCGGGTTCGATATCGCAGCATATGAAGTCGAGGGCAGGTCGGTCTGACGAGCAGGAAATTATTGAGTGATATCCACAGAATTAAACGAGCGCCACTTACGGATCGGAGCGTCGGCATAGAGTGTATACAGTACGTTGCGGGGATCTCCGCAGCCCAGCGACAGCACCGTGGTCGATTCTTCGGGAGGAACATTGTCTGTTAGACAGACGGCAGGGGTGTTACCGACGGGGTAAAAAAAAGACCTGGGCCAAAGGACAGGGTGAGACATGGTGGACACTAGAGAGTGAGAGAAAAATGGGATAAATAAAGGAACATGAGGCAACAGGAAGCGTTTCTTTCGAGCGTCTATGTTTCACTTAGGCTTTCAGGGTCGGCAACAGAAGTACGGCGCCAGGGCAGTTTACGAGGTCAAATGACAAAAAAGACTCAGAAATTGCAGTTTCCAACTGCCACCGAGAAGCCGCAGCTTGGATTTCGGCTTGGGTTGTTGTTACGACCAGGTTACGACTCAGCCGGACTTCCAGTACAAACTGCTCCGTCGAATAAGTTCATCGATTTTCGAAACGACGGGGACTTCAGGCCTCAGGCGCGGGCCGCGCAGCGACGACGTTGCAGGAAGAAGACAAGAAAGCTGTGCTGACCAAATCCGGCACTCTTCCAACCATCGAGTCTTCTGGTCGTGTGAATCAGGTCTCCGGCGGCCATGCCTCAACATGAGCCTGGCTTCACACCTCCGGCGAGCGGAACTTTGCGCTGGCTCGAGGCCCGATCGATAACCGCCGCATCGTCGGCATACAGGGGCGAACAAACTTCAAAGTTGGTACCGTTCCAAGAAAAAAACACATTTGTAACAAAAATTCCGGACTCCACCACACTTATTGAACTTCTCGAATCCAAGTTTCTCGTATACTGGACTCGGGGATGCGTTCAAGACCAATTCACTTGAGGAATAACACCCAACACCCCAAAAATCCAACTCGCGGACGACAGGGCGCTACTCCGAGTCTGTGTACCCACTGGCATGATCCCAGAGTTTGAGAGATTACCCAATGCCCACTGGTGAATCTCCTCCGGAAAAACCGACAAAGCTCCGGTCCGAGGCGAGGCCGTTGTAGGAATCTCCAGGAAAATGTCTCTTTGCGGGTCATAGTACGGCAACGTAAAAATCGATGAACAGAATCCCCCGACGGAGCACCGGTGATGACCTCTGAGATCGTAGTCGCGGAATGCGGTCGCGTTATATCAGCCAGTGAATCTAGGGCAGCTTTGAGCTGCCAGACGAGAGAGCGGAACCGATTGAGCATAGGTGAGGGAGACATGCCAGTTAGCTCACCACACACATCACAACAATCCCCAAACTCGAGATCGTGCAGCCCAGAATCATCATGCAACGTCTGACCCCCGACGTATTCCAGGACCGAAACCACACATGTACAGGTTCCTTGAAGGGTGTCTGTCTCCACCCGACGGCACGTTCAGAGATCATTCAAATATTAATATCATTTATTTGGGACTTACTTTGTGAATGCCAAAGAAATAGGCAGAGCAGGGAGTCCTTGCTTCTCGGCTAGATTTGTGTACACCCATACCTCTCCATTGGCGGGAGTTGATATTCTCTTGATTGAACGTTCATCGGGCAGATCGATGGCTGAACAAATTTCATAATGAAGACGGGCTTTTCAAACATTTTAGGAGGGTGGCCACTTCCGGACCTCGGAGCGAAGATGGGAGCATTTGCCGGCTCCGCCGGCCGTTGACCAGTTGGAAACATATTGTTTTCGTTGAACCATTCGTTCCAGCGTCTTGGATGTTACGGATACATTCTGGACGCGGGCGAAAGTTTGGGTTTGGATTAAAAGTCGGGATGGTCGACGTGGAACGACTCTGCGTGGCCAGAAGGTGCCGGAGGCTTTGTCGCGGGCATCAATCAAACAATATTCATACTCAGTGAGAGAAAAGTCATACTCAGTGAGAGAAGAGTCATTCTCGGGATCAAACGGGAAATCTGGACGGACGATGGTATTAAGGTGGGGTATAGAAAGACATTCAGTGAGGAATTGATGCTATCGGTCGCAACAGAACCAACCAGCACACCGCCAGAGGCTCAAAATGGAAATTCACCAATACTGTAACCTTAGAAGGCAATTTGACATAATGAATAAACGGGGAGGAATTTCGGATTAGATGCTCACTGATTTTGCCAAAAAAACCATGTCAAAATACAAAAAGAATAACCGCAAGGAAGACGCCGGCCGCACGGCTGCCGTGCCGAGGCATCTGCCCCGAGATTCGGCTACTTTTGTTTGCTTGGTGCGCGCACTGCACATATAGAAAGAGGCAAGAGTAGAAGTTGAACGCTGGTAGCAGGCATCAAAACCCTGAGAAAGTGCGCGGTACACCATCCGAGGGTTTTATATCCAACCATAAAGCGATCATAAAGTCGCTAAAAGTCGCCGGGGGGTACGTTGAGATGACGGCCGGCCCAAATCCCGCTTATCGACAATGATGACAAGCTGCGGTACGCCATCCGATGCTTACTCAAAGTGATGACGATTGTAAACGATCTCTTGATTTATCTATCTAAGCGACAGGTTGGCGTATAAATACAGAGTGCAGAACTTGGAAATGCAGCACTTGAAAACGCACTACCCATGGCTTCTACCAAGACTCTTGTTCTCGTCACCGGTAAGTGGACGCGTTGCACCCAAGTAATTGGCATTCAAAGCGTTACTAGGCGCAAGCAGCGGCATAGGCTACGAGACAGTTCTCGCTTTCGCCCAAGCGTCCCCAGACTTCCACATCCTCCTCTGCTCCCGCAGCCTCGACAAGGGCCAAAAGGTCCTTGACCAGATGCGGTCCGAGCACGGCGACTCGCTCAAGGGCACCATCTCCGTCCTCCAGCTCGAAGTCACCGACCCCGCGTCCATCGCAGCAGCCAAGGACCACGTCGAGTCCTCCTTCGGTGGCAAACTCGATATTTTAATCAGCAACGCAGGGATTATCGTTACAAAGCCCTGCGACACCATCACAAACCTCCGCGAGACATTCGAAACCAACGTCTTTGGCGCGGCGCTTGTTACCGAGGCGTTCGAGCCACTGCTCAAGAAGGCTGAGAAACCCCTGCTCGTATACGTCTCCTCCGGACAAGGCTCCTGCACGCTGCGTCTCGACCCGGAGGCTCCCCACCGCGAGATTCGAGGGGACACGTATCGCATGAGCAAGGCCGCAATGAACATGCTCGCCGCGTGCCACAAGTACAACTTCCACGAGTGGGGGTGCCGCGTGTGCAGCTTCAACCCAGGTTTCTGCGTCACAGATTTGACTGGAAGTAAAGGACGCGAGATGCGCGTCAAACTCGGTGCGAGGACTGCTAGGGATCCTGCGCTCGCCCTGGTGGATATCGCGTTGGGTAAGAGGGACGCGGATATTGAGAAGAGTGGCATTGTGGATCTCGATGGCGGCGTCCTGCCGTGGTAGAGCAATCCGAGCAGCAGCTTAAATAATTGTAAGTGTTGTAGATACAAAAAACGTATTTTGCTCTTCTAGATTCCACCAGTCTCACCGATTCTCTCCTATAACAATTTTTGGATTCGCAGTATTGAAATGGCCAGCAAACCCGAGCGCGCATTGGCCTTGAGGTTTAATCTGACTCTTGTTCGAAATTTCGCGACGGTTTGTCTCGGACGATGTAGTAGGGACACGAAGAGTATTTGCAAACCCGTCCGAGTCATCAAATAAAGTTGGCCTCAAGATTTATACCGCAAATAATCCGGGTTAGGTTCAAGCACGCCCAAGCATTTTAAACTTTGTAAAATTTTCGTCGCACACTCTTCACTCTGTAAGACTGGAGGCAATTCAGAGATTGGTCTGAGGCGATATCCGGCAAATGATAAACTCCCAGTCCTCTCCGTCCCGTTCTTTGCGAAGATTTTCTTCGATTCGACTTCATTATTCAAGTATCGTCTCATTTAACTACAGAGTCTTTGTGTTGAACGATTTTGTCCCGTATATTGCGTGCTTGAGTTCGGACCCCGACATCGAGCGACTCATCGAGGCTTAGCTCCAGAAGCCTCTCAGGCAATTCTGTTTGTTGAATTTCCTTCGCCACCGAATTTACTATTATCGATTAACTTGAATACACCTCCAGTCACTATGTGTGCGCCGCCGTGGTTCGATTTTCCTGATCTGGAGAGTTCAAGTGCGTACCCGTGACCGTTGCCAGTTCAAGGATATCAGCTCATTTGGTTCGATTGCCATGGTTAGTTGGAGTAGTATTCCACTTCATGCACTGACCGACAGTACCGTCTTGGGTACGTGCTTGACTCTCTGGGTTGAGTAACTGGCTCTTGAGGTACATCCTCTGAAAGAGCTGTCACCCCATCACCCCATTCGCTGATTGTTTCCGGTGCAAAAACTGTGACGTGGTCGGCTTCATTATCCGTGTTCCTGCCGCAAATTAGCCAGGAACGATGTATGTTTGTGATCTGAAAAGTGCTCACCGTGAAAGGGATAGCAGTTGAAAACAAGGTTTCAATTCCAAGATCGCTCCCGCAGTACACTCGTGGCCAGCGAGCCGTCCCACCATAATACAAGTTGGTTTCCGAGTGTATGGGTCCGGCGATTCCACCAATGCCGGGAGGTGGTCTAGCACCTTGACGTCAACCATGTCTTTCGCGCCGTCAGGCCATCGCGCTATCTCAGACAATGCGAATATGGCCCTCCGAATAACCTTAGGATCTTCGTCACTGATTCAAGTTGAGCCATGCGCAAAATAAAAAATAAAAATAAAAATAAAACTCACAGCAAGAAAGACACCAGTGGCGCACATACATCGATCCTTAACAGAGCTCGAACAGAAGATTCGTGCTTAGCGAGCCATCTCACTACCCGACAAGTCTGCCGCCGCACAATTGGGCTCGATGATCGCAGTAATATCAAGATGTGGCCTATAAACTTTGGATCGACAATGGCCTGCGCGCCGTGTGGCCACATCACAATGGAACACAATGCGTACGTGGCCCACTCAATGACCAGAACATCGTCGTCACTAATGTTTGTGTTGTAATACGAGAACCGGGGGCCAAAAAAAAGAGAGCATACCGTAAGAGAGATACCAGCTGCACACATGTTTCAAGCCCCGGGACGGCTGGCACAGTCGAATCGTGGCTGGCGAGCCTTCCCACCAGCTCACAGGCCCATTGTCGAGTGTGGGGGTTCGGGGACTTGAGCAATGCCGAGACATGGTCTAGCACATCAGCGTCCATAATACCCTGCGCACCCTGTAACCATCGCACAATCTGGGAAAATGCAAATGTTGCCGCCATGATAACCTTGGAGTTTGGATCCCTGAATCGAGATCAAGACCACATCAAAAGAAAGAGACATCGACGAACTCCAGTAGGGACACCATCCGTGTACAGGGTTGTAGTTCCAAGATGGCCGGCGCGGTAGATTCATGACTAGCGAGCCCGCCTATTAGGCTACAAGTCCATTCCCGAACTTCGGAGCTAGGTGAGTCGAGCAATAGAGAGATGCGGTCCGTCGCCTTTGCATCGACAACAGTCTCCGCGCCGTTTGCCCATTGGGCGATCTGAGACAGCGCGAACGTGGCCGCATGAGTGACCGCAGAATCCTCGCTACTGGATGGAGATGAGGATCATGTCCAAAAGAAAAGAAGGAAAGGCAAACTCGCTACAATAAAGACACAAGACGCGCACATGGATCTAGCTCCAATATGTCCAGGACAGTGGACTCGTGAGTAGCGAATCCTGCCACGATGGCGCACGCCCATCCTGGTGTGTACGGGTGCGGTGATTCGAGCAATATCGGGATGCGGTCTAGTGCTTCTGCATCAACCATGGCTTTCGCACCATCTGGCCATTGCGCAATCTGAGCCAATGCAAACGCGGCTGCTCTGACAATATTGACATTTTTGTCACTGACTCGATGGATGAGAACCACGCCAAAATAAAAGGCTAAAAGCTAACCTCAACAGAGTCACCAATAGGCCATATGGCTTCAGTTCCAAGACCGCCGCCGCCGTAGACTCACAACCGGCAAGCATCCCGATTAACTCGCAAGTCCACTCCCGGACTTTAGAGCTGGGTGACTCAATCAATGTCAATATATGGTCTGCACCTTTGACATAGACAGTGGCGCGCGCATCGTCCGACCATCGGGAAATCTGGGACAATGCGTACATGGCCGACCGGACGACTTTGGGATCTTCATCACTAGGTCTTCATGAGACTCGCAGTGAAAAGAAATATACAAAACTCACTTCAGTACGGAAACAATGTGCAATTGTGGTTCAACCTCCAAGATGGCCGGTGCAGAGGATTCGCAGCCCGCGAGCATTCCTATCAGCTCACAAGTACATTCCCGGACTTCCGAGTTAGGTGACTCGAGTAATACCAAAACGTAGTCCGTGGCTTTTGCTTGTACAATGGCATCCAGGCCATCCGCCCATCGGGCGATCTGACACAATGCTTTGATAGCCCACTGAGAATCGGTGTCCCTGATGTTGTGAGAATCGCATAAGAAATCAAACAAACAATACAAACTCACCGTAATAATGATACGAGCTGCGTACACGGGTTCAGCTCCAAGATGGCCGACCCAGTAGATTGGTGGCAGGCAAGTCTTCCCACTAGTTCACAAGCCGAGTCCCGGACTCCCGAGCTCGGTGAACGGAGTAATGTTGAGATGTAGTCTATGGCCTTTGCCTTGACAATGGCCTGCGCGCCGTCTGCAGATTTTGCAATCTCACACAACAGGGACGCTGCCTCTCGAATGACTGCGGGATATTTGTCGCTGATCAAAGATTAGAACAGATGCAAAACAAAAAATGATCGTACGTACCGCAAAAGGGACACTAGTCGCTCGCAGATCTTTTCGTCCGACATAGCCCATACGGTGGACTCGCGCAACGCCAAGTTTCCTAACAACCTGCGCGAACAGCTCCGTACTCTAGGAACTGGCGACCCGAGCATTTGAGCGATGTAAGGAAAAACAGGCGAGTCGACGACCGCGCGTGCGTCTGCCTCAGAGGTCAGAGTGCGGTCGGCCAATTCGGACAGAATCGCGGCTTTAGTGGTCCACGAGACATAATCCAACCTGTGGAAATGGTCAACGACATGAAACACCCAGTCCTGACACCTACGGAAAATATGAGGAATATATCTCCAAAATTTCCTGCGACAGGGGATTGCTGAGATTCTTTCTGATGATTTCTACCGCCTGGCGGCCATACAAAAACCTCGAAAGTGGCTTTGCAGCTGCATGAAGGTTGATCGTTGGGCCTCGGAGCCCCGGATTACTGTCGGACCACCAGCTAAATATGCTGGGGCGAGATTCCAGGCGAGTCAAGGGAGGCATGGAGGATAGAGCGAGGACGGATGGAGATGATGGACGGAGCGAATCAAGCGCATGGATCCATCGCTGATCTCGAACCATTCTTTTTATTGTGATGTTGGGCATGATTACTTATCTGTTGGATCGTTGCAAACCGTGCGAGTAGATGGCGACGATGGCAATGCAGAGAGTATTGCAGGTTGGAAAGCCCTACTGAGCCCAAGGTCCAGGATCTTGGTGCAGAAATTCGAGCACTAGTGCTCTGGGACGGGACAGCCAAGCGCAAAAACATAGTTTACTTCAAGTTGAGAGTCTCCGGTTTCGGAGGCCGACCAGTACAAGAAAGCTTACGGCCCGGGCGTTGCACAGACATCATGGCGCAAATGCAGGTTCTGCTGCCGAGGTCCGATGCTCTATGATGAACTTGAAGTGGGGCATGTATGTTGATCGTTGTATGCTTGACGGTGTGTCGGTCGATGGCCAACACAGGGTGAGGGGTTGGCATTGACAATGGCAAGAACTGAACCGTGGCAACCAAGGAAGAGCAAGGAAGTTTAAGATCAGTGCTATGTCTCCAGACTCCCAGGTCGCCTCAGTTCGGACCATCGTGTTGCAATTGTGTCAAGATTTTCGTAGCCTGAGGCAGTCAGAATTGGTTGCAGAGTGACCATAGCCTCAGCTTGAGCGCGACTGCGATGAGGGTGTTGTTATGAGCGTCGCTTGCTGGCGATTGGTCACGTCAATAGAGACAATCAACACATCGCCAAAGGCTCAAAATGGTAATTTTCACAAGCTCCTGAACTGTTGTATCATTCGACTGAATATTGAGTCACTGGTAACAGAGCCATATGAATCATGGCCAAAGATGTCAAAGTTTCGGCGTCTTGGATCAAGGTTTCTGCATTTTCGATTTTGGCAACAAACCTCGAGCTCTCTCAAACAATCAGCAATTTCCGTGCCTCTTCTCCGTCTTCTTCTCCGTCCTCTTTGAGGATATTTCCTCAGATGGACGTCCCAACGATATGGAATTATACTGCCTCAGGGAAGTGCTACAGAATCTTGTACCGAGTAATATTGGCGAGTGGGCAAAATTTTTGCGGGTAACGAAGGGGGTTTTCGAGATCAGGCATTTTGGATTATCGGAGATCCTGCTACTATACAGAGTTCTCGTGTATCCCCGGTTTCTTTAGTCCCTTGGTGCGAATGTCCAGGCGATGGGAAAATTCCCGGACCGGTCTCGAATCGCAATTCGAGTGCATCGAAATTTGGTCCTTCCCGGTGTGAATGGCAATTTTATCGAGCAAGTCGTGTGCTTGACCTCGAGCACCGGGATTGAGCGACTGATCGTGGCTTAATTCATCGAGCTGCTCGAGGAAATCTTCGTCCATATCTGCAATATCCGTGACGCCGTCTGGGGATTCACTATTCGCCCCTACCAAAAATAGACGAGGTAGCGGTCGTGGACGGGGAATACTTTGAGAACCAAGTTCCATAGCCCTGCATAGAGGATATAAGTAGGATATCAGCGTAGCTTTCTGGAATGATCAGTGTAAGGTCGGCGGTATCCCAACGCGTACGAAGGCGTTGTTCGGAGGACGATTCGAGGTAGGATTTGTCTGGTCTAGAGGTGACATCGACCAAAAAAGAGATTCCGGAGTATTTATTTCACTGTACTCGGGGTCGGGTCCCTCACAATTCGATTCACGACGGCATGTGCTGGCTTGGGGGACATGGAATACCAATGGCATTCACCCGAAAAAGTTTTAGATCGTCAAGCATGAAGTACATGTACTTAGTAGACATAGCCGAGCAGCTTTCCACCGACGTTCTTGCGCCGGGCCTCCTCGTGGTCCAGGATGCCGCTGGAGGTGGTCTGCGGGCGGCATCAGCGCATGCTTTAAGAGTAAAGAGGAGAGGAAACGCAACGTACCAGAATGATGATTCCGAACCCACGGGCGGGGAGGAGCAAGTTGACCCAGCTCTCGATCTGCGTGTGCTGGACGTTGAAGCGCGGGGAGATGACGCCGGTTTTGTTGAGGCGGCCGTTGAGCTGGATGACGATCTTGCCCGAGCGGTGGTCATCGATGATTTCGAATTCGTTGATGTAGCCTTTTCAAGAACGCGTCAGTATTGGCCAACAACGAGAGTAGAGGAAAGGGAAGAGGAGATGTGCGCCCATCTGTGAGCCCACAGCCCGTGCGAGCGGAGGTGCGGGTTGTTTGGTATCCGGGAACTGGTGTATGATGTTCCGGAGCGTTAAAACGAGTAACGGGTAGAAGCAAGACCCACGTCAGCCGTAGTTATCACTCCGGGGTGCCGAAATATAACAAAAAGAGAGAGGGAAGACAATGCTAACCGTGACGCTGCATTACAGACAAGAACTTGACGACGACTTTTGAAGAGGGCCGGATGAGGACCTGGCGCTTGCCGCGACGCTCGGCATTGACGATGTTGTTGAGGCAGTCGTTCTAGCGGACGATTAAGGGATAATATTGAAGAAAAGAAAAAAGGACGCACGAGGACGGAGATGCGGACCATTTTTGCTGTTGGGGGTGAGGTGCGTGGATAAACCCAAGAATGAGTATCGTGCTACGGAAAGCGCGAGTCAAACGGGCTGTCGGAGGAGGAGGAGGAAGAAAGAGACCTTGAGGTGAGTGGAGGAGGGACACAAGAAATAAAATCTGGGTGCGGTGATTATGTGTTGTTGATGGGATCAGTGCCAAACTGTGAAGGCTCACGAGATCTTTTCCCATTACACCGCTTTCCTGCAAATAATCCTCACTCAAGATGGTGTGTATCTCGTCGCTGCGGCGGGCGTCCTAGACTGATCCTGTGCAGGGCCGTGTCCGTACCAAAACCACCAAGCGTGCTTCCCGCGTTCTCATTGAGAAATAGTCTGTCTCTTTGCCGATTCAACGCATGTATTTTGCTCATTAGCGACTCACAGCTACCCCCGCCTCACCCTCGACTTCCACACCAACAAGCGTATCATCGATGAAGTCGTCAGTAGCAGTCTCGTGGGATTCACGTCGTTCTCGTTACTCAGACCCACAAACAGGCGGTAGTACCCTCGAAGCGGCTGCGCAACAAAATCTCCGGCTTCACGACCCATCTCATGAAGCGTATCCAGAAGGGCCCTGTCCGCGGCATCTCCTTCAAGCTGCAGGAGGAGGAGAGAGAGCGGAAGGACAACTATGTGCCCGAGGTGTCCGCCCTCGATGCCGCGAATGGTCTGGAGATCGACCCCGACACCAAGGTCTGTTCTCGCCTTGTCCTTTTTGGCGTATATATTGACTCGCGTTCGCAGGCCCTCCTCACCGCGCTGAACTTCGACTCCATCCCCGTCACCGTCACCATTCCGACCATCGCCGTGCCGGAACGCAGTGGACCCGGTGGAGGCCCCAGGCGGGAGAGGCGGAATGTCCCGGGCGCTGCTCCCCGGTAAACGTGTCTGCTAGAGTCGTGTTGTTCAGGCATGAAGTATGGTACATGTGTTTTGTGCACACAAAAATTATTATGCTATGCCACATCTGTTAGCAATATTCTGGACGCCGCCTTTTCGTATTCTGCGTGCTTTGAGTTTTCGCCTCTTTGTTTCGCCTGCTTCAATTTTCTTCGGCCTTTCGGACCTAGTCGGATCAGAAATCGTTATAAGATAAGATTTGCGTGTGCTAACTTTGCTTCAACCTCCACCTCGTCCCTTGCACGATGTCGGAAACGCCCGCAGACCCAGCACCCACTTCCGCCGCTGCACCTCCTCAGGCTGCCCCTACCCCCACCGTCCCAACAACAGACCCAGCCCCGCCTGTGATCACCGCTGCGCCTCAGCCTGATATCATGGAGTCGACTAGTACTAGTGCTGCGCCTCCCCAGCCTGGCGCGACGCCCGTTGCACCTGCACCTGCAGCTACTAGTACCGCAGAACCCACCGCGGCTGCGGAGAAATCCGAGCCCGAACCGCAGAACGCCCTCACCGAGAAATTCACCGGATACGAGTGGAAGGCGCTCGCCGAATTCAGGGTACATACTCGCTCCTGGGAACACCACCTTGGGCTAAACTTGCGCTAAAATAATGAGTCTGACTGGCGGCATTGCAGAAACTGGTCCCAGACGCACTGGTCAAGGCGTACGAGCGCCCCGAGGCGAAGACGAGTGCTATCACGCTGTGGGGCGTGCGCGTGGACCCCGAGAACCTGGTAGACGCCCGCACGAGTGTGGTCCTTATGAAGTTCTTGCGCGCGAGGTTGTCTATTTCGTCTGATGCACATACATAACTCTTATAAATCTATTTTCCATAGAAACTTGAACCCAACCGTGGCGGCGGAGATGTTCGTCGCGACGCTGCGGTGGCGCGCCGAGTTCAAGGTCGACGACACGCTCAAGGAGGAGTTCCCGCAGGACGTGTTTGGACGGCTCGGGCATATATATGGGCGCGATAAAGAGGGGAGGCCTGTCGTGTATGTGTTCTTTCTTTTCATCCGTGTCACTCCCTCTTTTCATTTTGTTTGCATGGCTGTTTAAATTTCGCTCTTACTAACGCGACGCACAGATACAACGTCTACGGCGGGAACCAAGACCTAGACGCCGTCTTCGGCGACGTCGACCGCTTTCTCCGCTGGCGCGTCGCGTTCATGGAAAAATCCGTTGCGATGCTCGACTTTGCGAACGTGGACCAGACGGTGCAGATTCATGGCACGTTCATTCCTACCCTATCCCGTTCTAGATGGGATCACACCGCTAACGAGTAAACGTTTGAACACTGCAGACTACGAGGGCGTGAGCATGTCGAGCCGGACACCCGCGAGCAAAGCCGCGGCGTCCCAGGCGAGCAACATATTCTCGGCCCACTACCCCGAGCTCCTCGTGCGTCCCATAAAATTTTAAACTCCATAGTATATACAATTTCGAGCTGACGAACACGCGTCCTTAGTACAAGAAATTCTTCGTCAACGTGCCGGGCTACATGTCGTGGCTCTTCTGGGTCTTCAAGACGGTGCTGCCCGCGGCGACGTTTGCGAAGATGAGCGTCGTGGGGAGCAGCCCGCGCGCGATCGGGAAGGCGCTGCTGCCGCTTATTGCGCCGGAGGAGCTGCCGAAGAGGTATGGCGGGACGGCGAGCGCGGAGGTATTCGAGAAGAAGTAGTAGGCTGCAGCGTCGACAGGCGCTGAAGGGCTTTCGGAGGAGGATGGCGCTACTCGCCGGGGCGGGCGGGATATTGAAACTTCAACACTCATTATGATTCACTCACTCATCTCGCGGAACAATTTGCACGATAATCTAATAGAATTTGCAGGATTTTTTTTTTGCCGTTTGGTGCTTGATGCAAGAAGGAAGTCGTTTTCGTGAGACACGCTTGGCGTTTTCGAATTTTCTAGATCTTGGGATCTGTTCTCACAAAACACGGTCATGTGGCCCGCAGGGAGCTTGGTCACACTCAATGGCTTCCACCGGCGCGGCGGCTTCCGTCCATCCATCCTGCGCTTCGTTCGATATCGACTTATTTCTGTCTTATCTACTAAATTCTGACTCCACCCACCATGGTTCGGGCCCCCGCGACCATGCTCACACTATCCGTCGCTTGCCTCGCCCTTCTCACTGTCACGGTGGTTTCCGCTGCGACGCAGAAGATCCTAAAAGCCCCTCGGCTGGGCCTCCAAGAGCGTTTTGAAGAGGCCGATGGTTCCAGTGGCTATCCGAACGACCCTCTGTTCATTAATGTTCGTTTCGACGTGTACACTCCTGCTTCGGTGTGGAATTCGATTCGCTGATTTCCTACGTGGTTAGATGCCACTGGACCATTTCAACGCTAGCAATAAGCAAACGTACTCCAACCGCTACTGGGTGAATGCGACGTACTACGAGTCGGGGGGACCTGTGTTCAGTGCGTCTTTCGTTGACTGTTCGTACCTTGTCCCCGGAATTCATTTGTGAGCAGTCTTTGACTCGGGGAGCAGAATGCTGAACCGCTGCTCCCGTACTACCTGCAAGTAAGATTTAATAGTGGACTCCTAGGCTGTTAGTGGTCCAGGAGAATTGATTGAGCGACACCACAGGAATATCACGGCCTCTCGGCGGTTATGCAGCTCGCGAAGCGATACCGGGGCATTGCGTTCTTGTGGGAGCACAGATTCTACGGCGACTCGCTGCCCTTCCCCGTCAATGTACCATCCCCTCTCCACCTCCCATCTTATACCGCTAACCTACCTTTGCAACGCAGGAAAACACCACCGCGGCGCAGTGGCAATACCTCAACACGGAACAGGCGCTGCAAGACGTGATCTTCTTCGCGGACTCGTTTCCCAAGACGTCACTAGGCCATGCGGCGAACACATCTTCTGTGGGCGGTCTCGACCTGGCGATTCATCCGAGTGTTGTGCCTTGGGTGTGGCTCGGGGGTTCGTATCCGGGCGTCAGAGGCGCGCTGCTTCGGGTACGGAACCCTGAGACTATTTTCGCTGCTTGGGTATCGTCGGCGCCTGTTGAGGTGATACTTATATCCTCATTTTATTGCGTGAGGGTTTCGTCTCAATCCGGTGTTTATAGGCGCAAGTGGACATGTCTAGCTACTACAAGGCCGCAGAGCGCAGTCTCACGAGGAATTGTTCGGCGGACTGGGTGGCCGTCACAAAGTAATATTTCAACCCCAAAGTTTATTCAGCAGTGTGTGTTAACACATGCGCCAGATTTGTCGACGATACTCTCAACGGCTCGAATGAGACGCTTCAGATAGACGTCAAATTTGACCTCCTAACAGCCAGGCTGAGTGGTCCCGGCGGAAACACAACCGGGGCTGATGGCCTGACGAGACAAAAAGCAAACGCAACCAGTAATGTCGACGCGGCATCGATACTCATGGATCCTTTAGATTTTTATCAGGTATTTCAACCACCCTCACACTAAACTTCCGAGACTAACGTTGAAATATGTAGTACTACGGCTTCTGGGACTCCCTTCTGCCTTTCTGTAATCTTCTTGAAACGCAGAACTCGACCGCGGAACCGTTCGAGGGCGGTGTAATCTCTGCTCTGGGCATCAATGCTGCGTTTGACGCCTTCCTGGTGGCCATCGCGGAGCTCGATTACGATTCCATCCCAGGCAACGCGGACGATCCCGTTCAAGATCTTTCGTGGATGCGGCAGTACTGCTCCGAATACGGTGAATAAATCCGGTCCCATAGTGCGCACTTTGGAATCTAACCGTCACTGGTTAGGTTTTTATCAGCGGGGAGACCCAGAAAATCCCTTGTCGATCGAGACCTCCTTCCTTTCGCTCGAGCTATTCCAGCAGCAATGCAGCGAGACGTTCCCCGATCTACCGTCTTCCCCGCAGGTCCAGTTGATCAATAAATATGGAGGCTGGAACATGACGCCGTCGAATATATTGTGGACGAACGGAGAATGTGAGGGCCCTTCATTATTCAATTTAATTGGCAACGGCACTAACGCTCCTCCAGTTGATCCTTGGCGAACCATGGGCCTCGCCTCGATTGAATCAAACTCTCCCCAGCGTAAACCGACCGTATCTGTCCCCTCGTGAGGCGCAAACAGCATAGAAGCACTCGGCCTGACTGATCTTCACGCCTAGATGCAACATGCCGGCTCCGGGAGACTCGTTCTTCGGCCTGACCCATGCTCAAATGGTGCATGTGTCCGATATGCGTGTCCTCTTGGTCCCAGACTCGAACCATTCCGACTTCAAGACCGTCGGGTTCTACAGTCCCGTCTCGCAGGCGCCGTTCTACACGGGGCTGGGGCTGTTCCAATTGGCGTTGGACGAATGGTTGCCTTGTTTCCAGGGAAGTGGCATTGGTATCTAAGTAATTCTAGTACTTTGTAAGCTGTACAATAAAAAGAGTACGTGTCTCAGAGACGTCCTCTTACTTCACTTCCGAGCAGCTCAGCCCACGTTCAGCCAATTTTTGTGAATGAGTTTTTGTGTTCTTTCCAGTTGGGTCTTGTCCAAGTCTTGGCTGTTTTGGTCAACATTTGATCAGTCATCAGTGGCACTGTTCTTTTTGCCACCATGCACGGAAGGAGCTCGCCGATCTCGAGGTTTCTATTACCAGACAACGCCTTCTCCTTGAAAAGTTAGAGGAGCGTAGAACCTCAGTCGAATATGAAAGCAATGGTTCATCTTCCCAGTCTTGACCCTCCCGCTCGAAATTACCACCGAAATATTCCTCCAGTACGCCGCCAATGTTCACGATGAATACGACGTCGCCCTTCCCCTATCCCTTGCTTGGCTCGCGGGCACCGGCGCTCAGATAAATGCGATGCTTCGTCGGCATGGACCGTGTCTTCAATCCCTGCGCCTAGACATATCTCCAGACTCCACTCCCAAAATAACGGATGACATGACATTTCCTCGTCTTCAACGCCTCGAACTCATTACTCGTGGCCCACCGCCGTTGATTCTCGGCCCGCCGCCGTTGGCGCTCAGAGAGGCGCATAAGCTACGCTATGTACTCCTCAATGGCATATCTCCTCCCTTACTTTCATTGCCAGCAACATCACTGTGTAGGAATGTATGGATGTTGTGCGAATGGTCTCATCGCTGCGTACATCCGAGTTCTATGGCTCGGAAGATAATTCATACAGCGCCGAGTCAATCATAACGCATGCTCGGCTGACATCTTTCCAGCTTTTCAACCACAATCCGGAAATAATTCGATACCTTGCCCTCCCTGCTCCGGAGGATCTGTGCTTGGAACACCTTCCAAGAATCGACGACAACATCTTCCTCCCCTTCTTGCTACGATTGCGTGGACCCTTACGCAAGTTCAGTGTTTCCCTCTCTGACTACGCACTACTCGCTTTGCCCATGCAATGGTTTTTGTATATGAAGCACCTCACTAGTCTAACATCATCGTCCCTACAACCGCAATCCAAACCCGAGCGCTAAATCGTCAATGCAATCCGAAATTTCTCCCTGTATCGGAGAATCTCACCTTCGAGGATTGGCAGTCAGAAACGTTGTACACTGAGCTGCTGGACGCACTGCATACTAGAAGCACTGGGAGAGAAACTGAGGTCAGGCCGCCACAACTCCATTTGAAGTCGTTCCAGGTCATCTGGAATCCTCATCTGCGCAACGCCGCCCTCGATTCTAGTATTGAGAGTCTCGTCCGCCGTTATAGGGTGGCTCTGCACGAGTTGCAGAGGTGTGGGATGGAAATATACATTGGAACCACTGAAAGCACACTAGACGGCACAAATTTTGTGGGATTCAGTTGAAAGCGGTGTGTTTTATCCCATTTCCGTGCGTCTGTACGATCTGTGTTGATTCCCAGGTTCAGGTTCTGACCCACGGGTCTCTTTCCAAGAATCGACGTTCTACAACGCGCGCCCTGCAAACGTTGGCTGGGGCTGGTGTCCTCGAAAGTAATACGATGTCTGAGCATCTTTGAATCAGATGCAGGAAGATCGAACAATCCATCTGTACGCTCGATCATAGATCGTTCTTCCTCAGCTAGTATCATGTGCGCCAATAACCAATTATATCTGCCGTGAAAGACTCACCAAATGTCACTTGAGCACAGCAAGCATAGCTGCCAGATTGATCGACTCTACAGCCTTTCATCCTCTTCGTCCTACTTTCATGTCGCCATCGACTCGCCCGGAGACTCCTGCAAGCGTGCATAGTTGGTGGTCAGACAGCAATCCAGGGCTCCGGGGTCCAACAATCAACCTTCACGCAGCTGCCAAGCCGCTTTCGAAGTTTCTTCATCACCGACAGGCCCTGGACATCATGAGAAAGAACCGCGGTAGCCCACTTTCGACAGAAATTTTGGAGATATACTCCTCATATTTTCCGTAGGTGGAGGCATGGCGTTTCATGAGCTCGCTGACTGAAACTTTAGGTGGAATTTTGTCTCGTGGTCAACTAAAGCTGCGGTTATGTCTGAGTTGACCTCGCGAATTTTGTCCTCTGAGGTCGACGCGCACATGATCATCGATTCCCCAATTTTCCCTCATGTTGTGCAAATGATTGGGTCGCCAGATCGTGGCGTCTGTATCAGTTCATGGAGACTATTGGAAAGCCTCTCACGATACGAGTCTATTGGACCCACCATCTTGAAGCTAAAGCTGTGCGAGCAATTAGTGTCCTTCTTGCGGTATGTTGCTTCTTGTTTTTGGAAAACTGTTCTGATCGAAAATTAGCGACAAGCGCCCCGGCGTCATTGGAGAGGCAGCGTCCGTGTTATGTGAGCTTTCGAAATCCGTAGCCGGTGCGCAGGCAGTGGTCAATGCAAAGGCTACGGATCACATCTTCATGTTACTCAGCTCCCCGAACCCATACACGCGGCTACGGACTTGCGAGCTGGTAGGGAACCTCGCTAGTCACGAGTCCACGGCGCCGGCTATCTTGGAGCGGACACCTTGTCTGCAGATTGTGGATCTATTGCAGTAAGCTGGTGTCGTTTTTAAAAACTTGATTGATTCAAGATTGATTTCTAGAGATAGACATTCCAATTCTGACGTCATGAGGTCGGCCGCATACGCATTATCTCAGATCGCCCGCTGGCTAGACGGTGCACAAGCTATGGTCGAGGCAAAGGCTGCAGACCACATCTTATTATTACTCGAGTCAAGTAACTCGGCAGTCCGGGAATGGACTTGCGAGATAATTGGAAGACTCGCTGGTCACAAAACCACTGCACTGGCCATTCTGCAGCCTTGTGTGCGGATTTTGTCCTTATCGGGGTGCGTCAGCACATCTTTTTTAGATCGTTTGCTAATGCGGTCTTCGTTTTGAATCAGAGGGGAATATTCTCCAGCTATCGAGCAGGCCATGTTCGCATTATCTGAGATGGCCCAATCTGAAGACGGCGCGCAGGCTATTTTCAATGCAAAGGCTACGGACCACATCTTCATATTACTCAATTCACCTGTCCACGAAGTCCGGACATTGAGTTGTCAGCTTGTTGGAAGACTCGCTAGTCACGAGTCTACGGCGCCCGCCCTCTTGGAGCTGAAACTCTGTGCGCAGATTGTGTCCTTACTAGGGTGAGTGGCTATCCTTCGTTTAGCGACGCGATTCTCACAAAATCAGTGACGAACATCCAACCGTTATTGGAGCAGCCGTCTTTGCATTGTCTCGGATTACGCGATGGGGGAACGGTGCCAAGGCGGTCGCCCACGCAAAGGCTACGGGCCACATGTTGGCGGCTATGGACGACATGTTGATCTTACTCGAGTCACCCAGCTGGGAAGTACGGCAATGTACTTGCGAGCTAGTGGGAAGGCTCGCTGGTCACGATTCACCTGGCGTTTTGGAGCTGAAAAGCTGCGTGCGGATGGTATCCTTGCTGCGGTCATTTTTTTTTTTTTTGTTTGGGGCGATTCTCATCAAAAGAAAACAGAGATCACAATCCTCAAGTGATCGAGTGGGCCACCTACGCATTATCTCAGATCGCCCAGTGGGTACACATCGCCCAGGTCACCGTCAGTGCAAAGGCTACGGACCACATCTTGCAATTACTTGACTCGCCATGCTCGAACACCCGGATGTGGACTTGTGTCATGATGGAAGAGCTCGCTCACCACCGGTCCACTGCGCCAGCCGTCTTGAGGCTGAAACCGTCCCTGCGGCTTGCGTTCTTGTTACGGTTAGTTATTCTATGCATTCATTCTTGGCTTATTTCTGTCTACAGGAACCACGATGCTGAGACCCGCGACCGCGCAATCGCCGCGCTGAACGAAATTAGACAATGGCCCGATGGGGTCGCAGCCCTTGCGGACACAGCCGGCGATACTCTGCAGAGGCTTAAAGACTTGAGGGACGACGAGTCACTTAACCTCCGGAGTCAGGTTCTGACACGCCAAATGCTACGAAATATTGCTCAGTACAAAGCGTTGGGCGCCAGAGAAGGCATACCTTTATCCGAAGGACTTAGCATGCCAAGGCGCACATCCCACGCATGCTTGACCATAGAGGTGGCGGATGGCGGCTCTGCGTCAAATACCGAGTTGGTTAGCAGCAGCATGTCCGTAACTGGGGAAATTGTTGAGGAGGAGGATCAAGTGGTATGGTGGTGGGCAGAATAGATTTTGGCGTAGTCTCTTGCAGTGACCTACCACTCCTACGTAACCACTGAGGAACATTATTACAGATCCTGTATACGCACCACCCTCACAACAAGCTTCCGAGATTAACATTGGAATATGTAGTATTACGGTTTTTGAGACTCCCTTCTGCCTTTTTGCAACTTCTCGAAACGCAGAACTCGATCTCCGCATTGGGAATCAATGCTGCGCTCAACGCGTTCATGGGGCCAGTAGAGAGCTCGATTACGCTTCCATCCCATGCAACGCGGATGATCCAGTTCAAGATCTTTCCCGGATGCGGCAGTACTGCTCCGAATAGGGTGCGCGACTCAGTCCGCCGACGGTGCTTTTGAATCGAATCTAACCGGCACTTGTTAGGTTTTTATCAGCCGGGAGACCCAGAAAATCCCTTGTCGATCGAGACCTCCTTCCTTTCGCTCGAGCTATCCCAGCAGCAATGAAGCGAGAGGTTCCCCGATCTACCGTCTTCTCCGCAGGTCCAGCTGATTAATAAATATGGAGGCTGGGACATGACGGCGTCGAATATATTGTGGCTGCTCCCGGAGCTCGCTCTTCGGACTGACCCATTTGCAAATGATGCATGTCCCCAAAAGTCAATCTTCTTTCCTTTTTTGGTCAAGATTTGATCGATCAGCCTTCTGTGGCTGGCACTGTTCTTTAGTACTTGAAGCTACTTCGACAGCCTGAGCTCGCCGATCTCGAGGTCTCTATTACCCCCTGGCAGTGGCAATACTTTCCCCTTGAAAAGTGGGAGGAGTGTAAGTTCACAGTCGCATTGGTTTCATCTTCTCAGTCTTGACCCTCCCACTCGAAATCGAAAGTACGCCGCTGATCAGGACGTCCACGACGAATACGACACCGCTCTTTATGTCGAGACCCCGAACACGAATGCTAGAGACTCTCACCATCTTCCACAACCGGGTTCACAATCGCTTCAACTTGATGGTGTGGACACTGTCCATGTCTGTCTAGGCCCTGTCCGATCGAACTGTCTCCAGCGTGGGCAACATGAGGCCTTCCAACTCTTTAACACCAAGACACTCGCTCCTCCCCACCTGAAGTCCAAATGCCCACCATTAAAGACACGACCGTCCGAGACGGCACTCCACTCTGACCTCCTTGATGTCTTTGTGGTAGAATACATCCGCCGCACGGTGCGGTTCATAAAGCTGCAGGGTGACCGCACCCACTAATTATTCACGCGACGGCACCAAGCCTGACGTCAACCACGGGGGCCTGCTAATCGTGTTAGAATGGTAATCCCTCGAAGCAAACAAAGAGCCTCACGAGGGACGAACATCAAAGCGCCAATCTCAATCTTGTCGGCAATCGCAACTGACGGGTCACGAAGCTTCTTGAGGCCGAGGTCCATTTCTTCCAATGTCAATGGCTGCTCGTCGTCATCCTCCTCCTCCAAATCATCATCTTCCTGATCGTCCTCCTCCAGATCCTCCGTTATATCCGTCACTTCGTAGCCGACATTGCCACTCTTTGGCTGAAACGTAGAATCGTCCTGATTCTGGTAGTTTCCCTCCTTATCATCGCCTGGCTCATCATGCTGATCAGTGGACGGCCTGGGCGTGTGGGCCTCATTATCTTCCTCTTCTTCTGTTCTTGTGGCTGCGGGTGGCGAAAAGTAAAGCTGTACGAGGAATTCTTGTATTTGGGCGTGGAGGACGTGCAACCAAGGGGGGACAACCCAACCTTCGTCTGCCTTGTCTCGAGCAGCAGCGATAGCATGAGAAAGCTTTACGCTTGCGTTGAGAACAACGGCGATGGTAGACACAGGGTCGCTCCACATGCGGAGGTTCAGATGTCCCCCGTCGCACACCAAATGACCTGTCTGCTCGTCGTAAATGTATTGGTTCCAGACGGGATGTTGAACTGAAATCTTTTGAGAGGAAATAATGATATTGGGGTTGGTCTGAACGAGTAGAGGTTCTCCGCACGGAAAAGCGACATTTCGATTCAGCACGAAGACGTCGCAATTGAACGAGCCGAATAAAGGAGAGGCCGGGGTCAAAACCCGCGCAGCAGCCCCCCGTGCCGACCACTCATCGTTGGCACGTTTGAAAGTGGCTGTAAGCGAGATAATGATATTGGATGGGGGACAGAAGCAGATGGAGCCGGATTTGTTCCATGGATGATGAATGTCCCTCTTCGCTGCCAAAAGAGTAGGATAAAGTAGAGGTCCCATAAAGGCAGACGCACCCAAGATCTCGTTGAAGACCGAGTTCAATGAAAAAGGCGCTCCGCCGTTCAAACCGAGATCAGTCAAGTATGTTTCCTGCGAGGAGCATAAGTTGTAAATCTTAGAAGAAACTCTGACAGAACGTACCCAGGCTAGTTTTCTATCTTTCGCCTGCTCTTTATTCTCTGACTTTCTTTTTCGTACTGCGTTGAGGATGTGACAAGCTTCGAGCGACGCCGCTGCTGAACCCGTCACGGCACAGAATTGCTGGCGGTGTAAAAGCTGATTTCTGACGCGCTTTTCGGAGAAGGTCGTAGTGGCATAAGCAGAAATCGTAGAGGGGGTGGCCGTTGCGAGAATGCGCTGCAGCTGGGGGTTGGCGGGAAGTGCTTTCAGTGGGGGGGCGACGAGGTCTTCGGGATTTAGCTCCATGTTAAACTAAGGAGAACTAAGTAAGGCCTCCTATGTAGCCTCGGCTATCAGTCCATGACAGGGTTCCCAAATTGGGCAACTTGAGTGACGACGCGTCGGTTCTGACTTGGGGAAACAACCTCAAGAAACCGCCTCGCATGAATATCTGGCCAGTCGTTGTACCGCCTGGCCAAGGCGCAGCCGTATTCGCCGATGAAACTTGAAAGAACTGATTGAAAGCATCGTACATGGTACATTGAAGAGCATTATTTTTACACAAATAAAATATTCAGTGTCAAGTTCTTCACCTCATAACCTGCTCTCCAAAAGAACGGGGCCATTCCTCCAGCCGAGCGTGTTCTTGCCAAAGGCGGCGACCAACGCCTCGTTGACGGTGCGCACAAACACAAACTCCATCACGCTCCGAATCTCCATCGCCACGTCATGCTCGACGTCCTTGCGATTGGCCCAAGGAAGGATAACCTTCGTTATCTGAGCACGGTGCGCACCGAGGACTTTCTCCTTGATCCCGCCCACAGGCGTAACCCGGCCACGAAGTGTGATCTCGCCAGTCATCGCAATGTGGGTTGGAACGCGCGCACCAGTCAGGAGCGACACGAATGCGCACACCTAATAAAGCATGGTTTGAGCTCACCTGCCTGGTGGAATGAGAAAATAAAAGCGTACCATCGCAATGCCTGCACTCGGGCCATCCTTCTTCTGCGCACCGGCAGGCAGGTGCAGATGGATGTCAATCAGCTCCGGCACACGCAGTGGATCCTCTGCGCGCGAGTTGGTTATCAGCAGGTCATACGCGTGCGTCTTGACCCAGCTCAGCGCGATCTCCCCGCTCTCCTTGATGACCTGGGCGAAAACAGCTAAGAAAAATAAAATAAAAGCTGGGAGGATCTACATACCTCACCCAAGCTTCCCGTTAGTTTCAGCCGTCCCGCGCCGGGGACCGCAATCGTCTCAACAGGGAGAATACCGCCTTCACCTTGGCCCATCACAACGAGGCCATAAACAACGCCGCGCCGCTCCTCCCTCTCGCGTTCCTCCATATCCCAGCGCGCGATACCCAATATCGCCTCCAGTTGATTCTCTTCCACGACGCCGCTGTACTCTCTGCCTTTCCCCCTCCGCTCCCCGTTGGTGTTATTCTCCTCCTGCTCGGCATCCACGTTCTCCGCCCACTCAACCGCCTTATACCGCACCACCGCCCCAATCGCGCGCTCGAGGCTCCGCACGCCCGCCTCGCGCGTGTACTGCGTCGCGATCGTCATCAGCGCCGGCTCCGTTATCTGCACATGATCGCTGTCCATCCCGTTCGCGCTGAGTTGCTTGGGCAGGAGGAACCTTCGCGCGATGTGCATCTTTTCGTCGTACGTGTATCCCGACAGCTGCACGATCTCGCACCGGTCGAGGAGGGGCCCGGAGATCGTCTCGAGGGAGTTTGCGGTGCAGATAAAGAGCACCTGGCTGAGGTCGACGGGGACGTTGATGTAGTGGTCCTGCACGTGAAAATAAACCAACCTGGAATAAAAAAAGAGAATGAGAACTCACATTGAACGTGTGATTCTGCTCGGGGTCCAACACCTCCAGCAGCGCCGCGGACGGATCGCCGTGGAAATTGCTGCCCCCGATTTTGTCAATCTCGTCCCTATAATAAAACAAATTGCTCAGTAACTGAAGGGAACCGCTAGTGAAAAAGACGTGCAGCAATAGAACGGGGTCGCATCTCCCGGCCTTGCGCATAGCCTGCACAATTAGCCCGGGCCCGCTCGCGACGTATGTACGCCTGTGTCCACGGATTTCTCCTTCGTCGCGCACACCGCCCAACGAGATACGCTGGAAGGGACGATCGAGTGCCTTGGCTACAGATTGTCCGAGTGACGTCTTACCCGTCCCCGGAGGCCCAACAAATCTAAGGAATAAATTCAGACGATGAAAATACAATAAAATAAAAGCATACAGAAGGATGGGGCCCTTCACGCTTTTCCTTACAGGCGGCGGTTTTGCAACCGGCGGCTTCGTTTTACCACTGTCTGCGGGGACAAGCGCGGTCTGCTGCTCGGCCTCTGGAAGAGTAGTCGCGGCGGCAGCGGCGCTTCTCTCGCGCTCTGCATTCATCTCCTTGAGCCGCACAACTGCGAGATACTCAATTAGCCGCTTCTTGATCTTCTCAAGACCGAAATGATCAGAGTCAAGCTGCGCGCGGGCCGCGGTTAAGAAGGACCTATCCCGGAGTGTGGGAGGGGGTTCAAGGGCAGAGTTTGGCCATGGAATAGAGGTGAGCCACTCGAGCTGAGGTGAATGTTAGTGCATTGGTCGAACCAAAAAAAAACAACCACGTACGTAGGACCGAATGACCCCGTTCTCGACGGATCCTTGGGGAATACGCTTGAGCCGGCGCCACTCTCGCACGCCCATCTTGCGCTCTTCAGATCCCAGCTCCATGGCCTCAATGCGGCGCTTCAGATCGGCCATGTCGTCGGCCTCGTGCTGCTCGTCGTCATCCAACTCTGAGGATGAGCTCCGCCCGTCGACGAGACCGGGGGACGAGCTAGACAGAGATTGCAGTTCCTTGTGAATTGCCGCAAGTTGCTGGCGCAGGAAATGCTCCTTCTGTTGTTTGTAAACAGATTCCTCGACCTGGGTGGCGATCTTTGTTGAGACTTCAGAGATGGAAACTAATTTCGTGAAAATCTCCGTTGCAAGGGTAAGACGCGCTTCAGCGTCGTCGGTCCCCAAAATAGCTGAAAGACTGATCAGTATCGGTACAAAATAATTTTATTCAGCATGAACCTAATTTATCAGCAAAGCTGGCGTTCACGGTGCCGACGAGAATGTCCGCCATCCAAGCGGCTCGGGAATCCGTTATGTCCTCGAGCATGCCCGAGATCTTGTTGTATCCGTCGCGTCGGATCTGCTTTCCCGAGTCCCGTGCAAGGCGGTCAAGGAGGCGCAGAGCACTCTGCTTGAAGGTATCGACCGCCTTCCGCGAAGGAACCTCCTTGGGAGCGGGGGGGTATTGGACGTCCCATGGGATGAAGGCGTTCTCGGCGTCCGGGAGGTACGGAGTGAGTAAGTGAATGCGGGTGAGGCCATGAAGCGTGAGTAGATAGCTTTGGCGGCTATTCCTGCCTGGGGGGCGAACGAGACGCAGGATCCGGGCAGCAGTAGCGCAGTTTGCGAGATCCGCGTGGTTAGTGTCGGAGGCAACAGGAACTGCTGCTACAACCGGCAGAGCGTCGGACTGTTCGATGAGCTCAACAAGAGCCTCCCCGACCTCATTAGTGACAGGGATTGTTATTCTCGAGCCCGGAAGGAGAACAGTGGGATGGGGGAGAGGGAGAATGGGGAGCTTGGAGGCAGCCATGGATGGAGGAAGAGGGGAAGGAGGGCGTCGATTGACCGGTGCGTAGTTTGGTCCAAGCGAAGCCGAATTACACATGCTTTTGACACCTGTCATCGCCACATACCGTGACCGTCCACTATAGTAATCTCAACTTGCTCTCCCGCTAGTGTGAGGCCATGGACTTGGAACCTGGCCAGACCGTCAATTTCTTCCTCGCGAGGTAATGCGTCTTCCGCATCCGTGCCTACGGCGCGGTATGTGGGGCTTTGGCACACCGGGCACTCGGGTTTCACAGCAGCTGTAAACAGCTAGTCTCTCGACACTTTATATCAACGCTCGTACCTCGCTATATAAAGTAAACAGCCGCCTTCCACCTTCACCGTGCTCGGTCACCCGATACCCACTAAAACCCCGACTCTCTTTGGGGCTCTGCCAAATTTGGGCTAGCTCTGAAACTCAACTAAACTTGACAGAGACATGTCTTGCGCACTAGGCCTTAAATGCAGACTAAAGCGCCGATTAATTATGCCGGAGTAATTTTCTCAACTTCAGAACATGCAAAATAAACTCCGGTTAGTTGCATGAGGCGGCGCCAAGCATTGATTGTTGAATGCGTACGAAAGGAGAGTAACGCTGGATTCCTGAATCTCCATCTAGAAAAATTACCGAGGGCATACCTTTCTCAACGCGGGGATGTGCAACAACAAAGTGGCCGCCAACGAACTAAAAAATCGATGACCTTTTTTTCCAGCTTGTACCATGCCGCCGCGAGCGCTTCGAGTGATTATTCTTCGTCCGCATTTCGCCGCTATGGCGTAGTTCTCGAAGTTTCTAAGGTGCACATCTTCTCTGATTTCACAGCGGGTAATATCTGAACGCGAAATACTGAGTATTTGATACTCACTGTAGTCAATAAATATTTGCAATGGTACGAAAAGACTGCGATCTTTGTGCTAGCTGAAAAAGCGTTGCTTGGATGTCAAGGGATTTTACACCAATCAATTCCAAGACACGAAACAGCCAGGCCAATAGTACTGTGACTAGGAGGGAGTCTCCAGGCCTATAATTCAAAAATGCCGAATTCCTGGACCCAAGAGTAGTTGCCTGGCCGGATCCATGCGCAGACGGCTTCAGCCATAAAATTTTTCGTATTGGTGCGTGCGCGCTTTCAAATTGACCTCCCATCGTTTCCGGCACATGGGCGTCAATGATGAGATGTTTGATGGGAGTAATCGCTCCCGAAGAGGAATATATCTGAGAATCACATGGCGCTGCTTGTTCGTCAAGTTTTCCAGTTTTCCGTTTGAATTCTCTGAAGAAAAGCATCACAAATTAGAGCTAGGTCCCTTTCTTCTTCTTTTTCTTTACATTAGATTTCGGTGATGGGATATCAGCAATTTCAATAGAACCACCTGCCGCCTCCGCCTCCACACCACCGCCGTGTTCAATCTTCGTTTTTGCTTCGAGGAAAAACATCACATCTCGGAGTTGCTCCTCCAGTTCACCCATCTTTGCAAGCGTCTCGTTCTTCTCCTTCTCCGACTGCTCGAATCGCTCTTTCGTCTTCCCAAGATTCTTCATCAAGCCCTCGCTTACAGCCCGCTCTGCATTAAGCTCCTTCTCAAGCCGACGCGCAAGATCCGTCATCTTTTCGGAACGACTTTCAGCCTTGGCCTTGTCCTTCGCCAATGACGCCATCGTCGCCTCCTCGTCCTGCCTTCTCTGCGCTACCTCTTCCTTCGCCGCCGCCCTGTCTTTGTCAAAGTCGCCGCTGAGTTTCTCCAAAATGCTGCGCAGTTCACCAACAGAAGAGTGCAGGTCATTGATCTGCTCCTCATAAAACGCCCGCTGGGAGTCAAGCTGCGACGTCAAGAGATACGAATACTCGATCCCGATGGCCTCGATCTTCTCGGCGCTAAGCGCATCCGCAGGTCCCGGGCCCAGACCACCGTCCCGTGGACTCGTCCCCATCGACGAAGACGCGCTGGGCAACTCGACCAACTTGCCGTCGGCTTTGTTCTGAATCAGGCGGTGGACGTAGCCGTCTCCAGCGTAATCCCATACCCGCTGCGTCTCGAGTTCGAGCGCGTACAGGTGCGTAGTGGCCTGGTAGTGGGCCTGCGCGTGAGCGCGTCCGTAGCGTCCGCAGCCAATGTTTCCACAGATGAGACAGATCCAGAGATTGGTCGTCGACTCGCATGCCGAACAGGCCGATGGGGTCGGTGCAGAGGGGTTTGCGAACGGAATGGAACGCATGGAGGAGGACGCGCCAGGATGTGACGACATAAGAGTTTGCGAATACCGACATACGGGGCACCTAGAGGATAACGAATAAGAATTACATCGGTCGCACGCCCATTGTTGTAGCGACTTACCGGCTGTCGCCCCATTTACTCAAACACTTGCAGTGGAACGTGTGGGAACATGGTACAGTGATTAGCCCCGTTACAGCGGAATCCATTCGCTCGAGGCAAACCGGACAAGTCGGCAGCTCATACAGAGCTTGGGTGGACGCTAAGCGCGAAAATGCTGGGTCCTCGGCATCTACGGTGACGGAAAGAATACGAACAACATGGCATATTTCCGGCTAAAAAATGAATGAGAAAATAGCAAGTGACTGAAGCAGTAAAGCCTACTAACCTCCATGGCATTGAACGGTTTCCCGTTGTACGCTTCTGCAAATTCTGAGGCGTGGTCAAGATCTGAGAACTTGATGACAGCAAAGGAACGGTTGGGGACCGAATCTCTGCGAACAGGTTAATGTTATAGCTGCCAGCCTTCTATGTATTCACCTGATAATACGGAGATGGGTTATGCCTTCTTCAGCTGGTGCCACGAATTTAAGAAAGTCGGAGGGAGCCATATAAGTAGGGACCGCGAGGACACCCAGCATTACACCGTCGAATTCCGGGGAGTCGGCCTTCACAGCAGACGAGGAAGCCTGGTCGGGAGAAGTCGTTGAGCCCTCACGAAACAAATGGACTGTTCCTTCGGGGAGATTAGTTGACCCATATTCTCTGACTCCAGTAGGGGTGAAGGTTGCTGCCGCAGGTTCTGCTGGTTGTGAGCGGGATGCACTGCAAACTATATTCGTTGGAGACGCACCGCGACCATATTCGCGTGCTTTTCCAACAGTCTTCTCGCTCATTTCAAAATCTACCCAGTCCAGGCGTATGGGACCAAATCTATAATCTTTGTTGCGAGGATTAAATGTGGCGCTTCGACGAGAAGTAGGTTTCGGTGTTTGTGCCGGTAATTTCGCAAATATACTTGTCGGAGTGAATGTGTCGGACGAGGGTTGGTTGGAACTGGTTTTCAGCTGAACAGAGATGCGGATATGGTAGCCTCTCATTTCAGTTCGCCTGCATCAGAGTCGAAAGCGAGTTCCGAGTCGAAATGACGCTTGTTTGGTTTCTATGTCCGCGGTCACGTGTCTTGATGAGTCGAGTCGGGACCGTTTATGACGCCTCTCCTTATGTGCCGGAAACTACAAGATGAAGAGGAAAAATAGTTTTTTTTTCAGATGTATTACGTGCGTGGACAGTGGATGCCGAATGCGCTTACCAGGCTTGATGAGAAAACGCGACAGGGTCGCAGGGTCGAGTGGACATTTGAGGTGCGCTGGGCGGCGTCTCTGTCGGACGCTTTCAATAAATTTCGGCTCTTTGCTGAGTTCTACAGGTTCGTTCCAATCGAATGTTGCCGCATTTTATCTTGCCATGGCCTTCCAGTCCGTCGCTAAATAGCGGTGCCCCCATATTCTGTGAATTCCCCCCCGAATTTTACCATTTGATCGACCAGTCTGGCGTATTGAAGCAGAGGAAGTGATCGCGTTATGATGACGTGTTTGTCAGGTCACGAGTGCGCGGTTTAAGAACAACCATCATGTCGAGAGCCTTCGCGCAACTTTCTCGGTCTGCAGGCTTCCATCAGTCGCCTGGCGTTATTCTGACTCTGTATCTTGAAAATATTCAGACCCAATTGGAGTTCTTCCCTTTTTTCTAAGCCTTTCACTCGGAATACCTTGAATACAATTCGTGAAGCCCTCGGCGATGAATCAAGTCGGGTTGAACTACCAAGCTGGGCCAGGTTAGACACCCCCTCCTCCCCAGAACGATGCTCTCATCGAGTGTCGGCCACCAGTCTAGACAAGAAAAGGAATGCCGCGGTTCTCATCCCGTTCTGCAATGTGCAAGAAAGGCCAGGGATCTTGCTTCAGGTTAGATCTTTGTCGATGCGCACTCACTCCGGAGAGGTGAGGTAAGAATCGAACTTGCACTAATTGACTCCAACATGAAGCCCGTTATTTACAGTTTCCCTGGCGGAAAAGTAGATGAACAATTAGATTTGAGTCTCCTCGACACCGCCTTGAGGGAGACCTCTGAAGAGATGAATATTTCAAGAGAAAGTGTGGAGCTGCTAGGCTCCATCGGCCCGCCTGTCCTAAGTCTTCGCGGCGATACCGTCTGGCCCTTCGTGGTAATTACTTCCCCGTCACTATGTTTGTGATCCAACCAACGACAGGGTTTCATCCACGAAAACACGGAGCGGCCGTCGATAGAGGAAGACCAACCCCTCGCTTCTGTAGATATTTCTGCTCTCAAACGGATGGCATCGAAGGACGAAGTAGCTGCTATTTTCCATCTACCTCTGGCAGAACTCGCAAATCCCGCGAGACGCAGACAATATTTATTCCGCGACCAACGCCCGTACTGGGCAGTGGATGTTTCAGACCTCGTATCAGGGGAGGATGGGCTGCCGTTCAGCAGTGAATCTGTAGAAAAAACATTGCCGGACGAAGTCGGCGGGGGTCGCGAAGGCCGACTGGAGGTGTGGGGTTTAACGGGGTGGTATCTCGGTCTCCTTTCTACAAAGCTCACGTTGCTGGATTCACACGAAGTGAATTTGTAAAATAGGTTCAGTGTTAGAGCTTGTATAAAATTTTTGGAGAATACGCAGTCGGGGCAAGAGAGAGTTTTCATGAAGCAGCGTTCCCGCCGGAGATCGCTGGCTTGACCGCTCGCTGTCGCAGTCCACGGGGGATCCCATACTCGATGCGGGAAGCATCAATCACTGGCCCGTCATCCTTCCTTTTCGCCGACACCTTGAGTTTCCGGGGAGTTCGGGTTTGAGAACGTCTCGAATCCCAAATGAGATAAAGGACCGCCTCCGAGATTGCGACGACAGCTGCAACGAACAATGAAAACAGCACTTGCTACATGTGGTTTAGAAAACAAGATGGAAATGCCGAAATTCCAGACTACACACCCACTCGTTCTTCCAGCCCGTTTTCCCCGCTGCCCACCATGCAGCAAACCCTGATCCGATGACGCTCAAGAGGGCGTTCAAAAGGTACGTGATGGCCTTTCTCTCGGCCACTTTGAGGGCTTCGACTTCCTCGGGGCTCTTTTCCGGGACGTATGTCGGGAACCTGCGTTCCGGCGACGTGACTGAGCCAGCCAGAAGCGCGACCATGGAGTAGGATTGAGGTTCAAGAGACGCAGACAGGAGAGTAGCTTGCCCCGCAGGAGTACGGGACCATTGCGATATAGACTGCAAAAATATGTAGGGCATAGTCGGTGGTACTGGTTCAGAAATGTATTGGTTGAGCTCGGAAGCGAGTTCAGAGGGCAGCAGAGGAGATAATGGAGTAAGGATCTCGAGGAGATGGGTTTCAAGGCTGATGTTGAGGGCGCTCATGTTGTTAAGTCGCGTCAGTGTAGCCACTGAAGGCAGTTGAAAGACAGATGCAGCAATGACACATTGATCACTGTCACGGTCAATCTCTAATATATACACGATCATTCAGATTCAGTAAAGCTTCATTCCTGCCAGTGCCTCAAGGCTCAGACTCAGCCCAACCACTGCATGTCCGCCCTCACTGCGCCATTCACCCTTGCGTGCGCGACGTTTGATATCACTTCCAATGAAAGTGTGACATCGGTCGCCGCGATTCTCGAACCCATCACGGCGAAGCTTGCACAAAGCAAAGGCCAGAGGTACAGTTCCCGGACACAGCATACAAAGCCATCTGATACGGGACTAGGGAGCGACTGGGTGAGAATGATGCGCTCTGGGCAGATTTACGAAAACTCTGGCGGGACCTTAGCCGAGCGCAGTTAACATTTTGGGACAACGAGGACTCCGACGATGAAACCGACAGCCAGGCCGAAAAGACGAGGCAGCAAGGTTTGAGGGCTCTCTGTGCTAATGTGGCACGATTTACCAGAAACATTGTGGCCGGTGTCCCACGAAACCAGAAGAAGGCCTAGTGAGCAATCGCGTCCTCAACGAAATTTTCTTTGACCGTTGGCTGTAGTGAGAATGAGCCTTCTATCCGACGTCTACTCCATTATTACACCTCTTGGTCGTTTGTACAGGACGAAGAAGGTTTGTAATTATTCTGGTCTCTTCCCGCTGCTCTTACCACAACCCACAGCAATTCTTGTCGCTCGGGTCTTGTCCCAAACACTGGCGAATATCGTCACCGGGAACGACGTCCTCGTAGCTACGTTATGGACCACCTACATGAACCTTCCGGAAGACCAAGTTGTAATAATGTGCGCGTCGGATCCTCTTTAATTGAATCCTTCATTCCCGGTGGTCGACGACTGAGGCTGTTTACAGACGTCTTCTATCTTCTCGCGACCCCCGGACGCTTGTAGCGGCTCTTGTTCTAATCCTGAATTGCATTGACGGAAGTCGAACCCGAATGTGGGTTTTCTACCCGGGTCCGCAATTTGTCGCATGCTCTAATCTCGCGTGTGCACAGAAAAATGCTGACAAGGACTGTTACTGGTGTGAGAATATGTATCTCGCTATTGGATAGTATGGTACAATTGTACGATGCCGACGATGCGTCCGAAGGCGCGCGTGCATTCGATCTCGGGTAACTATCAGTATTATTTTCTGACAAAGCTCATTATTTGCTGCACAGATATGAGATATTTTCCAGAATAATGGCAGTGGACTTGGTCCCGAGCCTTTTCAGCCGACTTTCTATGTGGGTTGTGTCGTTACCCGTGCTGTTACATGCCCATGTAGTTTCAGGCCGGACGAGATTATTACTCCACATCAAACTACGCTCCTCAAGCTCATCGATTCCTATCTGCAGGCAGCCAGGATGTCTTCCATACCAACCACACCGTATGGAACTCCATTATATTCTAAACTGCGCCCCATGCTCGCCAAGGCTTTTTTTGCGCTCTCTACATATGCCCAACAGTCCATTCGAGACTCCCTTGGATCATCCAACACCGCGTCAAAACGAACTGTAGCGCCACAGGAGAATCCTGATCTCACACGCGCGGCATTTGAGCCGCCGTCTTCGTTGGATGTTATGCTACCCAAAGTTAGCGAAGCACTCGTGCTCGTCACTCAATGCATTGTAACGATCACATTGGAGTCGGTAGACATCGACGCCCACGCGGCGGTCTTGGAACAAAAGTCGCAAGATTTTTTTAACGAGGCAACGTCTGCAGACCAGGGAATCGTGGAAAGTCTGACCGGTAAGTGGTTTCCCCGCTATACAGCATGGCGCTGACCTGAAACAAATATTACAGAACTTCTACGTCTGTTGGACTTGTTTTTGCCGCGCATCAATTTCGGGAAACCTGTGCAGGCCGACGGGAAGGCGGCATTGCCCACGCCCACACAGCCGCTGGAAGTCGGTGATGGAACTGATGGCACAGGATTTGCATACCTGAAAAGGGATTTAGTCCGCCTTCTCGGCATCCTGTGCTATGACATAAGGGCTGTGCAGGACCGTGCACGGCTTTGTGGAAGTATAGAAGTGGTTATGAATCTGTGCGTTATCGACGAGAGGAATCCATGTACGTCGCCCACTGCAATTGTGGTACTCGGGATTTACTCCGTGCTTCAGATCTGCGGGAACACGCCATATTCACTCTGCACAACTTGCTCCAAGGAAATCCCGAAAACCAGGCTGTAGTTGAGGCTATAAAACCTTCTGGAAGATGGGATGAGAACGGCGTCTGGCAGGAGACGTAGGGCTGTCCGCAGAATGTTTGGGAGGGCACTGTCTTCGATAGACCAAGATATGTATATATTGGGTGCGCCCCGCGTCACTCAGCCTCTTCCTCCTCCTCTACCTGTAGGCGCTTCCTGGGACGATCTGTTCTCCCCAACGGACGTACCGTGTTTATCTGGCTTGTTCTCCTCTTCGTTCTCTACATCTATAACCTCTTCTAGGTCTTCTCTCGTCGCGTCCTCAGTCAACCCATGTCGCGGTTCAAGATGTGTATTGGGCGCGCATCGCGTTAATCATTCTCTTCTTCCTCTACCAACGGGCGTGCTCTGTGTTTATCCGGGTTCTCCTCCTCTCTCTTCGTGTCCTCAGTCAACCCGTGTCGCGGTTCAAGATGTATATTGGGCATGCAGCGCGCATCGCGTTCTCATCTCTTCTTCCTCCTCGACCTGTTCTCCCCGACGGGCGTACTCTGTGTTTATCTGGGTTCTCCTCATCTTCACTCGTCTGGGTCTTCTCTCGTCGCGGCCTCAGCCAACTCGTGTCGCAGTTCAAGATATAGTATATTGGACGCGCGTCGCGTTACTCATTCTCTTCTTCCTCCTCTACCTGTAGGCGCCTCCTAGAACCACCTGTTCTCCCCAACGGACGTACTCTATGTTCATCTGGGTCCTCCTCCTCCTCTTCGCTCTCTACATCCATAACCTCGTCTGGATCTTCTCTCGCCGCGTCCTCAGTCGACCCGCGTCGCCGTTTTGTGGTATGTAATTCGTTGATTTGTGCGTCCATCCGGTCAAGCTCATCGTCCTGATGCCTACGCTTGCCACCCGCTTCTGACCCATCCTCGTCGCTGTCGCCGACAACGAACCCGTCATGCTGATAGTCTGCGTTCTCTTTTTTATCATCATCCGGAGGTTGGAGGTGCTTCGATCGTCGCCTAGAGCTACCCGCGCCTTCGTCTTCCTCTTCGTCAGACGCGTACAACGCGCCACCAGGCTCCTCTTCGTCGTCGCTCCACACGCTGGCGCCGCGGGATTTCCGCGAAGCCCTCCGTTGTCTACCTTCTGAGTCCGCCTTCCTCTTGGACTTTCTCGCGTTCTGCTTCATCAACTCCATTTTTTCACGGTCTAGGTCCATGGTGGGATCGGGCGCCATGCGCAGACGCGCGACTTTGTTGTGTTTCTGACCAACAGCGCGAACAAGCATGCGGTGCGTCTCGGACTGCATCCCAGTCGGCGTTAGCGTCATATAACCAGTGACGAGCGCCTCCGACTGCAGCACTTGGGATCGCTTATGCTGTGCCACGATATACGTGAGCCCCTGGGATTTTGCAGCTTGTGCCTGGGAGGAGGGCTGTGACGCGCCGAACGACTTGCCGCCGGACGTGTCTATGCTTTGATTTATGTCAAAGAGCTCCTTCCCGAGCCGCAAACTTAGTGTACCATCCGACCACCGAATGACGCGGCTGTTCGACTGCCTGCGCTGTTGCATTTTTTGTTTGAGAAAGCGTGGCAGACAGGGGCAGGAGACGCTCACATCACGGTCTTCCGCATCCTTGGTCCATCTCCAACGCACGGTGTTCTCCACCTTGAGCTTGATAGACATGCTTTTCTCGCGCAGTGTCTCTGCCTGCTGCGCCTCGTCTTCCTCCTGCTCCGGGCCGAGGTAAGTCTCGTGGTGGAATGGTTTGGAGTCGACTTTGACAAAATTGGGCATCCGAATGACCCAGTTCTAGGACGTGGATGTAACTTGGACAGGTCAACAGAACAAAGGTATGTTGACTCACTGCTCCGTTGGAACTTTTTGGGACAGGGATATTCGGAAACTCGACCAGTGCTTCTCGAACCTCTACAGTAATCTCAGGCGGAGCCTCTTCCTCCTCGTACTCCTGTGCTCTGCGCCGCTCGCGCTCGGCTACTGATACATTATCCGACGACGCCGCCGGAGACGCAGCTCTTCGGAGACGAGGCAATTAGGGATGTCCTATCCCGCACTCCGACGACTCACTCATCCGGCTTTGGCTGCTCCGCGTCCTCATTGCCAAAGAGGTCTTCCATTTCTTCGTCTTGCTCTGCCTCCATAGGTGCGTCGTGTTTCACGGTCGCACCGTCAGTATTCCATGGAACGAGGGCGCCCGCCAAAGAGGACATGATGGAAGGGGCGCACAAGATGCACAGCCTCGGGTTCGGCAGACCTTTCCAAATTCTATGACAGGTCACGCGCGTGACTTGAAACCAAATACACCCCTCACCAGTACGCCCCGACGAGCGCTAAAAGCCACCGACTCCCGACGCAATGCTGTGTCCGTCGCGCCCTGGTGTTCCATCGGCCGTGCTTGGAATATCTGCTATTCTATCAATTCCATTCCACGCAAGGAATCCCTGCCTCGCCGCTGCTCCCTGGCGTTTCAAGATTCTCCTTGTGTCCGCCTTGTGCACCTCTCAAGGTCCCTTGTCCACGGGTGCTCAGGTTACCGCATTCTCTGATTGTTGTGCGGCTGCAGCTCTACTGGCGCTTTCGCTGGTGTGTGAGAAATCTCCAATCAGCCTTAATTTTGTCTTAATCTGTCAAAAAGTCGATTTTGTCTCCCTGCAACGGTAAGCGCTATACGAGTGTGTGGTGATGTTTCAGGCCATCACATCACTCACCTTTCATCCCGGCCAACAAATGATCTTCCGAAGCGCGGAACCAGACGATCGAAGTCACGGCAGTCCAGGGCAGTGCTATATATGTTTCCCGCCGCGCCCCTTCGTCTTAAGATTTTTCTTCGTCGAAGATGCCAGTAAAGCAGTGAGTATTCAGAGTACTTATACCGTCGCTCTCGGGGCTCAACGTCGTTGTAAAGAATCCCCTCAGCAACTCTGCAACTGCCTACCCCGGCCAAAGACACCCCCAAGTCCTTTATAGGCAACTCCGCCAAGCTGCATATCCACACTTCATCATCTCTGCCTCGCTTCATGTCGGGGTTCCACCAATACGTGCGCCGATCCTCGACTCTTAAAATTGCCCTTGCTTATTTCTCGCGATGCTTCTAGTCTCATGGGTACAGCGCGGACGAGCATGACGACGCGCCTGCAGAAGAATTGTATCCGGCCCAAAACTTTGCCTCGTTTATCCCATATCCCGATGAACTCTGGCACGCTCCGACGGGTGGAGAATACAGTATTCACATCGACAACTCCTCCATAGGTCCAAACTCTGGCATCGTCAACGAGAACTATACCCCAGTGCAATCCTCATACCCGGCTGCTTCACAGCAGCAGTGGCCCCAACTTCCTCGACGGACCTCCGAGGGCGTTGCCTCGCTCTCCCAACACTGGCCCGTCGATATCTCTCGACGCTCCTCCGAGGGCTCCATTGCGAGCTCCATCGATCATGTCTCCGGCTCGACGACTTACGTCTTGCCCACCGCCGAGTTCGAGCCGTTTCCTTTTGGTCCCTACCAAGGATACCCCCATGGGCAGCACATATCGCCGCCGACTGGGCACATCTCCCCCACCAACTCCGCTGAAATGTTGTTGCCTGCCGGCTACGGCTCCCAGCACGTCTCTCCTCGTACCACCCCACCAGGCCACTTGACTCCACCAACGACACCCGGAGGTAGCTTCACTGCATCCCCGAGTCCGGAAATTTCGTCACCATCGCTGCCATACGAGCAGCAGCCCAAGGTAAGACCTATTCTTTGATCCTTTTTCCGGTCGGCTCGTATTGACGCGACATTGCTTCCTTAGACTGAAGAACGCACGCAGCCTCTATACACGCACCGAGATCAGCTCCAGTTCTTCAAAGAGGCCTTGGCCCTCCCTTCTGCCGGCGTCTCCGGTCCTTTCGTGCCGCAGCTTATGTATAAGCCACACACAAACAGCGATCGCCGTCGGTATGTCGAAGAGGTCGACATGGAGGCACCCATCCATTTCTGGGTGGAAAACCCCGGTGAATGCGGAATCCCACTCTCCGATGCCTTGCATTCTCGAGTCAGGAGGCTGTTGAGGCGCGATGAGACTGTGTTTGAAGGTCGTGGGCCTAGTGTATCCATCCGGCTGGAGGTGCGTTTTTTCCGCTGCTCCATTGAAAACGGCCTAATCAATTTTCTAGTGGCCTGGATACCGGCAGTGGAGCAGACAAATCCCCACAAAAGACTTTCGCAGCCCACCGGGCCCCATCACGCGGGCCAAGTTGGCGAAAAATGTCGCAAAATGTGTCCAGCGGTTCATCCAAGTGCGTTGTCGTCGGCCCTTCTAATACAAGCACAATAACTTACGCGTCATTTTTTTGCAGGAAAGACATGGTCAACCCATGGAAGATGACGCGGACGCGAGATGGAGAGTCGGTCCTGGACCGAACCAGATCAAACTGGAGGATCTTATCCTCGTCAGCATCCACCACGTTTCGATGGGGAGCTGGCAGCCACACCTTAGACTGCGGCGCCCCTTTTGATAGCGAGGTGGAATGCGTGACTCGGTATACAGGCGACCTTCACATTAACTACTTTTTTTCTTTCGGGCAGCCTGTTGCTCCCCTTTTTTCTCTCAACGTAGATAGTATTATTATATCGCCTGTCTCGCCGTTATCGCCTTCTCCTCTCTTCCGGAAGAAAGGAATAGTCGTTAATTGTACTTGTATCTTTGTACCTTTTCTCCACGCTATAAAATATAATCATATTTCCTCAACTTTTTGGCCTGTGCCTTTTCCCCCAAAAGGAAGGATCCACGCGCAAATCTTGCGCAGTTCCCACGGAATCATTTGTCCGGCTATGTCCAGAGTTTTTTCCCGATACGCTCGGTCAGCTCCGGCCATGTCGGCCAAGCCTGGCAATGTCGTACACAACCGGCAAGTTTGTTCCACCTGGACGCCGATGTCGACAGATTGCAAAAATCCACGAGGGAACCGGGCAACCCACGGCGGCCCTAGGATACCCACCAAGCGCGTAATAAATTGACCTCACTCCATTGAACAACATGCGCCCGACTCGGACTGGTCGAGACCGAGGTCGGCAAACTCCATGGAGCGGTCTGGATTCAGTTCGGCGTCGGTACATTGTGTCCAGCGAACTGCATTTTCATGTGCGGATGGCAGATGGAGAAATGTCAATCGCGTCCACGTGATAATCCCTTGTACTTTCTCGTCCGCAGAGATGCTGCCTTGTCCAGATGTGGAACAAGAAGAACAAAAAGACCACTTTTGGAACAAGGCCACGGAACTGCTATAAAATCTAGTTCGACCAATCAGCGTCAAATTTGGCGTCTTCTTTCCCCCTTGATTTTAGTGTGAAAGATGAGGGATGGCTGCCTAGGTGTCGCGATCGTGTCGCGTCAAGTGATGGTAATCCAAGGCAATAACTTTTCAGAAGTCTGCTATCGCAGTTAGCTGATACCTCCAGCAGCCGCGCGGTCGCACACACGGAGGGATCGCTTTCTTGACGTGTATACTTTTGTGCCATTTGGCGCAGATCGCGTCTTCCTGGCCACCAACGTCCCCAAGGCGCGCATCACCACCAGCGACATTCTTACCATTTTTCCGCCCGACGACATTCTTCGTACGCGGTCTCCTTCGCCGGGGATGCTGGAGCTTCCCGAAGAAGCCTTCGCCGAGTTCAACCTGCTCATGTCTCGCACCCAAGAACGTTATGAGAAGATGTGGAATGCATGGGCGGTTTCACGATGAACGCGGGACGATTTTCTTTCCCTGACTTATTGGCCATTTCACCGCAATAGCGTCGTGCTTGTATCACCACCAGACTGTTCGTTTATCCTTGTGTATTTCGGTATCATTAGTTCGTTCGCATCACTGTATTTGTCACAGTAGAGTTTTTGAGTTGGAAAATGTCCATTTCACTGCTCAAACACATCTGGTCCCGAGTTAAAAGAGCCGCGATTTCCTTTGCATAAAACGCCGCCGCCGCTAATTGCTCATTTTTCGCCAATTCCCTTGACTTCGATCCCGTTGGAATTATAGCGATAACTAAAATGAGATAAATGAGAGCCAGGGGATAAAACGTACAGAATCAAAGTCTAAGACGCCGCGTGTGTTTCCTGGGTCCAATAAATCAAGACAGCTGACTCGATTACTCGTCGCAGAGGGTGCGGAATCGATCCAAAATTTTGATTTCAGGATCGCAATTTGCCGGCGGGGCACGGTAAGCATTCAACCATTAGCAGCTAAATTCAATTTTTTGCACGCCGGAGTTCGGGGATTTGGTTAATGACCAGGAATGCATGTGGGACCAAATCGCAGCTGGTCGTAAAATTTGAATCATTGTATCTTGCTCAACACGAGCGCCGTATACGACGAATATACCGGGACTGTACGGTCAACTTTGCGGAAAAGGCTGGAGAGATTGCGCGTAATAATTGCATGCACCGACTCAAAATGGCGAGTTCTCGAGGAAAGATTGATTCTAAAAAAGGACTAGTTTGGAGGGAGTCCGGCAGAGTGGCGGGTTCAAAGAAAACGGCGAGTTCAAGCAAAATTCAGCTTTGAACCATAGTGATGGCATCAGGCATGATTGTCACCGGCGATCGATTTGATTCCCGCTTGTTCCGCCATAATTGACATGATGTGGCTGTGATATCTTCCACTTCCCACATGGCGCTGAGGTCGCACCCAAGTGCAGATATTGTACTTTGCGCCTGGACTGAAGACAAAGCCTGTTTAATGGCTTCGTAAGGTCACCGCGTAGGCAGACAGAGGCTCTGCAACCGCTTACCTCAGGTACGCTGTTCAAATTCAAAAACACCGCGGAAATGCAAATCTGCAAAATAAAAGGCGGCGACCTTTGAAACAGCTCCCGAATTTCCTTACGCTGCTCGATGCCGTTCTGGATTCAAATTCAATCCCGCACGAATATGGCGAACAACGACACTGAGAGATACCGAGGTTCAGCGATATGACCCCGTTCCTGTCCAGCATGGTTGGGTTGCAATCTCCAAGGAGCTTCTACAACACTGTTTGAGCACTGGATGTCTCCAAACGCTTGAAAAATCCTTCACGAACTCAAAGGAGCTTCTGCTACGCTACAGTGTTTTGGCACTTGATGAATTTCCGTTCTTCAGTCGACATGATTGGACTGAGTCATTGACGCAACTGCACTAAAACGTTAGAACACAAGATAGCATTGCAGATAGCGGATTAGTGAAGATAGGCTGCGGAGTACGGGGAAATAACTAACTACCTACGATAACTATAGTACACGAATAAAAAACACAATAACTAAGGAGGTACCGTGCCGTACCATACCATACAGAAAGAAACCGGAAACCGAAACGAAATCTAACTTGTAGGCTAGTGAAACATACGATCAACGACGAAGAGCTAACGGAAGGGAGAAATAAGATACTACGTACTACCGATGTAGATGTGAACCGTGAAGATAATAATATATGCATGAGGAGGTGGCGTCGATACATGTGCGTGAGGCGAATCGAATGGCGTGAAGGGAATCGGATGCGTGGAGGGGGACGTGCGGGGCGTAGACTCGGATGGGCCATATATGGCGTGACATGCATGGGGGGCAATGGTCGCGCCCGGCGGACATCGAAGGAGTAAATCATGCTGCGCAGGGCGGCGGCGTATATAATACGGTGTGCGTGGCCGGTCGTCGGCGTACGCGGTGTAGCGGCGTTAGCATGAGCATGAGCATGATGAAAAATCTCGGCCATGAATTGATTCGTGCTTCGTGTCGTGTCGTGCGTCCTGCGATGGAGCGAGACGAAGTCGGAGTTACGCAGTCTGGAGAATGAGCTTCACGAAATTGTCTAGCAGCTCCTGGCGCGCATCATCGCCGAGGTGTTGCGCTTTGCGAAGGAGGCGCTCTACGCGCGTTACGATGCCAGTGGGGCCGTCGAACGGGATCTCGTGCGCGTCGAAGCGATGAACGTCTGTGCCAAACCAAGCATCGTTAGCAACCTTTTCGCACGAAGCGAAGAAAAGCAATCAAGTAGCCTCACTCACACTTCTTGAAACTCCGATACCCGTTCTCGTCCAGCGCATTGCGAAACACCTCCGCAACCTCCTTGCCCTGCTGCTCGCGCCGGCTGGCGCTGAGGCTGCGTCCAAACGACGACTCGGGCATCACCGCGTCCTCGCGCACCTTGGTTGGCGCCCACGCGAGCCCTAGTCCCAGGTCCAGGGAGCGGCCTTTTGTCCCTGACCGATACCCAACGCTCACACCCGTGTGTGTCGAGCTGGTACTTGACGTCGACAGGCTCGCGGCGTGCCCCTTCGGTGAAGCCAGTGGCGGCTTCAGCTTCGTCGTCTGCCGCTCCCGCTCCTCCCGTTCCCACCGCGTTCGCTCCCGCTCCAGTTCCCGCTCTCGCGAGCGCTCGCTGCCCCCCGACTGCTCCCGGCGTATCCCGACAGGCATCGCCGACACTGGCGGCTCGAACGCAAACTTGCCGTGTTGCCGCTCCTTGCCGGCCCCCGTCGCGTTTTTCGCCGACGATTTTCCCAGCCCGAGCCCGTTCGTAAGCTTCGTCAGGCCCGCGCTGAGTCGTTTCCCCGTACTCCGCCCCCAGCTACTCGTACCGCCAGTGACGTGGCTATGCGAAGCACCCGTGGATGTCGATGCGCCGGTATCGTTCCGCTCGATTGGCGGAGGCGTTGGTGGTGCTGGCGGTGGCGGCGGGACGACCCGCACGGTGCGATGCGCCGCGGATGAGGCATAGAACCGTGCGGCACCTACACCAGCCATACCCGCACTCGTCCCTGTCTCCCGCCGTTCATCGACGGACGCGCCTCGGAGAGATTCTCGGTCTCGCCTGGTCCGCGAACCGATCCCTAGAGAGCTCGTCGCCGCCCTTGCCCCCCACCCAGGACGCTCAAAATCAAACGAGCCATGTTTCCGCCTCGAGGGGGCGCCAATAGTGCTTTTGGGGGCCGTCGAAGCCATTGGGAGAGCCGTTGCGGTCGAAGTTCCAGCGGCAGGTGCTGATGGTGATTTGACGGTCACATGAGCGGCTGCTGGAATATTTCCTTTTCTGGAGCCGGATGCAGAAAACATAGGGGCCGCAATTTGATTGCTGATTTCACCGTCTGCCTCCGCTTTCCATTCCTCGATACCCCCGAGCTTCGCCCCCGGTCGATACGGACGGTATGCATGCGATGAGTCCGTGGATGTTCGGCGCTCACGGGTCGACAACGACGACGACGACGAGGCCGTTGTCATGCTTGCACGCGACCCGGATTGAATTGCCTCCGTAGAGTTTACGCGTGCACGCGGCGTAGGTGGGGTAATCGTCGAGGGCGCAGTGGACGTCCGGGGTCCAACAATGGACGCCCGCGGGCTGCCAATGCTGCTCCGAATCCGCGTCGCCGACGCAGCATTCACCGCACTCGTACCCGATATACGCGCGCGCGCAGTGCTGGCCCCGATAGAGCTCATGCTACTGCCGCTCTGAACCCGCGACGCGGGCGTCGGTGTTCCGGGTTCGTGGACCCGCGTCGTGTTGCCCACCTCGGACATATACCGGCGCGAGTGCTCCTTAAGAGCTGGCTTCGGGGAGGTAGTGGGCTCTGCGACGACGGTCGACGGAGATATGTGGGCCCCGGTGGGCTTGTGGGGCCTAGGAGTAGGAAGTTTGGAGGAGGGGGTTGCTTTGGTTTTTGGCGAGACGGGTTGCGCAGGTTCTGGGTTCGACACGGACACTCGCATGCCTGTGCCGACGAAGAACTTGGACAGATTGTCGAGCCTCGACGACGGGGCCGGGCCCTCGCCTATGTCGGGCTTCGGTTTTGTGGGTTTGGGAGTTGATTTTGGTGTCGGAGATGCAGCGGCGGCGCGATGCGGCGACGGTGAGCGGAGGGACAGCTCTTTCGACGGAGTCGGCGGTATGCTTCCAGAAGAAGATTTTCTCGGACTAGGCAGAGGAATACCAAAGATGGTGAAATTCTTCTTGGGTCCCTGGACCGGGGTAAGTTCCTCCTTGACCGTAGGAATTGGTATGCGAGACGGGGGCCGTTTGCGCGGCGTAACATTAGCAGGGGTCACAGTGCTTGCGGCCTTTGCAGAAATGAGCCTAGGCTGGAGAAGTTGCGGGGGCTGGTTGGCGGGAAGGACGGGGACTTGTGCTTCCTCGTCTGGTTTTGATCGAGAGCCTGAGCGTGATCGTGAATGGGAGATAAGATTGAGGATCTGCTTGCACGTAAATGCACGGTCTATGCGAACACGGAGCAGGCAAAGCGAACTGACGCTGTCTGGTTTGGAGCCTTCCTTTTCAATGTCGTCCATTTCCTGAGTCACGTAATCCAGCGTCACCTTTCTGGACCCTCGCACCGGCCTTCCTTCCTGGAACACGGTCAGCTGCGTCCCCGAAGAGGCTATAGAAGGGACGTACGTGCTCAGAGACGCGCCGGGAAGTAAGACTGCTCGAACGGATGAGCGAGGAGAGCTGAGAAGATTCAACAAGTCGGATCAGCTCTGCCTCGAGGCTAAGAAAAAGTGCGAGAGCTTTACTTGGATATCGAGTTCCGTGAATTTCTTGCCTAGGAGGGACAGGCTCCGGCGGACATTTGGACTGGGACTGGGATTTGTACTGTCCTCGGCCGTGGCCTCGTCGTCGTCCATTGGCGTCTGGATTACTCCAACGTCTCGTGTGACGGAACGAATTAGACCGACAACGCCCTCACGTGGATTAATTGAAAACACAGCTTTAACGTGTCTGGCGCAGCTCTACGCCGGTCTAGGGGTCGGAGATTTGGATTTAGAAAAACAACCCATTTGAGATCCGAGAACGACCGATTCATAGAAAGGGATTGGAAGTAAGTCTAATACATTTGCACTCCGGCTAGTTCGTCCCACAAATGTGGCACCTTGGAATTACAATGAATTACAATCACCAACGCGGACGAGTAAATCGTAACCAAAAAAATGGAATAAATTTAGAGAAAATAGATGGATCAGAGAAAGAAGTCCAGCCTCGCCAGCCATCATGCCGACTGCGTCGCATTCGGATCCCGGTATATCTGCAAGCATCCGTCATTCAGCACCTCCAACTGTAAAGACGCGGGAAAACACACCTTAAGGTCCCAAATATTGCCAACCTTCTTCGCTTGTACATCCTCCTCGTCCTCCATCTCCAAGGCCGCAGGGGCAGCCTCATCAACAGTAGACTCGAGTTTGAGCCCCTGCTCGTTCGCCAAATGCAGCAAACAGATGAAGCAGAAGCTCGTGCTGATCTCCTCCATCTTGTCCTTGGGGTAGGACCGTTGCAGCCCGGAAATCACCGATCCAAACCCGCGCGCCTCGCTCGGATCCGTCGGCGGCGGCTCGTCTGGGTCCACGTCCATGCTGGTATCGTCGTCCTCCGGCTTGGACTGCGGCACAACGATATCCAGCCCCTTCCAAATATTATCCTTCAGCTTCCGCACGTCCACTCTCTTTGCACGCTTGGCATAGTTCACAAACTCGGGCTTGACCCTCCGCGTCTTGCCCTGCGTTGCAGCCAACAGATCTTGTTCCCCCGGCTCCATTTCCGCGCCGTTGCCCCCAGGCCCGCCACCCTCCCCATCGTCATCGTCGAACCCAGGCCCGTCATCATAGTCGTCATGGAAGAACTGCGTGTTGAACGGAATCCCGCCGCCACCTGCGGCTGCAAAAAAAAAACAGTTATTAGCATGCGCACATTTTTCGGCCCAATAAAAGAGACATACTAGCGTCCTCATCGTCGTTCCGGCCGGCAGCTTGATCAGCAGCCTGCGCCCAAAAGTTCTCGTCTACTTCTCCGTCGCCGTCCTCGTTGTACCGTACCTTGTGTCCCCGCATCTTGAGCTAAATACCAGCGCGTCAGTTACAAGCCACAGTGAACAGGAAAGCGAACGCACCTGGAACTTAGGCTTCAAGAACAGAGACACCAACTGCCGACTAGAAAAGTGCATGTCGTCGGGCAAACTATGGTCGTCCTTCTTCTCCTTGTCCTTGCCCTTCTTCTTGCTCTTCCGCGCAGCAGACCCCGTGCCAGGCATGTTAATCCCCGCGCCTTTGCCCGTTACAGGCGCAAATAGCTCCTTGGTGAGCTCCTTGAGCTCCTTCTCCGCCGGCGTCGTAAAGTCGAGCTTGAACGCCTCCTTCTTCTCTCTCGGCTTCTTGGCGCCCTGCTTCGCGTTCGCATCGGCATCCGCTGCGTTGAATAAATAAGCCAAAGAAGGTGAGAAGAGGAAATAAGACTGACGCCTCCGAATCGGCTTCCGCATCTTCCAATGCTCCGGCCCCGCCCAATTCTTGGAGAAGGCCTTGTCAAAGTACTCCATCATGCCGCCCGGCTCGCCCTCAGCGTTGGTCATGGCCATGATCAGTTCGTTCGGGGGCTGCCGCGGGTCAAAGGGTATCATGCCGCCAGGACCTCTGGGCCCGCCTCCGCCTCCACCTGCGCCCTGCTCATCCGCCAATCCGGAGCCATTCGACCCGTTCGAGCCACCGTAGTCGTCTCCACCGCCAAAGTCGCCCCCATAATCTTCGTTCACGGCCTCGGCCCCAACGAAAAAGTCCTCCGCAGCCGGAGCACCTTGGTCGTCGACATTCATGGAATAGTCTGCGGGTCCCGCATCGTTGTCGTCGTCGTCATCCTCGTTGTCGAAATGCTGGGTATTGTCTTGGAAGAAGGTCGTGTCGTCAGCACCGCCGCGAGCAGCCCCTAAGAACGAAAAATCGGCGAGGGAAGGTGCGATTTCCTTTTCCTCCACAGCGGCGAGGTCGGGTAGGAACTGGCCTATGGAAGTTTCGTTGAGTAAATTGTGGCTGCGTTGCTAAGAAAACATACTCCGAAGTTCAGTCAGATCGACGGCGTCCTCGGGCTCGTCCATGTCCTCGTTTTCATCGACCTTCCCGACCGAGTCGCTCGCGTCGAAGATGACGCGCAGCCCTGCCTCGCTCCCAGTTCCCAAGCTAAGATGGTTCATCAAAAGACCTTGCGCGCCGCCCTCGTCAAAGTCGGCGCAGGTCTTCTTAAACAGCGGGTCTACGCTAAACTCCAACTCGAGTTTCTTGCTACGCAACTGAGCAGGGTCCTTGGCGAGGGTCGCAGCGGGGCGGTGAGACTTTTTCTTCTTGGCGGTCGCCTCCCCGTCGGGGTTGTCTGAGCCATTACCATCCTCGTCCTCGTCCTCATCCTTGCCGTCATTGGCGAGATTGCTGAGCAGCTTGCCGGTCTCGGTGCCCACACTGTCGACACGGCTGGTCCAAATCTTGACACATCCGTCGAGGGTGCACGACGCGCGCTGAAAGTTGATCGAGTTCCCGTCGTCGTTGCGCAGCAGCGACATGTCGTGGAAGTAGTCGATGAGGGCGAAATTCCACGAGTTGCCTGCGTTGATTTTCTGTTGTGGAGCTACGTGAGCCGAGGGTCTGCGAGCGCGCAGACACGTACATTGTCGGTCGCCATCTTCATCCATTCGTCAAAGTTGGAGCTGAGAATCTCGAGATTGGCGCGGGGCTCGACGACGGGTGCTGCCACTGAGTTTAGGGGCTGCTTCTGCCTCGCAGTGCGGGAAGTCTCTGGGTCATTCGAGGGCTCGTTCGAGGGCCCTGCCTGAGCATTCTCGATTATGGTGATCTTTGTGCTCTTGCGGCGCCTGCGTTTCTCTGCGGTATCGTCGTTTATGTTACGACTCTTGAGGGGCTGGCGGGGAGGAGAGTCGGCAAAGGAGACATCGTGGACGTCGCTGAGACGTTTCTTTGTGATTCTGGCGGGGCGCGGGGTGTCTTGCTCGTCCGGGTCCGAGTCGTCTGCGTAGAGCGGCTGCGAGCGTCCATTACGCGCCATCGTGGTTTGCTTCAACAAAAGCAAACTGCACGTGCAAAACGCGACGCGGAACACTCGTCACAGTCACTTTAAGCCGAATTAAGTATTCTATTTATTCTCCTTCATCAACTCTAAAATCCATGGACTAGCCCATCCTCCATGCTTCAGAAGCTCTTCTTTTGCCAGATATTTCGCGCCTTGGATGCGTCCCAGACAGCTCTTTATACTTACGCGTCACCGCAAGGTCATCAAGAACGAAGGATACAGACCTCTGTGCCGCAGTGGCATTCAAACCCCTGCTCCATGTCCCACTCTGTGCTTGGGTAGAAGAAAGTGACTGTTCCCGGTCAGGCTCACTCATCGCGTCGACGCGACAACCTCACCTGCACTCCCCGCTTCAATGTCTTTCACCGCTCGAACGTGCCACTGCCTGGGGTCGGCGGACGACAGATCAAAGACGACGTTTGGCTCGCATGAATGGTCCGCTGCGTAGTATTGGAAATGTGTGTCCTGGACAGCAGAATGGACTTGCCGAATACGAAATCAGAATTAAGCTCGACGTTGTCTTCCGACCCTCTGCCACACTGGACTGTGCTGTACGCCTTGGGGCTGCGCGTTAAATTGTGCAGCACAGTCAATGTATCGCCCTTGCAAAATCCTGCTCCCAGCTATTTAATGGACGCGCTCAAGGACTGAACTGAGCTTACTCGGCGCGTCTTGAGAAACGAGGTGAACTTGCCAGATTTAAATTCCACGAAAAAATCCGGGTGAGATGGGGTATACGACACGGCCATCGATGAAGGGCGCAAGATGCAGGACCCCAATTCTGCATGATACTTTATAAACGATTTCAAATTGAGCCACCAAGCTCCGTGTTCAACATGTGCGCATGGAATTCCAACAGCTCCAGATGTTCTGGGACGGATCTGAACTTGAACCGTGAAGTTTATCGATTGGGTCATTGAGACGTTTGCTCTCGTCTAAGGGCGGAATTTGAACAAGGCACTAAATTTGAACCATGCGGAGATGAGCTCGTGCTTACAATTCAAACGTGTCCGGAGGACGGAGGTCCAGGGTTGGTTCTGATACGTGCAGCTCGCACTGAGTGCTATATATTTATTTACAAGGATTCAAATATTCAACGTTCAACTTTGTCATAATTATTTCTTTGCGGATTTCCACAATTTCGAACCAAGGGCGCCGAAATTCGGATCACAGTCGGAGATCGAATTGAACTAGATAGGTTGTCCGTGTTTACTCGGACACCGCCACCGACAAATTTGCCCTCAACACTCATGGCACCGACAAAAAAATCCAAGGCCGCAAAATCCTCAGAGTCAATCGCGGCTCGCCTCGCCCTCGTCGTTAAATCGGGCAAATACACCCTGGGCTACAAGTCCGCGCTCAAGCAGATGCGCAGCGGCAAAGGTGAGCACCCTCCGCCTCTGTTCTCTCGGGACTGGAGCATGAGGCTGAGAAGGTCCCTTGAGCTGACAACCCTCCTTTCTCTCTATCTTCTTTTTAGCCAAGCTGGTCCTCATCGCCGGTAACTGCCCGCCCCTGCGGAAGTCCGAACTCGAGTACTACGCCATGCTTTCAAAAACGACGGTGCACCACTTCTCCGGCACCAACGTCGCACTGGGTACCGCTGCTGGCAAGCTTTTCCGTGTCGGGTACGTTGCATCTGCTGTTGCTTTATCTTTTTCTAATTTCTTTTCTTTTGATAGTGTCATGACTGTTTCTGACCAGGGCGACTCTGACCTGCTCAACTTCGCCGAGGGCATCGCTGCATAGGCTACTCTATCATTTTATGTTGCGATTGTATGACAATGATATGCCTAATCATGCAACTTTGGATGGCCAACTTTTTGCGAATCATCGCCGTTCCTTGAAGTTTTCGAGCCCCCGCTATTCTGACACAAAAACAGCGTGGTTCGCGCCGCGCGTGGAGGATCTCTGAAACACGTTCGCCGCGTCCTTCACAATCGACATGCGCTGACGGTTGATATTGTTGGAACCTTGGGCCTCATCCAATCTGTCGATGTCTCCGAAGCAGAAGGATTGCCACCGCGGACCTCACTCGTCATCAACATCTTTTCATCGATGAAGCAGTTCTGTGGAGTCTTCCCCGTGGTCACCTCGATGTGGCCCTTATTCCAGACTGATTTTGATACCTCCCGTTTGAATCTATCGCCATAAAATAGCGGAACTACATCTCAAGTTTCGAAGTCATCAGCGGTGTGAACCTCATGCTCAGGCTCCGTGATCTGCGTTGGAAACCTGAATTGTGCTGATGTTTCGAAAAGAATTCCGCTGCGTCCCCTGCCAACGACATTCACCATTCCCGCGATGAGATAGGCTTTCCATGATCACCAGTTATTGCCACCTCCATGTAATGAAGCTCAGAGAGCCGCTCAAGAGCCGCTAGAGATAATTCCGTCGCATGCTTGATTAGTACACGAGCAGTGCACATTTATTTTTTGGGGGCATCTACCGTCTCGAGCAACGACTGCCTTGCAACCACGACCCACGCAGATTTGAAGCAAATGACCTTGAGACTGAGTAAAGTCGACAGCATTCGTAGTACACGGACTAGTGGCTGGTCTTAGGTCTAGCTCCAAATGGCAAAAACAGAGCGCATCAACCCGTCCATCACGATTTGATCGCGAAGTGTTGTTTGGCTCTTGTACGCGTTGCTTTGCTGCCTTTTGGTACCGCGCCGTATAATTTATTCGTCTTCCTCCTTCCTCCCTTCATTTCTGGTGCAGCAAAAACCCACATGTAAGAGGCATCCAACCTTAGACCGCGTTCTTTTCAAATCTCTTATGCTGTAGACTCTGACGAATGCCTGCTCTGAATCCACGGTCGATTATTCTCTCCAATCGCCCTACGGATTATCAAAAATAGCACAGTATTGTACAGGTCCCTATCTTTCGCACCAATCAATCGATTTGCACTCACTCTGCCACCCGAAATCACATCTGAAATCTTCTTATATTGCTTGCCCCACGACGATTTCGTCTGCCCAGACCTGTCGACGGCTCCGCTGCTACTGTGTGACATACTGTGTGACATCTGCCGTCAGTGGAGGCAGATAGCATTGAACACCCCTGGCCTTTGGGCGTCTTTGTACATCGACTACAACTGGTTTGGAGAGCCAGGATGAGACGCCATTCTTTGCGGTTGGCTTAAAAACGCTAAAAATTTGCCACTCTCGTTGAAAATCGACCAGGGCAAGGGGGGATCGGGATTCGAAAATCGGATATAGGGTCGAAAAGTTTTTTTCGACCCCAAGCTGACCCCCCCCTCCCCCTCCTTCCTTATAGGGAAGGAGTTTCCCACCCCTAGGGACGGCCCGATCTCTCCGGGTCCAGCCGCTGCTGTTCAACTTAGTTCCCACCACCTCCTTGAGCTTGATAATGCTTTTTTATACTATCTTCAAGTGTTGGTGATAAATTGAATACTCTGCACTCTCATAGCTAAATAATTCCTAACTTGAGAATTGACCACTGTTGGCCTCAACTTGGCTTGAATTATGGAATGCATGGGTTCAGACTAGTAAACCTTCTTCTATACACTCCCTGGGCAGTTACATATGTTTCTTATAATTAATTAACACCTCCCTCATGGTTTATTAGCTGTTTTGAAGCTTCAAACTTTATATACTGAAAAGTTTTTTTCAGCCTGACCTGGACCCCCCCCCCCCCCCCTCCCCACGTGCGGAATTCGAATCCCGATCCCCCCTTGGACCAGGGTCCTCATTATATGATCCAATTAGGGGTGATCCTCAGATCCTGGACGAGGACCAGATGGTTACAGTGCTCGAGAAAATGGGCAAACTTTGCTCCCAGTAGCAAACCGTTTGGCTCTGTGTTTACCCAAAATATATGGAGGATCTCTTCCCATAGGCGGCAAATTTCCTCAGCTGATCAAACTTTGCGTGGAGTTGGCATCCGACTATGACTTTGGAGATAATTTCTTTGGATATTCTCCCTACGATTTGAAGGACGCGCGCTCCCTTCACGAAATCCAAATTTACCGAACGCCCTGGATGATGAAAATCCCGGACAAAACCTTGGAAATTTACGGCTCGGAAAATATCCCTGTGGTGGAGTGCGTTCACGTCCTCCGAAATGCAACCAACCTTTCATCCGCGACCTTCGGCCTTGTTCCGCGCATATCACAGGACCTGGTTACTTCCCTTTCGCCTCTCATCAATCTCCGGAATCTAGAGGATGCGGAAGATGGTACTGCGCCGCTTCTCGCGATGGACCTCCTCCGGCATTTAATATTACCCTCTCTATCACATCTCACCCTCCAATTCACGCACGCAGAAGATCGTCCCTCCGCCGATATTTCAGGGTTCCTCTTCCTCGCTTCTCGTTCATTCCGTCAGCTCCACAAGTTGACCTTGTGTTTTTTACCCACCTCCGAGACCGGACTTTTGCCATGCCTCCAACGCGCGCCTTCCATAACCACTCTCCAAGTTCAGCTCCGCACGCGCGCCGACGGTGTATTTCACCGACTCACTCTCGACAGGGATTTTCTTCCTCATTTGGAATCCCTGGAAATCTTCCACGATGTAGAGCCTCCAGTGGACCTGAGCCCAACCGCGGATGGAGTGTTGGATATGCCTTCTTCGAGGCGTTACACTTCGGATGCGATCAACGGTCCATTTCAATTCGACTATGAGGCCTCGGACGCAACGAATCTCTTGACAGCGTCCGTCATATCTGATTCCAGATACGGGCTACTGGAGGACTCGGGAATGGATGTGTCAGCTGGGCAGACGCGGAGAGACTACTCGTGGTGTGTCGAATTTTGAAGATGGGATAGCAAGCCCCAAAGGGGGGAATCACTATCGCACCTCGTAAGAACGATTAAGCTCATAGTTTGCCCGGCCTGACATCTGATATTACTCCATTCCATTAAATGTTTGAAAGATACTAGCATGGTATATAGAACTATAACATCATCTGCTCAAGGGTCATCAACACAGTTTCCCTCGACACAGGCACGACAGCCTTGTCGCCCATTGTCGCGTGCACTATGAGTCGGGCAATAACCTCGCCCTACCAACTTCGTCAGTTTGAAACAAGATTTCCAAGTTATCAACGCACCAGCTCGACCAAAATTGCGGCCACAATCAGCCTGGGTACATAAGTATATGACGGGAGACCACTCGAGAGAAAACCTACCATATAATTATCCACGTAATCCGGTCCATTGCAAAGTTATTTAGGTGGTCATGGATGGCGTCGAGCTGCGGGATTTAAAATGAGGTGCGAACCACCACGGGAAAAAAATATTCACAAAATCACTGGCGACCGCAAGCTTCTCGTTGAGAACCTGCACACGGCCCTTAATCTCCATGTAATCGCGCACGGCGTCATACAGCTCCTTCAGGCTCGCCTCGCTCCAAAACAACTCTGGCACGTCCAGGACGTTGGAAACCAGATTGACGTCCATCCGAAGCTTGAAGAGACTGCCAGTAAGCTTGAGCGCGTCATGCCGCCTGAGCTGGAGCGCGCCAGAGGTGGTAAGCTGCTTCGGAATGGATAACGTGAGCGGAGATGAGAGAACGCGCTGCGCATTTGTTTCGTAGTGCGCAAGAAGCGTAGATTGCGCAAGGGCGTGAGCAATCGAAAGTTTTAGAAGATGTGACCGCGATTTCAAAGCTGCGTACGTCAGTTGTTTTATGGCGAGAAGGTAAGTGTTGAACCCACTGAAGAAATCATTATATATTCGCGGGTACGCGATATTGCGATCGTGCTGGCAGTGAAATGAGCAAGTAGAGACAATGTATAGAAAATGAATCGCACTAACGGCAAAATGACATTCCTCGATTTCCCAGTCACCTTCGGATATTTTCTTCTTCATGATTTCCGCATTTTCCACATCTTCGAGTATACTTCTCTCTTGTTGCTCATCCAGTCCAAAGAAAACGACTACGCCGTATTCGAAGAAGACCACTTCTGCGACATCTTCTTCGACGGTCGGAGCCGGAGCCGGCACCTGCGGACCTTCTGACGCCGGGGTATCGTTGTCAAAGGCAACCAGTGGGTCTGGCTCTGATACTGGTGTCTCCTGTACCTCTTCAAAAGCGGTGGTCTCGGGGACTGACTCCGGTGCAAAGGGGGGAAGGGGTTTGCGCGTATAGACAGGAGACTCTGAGCTAATGTAGCCGTCGTTGCGGTCTTTGGGCGAATGCGCAGCGGGGAAGTAAGACCCTTGGTAGCCGTCCTCCTCCGCCTCCGACAAGCGGGAAAGTATAGACTTTCCCGTTGCCGATTTGGCAGGTAAAGAGGACCGGATATTCGAGCCCGGACCGTACCCCGGTAGTAGCGGAAGGTGGTACATCTACACGTCCTTAATATTTGGGACACAAGGTCGGAAATGGAGTGGAGCATACCACATATAGCGCCTCGTCGAAAACGCGCGGCGCCACGTTGTGTTCCCTCTTCAAGAACGAGCTGAGTAATTTCATCTTCAGAGACTCGCAAATGCAGTAGACCGTTATACGCCGGAAGCCAGCGCGCTTCCGCTGCTCCTTGGTCATGCGTTCTCCCTGGCTCTTGTATTCGCGGTGGCCGGCGTCGGTTTCGTACCCAAAAGCCAGTTCCTCGTCCCCGTCCGCAAGTAGAGGTTTTGTCTGTGGTGCTGAAGGTAGAACCACGAGTTTTTGTGAAGTCTTGGACGTTCGCTGGGCCGTTTTTGGCGGTAAACCAGAGACCGAAGTACGACGCGCGTGCGTGGGCGGAGCGGCAGACATATCTTCCGAGAGTCTGCGAACAGGGCGCGTCCGACGCGGAACCGATGGACCCAGCGGGACCCGAGGCAAGCCGTCTGGACGAGACATGGTGGCTTAGTAGTCCTGTTACTCAGACTAGGCAAGGTCCGAGCAAGCAGCGCTGCAGCAAATGTCAGCGTTCAAGACCGCGGGAAGATCAGCGTGCTGGATTTGCGCTGGATCCCCGTTAGCTCCTTCGCGCGACGAGGTGGAGAGAGAGAGAGAGAGAGGAGAGATGGAGAGTGATTGGGATCAAATGAATATTGGGTCCTAAAGCGCTCGGGCTGATCATGGATCAGACTCAAGCCTAGCTACGAGGGACATGTAAAATACTGAGTAGAGAAATATATGTAGAATGAAATAGGGACGGTGGGTGGGGTAAAATTATTGAGAGCGACGACGAGATCTAGATAACTGCGAGCGCAGTGTGAGACGATGAGTGAGAGAGAAGTAGTAAGGGGAACTTACCTGCGAGCGCAGTGTGAGACGATAAGTCTTCTCTGCGCTCGCAGGGTCAATATATACTAGTAGGAACAAAGCGACGACAGAAGAGGAAAGAGTGAAAGGAGAACGCTTTGAGTCTTTGACGCGTCAAAGACTCAAAGCAAGCGACGCGTCCGACTTGTTTGCTAACGATGGGCAATCACATCACTACCCCCATATTGCCCTTCCATTAGCTCCTTCGCGCGACGAGGTGGAGAGAGAGAGAGAGAGAGGAGAGATGGAGAGTGATTGGGATCAAATGAATATTGGGTCCTAAAGCGCTCGGGCTGATCATGGATCAGACTCAAGCCACGGGTGTGTAGTCGCGAAGGGCCGGAGGCTCGAAAGGGACGGAGTGGGGATGAGCCATGTGGAGTTGTTGAGATAGGTGGAGGATTCTTGCGATGGGGGTTTCAATGTACAGCTTGTACGCGTCGCTACGCCAGCGTCCGAGTAATTGAATTTCGTAGTCATTGTACCCGGCTGCGGCGGCCTCCGTGGCAGCGCCGCGGCGGAGGCTGTGACCAGCGAAATCACCGGGATTGAATCCCGCAGCGGCAAGTGCAGTGCGAAGTCCGCCGACGAAGGCTTTGTATTGGAGGGGCTTGCCGTCCAAGCCTTCGAAGAGGGGTGCGCTCCCGGCGCGCGGAAACTCTGCGTAGAGCCGTTTGACGGCGCTGACGGGGCAGGAGAGTTTACCGGGTGCGGCTGCAATAGTGAGGGTGACGCCCTTGCGGAAGGGGTCATTTTTGGAGCCAGGGAGGGTGAGGTTGATGTGTGTGGCGTTGTCGAAATCAGGAAGGAATTGGATGGCGGCGCGGGTAAGGTTGAGAGAGGCGTCCTTTCCGCCGCCGACAGTGACCTCGCCTGAGCGAAGGAGGCCGGCGTACGTGAGGCAGTAGGCCGCATAAAGTGTGGTGTGGCCGGGAATAACACCGGGTTGAAGCTGCGCGAGTATTGCGAGGAGGATTGGAAGGGTGATGGGTTGGACGGGTTTGCGATCCTTCTCGCCGTGGAAACGCTTAATGCCGCGGATGAGGCGCTGCACGATGGGCGTCTCACAGACGGAGAAAGGGAGGTCAGCATCGACATGGAGGGAGCGAACGGCTGACAGGTAGGCCTTGATGGTTTTGGGTTGCACGCGGCCCGCGAGGCTGGCGACGTAGCCCATGATGGCGGGTTGAGTGGCGGGGAGGATTGCTCCATCGTCGTTGTACAGGCTGTGGAGCCTGCAGAAATTGATGAAGCCACGCTGGCCTGTGGTGTACGTTTTGCGGGTGTTGGACGCGAGCCCGTGCCATAGGTAAAATGCAACGGTTTTTGGGAAAGTGGTGTGCTGTTCGTACCACCAATCTGGAGGCGCTTCGAGGACGGCTGTTGGTCGAGAAAGGGGGCGAGTTCGAACATGCGTGTGAAAGAAAAACGGGAGGCAGCGTCAGCGATCGCATTTTCTTTGGATGATAACCAGACAGAAGAAAAAGAAAAATCAAGCCGGCATGCAAGGGCGAGGAAATGGCGGAGGAGAGTCATGGTAGGTGCGGATCGAATGGAAAGGTTGGACATTCCATTGTGGACAGCCTCGTTGTCAACATGGAAAACGACGTGGGTGCCCCGGAACTCGTCGCCCCAGCACAGGATGGCGTGAACAACGGCCAGCATCTCCTTGACTTGGATGTGGTGTGTTCGATGGCGACGTGGGCACCGGACAGAGAACCAGTTGGCCCCAAAGAATCCCCCAAGACCTTTGGTACCACTGGCGTCTGTGTAGATGTGAAGGACACGGCGTTGCGGGGCAATGAAACGGATGCCGTTCCATTCCATCGCAAAAGTGGCCCACCATGCGATGTCACGGCGAGCGGCCTTGGAAAGGCGACGGCGGGAAAATGGTGTTGTAAATTCGGACTCAAAGTCGTACAGCCCGCGGAGGAAAGCGCGAGCAGTAGGGATGACTTGTGAGGCGAACTGCAGGAAGCCCGTGAGCTCCTCAACGTCACGAAGGGTCGCATGCGTGCGGTGTCCCCACTCCGTGAGCAGCTCCTTGAGGTGAGTGAGTTTCTCAGAGGGTAGGCGAGCCTCCATCTGGAGGGTGTCAAGTTCGATCCCGAGGAAATCAAGGGTGGTGGCTGGGCCTGCAATTTTTGATGGCTGGAAATGCAGACCAAGCTGCTCGCCAAGGGCGAGAGCCCACTCGAGAGCCTGGTGAACGTGGGTGAGGGGTACATTTGGTGCGAAAATGCCGAGGAAGTCGTCGAGGTAGTGACGGATGAGGGCGGGGAGGTGGTGATCCAAAATCCAGTGCAGCGCTTCTGCAAAGAGATTGAAAATGTATGGTGCCGAGCGGCAGCCAAAGCCAAGTACGACGTCGTGGTAGAAGGCCTCCTCCCATGTGAAGCCGAGCAAGTGCCAGTCTGCGGGCCGCACAGGGATATGGCGAAAGGCAGACTCAAGGTCGAGTTTGAGGAGGTGAGAGCCACGTCCAGCGGTGATGATGTCGCTGATAGCGCGGTCAATCATGTCATACGATATGGAAGCCTCCTGGTCAGGGATGCCATCGTTGACAGAGCTGCCCCGCGGCCACGACAGGTGGTGTATGCGGCGAACTTTCGAGGATCGCTTGCGAGTTACTGCGCCCAAAGGTGAGCAACGGAAATTCTCGAACGGAGGCTCGAGAAATGGACCGGCAGTCCGCCCGTTGGCGACCTGCGCGGCGATGTCTGCGGACAGAGCGGAGGTGGTTGCAGCAGACTCGAAGGCGGACTTGAGGTTTGTGCATGATTGCGTAGTGGTCTTATCACCCGTAAAACCCAGATTTGCACCATGTCGAATTATGTGGATTAATGATGATACAAATTTTCTGTCGGGGTAATCGCGTAGGTAAAAAGTCCAAGCGTCCTCGTTGAGAACGGAAGATACGGTGGGCGCAGGGGAAGCATCAACGGGAGCGGTGTTGACGCGTGCGTCGGTGTTCGGGCGTGGCGGCGGGGCCGCGAGCGCCGGGAACAAGTTGGTGTGTGGTAAATGAGGTAAGGAGGCCGTTGCGAGTGTGTCGGGGAGGACGGGGTCGTCAGTGAGTGGGCCGTGACGAGTCAGCGGTGGTGACGAGACGAGGCTGTTCGTCTGCCCGAGGCCCTACTTGTGTTGCGTGAGAGGGTGGTCCTTCCCACAGCCCGGGGAGGAGCAAATGTGCGGCCGTTTGTATGCACATGGGCTATCACATTTCCCGGCGTTGAAATTGCGGCACGGCGCATCACCACTCGTGGCAGTGGTGGGCCGTTTAGCGGTTTTCGTGACAGCCTGAATTGCTTTCTTGTGTGGGTAGACGTGGACACAGAGGAGGTCAGGGTCGGGAGAGCCCCAGTGGGTGTATACCCCAGCTTGCATCTCCTCCTGCCGCTGGTTGAAGAAAAGCGTGTGGTATTCGAGCACCGCAGGCCACTCGTACTCCAACGCGAGTGTTTCAATGTGACTGATATATCGCCAGAAATACACGGTAGGGGCCACGGATTTGGCAGCCAGGTGGGCGCCGAGGATGGCGAAATAAATGTGGAGGGGGAGGGTGACCGAGTTCAAGACTTTGTAAGTCTTGTTCTTCGAGGCGTTCATCTCGAGGACACCGGCCGCATTAAAGTTGTACGCCGGCGCCGTGTCCTTGACCCGTTTGTCAAGTTTGTACAGATCCGAAGCCTCGAAATCGTGCGAGATGACAGAGGTGATGCATGCCGGCTTGACGTGGGGGAAAAAGGAACGGAGGGATGGTGACGTACCGGCGGGTGAGTTGAGTGGTGCAATGGGAGGTACGAACTGCGGCTGTACTGGCGGCGGCAACTGAGCCGGCAACACGAGTGGCGGCGGCGGCGGCTGACCAGCGGCGGGTGCGGGCTGTCCAGCTTGTAGCAGCTGTAGGGAGCTCAGCATGAGGGCCATCTGCGCCTGCATGTTCCCCATCTGCTGTTCCATCGTGAGTGGAGGGCCAGAATTATTCGTGTTACTGGGCCCCGCATTGTGATCGGTGTCGGTCATGTCGTTGGTGTGCGGGACGGAGACGGGCTCGGTCGGCGTTGGGGAGGGTGTTGGCGTAACAAGGGGTGTTGTAGGGCGTGGAGTGGCGCGCTCGACGAGACGTCTAGCGGTGTTCGCGGGAGGTGACTGCGCGGGTCGTGATGCGAAACGTCCGTTGAGCGAGCGGTGCGGGCCCGAGGAAGTCGTCGTGGCGGCGTAAAATTATTGAGAGCGACGACGAGATCTAGATAACTGCGAGCGCAGTGTGAGACGATGAGTGAGAGAGAAGTAGTAAGGGGAACTTACCTGCGAGCGCAGTGTGAGACGATAAGTCTTCTCTGCGCTCGCAGGGTCAATATATACTAGTAGGAACAAAGCGACGACAGAAGAGGAAAGAGTGAAAGGAGAACGCTTTGAGTCTTTGACGCGTCAAAGACTCAAAGCAAGCGACGCGTCCGACTTGTTTGCTAACGATGGGCAATCACATCACTACCCCCATATTGCCCTTCCATTTGGACAAGAAGTTCACTCACGGACAGACAGAACAATTCAAATTCAGGCGAGTACTACTAGACAATCTTTTCGATATAAAACAAAGAAAACGGCGAGTCTAGTCCCCGTCCTCTCTCTTGCTGCGAGCTCATCCACCAGAAAAACCCTAGGCTGCGTATGCCCGCGTTGAATCCCATTATCCTCTCCGATCTCCCCACAGATTATCAAAAACAACACATCCTCGTTCAAGGCGCCGATGGATCGCTTTCCTTCGCGCCTGTCCGTCGATTTGCGCTTATTCTGCCACCCGAAATCACATCCGAAATTTTCCTCCTTTGCTTACCCGACGTCGGACGACGATTTTATCTATCCAAACCCATCCACCGCTCCACTGTTACTGTGCCATATATGTCGCCATTGGAGACGCATCGCATTGGACAGCCCTCGCCTTTGGGCGTCCTTGGCTATTGACTACGGCTTATTCGGCAAGATGGGGATGGACACTATACTTTCTGGCTAACTTTGCTTCCAATGGCGAGACATTTGGATCTTTGCTTGTCCAGAATATATGGAGATGGCAGATCTCTTTCCCCCAGGAGGCGAGTTTCCTCAGTTAACCAGCCTCCGCGTGGTTTCAGGAACCAATTATCGCTTTGGAGATGATTTATTTCCCAGGATATCCTCCATATGTTTTGAAGGACGCTCACTCTCTTCACGAAATTCAATTATACGGAGCGCCCTGGATGCTGACTATTCCAAACAACTCAATGAAAATCTACGGCTCGGAGGAGATCAATATTTTGGAGTGCATTGACGTCCTCCGAAACGCAACCGAGCTTTCGTCCGCGACCTTCGACCTTGTAGGGCACGCCCCCCAGGATCCCATCACTTCCCTTTCGCCCCTCTTTAACCTCTTGGATCTGACCTTATCAGAGGGCGCGCATGATACCATCGGTGTAGCGCCGCTCCTCATGATGAACCTCCTCCGGCTTTTAACCTTGCCCTCTCTAAAACATCTCACCCTCAAATGCACGCGCACGGACAATCCGCTCTCTGCCACCGCTGATATCTCAGAACTCCTCTTCTTGGCTTCTCGTTCCCTGCATCAGCTAGAGAAGTTGTCCTTGTGTTTGTTACCCTCCTCTGAGACTGAGTTTCTGCAATGTCTTCAACGAACACAGTCCATTACCACTCTCCGACTTCAGCTCCATATCCCCCTCAACGATGTACTTCATCGACTCACTTACGACACGGATTTCCTCCCTCGTTTGGAAACCTTGTACGTCGTACATACCGCGATTGGATGGAGGGATGTAGACCCCTTGTGCCCGACCCCCGACGAAATGTTGGACATGCTTGTATCCAGGAGGTTCTGTGCCGATATGGTGAAGGGTCCCGTTCGACTGCGAACATTTCACTTCGCGAGACGGGACTCGGATGCAGCGGACCTTTTCACAGCGTCCGTAATCTCTGATGCACGGTACAAACTATTTGAGGGCTCAGGCATGAACATCTCGGTTGGGGAGATGATGTGGGAAGACGAAGGGGAACTATGGTATGTCGATGATTGAAGATGCGACAGCGAGTTGGAGGGTCGATGCCGTCGTACACCTTGGGGATTTATTGCGATCAAGCTCGTAGCTTACCTCGATTAATGACTCGCCTCAGCCTGTCGCCACGACTTTTGCAATCTTCGCAACAGTCTCGCACTCGGCGATTCACCCCAGGACGAGCCAAGCAGACTCATTCGCACTCGCATCCAAAACCGGCGAAGAAAAGTTCTATACAGTACAAAACCCAGTTTTTTCTGGAGCGAAGAAATACACATCGTAATGAACAGAGAGTAGGGGTATGTAATCGATAAAAAGAGATAAATCGTGAGCAGATATAAATGTTACCTAGCAATGTGCGAACGGCAATCTAATATACGTTCTGGAAGCCGCCAACGGGCTGCTGGTGCTGCATGGAGGGCGAGGGGGTACCCATCTGCATAGGCGTCATGGGCGGGCGGGGCGGCGACTGTGACTGCGACTGAGAGATCGACGGCATGGGTGAGGGGCTATGCTGCATGTGCGGGGACATTGAATGCGAGTTGTGCGGGTTGAGCTGGCCGTTCATCTGGCCGTTCATGGGGCGCATTCCATTGCGGGAACCGTTCGCAGAGGGCGTGCGCACGGGAACGGGGACGGCGTGTCGGTGGTTCGGGCTTGGTGACATAGAGCCGTTCATAGCGCCGTTCATTGAACCGTTCATAGCGCCATTCATTGAGCCGTTCATCAACGCGCCGTTCATGGCACCGTTCAAAGACGACCCGTTCATTCCGCCATTCATAGCGCCATTCATGGCACCATTCATCGCCCCATTCATCGCCGCGCCCTCCATCCCGTTCATCGCCGAATTAGGACGCATCGGCGACGCCCAGTTCATCTGTCGCGCAGGCGGAAGCTTCAGGTTGATATTAGTCCCGTTCCCCAACGCCATATTGAACGTCGCGCCGTTGGGCACATGCATATACCCCGGACCGGCCATCTGGCGGTTCCCGCCATTTGGCTGCTGCTGCATCGCCGCCTGCATATCCTGGAGCTGGTTCGGCGGGCTGCCCGCGAACGCCGCCTGGATGAGCTGCTTCTGCTGCACGCTCAAGCTGGACGACGACTGCGGGAGGTACGAAGCACCATTGGGCGGCAGGTACCCGTTCATCCCGTTCATGTTATTGGGCAATTGGTACCCATTGGTCCCGTTGACGTGCTGGTTCACTGATTTAGGCCGAGCTGGGGAATTAGCGCGGATGGCGCCGTTCACCATGTTTTCGGGAGGCTGCAGCAGATTCGTGGGATCCTGGGGCTGGTGGCTCGGAGCATTCCCATTCGGCATCGGCCCATGGACACCCGCCTCGGGGTTGGATTGGCCGAGGTGGGGCATATTTATTTGCCCATTGCTCGGGCCGGGAGGGGTGGGCGAGTGCTGTTGGAGAGGGGGATGTGGAGGGGAAGCGCGAGAGGGAGACGTGTGATTTTGCATGCTAGCGACAACGGGGACGCCAGGCGGGCGCATGCCCCCATTCGACGATATTCGCAGGTGCTGTCCGGCGGCGGGCATCGGCTGCATCTTCTTCATCTGGGTCGAGATGGGTGTACCGTTGACGGGAGCAAGAGGCGCCGTAGGGCCACTGGGCTGTGGCATCGGTTGCGCACCGGGAGGGAATGGGCGTGATGCTCCAGCGGCATCGCGGCGAGTCATGAGGAATTGCATTCCCAGTCTGAAACCTGGGACCTTCGTCGGCTCTCGGCTCCCATCCATGGACGCGAAGTGCAGGGAAGTGTCAGTGGTGAGACCCGTATGGTCATTTTCGGAAAGCAAAGACATCGAGTGTCGCAGATACCTAAACAACGGTTAACGAAAGCCCTTGTGCGAAACAGATGCAGTCATCTTACTTCGGAGCATATTCGTCAGTAAGAACTCGGTCCTGCTCTTCAGGACCGTCAGGGCCGATGGCAGGAACGTCGTCTGCATCGAAGCGCCACCGCTCTTTGAGGCGGTTCATGTCCTCCACATCCATCTCGTCGTCATCCGCAGGTGGTCCGAACAAAGCCGAACGACTCTGTTTGACGATGGACGCAGAGGCAATGGTTGGACGACGTCGGTCCAGCATGATACGACCACCGCGGCCCACGCGCACGCGCACCGCGCGCTGGGCAGTTGGTTCATCGTCTGACGTTGAAGACGGCCAGGCGGGCGTATTGACAGGCGGCACGTATTTGAACAGCCGCGACGTGTATGCGGCTGCAGGCTGCTGATACGCATTCTAAAACAAGGTTAGTTCTGTAAAGACGCACGGGTTTTTGAGCTTACATTGATACCGTCCTCCCAGTGATGGTCCTTTTGTCGCGTCAGCTCAATGTCGATCTTACTCTGGATCATGGCCGTGCGTGCTTGTGGTTTCATAGCAGGTTCAATTCGGGCAGAAGCCATCGCAGTGCTTGGATCATTGGGAGTTCTGATCTTAAGCCCAGGTAGACGCCTGCAGAGACAGTTGAGAAAAAGTGCGGTGAAGTGAAAAAAACACTCACGACGTTTCCTGCCTCTTGGGAGGTCTCTCCTTGTCAATCAACAGCTCATCGTCCGCCCTGTCGCCGAGAGAGGGGAATTTACGCTTCAGATCAACCACGGCAAGTCGTTTTTCCCAAACATTTTGCGCCTGGCGAGCGCTCTCCTGCTTGAGGCCCTCACGGGCCAGTACAACCTTTGCTAGATCAAGGGGATAGGCAAACTCGCCCTGCAGGCGCAAGAGCTTGTCAGAGGATGTGACCTGCGATGCACGCGTCTTCCGGACAGCCTTGATCTCGCGCCTGCGGAAGCAGATGTACGATTCATTCAGAATGTCGCTTTCGTCGCCCTGTAAAGGAATAATGAGTGCCAGTTGCAAGCAAGAGTCTGCGTGAACTTACATTCAGAGTTGGTATTATTCGGTGCCCCTCGCGCTCGAGGCGACGCTCCTTCCAGTAAGGATAGACAGCGCGTGCGATGCGGAGAAGGGTTGAAGGTGGAGGGATCCAGGATGGAACCACGAATGCGGCAAAGTCCGATGCAACGAGCGGCGACGCAAACGTGTCTTGGTAGTCTGAGAATGAAGGGAACGGCATGCCCCCCAGACTCTGACGACCAAGATGAGAAAGACGTGGGTTTGCTGGCGCGGAGGCACTTACAAGATGAAGATGTTCTGTCTTCTCATGTGTTACCTTCTCAAACAGCCCCACCGCGAGCTCAAACTCGTCCTCGGAGATTACGACGGGTGTAGAGGGCTCAGGCTCTTTGCCCTTTGCTTTCGCACTGCGGGCGGACGAGCGTACGGTGGACATGGCGCCCTGGGCGCTGGTGCCTTCACCGCGCGCCTCCTCGTTGTTTTTGTCAAGCCACTCCTTGTCGCGCTCGTCCATGTAGTATGTACAGTCGTGGGCGAGAGAATAGCTGGTAGCCTCCTCGACCGTGGTAGACGTGCAGGCATATGTAACGGGGTCTTTCCACATATTTGGTGGGTAGAGTTGCTCATAATTATCCACAATACCAGTCGAGTCAGGGGTCGGGATGTAGGCCGCAGGGGGTGCCATTTTCTTGTCATTGGCACCCCTGGACGGCCGCTGCGGGGCATAGTTGCGCTGAGCAGCCTCAGACAAGACAGCCTGCAGGTGGTGTTCCTAAACGGGCTATTAGTCAGCAAAACCGCGGAATACACCGCCACATGATGGGGTGACGTGGCACGGTGTCGGCGACTCACGTTGGCATCGTCCTGGTCGACGCCTGCGACCGCGAGATTGGAGCGGCTCTTCTCATCGTCCTCATCGGGGATGAATGGATCAGTGTCGATGTTTCCATGGATGATTTTGAGGCGGTATTTGTTGGTGATGCGGTTGCGATTGCGGAGTGTGGTGGGTGGGTGGACGAGACGGGGCATGTCATGGAGAAACGAGGGGGAATATCGGAGAATATGGGGGAGCTGGAGGGAGAAGTCTGGGGTGGATATGTGTCGGCCGCGCTGTCTTGCTCAATGTCGGCACAGCAGACTTTGGCAAACAAGGGCCGTCAGCCACTTCGGGCAAAGGACTTGCCCGGCCGGCAATTCCCGGCACATTGATACGCAAATAACTATATACACAGCAACGTAATTGGTATTCTGCAGAATCGAAACCAGTCAACGCGCTGCAGAGCACAGCAGAGCATTGGAATACGCACCTAAGCAAGGCTTTGGTTGGCCCTCAAAACTCCGCACCCATCGTCTGCGATCTCCGGTGTTCTGCCCGAGAAGCTCTTCTGTAATCGCGTACATACAGGCACATGCGAACTTCTGAAAAGGAACGAGCCCAGAATCAGGATTAGCGGGCGTGGGCACACGAACAGACGTACCGAAAGAATTAAACATCGCGGCCCTTCGGGTCTGGATGAGTCTCGGATACACTATGGAACTACTCGACCGTCTGCGATTGGTCTTGGATATTGACCTCAATACTCGCTCCCGAAGAGTTTCGGGCAAGAGAGAAGGCTGAGAAAACGAGTCCGAGTCAGTTTACGCGCCACAAGGGGCAAAATGAAAAACACGCACCATTTGCCTGGGACGATATAACAGCGGTCACTCCAGCGGTGTCCAGGAGATGGGACGAGGGAAAGCAAGTCTCGAGAGCGCGTAGAATCTACGAGCTGGCTTTTTCGCCTCAGCGTTGCATGATGTCAGTGTGGCGGCAGAGTGCCATGCATCTCCGACAGCGAGTTTCGCCCCCCAATCATATCTGGCTGAGAGAAAGCACAAATGCTGGAAGACGTTCTGTGAGGGAGGTAAGTATTTCTTCGGAAACAACGTGCGGAACTAAGAGACGGACCGTAGTAGCGGCCACAGCGCTGAAAGGCCAGAAATCAAGGCGATAAAAGCCTCGAAATCGATGGGGAAGTAGAGCAAGCCATGGCGGGGTGAGAGGAAGTAAAAGGAAAGCACTCCACGGTGAGAAGGCGAGGAGTGTGGGTGGAAGGGAAGAAGAGCGAATTGAGCCTGCACGTGCCATCATGCTCGCTTGACCGGGACAAGAAATTTTCGGCAATTTCAAACCTCGGCATTTTAACATTTTAGTGCTTGCTCATCCAGCGGCTTTGTGTTTTTCTTTGAAGAAAAAAAAACGGGTGCAATTTCAACTCCGGCAGATACTCTACAAGTTTCAGTAAATACAGCTACAACAGTGCAGGGGCCATTTCGATGACAGAGCGTGGGCCCAGGCTCGTATAATCCGCTTTGGAGACAAAGCTTTTGCCACCAGTGTCATTGAATGTGATCTGAAACGACGATTAGCGCGTTCGTGAACTACGGAGGGATAAAATGCTGACTTTCGCCACGATACTTGCGCCCAAGAACGCAGCAAATCCGTTACCGGTGTCCCTGTATTCGGGAAAGTATTCCGGTACGTTCAACACCCGGAGAGAGCGGGGCTGGACGTCCGTCTGGAGCTCCGGGTTTACGATGAAGGGCGCCAGTCGGGACTGCAGCGCGATGCCGATGCCTGAGAGTTAAAGTTTAGCAATATGTAATCAGGCAAGAAAGAAGCCCACCTTTGACATGCCGTGTAAGGCCCCCAGTAACGAACAGCCCGCCCCATATATACTGTCGCTGATCAACCTCGGTCTGGGCAACTGCAAGGCCGACCGCCGCCTGCAACGACAGGGACATCTCCGCTGCTGATTTTGTCGTCGTCGCGTTGCTCATGGGTATTCCCCGCAACAACGTCGGGTCGAACAGCGGTTCGCAGAACCGATGGCGCTCTTTGCCCAAGGTGAGAGAAAGGCCCTTGAATTGCACGGTGATGAGATCCAGGGCCTCGATTTCCCGCGCGCGCGCCTGCTCGGCGGCCGACGCCTTCGCCGTCGCGCGTTTTTTCATCCCGCTCTCGATGAGTGCACGTTCCTTGCCCGCGACGATGACTGCGGCGATATCGGTGACCTCCTCTTCAACGACGGCGGTCTCGCCGTCCGACGGAACCTTGACGTGGCCCTCTTTCCACACCTGGTTCACGAGCTCGAGGAGCGTGGGGTGCACTGGCGTAGAGGGGCGCTTCGGGTGGGGATATCGCGGCCATGACGGACTGGTTGGCGCGCAGAAGATATGCTAGGTAGTTCACGCAGTCTCGCGTACCCACCGACGTCGATGTGCGGGCGGAATGCACGATAAATCCATCGTAAATCGGTGTGATGTCCGTCTTCTCCTGCCCGATGTCGACTACGACGCCGCTGAGACTGTTGGCCGCGTAAATCTGTCCAACCGGGCGCTCCAGAATGCTCAGACCGGCGACGTTGAAGCGCTCGAAGAATATCTGGCATATTCGTTCGTGGGTGTCTCTGGAGAGGCCTGGCGGCAGAGTTAACAGGACCGGTGACTCGTTCTGTACACGTCGGCGCTGCAGTTGGTTGAAAAGAACGTATTTCCTGGCATAAAATTGAATTCATTGAACAAACAGGAGGTGAAAACCCTCGACTCACCAGATTGCCTCAGCTTGAATCCAGTCTCGGACATCGCCATCTGCAAATGGCCACGAAACAGCAATATCGGGATCTGTGGCCAGCGCCTCGTCGAGCTGGGTGCCAACTAAATAGTCTTTCACTGCTGCATTGCGTTGGCCGTTTTGAGGAAGGGAAGAAGCGCGACTTGTCGACGCAAGTGGGTCGTCGGAGTTATTCGTTCTGCCATTTGCCTCGGCTCCATTTGTGAACGCGCTTTTGCGCAGACCAACACGCGCCGAGATTTCCTGTGGGTCCTAAGCTCCGGAACATATACCGTAGCCTGCCTCGACATACAACAGTGGGTGGTTTCAAGAGATCATGTAGCCCTAGTCCTGCGCGTATGACTGTGCGCCCAGTGTCGATTATGATCACAGTAGAGTCGCGAAAAGACATCGCACAAGTTCCTGGTACTGTTATCCGGTGGGCCTTGTGAATTTGCTACAGGCCAATGTCTACAGCAACAAAATTCTCAGTTTGAACTTGAAGTTGATCGGAGATAGATTCTAACCCTAACCCCAGAATTGCCGCAAATCGCTTCAACACGGTCGACGCGGTCATGTCGTACGATTCTCTCTTGCCATGTACTCTCGTCTATCTATCGGAGACCACCAAAAACCCTTCACAGATTATTCAAAGTGGAGGCTACTCGTCAGCGAGAGTGGCCGGCACACCTGGCATTACTTGAAGACCGACGAAGAATGCGCGAAATGGCCCCAAAATTCCGTTGACAAGTTCTGGCTCGGCTTGGATCTGGTTCGGCTTTGCGAGTGCAATAATCGACTGTGTTAAACAGAACGTGTATTCTAGAATTATCCTGCTCTCCCTCCTGCAAAAGACGCCTTCTCCGCGGCGCGGAATGGGTATCACTTCTACAAAACTCTCCAGTCGCATGATGGGCACTGGCCCGGAGAGTACGGTGGCCCTATGTTTCTCCTTCCGGGCTTGGTTATCGGGTCGTATGTATCGGGCATGGGCTTCAAGTTGGAAGAGCGACAAGAAATGATCCGCTACTTGATGAACCGTGCCAATCCAGAGGACGGTGGATGGGGAATGTAAGTGGATTTATCTTTCGCTGCATTGGCTCATCTGCGAGATAGTCACGTCGAAGGACATTCTACGGTCTTTGGCACGGGCTTGAATTATACCGCCATTCGACTGCTGGGTATGGATGCTGACCATCCTGTCTGCGTTAAGGCCCGAGGAACGCTCCATAAATTGGGTAAAACTAACAAAGGTTTCGTTCGTTTCATTGCTAACGGTTTTCAAAGGCGGAGCTACTGCTATTCCAGCGTGGGGTAAATTTTGGCTCTCGTTGCTCAACGTTTACGAATGGGCAGGTCGGTATTATTTATTCCATAAATTTTCTGAAGACTAAACACAACTCAGGCAATAATCCCGTACCCCCGGAGCTGTGGTAGGCCTTTTTTTCCCAAAAAATTCATTTGAAAACCAAAACCAACGTCCGATAGGTTGCTTCCCGACTGGGTCCCCTTCCACCCTCACAAATGGTGGATCCACACTCGCAACGTATATATCCCTATGAGCTATTTATACGGTATTCGCTTCAAAATGCCCGAGAACGACATCATTCTCGCTCTCCGCGAAGTACACTTTCTATCTCCAACTGCGGATACAGACTAATAATCCACTAGGAACTGTACCCCGAAAATTACTACTCCATCAATTGGCCCGCGCAGCGGAACAATGTGAGCAAAGCGGACCTGTACGCGCCCCACAGCACCATCCTTGACACGCTCAACGTTGTCTTGGGCACTTACGAATCGTGCTCTCTGCCCCCGCTCCGCCGCGCCGCCATCGCACGCGCCTACGAGTTAATCGTAATGGAAGACGAAAACACTGGCTATCAGACACTCGGCCCCGTCTCCAAGATGTTCAACCTCGTCGCGCGCGCGTACCACGACGGCCCCGAGAGCGAGGCGTTCCGCCTGCATCAGGCCAAGCGTGACGACTTTATGTGGATGGGCGCCGAGGGGATGATGATGTGCGGCACCAACGGCAGCCAGCTGTGGGACGTTGGCTTCATTACGCAGGCGCTTGCCGAGACGGGCTTAGCCGACCTTCCGGAAAATGAAGAAAGCCTGATCAAGGCGCTCGAGTGGCTAGAGGACGGACAGATTCTGGACCACCCGAAACACTACGAGACTGCCTACCGCCACGGGACAAAGGGCGCGTGGGGCTTTAGGTGGGTTATATTTATTATTCGCCGCCCTGCGTGTGTCTGAGGCTTCTTGCAGCACCAAGGAGCAAGGCTACGTCGTTAGCGACTGTACAGGAGAGGGCCTGAAGGCCGTTCTCTATCTTCAAAAAGATCTCAGGTTCGTATAACCATTTCTGTATTTATCCTACATTGACTGGCTTCAGTTTCACCCCCAAGCTCATCTCCGACCGACGGATATACGACGCCGTAGACCTATTATTGACTCTTCAAAACCCCAACGGCGGCTTTGCGAGTTACGAGGTCGTTCGCGGGCCGTGGTGGCTCGAACTTCTCAACCCAGCGGAGGTCTTTGGCAACATCATGATCGAATACTGCTACCCGGAGTGCACGACGTCTGTTATCACCTCGCTCTCAATCTTCCGGAAACATTACCCAGATTACCGCCCCGCTGAAATTGCGTAGGTGCTCTTCTGCATTGAAACGATTTTTTGGTTGACGAACGTGATTAGACGGACGATTAAGGCTGCTATCGTGTACCTTCATAGCTGCCAACACCCTGAAGGTGGCTGGGTTGGGTCTTGGGGGATCTGTTTCACGTACGCGACGCAGTTTGCGCTCGAATCTCTTGCGCTGGTTGGGGAGACGTATGCGACAAGCAAAGCAAGTCGGAGAGCATGCGAGTTTTTGATTGGCAAGCAACGAGCGGATGGGGGTTGGGGGGAGAGCTACAAGGTTCGGCGGATAATGCATAACGCGGGGAAAAAACTAATTGATATTCATCCAGAGTTGCGAGGTCGGGCAATGGGTCGAACACGCCGACTCGCAGGTGGTGCAGACGTGCTGGGCCGTCATGTCCCTCATGTACGCTCACTACCCGCATGCTGAACCGTTGGAACGGGGCGTTGCGCTCGTCATGTCGCGTCAGTTGCCCGTACGTCCTCGCCTTTGCTATATTTTCACCAGCCTGAGAAACAATATTTAGGACGGTTCATGGCCACAAGAGGCCATCGAGGGCATCTTCAACAAAACCTGTGCCATAGCGTACCCGAACTTCAAGTTCTCGTTTCCGATTTGGATGCTCGGCAAGGCTCACAAGTACTTGCAAGAGTTGAAGTCGGGCGCAAAAACGAACGGAAATCTCTAGTCTATTTTTCGGTGATTTAATCTACATACTATGCATTTCATCCATGCACTTGGGATTCCACCGAGACTTGCCTCGGTAGCGCGAGCACGTCGTTCCCTTCAACTTGCCTTCAGCTGCACCGGACTCTCCGCCGAGTTTTCGAGGCCCCGTGGGGTCGCGTACTTGTTGTTCTTGCCAGCAGGATTCAAGCTCAGCCGCCAGCTTGGCCTTCGCCTCGCGTTCCTTCGCTTTGTCCTTTAACTCTTTCCTTCTGACCTTCTCCTCCTCAGCGCGAGTCTTGAGGGTGATCGCTCCCTTTCTGGGCTTCTCCAGCCCGCATCTACTGGACCGACCTCAGGAACGGATTGTCCAGGAAACGTATCAAAGCCGTGAACGAGTCCTCTTGCCTCTTTGTAGATTTTATCATTTTCAAGATTCGGAAAGCTGCCTCATAGCGCCAATTTATCTACATGAAAAAGGAAAGAAGGAAGGCTACAATGCTCCCAAAATTCTACTTTACCATATCCCAAGGCAAAAACCCTCTTCCTTCAAGGTCACTGATACTGCAGGCTTGCAGTTCAACGTCTTCCGATCGTCCGCGCTGCCTGGGTTATGAAATAGGGGGCAGAGTGGTCGGCCAGGAATTCGCGCGCTTTCTCGAGGCCGTCAAAGGAGCACACGAAAAGAGCAGCTCTGACACTACTAGTAAAAGTAACCCCATCCAGCAGGTATGTTCATTTCAACAGTATCGGCAATTGTTATTTAATTCTCAACGTCGCCGATCTCGTCTGCCTTGTCCGACGCCCCCAAAAATTGGTCCAATCCCTCGAACGCCGCATCCAACTCACCGAGGGTGATGGTGATTTGCTTTCCGTACGTGCGGCACTCCAATCCGGTCAAGTAAAGCACCCAGTTCCAAACCTTGGCGGTGGCCGGGATGGAGAGGAAGGCATACGTGTACTGGATGAAAGCCGCTTGCGGAGCCCAGGGCATGAGTACTACAGAATGAACTTAGTAGCGAACGCAAGATGTCTCATCGCGATGCACCCATTGCATTGAAAACGGTTGTCATCATCACATTGGCCTCGAACCCCGGGGAACAGACGACCCCCCACCGTGCGCTAGCGAGACACAGAGCGAATACCGCAAGCACACTGAGGAGCCCGTACATGATGTTTTCCGAGTCGTTATCCAAAATGGGGCCGCCATTTCGGTGTCGCAATGGGACTGCCAGGCTAAAGTATGCAAAGGACGGGGCCGTCACGACGAGGAAATTCAAGCCCTCAAGTGCAGCGCGCAGGGGCTCCCTCTTTCCGGCGAAATATCGGCGCACTGAGTTGTTGAGGTAGTCGTACATGGTGGTCAGAAATAAAGGCGGTGAGCGACGAGCGTAAGTTACATATTGGAAATTGGATATGAAATAGATCGAACTTGAAATTGAATCAGGAAACTGCGGAGTGACTCTAGGTACCAACGATTGATGATGCACACGAGCGCAGAAACGAACGGAATTCTATTGTGAATTAATCTACGTACTATATAAACTTTATTCCTTCACTTCGACATTGCGCTGAGCCTTGCCTCGGCAGCGCGCGCACGTCGTTCCCTTTCAACTTTGGCCCGCATTTCAGGTGTCAAACCCGCTATGCCTTCAGCGGCACCGGACGCTCCGCCGAGTTTTCGAGGCCCCGTGGGGTTGCGGACTTTCTGCTCTTGCCGCGCAGGTTGGACTTCCGGTTCAGGCTCAGCAGCGGGTTTAGCCTTCGCCTCGCGTTCCTTCACTTTATCCTTCAGCCCCTTCCGTCTAACCTTCTTCTTCTCCTCCCGCTCCTCTTCCTGCTCTCTGCTCAACCCACTAGGCACGCGCGCCGCGCCGAACCAGTCCCACCAGTCAGAATGCGCCCCTGCACACCTACGGAAAACATTGCGGACTGCGCGCGTTCGTGCGAGGTCATACGCAGCGCGGCGGGTCCCTTTCAGAGGCTTGGGCGAGTCGGACGCCTCCCCGCTGTCGCTCTCTTCCGGCTCTCCGCCCTTGGCAAGTGGGACATCCACAGTGGGATCGGCGCGCAGTGTCTCGAGTAGCCAGCTCGTTACGTCCTCGTGCCCCGCATGGGCGGCTACCTGCAGCAATGTCGCCCGTTTTTCGCCAGCCCAGTCTGGTATGGAGGTGTCAACGCCGCCTAGACTTTGGCCTTCCCGGTCCCAGAAGGACCGAAGAGGCTCCAGTCGGCCTTTGCTGACCATCTCGAGCAGCCGCGACCACTTCTCGCGGAGAATTTCTTCTTCCTGGGAAAGCTTGACTGGCTTTGGTTTCTCTGGGGCGGGGGGAGCGGCGGAGGGGACGGCCTTGGGTTTCGGGAGAGATGCGAGATAGGCCTCGTCTTGCGCGCGCAGTGCATCCTCTGTCAGATGGGATGTCTTGGCGCGCGTGAGTTCCAATAGACAACGAGAGAGTTCGGATTGCGTCTGTGATATCGTAATGAGTTGGAGCACACGAGTTTGGTAGGGGAGACATACAGGTCGGCGTGTCGGGAACGGGAACGTACGCAGTCGCCCGTCGCCTTTCTCGATGACGCAGTCGTCGTAGTCTATGAAAATCTTACGATTGCTGCCACTGGCGCGGATCCAGATTCGTTCGCAGGCATTGATTTCTTCAGCCCAGTCTTCTATGAGATTTCGAATGTCCTGGGTCACGTCAATAAGATGTGGGACACAAAAGTAAACGCTCACGTCTCGTAGAGCTTGCTCGCCGTATCGCCGCAGTTGTGCACCGGCACTCTTAGCATTGCCTTTTGCGTTGTCATTTAGACCTTGGGAGCCTCCCTGTTTGCGCCGAGCTTAGAACGTTGTTAATAGATATAGCGGCTATCAGAGTAAAGGGCTCACTTGTGTACCGGTGGAATGTTTTGTGTTTCAAGACTTCGGTGTCTGGTCTTTGTTTCTTGGGTTTCTTCTTTTTCTGGGGCTCTTCGTTGTCGTCTTCTTCCGGCCCTCGGCTCACGCGTACAATCGCACCGGCAAAGTGACCACCTGCGACCATGAACATCGCCCAAGTGCGCTCCCCGGTTTGGATATTCTTGAGTTCGGACAGATAGTCGGCCTGATGTACACCAGAGTCGAACACGGCCTTGTAAATTCCGAGCTGTGTTGCTGGCGGGGAATGGAACCACGCCAGGGCGGTTTGTGGGGCAAGCTTAGGGCCTTGGCTCGGAGACCGCGACCGCGCTTTCCTCTTCGCTTTACTGACAAGAGCATCTACGGCGTCATCCGAATCATCCGAATCGCTGTCCTCGGACGCGGAACCGGATATCGAGTCCTCCAGCCCTACAAGCTGGTTCAACAATCCCGCAGATTGTTGCAAGAAAACGAAATACCATCGACCAGTTTCAAAAATTCTTGTTCGGAAACAGACTGCCCGCCACTCAATCTGGCCTTGACATTATATCGATGCCAATCCGATCGGAAATGAGCGCGCTGTTCCTCGACATCCAAAAACACGACACCATTGCAAACATTACACGCTCGAGAGCCGGTGGAGGAAGCAGATGCGACCGGTGGCGGAGAAAGAGATCTAGGACGAGGCACGCCACTGACGAGATTTCGGGGTGTAAGTGTGTCGAGGAGCTCGATTGGAAGAGAATAAATGTGAAAATGAGACATGAGAGAAGAAACACGATTTGTGAGGATGGCGGTCAGTTCACAGTTGGATTTATAAGAAATGAGAATGGCGGAGCCGGCAAGAACTGACTTGGACAGACTTGGACGCGGAGTCAGCAAGTCCCAATATTAGGCGGCGACGCGCCAATCTTTTGATCCCCGGCACAGCATCTGACAGCTCGCTAACAATCACATCCACGACAATCCACGACCCTTCCACGACGACAACAAGTATAAATTTGACGCTTGAATACATTTCCATCTATCCCCTCAATGGTTTCCTCCGTATTCGCCGACAGACCCAACAAGAAGCTGGTTCTTTTCGATGTCGACGAGACCCTCACGCCCGCCCGCCAAGTCTGAATACTTTCTGACGATCCTAGTGCGATCTGACGTGTCTCCAGGGCGCTTCCCCCGAGATGATAGAGGTGCTGAGTACTCTGAGGAAAAAATATGTCACTGGGGTCGTCAGTGGATCCAATCTCGTCAAAATTTCAGAGCAATTATCGGTGAATGGCAGAAATGGTGAGTTATTCACGCTCGTCTTCGGTTTATCCTCCTGAAGAGTCCTTTCAGTCATTGAAGATTTCGACTACGTGTTTACCGAAAATGGTCTGGTTGCCTACAAGCGGGGCAAGCTCCTTGAATCCCAATCGTTTATCAAGTTCATCGGAGAGGATCGGTACAAGCCTTTCGTCAATTTCATTCTGCATTACATTGCCGACTTAGATGTCCCAATCAAGCGGTATGTACTATCTCTGTACCATTCCCAAATCTAAGGACATTTCAGTGGTACGTTTGTTGAGTTCCGTAGCGGAATGATAAATGTGAGCCCCCTTGGGCGTAATGCAACAATTGCCGAACGAAACGAATTCGAGGCGTACGACAAGGTTTGGTTCACTAACGAGCTTCTTCGTGTTTTACTCACCCATCTCTAGCAACACAACGTTAGAGTTAAATTCATCAAAGTCCTGCAGGAGAAATTTCCTGACTACGGCCTCACCTACTCCATCGGCGGCAAGATTTCCTTCGATGTTTTCCCCCACGGATGGGATAAAACCTACTCGCTGAAGCATGTTGCGGACGAAGAGTTCGAAGAAATTCACTTTGTCGGTGACAAGACCCAGCCGGTATGTTATGGAGGTTCACTCGTCGAGTTGCGGGCCCTAATTGTTTCCAGGGTGGCAATGACTACGAAATTTTTGCTGATTCACGAACAATCGGGCATTCCGTCGAAGGTCCCGCGCACACTATCCGTCTCCTGAAAGAGACATTTTTGAAGGCATAACGGCAATAGAAAATAGAATAGACTGGGTGGAATGTACCAATATAATTGACTGAACTGTGGGTTACGGCCGCACAGATTAGGATTTCATATACGCATACCCAGCAGAGAAAGCCCTGGAGCGGATGATGGAAAGTATACCATGCTATGTTTCGGACATTAATGGAGTGGAGTAGTATCAGACATGCCGGGTCTCGCGACTATGGGCAAAATATGAGGTTATTTGACGTTCATTTCTTTAGCTTGCTGTCCCGTTTTCAAAACTCGACACACCATGAGTCGTCTTCCCGCGTCATCTTCCCATTCGATACTTTCATGCCCCCGAGTCCTCAAGTAGTCCATGTCGTGAATCAGATATGACGGACGCCGTCAAGAGATTTCTTGCGTCCGAGCCATCACAATTGAACTGAAATGTCCGTAATAGAACTGGACCCTTGACCGCATCCGAGGTGTACACTCCATCCGCAGCTGGGCTGAGGTCCACTGTGCAAGGATTCTAAACGAGGAAGAAAGTCCTTATTGTGAGTCGGTGAAGTACATCGTCGACGTGTGTGCTGAGCTGAAATTGGAGAGTGATTATGGAATGTGTGCGTTCGCTGCACAAGCCCTGTCTCGGAGGTGGGTAAAAAACACAACGCCAGCTTTTCAAGCTGATGCAGTGAACGAATGGAGAAGAATTCTGAGATATCGACTGAGGGACGGGTTTCGGGGTGCGTGAATTGGAGGGTGAGATGCGTTAGAGAGGGTGATGTTAAATGCCGAGAAGCGAAAGGGAAGTGATCGAGTCCTGCGAGATGAGCGGAACAAGGGAGAAGGTCGCGTTTCCATGTTTTATCCGGGTTGAAGGTCATCTTCCAGGGCGCTTGGTAAAATTGGATTTCGCGAACGGAGCTCGCGTCCTTCAAATCGGAGGGGCAAAGTTTGCCATCATCTCGAGCACTGTACCCATCTGGTCCTCGTGCAGGACTACCCCCGGTTGGATCATAAAACCAGAACCCTGGTCAATTTTCAATGAGAGTGGCAATCCTTTGGCGTTTACAAAGGAATGACGAGGTCGTATCCCGGCTGTCCAAATCGGTTGTAGTGGATCAGAGTTTGAATTGACATTAGACCCGAGGTCGAAAAGACGCGTAGAAGGACGAGGAGTGCGCGTTGAGCAGTAGAGAACGCGCGTACACGAGGGTGGAAGCAGAGCCAAAATGTGGCTGTGTAGATTGATCATATCTAATCTACTCGCCCAATGATACGCGTACGGTCACGGAGCTGCACCTTCTCTCAACCTCCACTCGAGTCCAGTGGCTGCCGCCTCCGGCGTTTAGGCTCAGATGTTCTCAAAAGATTGATCCGATACACGATTTGAATATTTGACTTGCGGGTTCCGGCCTTGTCTCCAACGCCTTGGTTTTGTCTCAGGTCTTTGCGTTACTTTAATGCGAACTGGGCTTTGCTGGAGGCTTCATGATATGCTTCAGTAAACCCCGTTTGTGCCAGCCGACGGAATACGAGAACTAGTACTCAAAGATTCCTTGTTGACGCGTAATCTAGCGCGCTCTTTGTTCGCAAGACAGTGGCAGGCCACCAAAGCGCTCCTTCCTTTATTCTTCCGCGCTTTGAGAGCTCTGCATATATATATACGGCGACGGGTGACCATTTTTTCACCAGCAATCTCTTCCACCATGTCCTACAATCCATACCAGGCGCAAACCTCGGACGGCTATGGCATGAATTACCCTATCACTGCCATTCCTCCCACTGACAACGTGCCGATGACACTCCCCCGGGCTGCGGACAGCAACACGGATGATGTGTCGCGTTCTTTACTCGCGCTGTTTGCCCCCAACCTTGTCCACCTCCCTGGGCGCGTCATCCGCACCGAGCTGTCGACCGCCGCGAAACGGTTCACGGACGGGCTTAATGCCGTGCAGGTCCCCCAAACTGTCCAACGGAATCTGCTCCCCGTGACGTTCACCGTCCCCGTGCAGCTCTACCCAACAGACCGTAATCGTAACCGTCCCCCGGCGATCTACCCCTCCCATATCCTGGCCATATCCCCGCCGCCAGCTTCAAGTCGCCAGACCCCCATTGACGCGCCAGTCGCGCTCACCGCTGTCCATGGCTCCATAATCGCCGCCAACTGCACGAAGGTTGATCTCCCTCCGCCCGCCAGCCAACCGTCGGACACGCGCTTCGTGAATCTCACCGCCCACCGGCTGACGGTCTACTCCGTTCCCGCCTTCGTCATGCTACGGCTGTACATGTATGGCCGCCGCATAGACACGTTCATGGACTCGCTCCTGCCGTTCCCCCCATCGTTTCTCGAGCAACTGCGGCCGGAGAAACGCACGCCCGGGCACGAGTCCTTGAAAATAACGGCCGTATGTCACTCAGCGCCGCAGACGCGCAGTCTAGCGGAGCACCTGATCCACTGCACGCCGGGTGGCGCGTATCCGATGTGGGAGCGCATCCGCATGCTGCAGGGCGTGTGGCAGACGATGTGTGAGCTTGGGATGTACGAGACGCTGCTTTGGCAGGCGCTCGACCTCGCGTGGCAAGTGGCAAGGTATGCGCTGTGCGTGGTGTCGGAGCAGCACGGAAAGGCGTTGGCTGCGGCTGAAGCTGTGAGGACAAAGGAGAGGTGCCCGCGCTCATAAATCCGTTTCTCCCAGCAAAAGTTGAAGTCGAGGCCGAGCGAACTTTGCGTCCCATAGACAGCGATACTGGACGCGAATTACCATTGAACCAAGTATATCCTATGTGTAATGACCAATGAGTGTGAATTCTGGGTCGATGACGCGCCGGCTGACTGTGCCTTAACTGTGCCGCCTAATAAGATCTCACATCCGAAGACGATGGAAAGCGCTGGTGCAGATACGATTGCATCCCCGCGCGGTATCGTACAAATATCGTATCGTTTAGCGACGGCGCGCCGTGGGTAGGGGCAGGGCGCGGCGACGTCCCCAGACGTCGTACGCCATGTTCTTAAGTAGGAGATGGCTTGTGCTGCACTTGCTATATGTACCTCAGATCAGACGCTCTGTGAAGAGGTTCACATATCTTCCCAGGCGGGTCGCCAGATTCTAACAAAATTCGCTGATTCCATGGCAATTTTTTTTCGTTCAAGCTCACTAAATACGCAACATTACATTGTGCCACCACCAACCCCCTGATCACTTTGAACGACGCGAGCGATGAAGCCGGAAGGCGAATAAAGATAGTTACGAGGGATGCAGTTATTGATGTGATGCGACATGGCTCCGCGAAAAGCAAAGGAAAAAAATCCCCAGAGACGAGGCGAGAGATGGAGAAGAGTTAGATGAATGTGTGGGCGAAAATATAACCTGGGACCGAAAATCCGGATCGAAGTCGAGCGGCCTGCCTGTTCATATTGCACCTTTGATGAGCACCTTGCGGTATTTGGATTCGAACGCCTGATTCAGCTGCGTGCCCGCAGGCTTGCAGTCCAGCGTCTTCTGAGCGTCCGCGCTGCCTGGGTTTATGAAATAGGCGGCAGAGTGGTCGGCCAGGAACTCGCGCGCTTGTTCGAGGCCGTCAAAGGCTAGCTCTTGATGGATAAAGGAGAGCGGAATCGACTTATATCTAATTCCCGCGCCATGTCAGCATCTCCCGGGAGAGAATGGGGCGAGGGACTGACGCTTTGGTGATAACCATGAGGGCCTTGGCTCGCTCACGAGCAACAAAATGGTCCATGATATACGCGCCCATGTTCGGGGACGACGAATACAACCCGAACAATGCGTGATAGTTGCCCATAGCCAGTGCGCGCTGTACTTTGAGAGCATGCTGCACTGCAGGGTCCGCCTTCTGCTTAGGTGTTAGCTGACCTACATATATATTCAACTCTGCGAATACTGCGTCAGTCTCAAGCTAAGTGTAGTGCTTGGACAGACCAGATCTATTCCGGCCATGCAAAAGCATGAGAATGCGGTATGCGGTAAACTCCTCCACTCTGCCAGGGATCCCGAGGTCGTAGAGGGTCTTCAACGTCGCCTGGCATTGATTGTATTCGACCATATCGCCCTAAAGAAACTAGGTGAAAATATTGATGAGCCAAAGACGCGGTCGCGCACGCATTCTAAGGCAATCCGACCGTGGATCTCATACACCTGAACTGTAAATTCATTCTTGATGCGTTGTACCTGCGGGGTGAAAGAAACTGATGCCTGCAAACATATGAAAGACGGGGAAACAACGCACTGTAAGATCTTGCCGCAGACTCTTGAACTGACTACATATCCAGTTATACGGCGTCTTTTCACGGAACCGCTTTTTCAGCTCAAGAAGAGTTTGTTGAAGAATAGCATATGGGCGTATTTGTTCAGGTTTAGGTTCCTGCAGTAACATGCCACTTCAGAATCGTGTGCGGCGTTTCGAAAAGGCGAGTACGGACGGTCGTTAACCGAAGATAATCCTTGAATATCTCTTTCGACGTCCCCACGATTGTATGCCGATCCCAGTCCATAACATTCTTCATCCATGCTCAGTTGCACGCCACTATTCACAAAGTAAACCACGCACCGGATCTGCCTCTGGATCATCCGAGTGCCCAAACGGCGACGCCGACCGCGAATTGGCGTCATTGAATAGATGAGAAGTGTTAGAATTCGCCTTTAGAGAAGCCTGACCGCCGGTACGCGACTTTTCCCGTTCAATATCGTGTTCCCGCTGGAACCGCTGCGCCCGTTTATCCAGTGCGGCACGGTCGTCGACGTCCATCAGAGACGGGCTGTTCTTCAATGCCTTCTTCACCTTCTTGGTCGCGGGCGAGTTTTCGTTGCTAGATTCACTCGGTGGTCAGAATTGCTGGCACACAGCACACGATCACGCTAGGCGTACTTTTTGCGCTTGAGATTCGAGTTGAATTGTGGGATTGGTTGGGGTAGAAGAGCTTTGAGTTGTACGCCTGCCCAGTCGGTCGTCCATAGCGTATGAGCCGCGAAAGCGTCAGCGATCACCTGCCGTAGTTCTGCCTGTGCTTCCGTTCTGTTCGTATCCGTCATTTGCCCAAGACATTTCGCTACCCAGTCCCTGAGAAAGCATTAAGAAGTTCCTATTAGAAAGGGCAGCGTCACACTTGAGTTGTGGTGGCCAAGAATCTGCGGACATGGTGGTTGAGGTGAGGGTTCGGATGGATCCGACAGTCTAGGCCGAGACAACACCAAACAACTCAAATAAAATATAGACAACGGAATTAATTTTATTGCTACGCAGTAAGAACAAGAAGTCCCTTTCTCTAATGCTTCTTGTCTACGGGCGGGTCGTATACTGATAATCAAGTCAGTGAATGAAGCTTCACGAGCCCAAAGAAAGGTCATACAGATTTTCCTGTTCTTGATCGTAGTCCACTTGAAGCGCTTGACGTAGAGACTGATAAGTGTCAGGGTGGAGAACAGAATAACGGCCTTGATGCCGTTCTTCTTCCTGTCGTCGTGCTCGGGCTCGGCCGCCCAGTGCAGGAATGTCACGACGTCCTTGGCCAGTTGGGACGTTGTAGCAGGGGTTCCTGGCACAGGAAATCCCGTCAAGACTAACTGTGACAATTTAAAAAGACAACTTGCCATCCTCATACTCGACCAAGCCGTCGAACAAGACACGGGCCATGCCGATGGCTCCACCAGGGAAGAAAGGGTTGTAGTTCATACCCTCGCGGACCTCCACACCAGCCGGGGCGTCCACATAGCCCGTGATGAGAGCATAGACGTAGTTCTGAGACGCGCCGGAGTAAGTATCGGGCGGAAAACACGTCAATTCGAACGTACAGCACCGGCGTGGCGCGCCTTGACCATCAAGCTCAAATCCGGAGGCAGCGCACCAGCGTTGCCAGCTCTGGCGGCCTCTTCGTTGGGGTAAGGACCGGGGAGGTAGTCGGCGAGTTTTCCCGGTCGCATGAACATCTCTCCCTCCTCGTTGGGACCGTCCTGATATTCAACTTCTTCCGCCATAGCCCGGGCCTCATCAGCGGTATGGGAAACACCAACGAGGTTGCGCCACGCGATGCGGTCAAGGGAATGGCACGCCGCGCAGACTTCGCGGTATACTTGATAGCCTCTCCGGATGCTGCGAGTAAGGGCTAAGTGAGCACGAGCTCGAACGAGAATAGTGAAATTTACCTCGCATGGTCAAAGGTGTCGAAAAGGCCCTTGTGCGGCCAAGGATAGTCAGGAGGGTGGAGGCCTTCTTCGCTCATGTGACTGGCGTGCACTTCCGCGAGGAAAGGGAGGGAGCCGTAGAGATGGGTGTACCAGGCAACCGAACCAGCCGTGAAGAGTGATACCGACACCAGGGTGAGGCGGGAGTTCAGAAACGACTGCAGGGAGGTTAAACACCGCGAAACCGTCGCAAAAAAAAGCGAACCTCGAAGGCGGAAGAAGACGACGCGGTGGACGCATTACGGACCTGATAGACGGTTCAGTTGTCTGCTTGAACCCGCATAAAAACGAGGGATATTACTGCGAGGGCGCGGGGGAAGGCGAGCGCATTTTTTGGGCGCAAGGCAAAGGCAGGGCCCTTCCTCAGCGCGCCGGCACTCAACTGCCTGGCCAGCATTTTGTGGTTTGGAGAAGCAAGGGTGTGACGTGTGACGCGCTGGTCCGATTTCAGCCGTCCACTTAAAATGCACGAGTTGCACATATTCAGAAATGGCGCATAAAATCGCATATAAATCGGAGTAACTAATAGAATCGTAGGATGGTCCTGTAGTATGCAGTACAAGCCGGTAAAATAAATTTCTCCCGTCCCCGGCTCAAGAGACATGGAAAATCAACCGTCCTGTCCTCAGAAGAGAAGACAAAACTATCCGCCCTCCCTCGCTCAGAAGAGACACTCGCATAGCTCTGTGTTTTCGTTAGTCCATGGCCGAGGGAAACCAGCAGCAGAAACCACCGACCTTCTGCGCAGCAACATAGACACATTCCTGCTAAACATGCCATGCATCCCTGGTTTCCGCGTCAGCGGAAGCTTGAATATGACGCTACCACTCATTACTTACGCCGTTGCTAGATTTTTGTGGCTGTTGTTGGCTGAAAAAAATGTGAATTCATCGAAACAATGAGGTCCAAAATGACCATACACATAAACGGTTTGTGGCGGAGGATTGGGTTGGTAACCCTGCTGCTGAGGATATCCCTGCTGTTGGGGATATCCCTGCTGTGCGTACTGCGGCTGGCCACCGTAGCCTCCCTGCTGGTAGGAGTTTTGTGGTTGCTGATGTGGCGTCAGAACGAGAAAATCACACTAGCAGCGAAAACGGACTTGGGGCCCGGGATAATAGCCGCCCTGGGCCTGCTGGGGTGGACCTGGCGGAAATACGACAACACGTCAGTCGATTAGACACATAGAAAGGACTGTTGCCGAAACTGGGCAACACATTGGCGCCCATAGCAAATTGGCGTGTGCTACAGACCTGCAGGCGGATAGTATTGCTGCTGCTGTCCTTTGTTATTATAGTAATCGTTGGCAGCCATCGTCAAAAAAGTCGTGAGAGGTAGGTCGAGAGGTGGGTGTAAATGCGGTGGTACGGCGTAAGAAATACAAAAGAAAGGAGTGCCGAGAGACGCAGCTTGCCGATTCCACGTGTTCCGGAACTACCAGTGGCTGTCCACCGCGCAGGCAGCAATAAAATTGAAAACCTGCAGCTCAGCAAGAGAATTCAAACACGTAAAATTCCGAGAATCGATTATATAGATGGTCTTATATTACAAAGTACAAGCCAATACAATAAATACCCAAAAGACACCAGCCCATCTTCGGCTCAGAAGAGTAGAGAAAAAAATATCCATCGTCCTTCGCTCAGAAGAGACAGCATAATTCTGTGTTTTCATTAGCGCATGACAGAGGTAAGCCAACAGCAGAAAACCACCCACCTTCTGCTGCACAACAGCACAACAGTCCTGCTAAACATGCCATGCAACCCTGGGTTCCAGCGTTAGCGCACGCTCAAATATCACAGCTACCACTTATTACATCGTCCGATTGTCGTGCGGGTTGCTGTTGGCTAGAAAAGAGAGAGAGAAGGAAATTAATTCATCGAAACAACCGTTGCAAAATGAACATACACATAGACAATTTGGGGCTGAGGGTTAGGCTGGTATCCCTGCTGAGGATATCCCTGTGGTGTGTACTGCTGGCCCTGCTGGTACGAGTTCTGTGGTTGCTGGTGTGGCGTCAGAGCGAGAAAAATCACATTAGCGACAAAAACATACTTGAGGTCCCGGGTAGTAACCACCCTGTTGGGGTCCACCTAACGAAATACGCATTTATGTCAGTGAACTGTGGGGCAACGCAGTGGCGCCCACGGGATTGACGTGTGCTACAGACCTGCAGGGGGATAATATTGCTGATGTTGCGGTCCTTTGTTATAGTAGTTGTTTGCAGCCATCGTCGAAGAGGTCGTGAAAGATGGGTCAAGAGGTTGGAGGAGGAGGAAATTTGGATGCTGTGGCCACGGCCGAAGAACTGTATATATAAGTAAGAGACGGTCACTGCCCGCGCAGACCCGCTCTAGCCGATTCCACGTGCTTCGGAATTTACTGTTCGGCTGTTGTTAGTGGCTGTCCTTCCCCGAAACTCGCGGGAAAGATTTCAGCTGAAAAATACGGAAAAAATGTTCCACTTGGTCCTACACCCATAGGACTTTGACTGAAATTTTCTTCCCGAGTCTGTGCTCCTTGTGAGCGCTGACTCGGCCAAGTCGGATTACCGTGGTTACACGATGCCCGTTGCCGATGGCCGTGACCATGCTCATCATCGTCGGTCTCGAGGTTCGTGCGAGAAAGGGGGCGGTGCACGGGCGTGGAGACATCGCAAAATATGAAAAGTCTGCGGGCGCAGCATCAGTAGCTGAATTTAGCATCGGGAGGAAAGGTACTGGCAGTGCAAATCGCAGCTGGCCGCAGCCAGGCGCTATATTAATGTGAGAACGAAGTAATAGGCAATTATAAACAAGAACGAAGTAGTGGTTAATAATGATAGGGTCATCGCAGGAGAATTACGGTTGCAGGGAGAACATCCGAGCACCCTGGCGAAGAAATGCCTGCGTTAGTCGTGTTTGAGCTGCAGGAAGAACAACATGAGCCAGTTTTATGAGTTTATGAGGAGACGGCACAAACGAGCTGCGATGTATTCGTGATGAGGGAGAACATCAAATGTGGTGGTACGCGCTTGCGCGAGCGTCGTCCCCTGCTCGGCGACGCCGGAAGAGTCGGGCCTGTACGATAAACAAAGTGAGATATAGAGGAGGGCACCAGATAATTGTCCGGACATGGCGGTGACTCGCCTGCTTATCCGCACAAGGGTGACGCCCAGCTGGAAGCGGCCGCGCCAGCGAATGCTGACGTCCGGGAAGATGAAAAATAGGCCCATATTGCCGTTCTGGTCCTCCAAATAATCCACGGATGATACTAGATTACCGTATAAAATAGGTGGCGGCGCGCCTTGTCTATTATACCCTTGGCTGGTGGTCGAAGATCCCATGTCCAGGGGCGTCATTCCGTTCTCGGCGAACAGCGAAAGATGCGCGATAAGGAAGGGCAGCTCTTCTCGACTGGGAAAATTTATCAGTACCCATTTTAGGACGACTAGGACGTCATACATACGGTACAATCGCGTTGCCGTTCGCGTCGCGCACCGTGAGCTGAACAACCATGGGCGGAGTCAAAGGGAGGCGGGAGAGGCTCGCATATCCGAATTCAGCCGTCTTTTGAGGGTGTTGAACGACGTTGAGCTGATATGATCTCCTAAAGATGCTGGTCAACTTGGAAGGCATAAAACGTGCCAACGGGATATACCGGCTGCGAGGATCCACACAAAGGGTGGATACTTGAAGCCGAGGATTGGAGCGTGGTTGAGCACGATTTGTCGGATATTCAGAGATGGAAGAACTATGACTAGAGGGCGTGCTGCGGGTTGAAGTCGACCCAGTGGAGGAAAAAACAGAGGAAGTTACGGTCCGTGGCGATGACTGTCCACTACTCGCCGAGCCATTGGGCGAATTAGAGTTTGTCGAATTTGAAAATGTGGTCGTAAAGTTTAAACGAATGGAGGGTTTGGAGGCTTGCACATGATGCGGAATCCTCATTTTCGTGACTGGGTTCATAAAAGAAGTCGGGAAAAGTAATATCTGATAAGAGCGGTCAGGCACTTCAAAAGACAGGATAGGCAAAAAAGAAAGCTCAAGTAGCCGACCTTTGGATTATTGCCATAGCCGGCTCGCCTTGGCCCGGGAGGCGACGCCGACAATTTCCGCCGTCGCACACCAGCTGTTGAAAGATCAGTCGCCATTGCTTGACCACCACCGCGCCGGTAGGCGCAGACTGTAAACGGCTTAACAACAGGAGCAAGACTGGGAATCGACGTGAATGTCAGGAAGGGATATCATTTATAGTATTAGGGTTGCGGCAACAGAGTCAGCGTGGATTCTGGAAGTCGCCAAAACACTGCTTTGATTGTACGTTGGCCCGACCAGATCCACCGGTGAGAAGGTACGTTCAGATCATACCAGTCAGACAGTTCGGGCGAATGCGTGTTTGAAATAGGCTGTCTGCCTTAATGAGGCGAGAAGATCCAGAGTAAGGGGAGATTATGTTTAAAGTACAGGCCGAAAATGATCAAACGTTCTTTTTCACATAACTCCAGATGCCTGCCACGCCTGACATGAATGTCGCCGCCGCGAGCGCAGGTTTTACACCAGCTGATGGCGGTTAAATATCAGGACGGCTGAAAAAAATGCAGAATGGACGGAGAATTCGCACCGGTCGATTTGTATAAGGCCCCGGTGATTCCCCCAGCACCCATGCTGCCGAGGATATCGTGCTTGCCGCGCATAGCATCGATCGAGGAATTAACTCCATTGTATACCAGTGCTATACAAAAAGGGGGGAAGAGTCAGAAATGCTGACGACCACAGTGGAAGCGAGCCCACGAACCGAGCACACCAGCCGAGTTACCAATAAAAGTTCCTCGCCTAGTCACGGAATTCAGGACACTGTTGATCCTCAACCGCGTATTTGACACCGCCAGAGGCCTGGTAGCGCCCTCACGTATACCCCACGCGCCGCCAATAGCCAGCCCTTGGAGAAACGAATGAGCATGTGACGAGCAGAGAACAATAAGAGTCGACTAAGATGGGATGGCCGAGATGAAGAGATAAGGTGAGAGGGACGTGAGAGGGGTTAAGCGAGTCCGGGAGCACGCCATGGTTCAAAAGCAGTAATTTGAAAGAGATCTGAACGCACCACTGAGATACATAGTCCCCGTTCCATAGCAAAGATCATCACTCCACCCCCGCGATGGGATAGCAGTATGGGCCCCAGGAAGGTCATTTGTTTTGTCATCATCCAGAAGTAGATAATCTAATTTATCACCCAGCTCTGCGAGGGGGTGCAGTTTGGCGGGATCATAAGCGCCCATGAGGAGTTCTGAAGCGGTAGCGACATGGTCTACGCCAGCAGAGGAAGACTCTCGAGAGAAGGTCGCCGAGCGCAGATAGTCTGTGGGATTGGAGGACGAGGAGGAAGAGGCATTCTGCTGAGGCTGGTTTTCGTCTTTAGGCGCCATGGAGGAGAAAAGCAAAGCAAAATTTGCGATCAAAATGATGGCAAAGAAGGTGACGGTGACAGGCTCACAGCCGTAACTTGAACGCGACGCGCCGCACGATGTGGAGACTCAACATTTCTCGTTTGGCGAGATCAAGTACCAGGCCAGCCACCCGTTCTACGGCCCTGCCATCCAACTCGAGGCGTAAGTACCTTTAATCTAGCCTAATTCCTGTTTTTGAGCCGGAGAAGGATGGGCCACATCCACCACGCCTCATTCGACCACTGCGGATCCCGCAGAAGCCGAAGCCCTCAGGTGCCTCGATATGGGGACCCTGAAGCTCGAAGAGGGAGACGTAGTTGCCGCAAAGGATCTGTATAAGCGGAGCGTGGAAATCCGGCGGAACGCAAGTTCTCTGTTCAACCTTGGTGTTACGCACTATCACCTGAGTATGTTCTTGAACAATCTCCGCTCTTGTCCGTCCTGACATCGGCCAGAGGAGTTTGACGACGCAATATCGTCCTGGCAGGCCTCCATTGTTCTCCAGCCGTCCAGTCCGGATGCTCACACAAGTATGTCCATTGTCATCCCCGCGACCTGAATCAAAAATAATTTGCTGCTTTCCAAGATTTGGCGTCTGCATTTCTTATGTCACCTGTTGCTCGACCAGACCTAGCCCTGAAACATTTGCAGCAAGTGCCTCCCACACCTTCATAAACGTATATTTATTTCGAGTCATTTCAGCATCGCTGCCACACTTTCTCCGGAAGACCCCGAGATTGCGTTCAACCTCGCCGCAGTTCTGGAAGCCAGTAAGCGCTCTCTCCACTCCATAAATTTAGTTAATTAATTTTCCTTCAAGCGGGGGATTTGGAAGAAGCCCTGGAACAATACCAGCGCAGCCGAGACCGTGGTGTCGAGGTGAGAACCTGTCTCAACCAAGTTTTGGACACCATTAAACGTCAAAAATTTCAGCGAGCAGCGATGCACGTCCGCAATGTCAGCGCAAAAATTGTTGGACGGAGGATGAAAGAAGCTGAAGAACTTCAAGAAGCAAAAAAATCATCAGAGTCTTGAGATTGCCGTTCTCATTGTCCCGTCGACGTTATTGTACTCTCGAGGTATATATCATACATTTCCATCTTACCGATCGCTACACAGTTACGCATTTGACAATCCTTCTTCATCTGCCCTCTTGGCCTCGGATGAATTAGAACCCCCAATCAGCGGCTCCCCGAAAGCCAATGCAGAATTGTCGTCGTGGGGTTTTTTCGTCTCGATTTGACCCCGCCCAGACAAAGCTGCCCATCTGTTTACGCCCCGCGTCGGCGAGTTGCCAGGGCCACCATAGCCAGCGTGATTGAGATTATGACCACCGCGGCCGCGACCACGATCCCCTCGGAAAGAACCACCTCGAGAATAAGGTGAACTAGAGGTAGGAGACTGAGACGCGGCGCGACCCACCGACGAGGCGACGGAGGGGGCGTCCCGGACGCGCTGGAGGATGGCGGCAAGATTTGATTGCGAATAAGTCACCTCCTGCTCCGAGGGTGGTAGATATAGTATCTGGTCGTACCCCTCCTCTTTGGCAGGCGCTCGGTATTGCGAGGAAAACCTGTCCAAAATGGACAGCGCGTCGTCGGGGTTCTTGATCGTCGGGTGTTGCGTCCCTGAGAGCCGGAATTCGTCAGAATGGAAGACAGGTGGTCAGCCAATGAAATAGCCTACGCGTTCGAAGACGAGAGGCACAGACCTACGCGCGTGGGTCAGGTCCAAGCAGCCGTAAAATAGAAACATAAAGAACCCACATCCTTCGGAGTATCGAAGACCTGTGAGAAACGGGATTTAGAACCGATTTTGGGTAACTGCGTCCTGACTTGCCAAAACCCAAACCAAAGTTCCTCGAAACTCGCGTGCAATTTTGATCCAATGTGCGCGCTGCCTATATACAGAGAAAGTGTTACCGTGTCAGGGCTCGATACGACATCCCGATTCACTTACGACGCGTCAAAATTGGTTCGGTCTATGCATACGGAAGAACCCTTTTGCAGGGACGTTCTAGCTAACTGCTCCACCGCTCGTCGATCGCCGAGGTCGTCCTGATTGCACCTCACAATCTCGGGGAAATTTTCCTGTAAAGCCTGTGCGAAAGTACTCTGGGTGGTTTTTTCAGTATGTAAGAACGCCACAATGGTGCACGGAGGACCGCACTTTTCCTGACCCGATGAGGCCCACTAGGATGAGCACTACCTGCTTCTCTGCGGGAATGGGGCTTACAACGTCGGTCATGGTCGAGGAAGAGAAAGAGTCGTCGCGCCCCTTTCGTTCTGGGCGTTTATATTCCGCTTCCGCGGCCGGTTCGGGACAGAAGGAGTCAATGAAGATTTTGACTTTGGATGACTTGAGGCCGATCAGTAGTTATTGAGAAACCTCAGTTGTAGGATAGCAGATTGAGATAATAAATAAATCATCGGTCGATGGTTCAGTGCTGCAGCTGAAGTACGAAGATGGTTGAACCGGTGCGATAAAGAATACACATTAAATGAACATTATCCAACTGTCCGTCCAATAATCGCTCAGTCAACTTGGACTCAGCGTCCATTCACCGTCGCCGTCGAGTCTCGTCGGGGCATGCTCGACGTCCCAACAGCATTCGTGGCACCCGCCTCGGCAGGAGGCATCTGATTGGGGTGGTTGGGGATTTTGTCAATCTCCTTCTTAGCCTCTTCCCATGCTTCTAAATTCTAAAAAAAAGAAAGCGTCAACACCCGATTTGTCGGAAAGGAAAGTACGTGCCTTCTTGCACCAATCGCGATGGCTACGCGCCATACTGATAGCCATCTCCCGCAAATCGGCGACTTTCTGCCTCTGGAATCGGTCTAAATCTGCCTGGATTGTAGAGCTCGAGTATTTGAGGTCCTGGGCAGACAAATGGAGCGCATCCTCAAGCTGGAAAAAAAAATTAGCAAGAAGTGAAGGTTGACTGACGGACACGTACCTGAGATATGTTTTCACGCGCTTTCGTGATCCCATTCCTCCGCGCAGTCTCTGGATCCACATCCATCATCCCATGCAGAGTATAACTGAGAGCATTCAGCAAGCCCATTCCTGGCGCACGCCGTCTCGAGGGGTTTGGTCCGGGATGCGGCGGTAGATACGCGGATTGAGATTCTTGCGGTTGCCTTGCGATGTTTTCTCCACCTTGCTCGTCGAGAAGCGGACTAGTCCCCGAAGGCTCGCTATTCACCCGCCCGCGACCCAGAGCCTGCTCCAAGCGGCGCGCCTCCCGCTCGCTCTTCTCGAGCTCCTCCAATTGCTCCCTCCGCGACTCCAGCGCATCCTGCGTCATTTCATACTGCACATTCTTCTGGTGGCGATAGGCCAGAAGCTTCTTGATGATGGCTGCGAACTGGGTGTACTCGTGTAAAGGCTCTGCCCAGTTTTGTTCCAGTTCTTGAAGCTTCGAGCATGTTAAATACGGTAAAAAAGAAACGATGGTTTTCTCTCACAAGCTTAGTGGTCGACACATATGTGGCGTCAACCGCTTGACCTGTCTTCTCAATGGCTCCAGATAAATCTCCACTCTCGTGGAGACTGAATCCATTGAGCGCCGCGCCAAGGTCAGCGTGATCCTGGGCCTGGTCTGATATATCACGTCAATCTTCATCTGCAATGAGCGTCTAAATGTGTGCGTACCAGACCACCTCTTCAACGTTCTCCGAGTGACTTTTTCCATCGGTCCGCTGACATGGTTGGCAAATTTATTAGTAAATGCCTCAGAGTCAAGGAATCGTTGGTCTGGGTTTCTCAGAGGATGAGCCGCCGAAGGATTGGGCAGCGCAGCATAAGCAGGCGATGCGTTCTGATCGGTGGGATTGTGCGAAGGCGCCTTGAGGATGTTCTTTGGCAGGAGCGAAAGCGGAGGCGAATTGAGGACTTCGCTCTGTGAACATGGTATTTAATATTTTGTACAAGGAGGCGAGAGACCAAGGTGTACCCAGGAAACATCCCCATCCAAGAACCGATGGAATACATGGTCATTGGAGAGGATAGGATGTCTTGCAACGCGATTCAAGAACGTCTGAAGCATACGCTTCCTCCGCGCAATCAAAGCAGCGTCCTCCTTGGCCTTGGCCTGCTTGACCGCGTAGTCGCCGATAGTCTGCTTAGAGGGTATTGGAGGAATAATAAGGGTGGGGTACAGCTTGACGAGGTTGAGACGCAGAGACTCGAATTCGGAATAACGGTGTCGGGCCTCGGCATTCTGGTCCTCCAACGTCAACTGAAGGGTTTGTAGCGTGCATGAAACTGAACATTACCCCGGTCTGTATAACATACACAATATACGGCGATGTGGCATTCACAGAAGTCTTCTGGGCATCCGTGATCTTGCAAGAGTCAATTAGACGTGTACGAAGTCTCTGAGGACCAAGGGACACACCAATATTTCCACATCGTCTCCGGAATGCAAAAACCTGTCGCGCTGGCAGCAAAAATCGCTTTTAAACGTCGCCTGGGGCTGTCTAGCGGAGCCAGGAGAAGGAAATGGGTGGGTAAACGTTGGTGACGTCGGGGAAAGCTGTCGGGGCGGGTTCTGAGGCGGCGAAGGGGGTTCGGAGAGGTCGACCTTGTCCGGAGATGAGGTTGCGGACGTGAGACGGTCAGAATCGGATTCGAAAGGGTTCTCGTCTTCAAAAGCCTCCATTTGTGGTTGTGGTATAGCCGAGCTGCGGCCGTGGAGCGCTAAGAACTGTTGAGACTGAACTGCGCAACAAATGCCTCCCTCAATAAGAGGCTCTTCAGGCCGAGAGCGCTTGGACTAGGAGCGAACTGCGGTGAGACGGAGCCAGTATGGACGCGTCAAGAATGATCGGCCTATTTGTACGGACAGCGATGCCGAAAAGTGATGACGCTTCTTCAATAATTATATTTTGTATCTACCCGAACACCTTGAAGCCGCCCTTCAATACATCCCCCAAAGGCGGCTCATCACCCATGCTCTCCTCCACTTGTCCAAGCGCACCTTCGAACCCTCTCCCCATGATCGACGAAAACAGCTCATCTATCTGCTCTTCGTGCCACATCCCAGGCACCGGCACCGGCACCATAAAGTTCTGCAACTTCTCATGCGCTTCATACCTGCAAATTCTCTAAGTATGAGTAGAGAGCGGGTTTGCAACAAAAACGCACCGAAGCTTGCGTCCCTTGCTCGCTTTTGTGTCCACCTTCTTCTTCGCCTTCTTCTGTTTCTGCACACTCATCCAGTCGTCGGCGCCGGGACCATTTCCTCGAGAATCAATTATATCCCTGAGCAGCTGCTGGTAAAAGTCCGTGTCGTCAAACACGTCGACGTCGACCTTTTCCTGATCCTCCTCCGCATCTGCCGTCTCGCCCACTCGGACACCTTTGCCTCTACGCACTTGCGTTCTTGCGAGCAACTTGCGGTGGTCGAGGAGAGTTTCGTCAATTAACTGAACCGCAGATTTGAGATTTTGTGAATTCCTCGACGAAAATGCGTTGCGATTTGACGGCAGGAGGGCAGCTGGAGCTACCGCTTGAATTTTCGCTGACCATTTGGACAGTGTTTGCACCAGATGAGGATGATACCTTGTTGCCCTTCAATATACAGCAACAGCGAAAAAAGATAAGGAAGGACATACACATGCTCCAGAGCAGAAACAGCATTTGTCGCTTCATGTAATTGCGTGGAGTGGTCCACAGGAGCATCCTCCTCGACCCTCTGTCGTTTACGCGGCGGAAGAACAATCGACTCGTTTGCGGACATCAGTTTCTGCGCGAAAGTTAGGTAACAAAACCTTGAGCTGAAAGACCAGCATTACCTCTTGAAAGTCGAATAATTCATCAGACAACAGAAATGCCTCCTCCAGCATTTTGTCGAGCGACTGGCGGCACTCTTCTACTTCTGTATATGGAGCTAGATGGGAGGACTGAAATATTTTGTGAGCGAGGGAAACGTCCAAGAAAAAAATACCAACAGGAGGTAATCGGTTGGCTGCAATCACCGATTTCTGAAGCCGTATTCGGGCATCGAGGAGAGTTTCCCAGATGGCCTACGTGAATGGGAGAGACGCTCAATATTTTCAACCTGCGAAAAATCGAAGGTACGCACGATTTGCTGCGAAACAGCCTTCCCCTTCTTGCGGTCCTCGTCCCGCGTTTTCCGCAGGGTGGAAGGCAGGTCCTCTGCCGGTTCTGGTTCCACATCGTTGCGCGGTTTTGGAGGTGGCGGGGACGGCGCGTGTCTCTCCTCTGCGTCGCTATCTTCCTCGGGTTCGCTCTGCGACGGAATACTCTCGTCCTGGTCCTGGTCCCCCTCGTTCCTACTCTCGGCATCTGATTCCACCTCACTTCCACCTTGCGAGTAGTTTTCCTCCTCTTCCTCCTCCTCAAGGTCATTCGCATCTCCATCGCTGCCCTCCAAAAGCTGTTTCCGCGATGTCTTCACCCCAGCATATTTCGGGTCTGCAACGCTCTGCAATTTGCGAAGCGCGCTCGGACTGAACGAAACCAATCAAATTAGTACCAACTACAATTGCCTATCGTTGTAGTTTGCTCACCCGACCTCGACGTAGTGCTCCCGCGCTGTTGTTTCCGGAAGGTCCTCCGCTGGTTCTGCTCCGGCAAGAGTGTCCTCAGGATCAAAGTCTGTGCGGAGCTTAGGGTGTGGCGAATAGGAAGAAAAATGTATATACCGACTGGCGCAGCCTCCTGCAGCTGGGCAATTTGCTCCGCGAGCGAAAGCCGGACCGACATGGAATTTAGAAAGAGAAAATTTTGAATCACGCATCACATGGGTCACACGCGCGTCTCGGACGCGTCGCGAAAAAATCGCGTCGAAGCGCCTGCTCATCTTATTCGAACAACATCATGAAAGCGGAGAAATCTAAGAGAAAATAAATCATCGACTAAGGCTCGACCCGGAGCTCGCCGACTTTTTCACCGTGGCTATCCCGCGCCTCCGCAACTAACACACCATCCAAGCCCAACGTGAACTCCAACTGCAGCGTTGCAGTATACGTGCCCTTCTTCGTCTTGTCTTTGACCGCAGTGCCGTTCGTCTCACCCAGCAGCGCGCCGAGGAAACTGCGCTTGGTCGTCGTTTTAGTCTTGATCTCCTCCGGCTCCTCTTCCTCATCGTCGTCGTCGGTCGGCGGTAGTGGCACCGATTTTGTAACCTTGATCCCCTCCTCGACCTCCCACACTTCGAAGCCGAATTTGGTCGCCCTGTCGCCCTCTCCGCCCGACAGCGTTACCTCGACCTCGTGGATCCGCCGAGCAGGAAGTGGCGTGTGCTTGGGTATCGCAGCAATATACGTCCCTCCAAGCCCATCCGAATTATCACCGCCGGTGGGGAAGAGCATGCCAATCGTCCGTGCGGTCGTTTTAACCTCCTCGGATTGTTCAAACGCTTGAAGCAAGTCCGGGGACTCCTCGCGGATGCGCAGGAGGAGAGCCGCCTGCAGAGCACAGCCAATGGAGAGCACGCCCGTCGGGTCGCCGATGGCGCCGCTCCCAATTGTCGAGTTGGAGAAGGCCGTCTGAACTTCCTCGGTGAATCCAACGCTTGTCAGCAGATGGCTATCGAGCCCAGGCAAACAAGCGGTGCCTCCAACATAGGCAATCTCGTCTATGTCGTGAGGGTCTAGTGCGATGCTCTCTAAGAGGGATTTTATCTCGGACGAGATGGCCGTGTAGACCGGGGCAGCGAGAAGATCAAACCGCATCCGCGCGATGGTCGCCGTGAAATCGAGGCCAGAGTGCAGCGACTCGACGGACAAGGAGGCGGGTGCAGGGGAGGCACTAAGTGTGCGCTTGGTGTATTCAAGGGCCAAAAGAAGTTTGGTCGTCGCCCGGATATCCTCCTTGGACGACGGCGGCTGCGGCAGGTCTGTTTTTGTCTTTTTGGTAAATTCTTTCGCGAAATACTTGACCAAGAGCGACGACAGTGCGTCTCCGCCAATGTTGGCGACGCCCGTCGACGTTCTGGAGCCCAGGACGTAGCCCAGCCCAGAGCGCAAAGCGATTACGGACAACGACAACGAAGATGCGCCGACATCCACAACCAACTGCGTCCGATCCTCTCCGGCATGTGGCCATTGCGGAGAGGTGGTCGTCGTTAATACGGCGCTCGCCTCATCGATGAGTTGCAACACGCGGACACCAGCGTCCTCGGCCGCCTTTTTTAGTGCCTCTTTTTGTGTTTGCGTGAAGGAAGGTGGTGAGGTGATGACGGCGCCGAGGATAGGTTTCCCGAGGAAATCCGAGGCGGATTGCAGGAGAGATTTTAGGAACATCGTGGTGGCTTCCTGGGCCGTTAAAATACGCGTCGAAGGGACGGGTTCGGATCGGGGGGTAGGGGCATGGGATGCGGCCGGGGTGTTGGTTGCGGAGGTGGGTAAAGGCTTGGGAGCCGGTTGAAGGATCTCGACCTTGTATGCAGGCGTATCGGCCTCGGCAGGGTGCTGTATTATGGGCGCCGAGGACGCGGCTGTTGACTGATCGATTTCAGAAAACCTAATGAAGTTGAAGTTTTGGGGGCGAAAAGTAGGCAAGTAGATTCACTTTTTGCCAAGGATATTGCGGAATCCAGTGATAGTATTATGCGCGTTTTTAACCAGTTGGGGCATGGCTTGGTTGCCCACATACTATTGGGAGGATAAAATCAGACTTTGAGAATCACAAGCACGATTGCTGCTAGACGCCAGTGGAAGCCACGGATCGACTTCTCCGAAGCCAAGCGGCTATCCACGAAGACGGTCGAAGAAGGTAAACGCACAATTTCCTCGCCGTGGAACGCTATTGCGCAAGCGATCTGACGCTCTCCATTTTCGTTTGCGATGCATTCCGCCAATCCTTCCTATAAAAAAACGCGCGAAATTCTAGTCGAGTCGCGGTGTAGTCCGGGGTGGACGAACCTTTGTATATACAGCGATGGAGGCGTATGCGTTCCCAAAGTTGATTCCAACGACAGCGGGAATATTAGAGGGTGTGGCTTCCGCCTGCTGAGCGGCATTGCCGTTGGGGGTCGGCTTGGGCGCCATCTAAAGAATCCAAGAAGAGGTAGAAAGAAAAAAAGTGTAACCGAGCCCGCGCGATCGAAACAGATGCAAATACATAATTCCAACCAAAAACGGTAAAAGTACAATAAAAAGGTCCACTACCACGAATCAGAGTCAAATCTCTCCAATACCGCGTTCGCATCTTCCACATCCTTCTGCGCCTTTTTCCTCATATAAAATATCGGACAGTCCTTGCTGGTGCACAACACATCCTGCAGAAAACTCAGCCGCGCACATTGGAGCAGATAAATTTCACGAACCTGGTGAAGAGAGCCCTGACACCGTTGGCATTGTGTCCACAGACGGGAGAACCGCACTTGCATCGCCGATGTCGTGGATATCTGTTTCTGGTACAGCTCGCCCATCCGCGGTCTGCAGTTGTTGCACAGCGCGCCGTCTGAGAATAGGGTTAATCAAGCAAGAGTATCATGGCCAAGGAACAACTCACTCTTGACGCTGTTGTTGGCACGGAGAGGGGTTTTGCACCCCAGGCACGTCACCGTCTTCACAGCGAACTTCATGAGCCCACCAACTGTAGGTGTGGCAATCTGGATAGTTCGTGTATGATCGCCAGCCACTGCAAAATACAATGAGCGAGTTGAACGTCGAGCAACAGAACAAACTAACGCAGAGAATTGGCTCTCTCGCCGAGAATAGGCTCGAAGATCCGCATAAGCGGTTTGGACAATTGATTCTCCAGGTAATATTTGGTGTCTATCGGAACGTTGTTTTCCAAGACATATAACGGATCTTCAGATTTTTCATATGCAGCGGCACCTGCGGCGACGAAGATGAATTCACCATTAGGTTGAAGAGTGATGAGACGGACCTTTCATGCCCTTGATGATCACATACGCGACGCGGTCGCCCAGGGCAGGAGCAGAACCTTTTCCAAGTCAGTCAACTATGGGCGCGAGGATACTTCAAGCAGACATACCCGCATCACGCTTCTTCATCCGTTCTGCAAGTTCGACATGGGCTTGTTTTGCAGCATAATCTATGAACGGTAAGCGAAGTTATTCAGACAGATGGTCTTAACACACCGCTCTTTGCAAGTGCCTTAGTAATAACAAGCTGCGACATATCGACCTTGTTTTGAAGAAGGTCGGAAATTGTTTGCTTGGTGTATCTACAAGTACTTGGTCAGTGCACATAAAAATCAAACGCATCGTCCTACTCTTCAGCCCCTTTGACGTCGCGGTTTATCAACATCTTATGAAGGCAGGTTTCTATGACCGTCGACACCAGCCGACAATTGTCACGTCGTACAGTCTGAGAAAAAATATCAAAAACGAGCGAACGAGGGTTTGGGTTTGAAGACTACGAACCTCGATACCTTTCGTGTCCATCTTGTCATATTTATCTGGTCGAGTCCAATACAATCCCGCATATCTTTTTTTGCTGATGAGGAGATATGGGAAATATACTTTCTCGAACTCCAGTTTGATAGGTTTGACAAACTTGGTAGTTACCAGCTCTGCGGCCTCTCCGCCTGCAACATTGTTCAGTCAGCAAACCCGGATGCGATGAAGGGGGAGACTGACCCAGAGTCATAACTCGTTCGAGATCCATAGGACCAAATTTCACCATGACCGAGTCGGTGTCACCGTATATAACTTCAGCATCGTGCGTGTGACCATTGGCAATGCAATATTCTGCTTCGACTTCCTGTGGAACCAGTTAGGCCAGTGTGATGAATCCAAGGCTGCTAACTAACCTGCTTCGTTTTCTCGATCATCTGTCGTCCATAAGCCGTGACGCTCGAGGAAATCTCGAGACATGGGAGTTTCCCGATGGTGGCCCCAGTAAACCCGTACACCGAGTTCGCGCTGATCTGAATAAAACGTTGAGATCGGGGGTTCGATTAGATCGTCAAGCACAAACCTTCAGCGCAAGCTGACGTCCGTCGAGCACTGCCCGCTTGAACGGATCTGTCTCTTTCTTCAGATCTGCTTTTGCTTTTTTGCGAGTGGAAATGAGATCTTCGAGGACCATGGGCAGTAAGCCTTTCCGCTTCTTCGTCGTAGCGAACATGTCTGGGAGAATCGAGATGAGCTAAAGAAAAGAAAACGCTAAGAACGCCGACCATTGTTAGGTGTCACGATGTAGTCGACGTCTTTCACTAAACCAAGACGATCGATGGTCGGTTTGTCGAGCAAGGTGGTGTAGCAGAGGTTGTGCGCCATCATGATCGAAGGATAGAGGGAACTGAAATCCAGGGTGGCGATGGGGGCATCGTAGTAACCCTTCTTAGGCTCGATGACAGTCGCACCTTCGTACTGTTCGTCGGTCCCTTCACCCTTGAGGGCTGGAATGACATATCCTTCTTCGTTGGCTCTACGGAAAAGCTGAGACAGGACCTTGATCGACTGGCCGCGAGATAGAAGGTAGTTGAAGGGAACACCAGTAACGCGAGCCATTTCGACATAGTTCACAAAACACATCAGCTTATCGAGTAACCGTTGAGGAAGATAAGCGTCCTGGGCAAGAAAAAGTTAGCCCGCTCAAACGGGAAAGCTGATCTCTACCTTCAAACAGTATACCGCCAGCCGCCGGCGCGAATCAGGTGTACCATTCTGCAGCTCCGTGATAACAGAGTGGTGGACGTCTTCCTTTTGTTCGCCAAGGAACTGGGCACAAACAGAATTGAGGGTGTAGCTTCGCAGTTTGTGTTCTCTTTGCATGAACTGCAGAAGATCCAACTGAAGACGGCCCTCGAGTTGGGTCTCCTTCGAATCACGTTGACCATAAGCTTTTGATGAGAAGTGAGTGTCCTTGCATTCCGTTTTGTGGTCTCAAGAACATGTCAAATGGAGCCCCGGAACGAAAGTGAACGCAACGCTCACTCTTAAGCCGGCCGAGGTATGGGAAATTGGTCACTTTGAGGGCTTTGGCGCGATCAAGGAGGTATGGGAAATCGAATCCGGCAATGTTGTATCCAATAACGACATCCGGGTCCACCTCGGTAACGAAATCACTCCACGTTTGAAGGAGCTTCGCCTCGTCCTTGAAAGTAAGCACCTGCGAGCCTACAATGTGCGAGCACGTATTGAGCGTGAAAACGTTCCTTATAAACGGCTTCTGGTCGCCTGGTTCTGAGGCTCAGTGTCCCGACCAGCAAACACGTTATCGACGCGACGCACCCTGACGGCTGACCATGTTTGCAATTTGAATGACGGGGTCTTCCTCAGCCTCAGGGAAAATTCCTTTTCTTCCCGCACATTCGATATCGAAACTCAAGATTCTAAGAGGAGCGATGCTCGACCAGTCGCCTTCTGGTGCATGGGAGATAAAATTATCATATCTGAGGATAATAAAACACTGGCGAGCTGGCGATAATATATGGACTCACTTGACATTGATTTCCAGCTGACAATGGGACCTTTTGTCTTTGCCAGAAATAATAGTATATTTCTTTGCTGGAACTTCAATCCAGTTCATACCAACGACCTATGAGGCAGGTTAGAGCTATTCAGGCGGGTAACGAAAGGCAGGGACCTTCGTGTCAATCATGAAGCGCAAAGTATAGGCAATATTGCTCTCGAAAGTGGCGATTGGGTTCTCGGTGGAGAAAAATTGATAGCGGCATTCGTTTCGTTCAAAGGCGCGTGGATATCCAAATTTCAGTATCTCCGAAGATCCAATCAGCGGCAAATACTCATCTCGTACTTTTGGCAAGGTTTTAGGGTTGACGATGGTAAGTTTGATAAAGCCAATCCAATCGTCGCCTCTGTATTGCCAGAGACTCCGTTTCGACACGAGCTCCGCGCTAACAACCGCCTCCTTGTCTCCGGGCCCGGGGATAAATCCCTACGCAACATGTAAGTCGAGATTCGGGGTATCAGAGACAAAGTAGACATTTAAATGTTCACGGAAAGGCTCGAGATCTTCTTCTCTGAAGCCCCGAGGTTGGGCGACATAAAAATAAGGCAAGAATCCGGTTATATTAGCCAAGACGCTATGGCCATCCTGGTGGGTATGAGAAAAATGACGAGGTGAAAATTGCATGCAACATTACTTTCGTCACGCCGAACATGCGCAAAAAGACGTCGCCGAACTTGTCAGATTCCTCGACGTCGATTTGTTGAAAGACTGTGTTCAAGGTGAACTTGAGTCCACAAGGGATGAGGGAACGTGCCTACTTATTGTATCTTTTTTGGGGTCAATGGGTGGAAGAGCCGGTCGGGCCCACAGATCAGAGCCACCCTCTGCGGCTATTCATGAAAACATTCAGCCGACCACTCCGTACCAGCCCAGAAGAACCGTCACCAGCGCCCTCAGTGCCCTCTTCTTTCAGTCTCTCGAGCACGTCCGCGAACGATGATTGAACTGGCTGAGAGGCAAATGAACCCGTGGCTTCTATCTTCCTTCTCTTGGCCGCAGGCTGCGTTCCACGATCGCTGCAGGCGCGTCAGCGTTGTTCGACGCGTCACTTCAAACAGGGCGCACTTCTGCGTAGGCGCATTTTCCTTTGTGGTAGGAGTCAAGGTGGGCATTTGGGGGATTTTGAGGAACTTTGGGGGTCTAAACACGCGTCGGACGCGGAAGCCACTGGACTCGAGTGGAGGATCGAGAGAAGGAGTGCGGCTGAGTCAGCGGCTTGTCTCCGTGACCAGACGCGTATCGTCACGCTTGATTCTTTCGACTGACCTTCACTGACCACCTTGTCCTGAAACTATTGAACCGACCATGGGAAAGTATTTTGACCGGCGTTTACCACGTTAATATCTCATTTTTCGTACAGGATCGCGTTTCTCTAAGGCAGCCAATCGTCTGCCTCCTAACAGTACAGATTATCAGAACCAACACACCCTCGTGCAAAACCCCGATGGATCGCTCTCTTTCGCGCGTATTCGTCGATTTGCGCTTACTCTCCCACCCGAAATTACCTCTGAAATTTTCCTGTACTGCTTGCCCGACACCGATTTCATTCGTCCCGACGTATCCACTGCTCCACTGCTGTTGTGTCGTATCTGCCGCCAATGGAGACGCATCGCCTTAGACAGCCCTAGCCTTTGGGCGTCCTTATACATCGATCTAGCTTGGTTTTCTTCTTGGGCCGATCGGGCAGAGGACGAGGAAGACGAAGACGAAGAGGAGGACGCCGAGGCGGAAGAACTTCCATTGCTGGATTTATCCGATTTCTTTTGCGAGTGGATTTCCAATGCCCGAAACAAACCATTGTCGGTGCAGGTGGAAGAGGATCCCGCTTGTGATGGCAATTCGCCGAACGATGAAGCTGAACCAGTGCTGGATATGATTGGCGAACGTTCAGCGCAGTGGCAAAAGATCGTGCTTCGTGTTTCCCCACAATATTTTCGTCTTGTCTTTCCCTCCGAGTCACCCACATTCCCTATTCTCAAGCACCTCGCCGTTCCCGGTGCCCAGCTTTCCGAGACACCATGGATGCTCGATATTCCTTGGAATCAACTCACTACCTTCCATTCAGAAAAGATCTGTGTATCGGAATGCCTTCACGTGCTTCGCAACGCTCCTAGCTTATCGAACTGCGCTTTCTACCTTTGTCGAGAGAGCTACGGGATTACAGCCACTTCCCTTCCGCCCCTCAATCTCCAGGTTTTAGAAATCACCGACAAAACCACCCAACTTCTTACTCTAACCCTGCTCCAGCACTTGACATTGCCTGCTTTGCAACACCTTGCACTGAAATTCGACGCGCCGCGACACACTCATCGCGACTTTTCGCGCCTAATTTCCCTCGCTTCCCGATCTTCATTCTCGCTCCAGCATTTGACCCTCTGTCTCCTTCCCGTTCCAGAAGCGCTACTCATACAATCCCTCCATGCATTCCCTTCCGTTCTCGACCTTCGCCTTCAGCTGCGTCAGCCTGCCGATAACTTGATTCATCATTTCCAGTACGATGTCGATCTGCTGCCTCACTTGGAGTCTTTGCACATCATGCAAAACTTTCCGCATCCAGCGGCTCCCGATTCCGTCGGACTGCTCCAAATGCTCGCGGAGCGGTGGGAGTTGTCGGGTTCAGAGAGCCGGCAAAGAACCCAGCTGGGCTCGTTCCGGTTCGAGCATTCAGGCTCTGCAGCGATGAATAAATTCACCAGTTCTGTATGTTCAGACGAAAGTTTCTGTCGGTTGGAAGACGAGGGCATGGAGTTGGACGTGGAAAAGGCCGAATTGCATCGGTCGTGGACTCGGTGGTACGTTTCTCCGACCGCGTCAAATTCGTACTAGAAGAGTTTCATCGTAATTCTGGTATGTACTGCCAAGTAGTTCAAACTCCGGATCCACTGAAATCTGCCACTGTGGTAGACTCTGTCTGGTATGCACACCCAAATTTTTTGAAGGTGTGCGAATTGCGTCGACTTGATCGAAGTGTTTGACTCTGTACGCCACAGCAATTATCTAGTCTCTCGGAGATCGGACAGACGCTTCAACAAAGTGATCTCGTACCTCGATTTGTTGAAGCAATTATCAGTCTCCCTTGAAGTTCCTGTTGCCTTCTCGTACAAATCCCGCATCATGGCATGTGAGAGCCATTGAACTTTCAGCACCGCTCTTTTGAAATCTGTCGTAGACTTGGGTGTATATGATGGCCACTGAGGCTGAAGCCGCCGCCACTCCGAATCCATGGATTGTTCTCTCCAATCGCCCCACCCAGCAACCAATCCTTGTGCAAGGGCTCGACGGGTCTCTATCTTTTGCGCCAGTCAATGGATTTGCGCTTACTCTGCCACCTGAAATTACCTCGGAAATTTTATTGTATTTGCTTGCCCAAGGCCCATTATATCTGCCCAAACGCATCCAGTGCCCCACTGCTGCTCTGTGGTATTTGCCGCCAGTGGAGGGAGATAGCATTCGACACCTGCGGCCTGGGGCGTCGTTGTACTTATATCGACTACAACTGGTTTAGCGAGTCGTCGGAGATGAGACTATGCTTTGTGCCTGGCTTGCAAAAGCTAAAAACACACCACTTTCAATCCGTATCGAGGAGGGTCCTGAGGGTTGGATCCACAAAAGGCGGAACTTCACATGGACCAGCTGCGTACAGTGCTCAAAACAATAGGCCACCTTTCCTTTCAATGGCAAAATATTTGGCTTTATGCTTTTCCGGAATGGATCCCGCTTCTCTTCCCCGTAGGAGGCGAGTTTCCTCGGTTAACCAAGCTCTATGTGAAATTGGCATCCGAATACACATACTTATATGCCATTCCCAGGATATCCTCCATACACCCTACAGAATGCCCGCTCCGTTCACGAAATCCAGTTCTGCAGAGCGTCCTGGACGATGGCTATTCTCGACAACATATTGAAGATTTACGGCTTACAGAAGATCAGTGTTCAAGAGTGCATTGATGTCCTCCGAGATGCAACCAACCTTTCATCTGCGACCTTCGGCCTTGTCCGGCACACCTCGCAGAGCCCCATCCGTACAAGCGTTGACCTGCGTTGACGATGTACTTAACCAGCTCACGCACGCCAGGGATTTTCTCCTCGTTTGGAATCCTTGCACATGGTATACGCATGGGAAGGTGCAGATTTACCCCCAACCCCTCTCATCGAGATGCTCGACACAAATTCCGGTTCATGGTGGATGCCGCTAGCCCCTTCATAGCGTCCGTACTCTCCGATCCGAGGTAGGAGCTCCTTCTGGCCTCGGGTGTGGATGTGTTGGTTGGGAAGGTGAACCAAAAAAGCAAAAGCCGCATCGAAGGACATTGCGCGGCCAATGCGGCTTTTGCGCAACCTCTCTATTGATTTTGTCAGTGCAGCGCGGATGCCCGAAGGGGATTTCAATATAGACAAATTGATCAGATCGGACGTATTCTAATGCGGCGAGCCGCGACTCCGATTGTACCAGACAGTTCTTCAGCCTGTTCTGGCAGTAGGCCACTCCGAGTCTCCTTCACTGAATTTTCGCACCATCTGGCGGTTGTTTCATCTTGCCTGGGTACCATTGTTGCACTCGAAGGCCGATTGCGAAGAGATTTACTTATTGCCAATTTCACGAACTCGCCACATGCGTCGACGACTGCCAATCATCCGCGCTCCACAGCCTAGCGAGCCCGTCGCATCCGCAAGGATAAAAGGCGCAGGATGGTAGCTTTAGAAAAATTGGACGTCGAGTCCCAGCTAACAACCACACTCTTTCACGAACCACGATGCCTTCACCCACCCGCGCCGCCATCCTGGCCCTCGCCGCCGCTACGGGCGCTAACGCCGTCGCCGTCGCGTCCACGACCGTCGACATTCCCATCCCCTCGGCGCTCACCAGCTCTCCGCTCTACGGTAAGCCAGCCAACAACTTCTCGTGCACGTCCACACACAACCCCGTCGTCATGCTGCACGGCCTCTCGGCCGACGACGAAGTCGACCTCAACGACCTGCAATACTACCTCAACTCTCTCGGGTTCTGCACCTTCTCCCAGACCTACGGCGCGCACACCCTCGTCCCCTGGGTCGGCGGCCTCGTCTCCATGGCCGACTCCGCGGCCGACATCGCGTCCTTCATCCGCGAGGTGCAGACCCAGACCGGCGCGGCCAAGGTCGATCTCGTGGGCCACAGCGAGGGCGGCGTGATGTCGCTGTACGTGCCGCTCACGCAGGACGGCATCTCCGACATCGTCGAGCGCGCGGTCGCCCTCGGCCCCGCCGTGCACGGCGCGCAGTACTACGGCTTCACGGACCTGTGGTACGCCGGCGGCAACGTCACGCGCGAGCTCGCCGCGGAGGTGCTCGATCTCTTGGGGTGCGAGGCGTGCGACGACATGGCCACGGGCGGGGCCGTGTACGAGGTGTTCCTCGCCGCGGAGGGCCACATCGTCCCGCAGGGCGTGAAGGCGTCGATTATCATGTCGCGCGATGACACGCTGGTGGCGCCGGACGTGAGCGAGGTGAACCAGACCGGCGTCCGGAACTTGTTTGTGCAGGACTACTGCCCCGACGACAAGGTTGGGCACGCTGGGCTTGCATGGGACACGAGCGTTTGGGGAATCATTCTCAACGAGCTGAATGAGAACTACAATGGGACGGTGACAACGTGTGAGGAAGGCTTGACTTTCTGAGGGCGACGAGAAAAGCTGAGGCCGGATGAATGGGCCGTTGATTTTAGTTTACTAATAACTGGCCGTGTCCCGGTGCGTCAAAATTAATAAATATCGTCTGTCGGATTCCGTCCCTACAAATCGCGCTCAGCGACTGCTCCCTTACCTTACTGTGGTCCGCTTGCGTGGAGCAATCAACCTCGGCCCCGCAATAGCAAATAAAAGCAGATTCATGGATTGTATAGTAGTTACAGTGACGCAGAACAGAAGGATCCTCCATATGCATTTGTCCGACCCTCGTCTCCCCTCCCTGGTCGCCCCTCTACCTGTAAACCTTCAAGCCCTAGTCGCCCCAAACAGCCTCAGCATCAACCTCCCTCGCCTCTCTCGGCGGCTGCGACTCGGCGTCTCTTACGATTGGGCGCGATTCGTCTCTTGCCACCGGGCGCAATCCCGGCGTGTGCTCCTCCCCAGAAAGTGCCACCGATCCGTTCTCCACTTCGCTCCGGGTGTAAAAGTGCGCGTGGACGTAGGCGGCGATGAGCCCGAGGGGGTGGATGATCGTGAATACCAGGGCGGTTATCTGTCGGTATAGTACGGTAATGAGTATCGTGCATGGAGTTGGATGATTTTTCGCGGCTCACATAAACAGCCTGCGGCTTCGGCCTGAGGGTCCAGATGCTGACGCAGATCCACGTCGCGGCGACACACCAGACGATGTCGCGCCGGAGGACAATTACGAGGAAGCTGACGAGGTTGGTGCCGAAGACGACGCCAAAGCCGGGCCAGGCGTATTTCTCGTAGTCGGCGGGGATCCCCTCGTATATGGGCGTGTAGGTGAGGCCTAGGTACACGCTAGATAGATGACCAACCGTTAGAACTTGTGCATGAATAAAGTAATAAAGAGAATGAAGGAATGAACACGGACAAAAGCGCAAGCGGAAACATGAGCGCGAACTGGAGGACAAAGAAGAAGCGGAGGGGCGCGTGGATGAGGGCCATGTCGAAGGGGCGCGCGGTGGTGGGGGCGTGGTACGTGAGCAGCGAGATGTTGGAGTACAGCAACATGATGAGGAGGATGCCTTGCAGGATTGTCGCGGTGAGGAACCATTTGAAGACCCAGGCGACGGCCCAGAGAGCCATAATCCAATTTGCGAACACGAGCGAGAGGCCGACACCTTTTGTTAGAGTTCTCTGGTGCGTAAATGAGCTTCCGACGTGCGGCTTCGAGAGCTATGTGGCCAACCTTTGTTTCAGGTTTTCTGGCGAGGACGAGGAGAATGCAGTAGCCTATTTGTCCTAGATACATCGCGGCTATGTAGACGGTGATGACGGGCGTGCTGGGGGTGAGGGAGTTGCGGAATATTTTTGAAATCGTCCCTGATGAGGCTCGTTGATTAGTTGACGAAGATGAAGAGTGATATCGCAACCTATGGATGGAGTTGCGATGACTGCGCAGACCAAAACGGTTGCGATATTTATGAGCAGAGACAGAGGAGTCAGTACCTGCAGTCTGAAGCAAATGAGCAGCAGGATCAATGAACTCGTTACGACGCGACAAACCGAACTAGTGCGAGGTAATCGCGGACTGCAGGATGGGACATATCTAGAGGAAGGGTGTCCATGGTTCACGTCGGAGAGCAAGGAGCGCGTCAATGCCATCCCTGACGTCAGAGAAGACTTTAAAGTAGGCATGTGTGGCTGTGTCAAGAATTGCTGTTTTAGGTTGACCGCAAGTCTTTTCCAGATATTTACTGGCTCAGTTCTAGTTCTATTCCATGTCGCTAATAAAACCGAGTGGGCGCAAAGGCCCCGTCTCTGGAAAAGCTGCGGGCCGCCGCAACAACAACAACCAAGTCTACGCGCATCCTCTGCCTATAGTCTTTTGGTACCCGCCGCACACACGCGTCCGCTCCATCCTGGGCCTCCTGGGCCTCACCCTCACAAAAGTAGAGACACCACAGTGTCAGGGCATCTTCGACGAGGCGACGCGCTCAGTCTGGGTCTCGAGCAGAACTGACTCGACTTTACTCTGGCGACGCGGCTTCTTCGGCAAGGGAGACTTGTCGCGCAGCGAGCCTAGCTGGCTCGCGCGCCAAATCAATGCACGCCGCGCGGGAGGCAGCCGTGAGCGCGTCTCCTTCGTCCAATTCCTTGAAATCGAATACATCGAACAGGCCTAACATCCGAGGAGATGACATCCAAACGGCGCGCCGAGCGAAAACAGTTCAAGATCGACCGCGCGCGTGCCATCGCAGCCGTTGCAGCCGAAGCGGAGGCCGTCTTTGAATCCGAGGGCCGTGTCGTGGTCCCCGCGCTCTCTGGGCCCGCCATTCCCTCTGCCGCGACGTGGAAGCCTGCCCCGGCGCCTGTCCCGACCGAGCCGCCAGATACGCCTGGTACACCGCAGAGCGAGGTCCCACCGGTGGAGGACGAAGAGCCCCCAGAGGACCTGGAGCATCTTCAGCTCACCCTCCCCGAGGCGTTCTTCCTGATGTGGAATCTAAACTGCCTCACAGTCGAGGACCCGCTTACGGTCCTCTTCTCTTCTTCCACCTCTCTTTCTGATTTTTAATGTTTACGACCCCCAGAACGAACTAATGACCACCCAACAAATCTGGCTCGCCTTCCAAGCCGCGCACCTCAACCCCCCGCTGTTCATGTCACCACGCCCCATTCCCGCGCTGCAGCTCGACAACCCGTTCCTGGTCAACTACATCGTGTACCACCACTACCGCTCCCTCGGCTGGGTCGTCCGCAGCGGCATCAAATTCTGCGTCGACTACATGCTCTACAAGCGGGGGCCGGTGTTCAATCACGCGGAGTGCGCCCTTCTGTATTCATTCTCGCTTTATAGAGGCTAATCATCGTCACCTCGCAGGTTCTCCGTCGTCGTCTGCCCTGTATATGAAGACCCCGCAGACCAAGACGCCTCCTCGGTCGACCTGCACCACGCCTCGCCATTTGCATGGTCCTGGCTCAGCACGATCAACCGCGTCAACACCCAGGTCTTCAAGGTGGGTCTCAGTCACTCTTCCTGCTCTTTCCATCCTTCGTCTTTCACTCTTTGTTTTTCTTCTCCTTTTCCTTTTTTTCGTTTTCGCTTCACATAATGTTTTTACACCTAAAACTAACGCACCTCTAGACCCTCATCCTCGCCTACGTCACCATCCCCGCCCGGTCGCGCGTCTCCGCTGACGTTCTCACCTCCCCCGCGTGTTTGCAGTACTACTCCGTGCGCGAGGTCACCGTGCGGCGGTTCATCCCTGCGCGGATGCGGGATTGAGGGCGACGTCGATGATTCCGTACTACATATTATCTTGGTTGCATCTTGAACTCCTTTTGTGCTTGCTTATCTTGCGCGCCATAAACACAAATATAATGTTGTACTCTAGCTCTCCCAATAGGTGTGGGAGGGAAAGAAAGACCGCTGACGGTTGGCCAGCGCAAAATGCTACCTTTTGGTTTTCAACCGTCTGAGTGACATTGACTCTGAGGGGAGCGAGAGAGGCGATGCTGAGGCTGTTTCGGGCAATGTACATCCTTCGCCGCACAACTACTATACAATCAATTTTATCTATTGGATCTTGACGGGTACAACGCCGACCGCAGGGCCCTGTTCCCCGAAAATGAACCGGGTCGCGCTCTCCAGCGCCGCGGGCGTGTATTCGAAGCACGCGATGTACGGCTGCGCGACGCCCGCTGCGTCGTACGGCGCACAGCTCCCCACGACAATTATCGGCACTTCCACAGACGCGGCCAGGCGCTGCAGCGACTCCAGCTGCCACGGGGAGCGGTCACCGTTGCGCAGCGTGAATATCACCGCGGCGCAGTCCGGCGACACCTCGAGCTCGCTGTCGGGGTGGTACACTGTGTGGGCGCACGGCGCGCGTTTGGAAATGGATTCCGCAAAGGCGAGGAAGGAGGGCCCGGCGGTGTTGCGCAGCTTGCCGTCCTTGGTGCGGAGGACGCCGTCCGCGTCGTCGACGGCGGCGTTCAGGCTCTCCATCGGGGGCGTGAACAGCGCGACTTGCTGCCCGGCCTTCAGCGGAAGCGCGCCGCTGTTGCCATTGAGGAGCGCGGTCGACATCTGATACGCCTTGTCGCTCAGCGCCGCGCTATCCTTCTTCGCGCTCTCCCACTCGGTGTTGAAGTCAAAGTCTCCAGACTCGCCGAGAACATCGTCCCAGCTGCCCGCGAACTTGTCTTTCAGCACGTCGATGCGCGTTTCGTCGAGCACCAGCCGGCCGGACTCGACCGCTTTGTAGGCTTCGAGCACCGCGCCGGTCTGCCACGCGATGGTATGACAGATCATCACGATGTCTGCCCCCGCCTCGAGCGCACGCACTGCGCCAACCTCGACGCCGCACGCGCCCTGCGCCTTATTCGAGATCGCCTCCATCTCGAGGCAGTCCGTCACCACCACCCCTTCAAAGCCCAATTCCCCGCGCAGCAGGTCCGTCGTGATCTTACGCGAGAGCGAGCACGGCGCGTCGGAGCCGGTGACGGCGGGCAGTGCCATGTGGCCCGTCATGACGCTCGCGACGCCCTGTTTGATGAGGGAGGCAAAGGGTGGGAGCTCCGTCGCGTGCAGTTCGGCGGGGGATTTCATGATGCGCGGGAGGGCGAGGTGCGAGTCGACGGAGGTATCGCCGTGGCCGGGGAAGTGCTTCGCGGAGGGCGCGATGCGGGCGCGGGTGAGGCCTTCCGCGACGGCGCTGGCGAATAGCCCGACTTGCTCGGGGTCTCAATGGAAGGGACGCATTTGAGTTGCTGAAGGCCTTCGAAAAACGAGCTTACCGTCGCTGAATGAGCGGACACCTATAGAGTAATCGTCAACATTCGTTCATTCGGTTTTTAAATGAGGTGTTTACCGATGACAGGGTTGCGCGAGTCAGAGTTCACATCCGCCACGGGGCTGTAGGCCCAGTTGATTCCCACGAGATTAAGCTCCCTCCCGCTAGCAAAGGAGACCTGTTCGGCGACGGCGGGAGAGCCGGTCGCGGCGAGAGCCATTGCGCCGGGACTGAAATGTTGTTATCGGTTGGAATTTACAGCAAACCAACGATAGAGCACGGACAATTGAGTTCCGGCGCCGGACCTGCTGAACGCGGAGACGAGGCCTAAGTTGAGGGAAGCTCATCATAAAATATCAAGCGGCGTGGTGTTGGCTGCGTACCGTTCTCCTGATCGATACCAATGAGGAGAGGTTTGGCGTACCCGGCGTCGCGGGCTAGAGTCTGCAGTTCACGGATGAGGGCGCGTATTTGCGCGGCGTCTGGAGGGGGCCCGACTCAGAAATATTGTTCGCGGAACCAGAAAGAGTTTGGGACGGCAGGGATACGAACCGACGACGTTTCGCTTCATGAGGATTACGCTGCCGATGTAATACTCTTGGATGAGCGTCTTGATATCGGCGGAGACAGAGTCCCCATGAAAGCCAAAGACGAAGTGCTAGGATTCAGAGCATACGGTATTTTGAATTGTGTTTGTTCCCAGTTGGATGGGGATATGTACCTGCCCGATGCGCTTTTTTTGTGAAATATCCATTGCGAGAGTCGGGGGCAAGCCAGAGTCCACGACGCGAAGGGGAAGAAGGAGCGCTTCTAACGAGACTCGATTTGGAAAGGAAACTAATCTACGCGAGCCGGACGGGCCGGCGATGGTGTTCTCACGGTTCAGCTATCGTTTTTAAACCAGACCGAGAGGATGTCGGGCGATTATTGTTGGCAAACTGACTAATAAAATGAGGCGGTATGCGGAGTAAAAAGTTGTTTCCAGTGAAACCAGAAATCCCTCGACGAAAACTTTTGAAGCCATTCGCGATCAGCCAATGGTTGAATATGAGTTCGAGACTGACTGTCATAGAAAAGCATCGGAATCATGGGCAGACGCTGCCACGTGTGCCTGGGCTTGTCCGGGATTGATTATGGCCTGCTGATAGCACCCAGTATCGCGCTCTGTTTAGGGATTTCGAAGTTCGAACGAAGCCTCGATTATTCAGATTTGCATTTGCATGGAGGGAGTCCGAGACTCAAGTTACCAGCCTGAGTGCAGTAGATGGAGAAGGGACACAGGCGCGAGGAGATTCGAGAAGTGGGCGAGACTCGAGAGGCCCAACACAGAGATTTGAATGAAGAGGGAAGCAAGGAACAAAACCCCGAGAAAATCAAGGGGGAATTTGAAGAAGACTGAGGCTACATTGGAAGAAACGACGAAGTGACACCGAGGTTGAGGGCTGGCGCCGCGCGCGATGGCAAGAAGCTGGAACGAAGAAGACACGTCATCACGTGTTCGTTCCGCTTTTGATCGCTGCCGATCACTGCAGCCCAACTCTCCTTCGTGCATCAACCAGGAAGATAACTCAAGATGAGCGAGGAACGCAGACGACAGATAGAAATAAAGAAGGCGAAACTAGAGGCGATGCGGGCGGCGCGACAGGAGAGGAAACCGCGACCTTCAGGTGTCAGTTTTCATTCACTTCCCCATGTTTCTGGGTCGCGAATTCCGTAGCCAGGCCGCCGAAACACCCCCGGAAATCCACTCCAAAGACAAGGAGAAAGAAAAAGAAGATCTCAAGAAATTTCTGGATGAACTCGTCCCTCCAAGTAGTGGCAACGGCACCCCATATCCTGGTTCGGACAGTCTGAGTCTATCCGGTCGAGGCAGTCCCGCTAGTAATGCGCCTCCTGAACGTGCCACTAGCAGTCCCCGACCTTTCTCGCATGGCGGGACTTCCCATGTTATAGAGCGGTGCGGCGCGCAGCTTTTACTCGACGTGCACGGTCTTATAATTTAGCTGACAGTGAAATGACACCGCGATACCTGCCCGACCTAATCGACATCCACAAAGATCTTTTCGAGCTCCCTCAAAAGGTTCTCTGAGCTACTGTTTTTTGTCTGTAAGTTCTAACTTTGGTGGCCAGACGCGAACATTGTACGAAAAGGAAATCCAGACAATGGAAGTTGAGACGGAGGCTCCCGAATCGGTCGAAGACAAGATACGGGAGCAACTAATTATGCAACAACATCTCGAGGCCGAGCGAATAGCCTATGAAAAGGCACTGGATGAGGAATCAGCGAAGCTTGACGAGCAGATTGCGGACGAGGTTCGAGGTATGAAACGGATTCGGTCCACCTCAATAGACAGCTCATTGTGGAATTCTACAGAACTTTCGGAAGAAGAACGAGCAACTTTTCTGGCCGACCCGGAGGTGCAGACTTTCATCGACGATTCAACCAAGATCTTTCACCGTGTCTTGAATGACCGCTATAACTATATGAGCGATTATACCCAAGGGACGGAAACCGGAGGGTGCGTTATTTTGTAGCCAGTTGCCTGTTTATGTTCATGCCCTCCAATAGCGACGATTCTGAAGGCAGACGAGTGAAACGCGTCTGCGAATTTTGGAGCGAACGATATGGGAAGAATCGCTCAATAACTGACGTCGACTGGTCTCCCAAAGTAAGGCGTGCTTGACCCGCTATTGTAACCATAACCCATACCCACCAGTTTCCTGAACTTACGGTAGCATCATACAACAAGAATCATGCTGCTCTAAATGAGCCAGCCGGGATTGTTGCCGTTTGGAATACTCACTCCGTGGAACGCCCCGAGTTCGTGTTCCATTCACAGGTTCGTCTCTCTACCTGTGTTACTTTGGAACCTCATCTGACCAGTCAACAGTCAGACGTACTTTCGGTCATGTTCTCGCCTTTCCATTCCAACTTGATATTTGGCGGCACATATTCTGGTCAAATTCTGCTTTGGGATAATCGGTCGAAACATCTACCTGTCTTGAAGACACCATTGTCTGCGGCGGGGCATACGCATCCCGTTTATGCAATTCAAATGGTCGGTACTCAGAACGCGCACAACTTAATCACAAGCAGCACCGATGGCACTGTTTGCAGTTGGCTCGTTGATATGCTTGCGCAACCCCAGGTTCGATCATTTTTCTGAAATTTAGTGATGCTCATGAGGCCGCAGGAAACGCTCGAGCTGATCCATGCAGGGCACAACAAGACTGGAGAGGTCGCGATTACAGCATTGGACTTCCCTAATAACGAGACAACGACGTTCTGGGTGGGAACAGAAGAGGGTAATGTCTACCAGGCCAACCGCTACGATCGGGCCGGAGCGAAAGCAGGTCTGAACCAATACGACGTCTATAAGGGCCATTCTGGGCCCGTCATGGGACTGCATTTTCATCCGCTGGCGGGCCCTGTGGACTTTTCTGACTTGTTCCTGACGTGCTCGGTCGACTGGACGGTCAAACTGTGGCGGGCCAAGTCATTGGCGAAACCCTCGACCACACCGCATGCCATAGCTCCGTTGTACTCTTTCGATGAAGCCGACGACTACGTTTATGATGTCAAGTGGCATCCGCAACATCCCGCCTTGTTTGGGACGGTGGATGGATCAGGCAAATTTGACCTGTGGAACTTGAATACGGACACTGAGGTGCGTAATCCTCCGTTTCCGACACCACTGGCTGACTCTTATTCATATTCAAGGTGCCTGTTGTATCAACAAGCGTGGGTTCTGGGCGGGCACTCAATAAATTACAATGGAATAAAGATGGAAGGCATGCGGCACTCGGAGGGAGTGACGGAAGGCTGTATGTCTATGACATTGGCGATATGGGAACCTCGAGAGAAAGCGAGTGGCAGGAGCTTTCCAAAGTTGTTGCAGGGATCAAGGAGAACGGTGTCGAGGCAGGGAGATGAGTACCTTTACATGTTGCGTGCTACTTGTCCATTTATTTCGAATTCTGTCCCTCAATTTTTATCGGATTTCGCTTCAAATATTTCTATCGATTGCTTGTCTAACTTGTCTTATTGTAGACGTGAGTGGATGAAAAGCGCACGAAACGTATAGCAAGCAGTGCTTATTCTCGGAGGCCGGTCCGGTCACCCGGAACCGATCGCTGATAATGTGACACTGTGGTGACTCTCCTCCTTTCATTCACCCATCTTGTCGCACCATAGTACGCAGTTGTCTTTACTCTACCATGCCTGAGGACGATTGTATCCAATACCTGGGGACCAGGCCTGCTGCCCGAGCTCTACCGAGCCCCCCGTTTCTTAGTAATTCACAGCGCCCAGTTACTGGTCAGTGGCCTCGTTCCACTGCAAATGATTTCTATCAACTCATTCACCTGCAGGTGTTGCGCTTTACATTGAGAAATCTGCCACCGAGGCTGGCCATGGCCTAATATTCCGCAAGGCAGACGAGCCCGTCGTGCACATCGGGCGGCGACCTGGTTCCGACAGCGATAAACGCAAGAGCGAGCCTGGAAAGGCCTTCTTCACTTGCCCTGTAGTGAGTCGCCACCATGCCAAGATCGCATTCTCCGACAGTGGCCATGTAAGTAGCATGCATCCTGATAACAGTGGCTGTGCTAATTAGCGCTTCACTCCTTCACTGTCAGTGCTATATCATCGATTTAAATTCCCACCATGGTGAAACAAGCTAAATCTCTGGAAACACCTCAACTAACACATTATCAGGGACTCACATTCGCAAGAAAGACGAGGCTGTTTCCAAACAGCTTAATTCAGAGACGCCGACTTTGCTTGCCGACGGTGACGTCGTTACCTTCGGCAAGTCGGTGGGCTCAGACTCCGGTCTCGTGCGGCCTGTTGTGGCTCGAGTGGACCTCTTGTACGGATCCCAGCCTCCCCTTAAACCCTTGGTGGTGCCGGGGACGCCAGAGGGGCAACAGAAATCGCTCCTACGGACCCTTTCTGGCCGCTACGGCGTATATGTTCCTACAGGATCGTCATCTGAAGGGTCTTCTTCATCTGACGAACAAGCCTCCTCCGATTCTCACGATTCTGACATCGAGGAAATATCGGCTCCGAAGCCTACGGTCGTCCGCCTACCATGGCACGACAACAGCAGCGGCAGCGACTCGGCGTCATCTCCCCAAGGCGCTCAGAAGAAAATCCCTGATTTTTTTTCTGCTCCTAAGCCGTACTCACCTTTCGGATTCTCAGACGAGTACCGGGCGTTTTCTCCCGGACTTCAGGAGCCGGCCTCTCCTTCGTTCGAGCCAGCCTCTCCCTTTTTCGACCGAGATTCCTCCTTCTACAATGTCGGGTTTGATGCGTACAGCAACGACATTTTTGAGGACGATGACAACGATGACGAGGACGAGGACAATTCGGACAATGATAGCTATTCGAGGTCGAACTCTTCGATGGATCTCTCTAGTTCTCCTGAACCCTCTGACCCACCGGCCGACACGAGTAAAGAGGCCGCTGGTGAACCGACCGTCGTTGGCGCATGGCCTCGTTCCCGCTCGTCGTCGCCCGTCTCTGTTTTCTCGTCGTCGTTCCCTTCCGTTCGAATCGTCGCGCCTTCTGCGCCGGTCGAACCTGCTCCCATGAAGCCGGTTTCGAACGACGCTGCGAAGATGGTGGTAGACTCGGTCGAGAATGATTCTGATGTTGAGGTTACCCCGACGGACAAGGATGACTCTGAGAAGTCTGTTGACAGCACTGAGACCGCGCAACTTAAGGCATCGCTTGCTACTGTGAAGGTATAATATTATCATCCTTGTCTCCTGTGGCTGCTAATTAGCGTTCGGTAGGCGGAAGTCGCCAAACTTCACGCCCACAGACGCAAGTATAAGCAGCGATTCAATGACAATATCCACGTCATGGGGGACAAGTTCTCTGATCTCGAGGAAAGGACGACCGAAGCGCACGACCTCTACAATCTCCTGTCGGACCGACTGGACGAGAACGTCGATGCTTGCCATCAAGCCCAGGCCCAACTCGACGCGTTACAAGTGCGAATGGACGAGACTCCGGAGAAGGCCGTCGAGCCCGAGACCCCTCCTCATGTCGACGAGGCCATAGCCAAGGCGAAAGTATTGGAGGAAATGGTTACTGGTGTGTGGTTAGCAACCAGACTTTCCGCCGAAACTGATGCACATTACAGAGATGGCGACCCTTCGGGACAACGCTCGGAAGGAAATGACAGAAGAATTGCAAAGCATTCGGGAAGCCAAGGAGGCGCTGAAGAGCCTCACGGAACAAGTCCAGGCCCAAGTACGTCTCTGATATCTGATATTCTAAGTTGTGCTGACACCTCCAGACTGCATCCTTGAAGCGAAAGCGTCTTGATGAGGAGATCGAGGTGGCGCCAAAGGAAACCGCAGACGTGGCAGTCCCCCCTCCGCGCAAACGAGCGAGGGGAGTGGTCAAAGTGTTTGCGCAGACTGCGGCGGCGGTTTCGATTGGTGCTGTGGTGACCTGGTCTGCGCTTGCTTTCAGCTAGATGCCGTATAAGACAGGAATATGTAGGATAGGATACAAGTGTCTAGGCGTGTATGTATATTAATGAATTTCTTTTTTCCTTTCTTTATTTTCGGCGGGCCTCCGCAGTGGCGATGTCGGCAATGTCGGTCGTTGTGCGATCCGCAGATCCGCAAAGGACTGCCGCGGGATCCCTTTTCGAACTTGAATATGATAACATTGGCGTGCTCTTTGCATGATCCCAGGCTTAAGGTTCCGAGTAAGACTTCCAGCAGTTCTTAAGACTCGCCCTCGTCTCTTGTTTCCGCGTACCATGACCACCCTCGCCGACTTCAAACAAGTGCGTTTCTTCCTCTCATTGCGGCCTTACCGTTTATCGCTGGTATGCTAGGCTCCGCATAAGTGAGATCCCATCGTTTTTGCCACTAGCAGATCGTATTCTGATGAACGGACGCGACAAGATTGCTGGTGTACGTTGAGTCAACCGTGTCTACACCCCTACTGATGTCGCCTCAGCATCCCTGGCCCGATCGAGATAACCGATGAGGTGGGAACGACTAGCGAATACGCGACGCGTCGTCGCTCAACTTTACTCAGGTTCTCCTCGCCAATGCCCATCCGTCGATGTCCCATGTCTCCCCCGACTTCATTTCGGTCTTTGGAGATTGCATTCGGATGACTCGGTCGGTTGTCGACGCGTGCGCGCTGAATCGGTGCTAACTTGGGATTTAGAGAGGTCGTGCTGTCGACGGAAGGCCAGCCATTCCTGATCTCTGGGAGCGGCACGCTAGGGTGGGATCAGGCGCGTCATTCAACTGACCACGTTCCTGGGCACTCTAACACGCGTATAATCATATTCTCAGGTCGGTGCCAATCTTATACAACCCGGCGAGAACGCGCTGGTCCTGCATAGTGGTTACTTCGGCGATAGCTTCACGGAGTGGTGCGTTTTATCCATGTGAACAGGAAGGCTATTCCAAAATTTATCCCTAGTCTCGAGACCTACGGCGCCAAGGTTGATCAGCTCAAAGCTGAAATTGGCGCGACCGTCACCGCGGAAGCCATAGAATCGGCTCTCAAGTCGAAGAAATACCGGCTTCTCACATTTACCCATGTCGACACCTCGACAGGTCCGTAAACTCCTCTCCCATTCATGTGCCACGCTTTTGACCTCGTTCAGCGGTCCTCGCGGACGCTAAGGCGATAGCGGAAACGGTGAGGCGTGTCTCGCCGGACACCCTGGTACGTGTATTTTTAGTTGCGGCATAGCGGGGAGCCCATCTCCCCTATCCAGGTTATTTTGGATGGCGTGTGCTCCGTTGCTAGCGAAGAATTGCGTATGGATGCGTGGGGCATCGATGTTGTATTGACGGCCAGCCAGAAAGGGCTCGGTGTTCCACCTGGGCTCAGCATCGTCGTCGCTAGTCCCAAAGCGATCAAGGTAAACAATTCCTTTCTTCTCGTCTTCTTACATACCGATGGCGTACAGGTATTCGAATCGCGTACTGCGCCAGTAGGATCGTACTACGCGAGCTGGAAGAAGTAAGTCTCTATGCCATGGCGGTCGTTCTTTCTCACTCTGAATCCAGGTGGCTACCGATTATGAAGGCATACGAGGCTGGCAAGGCGGCGTACTTTGCAACCCCGCCAGTCAACTTGGTCTACGCGTTCCACGCTTCACTTACTCAAATCACGAAGAAGTCTCCTTCGCTGGAGGAGCGCTTCCAGCTCCACCGCGCGGCCAGCAAGCAAATCAAGGATACTGCCGCTGAGCTCGGCCTCAAGCAGCTCGCTTTAGACCCGGCGTTTGCGGCCATGGGAATGACGGCGGTGCGCTCACCCTATGCCACAAGACCTCTGCGCTAAGCTATCTATTCTATTCTAGCTCTACTTTCCCAACGGTATGTCTGCCGCGGACGTGATACCGAAACTTGGGGCGAAAGGCATCATTGTTGCCGGAGGATTGCATGCTGCAATTAAGGGTACGGCTATATTTCCCTCGCTTGGACCTCTTCATTGACATCAGAATAGATAAATATTTCCGCGTCGGGTTTGTCTATTTTCTGTCCCTGCGCGTGCGCACTAATGGACCAAAATTAGGCATATGGGTATTACCGCTGTTGACGAGCAAAGGGGGGATATCCAGTCGATCACAAGCGCGCTGAAGGAAGTGTTTGCTGCGAAGAATTAAACAGGACGCGCGCCCAGTCGCGTCTTCCCACAATAATTACGCGTGTATGTATCTCGAATTTTGAACGAGGGGCTTTCACGGATTGAGCCCCGTCCCGCTCAGCTTCTTGCTGATAGCATTATTGCGAACACGATGATGATGATCGTTGCGAGAACGAAAGTGATGCTGGCGGCGGTCAGACGCGCAACGGGGAACATACCCTGCGTTAACGCGGCCTGAATTCTGAAGTAGCGTATTGTGCCTGTGGCAAAAAAATCATTATTGGCGCTGGGAGAAGGTGTCAAACTAACCAAAGGCAAGGACGGTGATTCCAAAGCAAACCATGGTGGCTCCCAGGGGTCGAGCCCAAGCTTGGATATTTCGGACAGTTGGGGTAAATGTCGATACATTGTCCGTCGTCGTGCTCGTTGAAATTGTGAATAGTTGGACCAAAGCTGGTGAAATGTAACCTTCAACGTCCGGAGGTGTGGATAAAAAAAAAAACCGACCAACTCCAGTGGATGCGACGACCAAACTGGTTCTGACGTATGCAAGAAACGTTCGTTCTGAAGACGAGGTTAGTTATTATCCCGTGCACTCTAAAACCTGTAAACCTGAGGCTAAGTGATCTCTTGCTACAGATCCGCTGTTTTCGAGGACAAGGGATACTGTTAGACGTCTGACCAAAGGCGAAGATTCAGAGGGAGCCGGATGTGAGCCGGCTGGGGCGGGAAGGGGAGTGGCCTGGGGCGAATATTCTGGGACGTCTGATACGTCGTCTGTATGCTCGTGTGGAGAGCCGGGAGGTGCGAACGTCGAAGGGGGTGGACCAAAGTTATCGAATATTTCGGACATGGTACGTGAGACGCGAGAAAAGACGGTGGGCCAGAGATATCGGCGGACAAGCGGCGAGGCGCGCGAGGCGTGTTCAGTCAACTCCGAATTCTGGCTTCCCCTTTCGCTCATTGCGGTAATGTGGTAATAGAAAATGAAGATCGGCAGCACCACTGATGGCATCATTATCTTATCTTGCTTTCGGAAAGCATCGCTTTCTGCCGCTTCCAACACCGATATTGGAGATATAGTTGTCATATTTTCCGTATGTGCCAGCCATTATTGCTTGTTCAAGCGCATTCTGTACGTGGGTCAGAAGAATGTCAACGAACTCGGCGGCACACCATTACTCTCCATGAGCGACTAGTGACCCTCTTGCGATGAGCTTGGCTTTCGTCTTTGGAGGCTGTTTTAATCTCCAAGCAATGATGAACAACCTGGAGTTATGGCAGACATAACATGCGTGTTGTGCGCCATTGCAAATTCGAAGCACTTCGGCATTACTCGAGTCACCAGCTCCCTAATGCAAAGCTCGCAGTCAATTGCACCCGCCATCTTGGCATGGAAAAATTATGTGCAGATGGTGTCGCTACGGAGGTGAGTCTGCGATTTATTTCGATTCGATTCTCAAAAAATCAGTGACATTGATTACCAGATTGTTTCACGAGCCACCTACGCTAGGCATCAAACTATATTTCGGGACTACTCGAATCGTCTTACTACTGGGACGTTCAACCCTGGACTTGTGTCCTGGCGATACTTAAAGCTTGCTCGACCCGAGGCGACTGCGCCGTGAACCGGGAGGAAGAGAGTCAACCCTTGCCGTTCCACGAGAAATAAGGACGGGAGGCAACATCTGGCAGGTCTTACTGGGAAATTGAATGAGTCGAACATTGAACTACTGGGACGACCTGACTAGAGCGGGAAATCCCCAAATGGCAGGAGTGATTGACAGGTGGTGGCTGTGAATCGTGATCTGTGCTCGGGCCGGGAATCCGACCTAAAGTGCTTCCAGGATTATTCACCGAGCAAATCATTGTTAACTCGGTCGCCGTTTTTTCGTGGGGGGGAACCGCCCATACCCTATTCAGCGTTGCCTACAAAAAGGTTGTTCGTAATTTCGTGTATGTGAAAAAGATTATTTACAAATTCTGGCCAACAAGTGCTAAGTTAGCTAACGGCCCAGGGCACCCGCCCAAATCCATGGGGTGAATCAACATTGAGTACTTCAGTTTTGGCCCCATTTTTGAAGGCGCATCAAGCCACGGGGTCGGTTTCTCGTAAGTTACGGAACGTCACAGGACGCCGCGGAAATATATTTTTTGTACGCAGAGGCGAGCAGTCAGATGGTCCACCATTCAGGGCAACAGAAGGCAGCGGATATCCAGGTCCTTGCGTTGGCCTTGCGCTTGGCCGCCGTCCTTGACAGCAGAAGCGCACTAATGCTAACCGCGAAGTCTCGCGAAGTCTCAAGCTCCGGGACACGCGAGTTCAGCGGCTATCTGGTGAGCTGAATTTGATCGTCTGTGATTTTCTTGGAAGCTGGGCGCGGCTTGAGCGCAGATAAGTTAGAGGTCTGGGAAGTGAAGACGACAGAGTTGATGATGGTGGCGTGCATGGGGGGTATATTTGTAGTCCAAATCCAATGATAATGCAGAAAAAAATGCTCTCATCCATCCCAACCAGTCCAAGATTCATCATACAGCCACAGCATCGGGCCCCGCCCGCTGGACGATGTTTAGCATGTGAATAAGGACGACGCGATTCGGACCGGAATCACCTTGAAAGCACGCTCATTGCCCTGGTAGTTTCCAGCCTGAAGGCTGCTTTTTCAAGACCTGGCTCAGGTCTGGCGGTGCAGCCTCTGGCCGATAGGGTGCGAAGACGGGCACGATAGGCGGAGTGCCGGCGGTGGGAGAGAGTTTGGGGGGTTTGGAATGGGTGCTCGAGGGCAGCCGACTCGTCATGGTATTATGGCTGTGAGTCGGCGCGGGGTTTCGTGGTGGGGGAGGCGCGCACGGTGCAGGTGGAGAGTACGATGTGAATGGATGCGTGGCAAATGGGTCAAAGTTCGCGCCGCTGAGAGGTGATACGGGAGTGGTTTTCTTGGAGGTAGACATGACAGACACGAGAAAAGCAGTAGTGTACGACAGATCCAGACGCGCTTTTATAGTGATAATTGCGTGCAAAATGCGCGGTGGATAAATGATTAGCGGCGTGCCCCATGATCGTTGTGGGTTCCTGGGCGGGCGACTGAGGCCCGTAACGTCCGCCCATGTCAGATCGGAGAAACGCTGGGAAAACGATCCAACGCCAGAACCAGGCGAATGCAGCAAGGCCACGGAAAGAAACAGAACTCGGAGGCAAAAGCTCGTAATTATAGACTTGCGAAAGAGGATAGACTTTCTTGGAGGTATCTTGAGTTTCGCCGACGTTCATACGAAGGTAGAAGCCAAGCAGACGTCGGGGAACGCTTATTAGTCTGCACCGGAGCGGGCGGGTTCAAATTAGAGTCTGGTCAGCTGGCCGCGTCCCTTGGACTGCCACCGGTGTTAAGTCCGTGACAGCAGAATTTTTTGGGGGGACAAGAAAGCAAAAGGACAATAGAGCCCAGTGTTTTGGCGGATGGAGAAAATGGATGGGTATTGCCTCGATGGGTTGGTTGCGAGGCCGTAATAACAGTCAGGGTCGCAGGCGGTTCCGCGATCAATTGGATCAAATTACACTTCTCAACCACGAACGTCCACAGCGCTTCGTGGCCCTCCTCGCCCTCTAAACTCACATCCTGGAGCTGTCAACCTCAACCTACTCATGTCCTATTGTCCTCACAGATGTCCAATTTTCTTCTCAGTGGTAAGTTTTCTCTTTTCTTTTTCAAGTGAAAATTTCCTGCACACGATCGTTGTGCTCCCGATCGCGATGTGCGTCCGAATCTCGGTCTCTTCTGCGAGCCATGTCTTCGTTCGACCATACTCAGATCCTTGCCGTTGGCTGAGACGGTCTTGGTCTTCTCCTGCGTCCACACCGACTCGCCGTCTTGATCACACGAGTACTTACTGATGACCGCGTTGCAGCGCATCCAAAACAACCGACTCCCGCAATGCCGCCTTCTTACCCCCATACCGTAAGAGGCGTCGCCGCAAGCCCACTTATGCAGGAGGACGAGGACGATATTTGCCCTGTGTGCGATGGCGAATGCACATGCACCAACAAATCGCGCCCGGTACATACCACCAATGCGACCGCCAGCAGCAGCAAAATCTCTGCTGCTCTAGCTGCGGCTCCCAAACCCCCATCCTTGAAGATCAGACTTACCATACCGCCAAACATGCTCGGAAAACGTACGCCGAGCTTCACCAAACTCCCCAGCTTCACCAAGCTGCCGAATTTCACCAAAACCAAGAGTGCAGCACCGACGACGTCCGCTTCCGTAGCAGGCGGTGGAACCCCAACCACATACACAATCCCCCCTCGCACAATCCCCCCTCGCCCATCGCCCTCCTTCTCCTCGCAATATGGTACGGTTCCGAAGAAGAGAGGGCGACCCCCAAAGCCAATCCCATCTGCTCGGAAACTCGGAATCAAAGCCAACAACGATGCACTCACATTCTACCCGTCCCAAACTGCGCGCAGACGCAACCTAGCATCCTCGAAGAAGGCAGCCATCCCCCGCATTCCTGCGAAGCTCAAGGGCAAAGGCACGACCGTCAAAAAGGTTGCAGCGGCCAAGCGCAGGCGCCTCGACTCTGGGGAGTCCTCTTCCGAACTGAGCGACATCGACGACAGTCCCTTTCACTTCAACGACAATGATGATGGGCGCTCTATTCAGTTCCCGACATTTGTTTCGGCTTCGGCCCTGTCTTCGTCGTCTGATTCAGATGCAGTGTCCTCGTCCGGATTTGACACCGATTCATCCATGGAGGCCGAGGAGGAGAATTTTATTGTAGCGGAAGAGAACCGTGAGGCTGAAAAATCTCGTGTCCGCCGCGAACTATTGGGGGAGGACGGACAGAAGAGGAGGAATCCTCATAATAATTGGGTCATTCGGCCCCGCAAGCGGAGCGTTGGGCCGAGCGATGCGGAGATGGAGATAGACAGCGATGCTACGGAGGACGAAGACGAGGAGGAGGAGGAGGAGCAAGAAGAGGAAGAGGATGCCGAGCCGGATGAATTACCGGTTGGTTCTGGGTACATTGGACTTGCCACCGGGTGGTTTGAAGAAGAGGAGGAGTCGAGCTTTGACGCCGACCTCTTTTTTGCCAACCTCACCGATTCTGACGAGGACGATCACTCTTCTTCTCCCGACGAAAATGACGAGCGGGGAGAGGAAGGTGACCAGTCTGATCTGGATGGTATGTCGCCCAGTGACACGGCGCTGGCGGGACTAAGTCCCCGCTTGCGACGTGACCTGGTACACCTTCCGTTTGAATTGACGGAGGGTTGGGATGGGCAGGTTATCTTCTCCAACGGTCTTGTGGAGGGTCGGAGTTTGCTTGACGTCGACTTTGAGGTCACTGCCAATCTCGTCGAAACTAGCGCGTCTCCAAGCCAAGACAGCGATAACGGAGACGACATGGAGACGGAGGAAGACGATTTCGAGGGTGATACCACCGACGAAGAGCTTGTTGGCGAAGACCAATTACCGAACGAGCGGGCCATGCGGCTGTTCAATCTTCCCTTCAGTGTCTCCGCCATCAACCCGATGTCCACCATGAGCCCTTCAGCAAGCCCCGCTCCTAATAATCGTCGGCCCTTTGGGTCTCAGGGTACTTTGGATTATCCTAAGCCCGCCGACATTTTATCGGGCCGCTTTTTCTTAGAGGATTTGGACAACCCGGACGATTTTGACGACGACATGGCTGCACGAAGTGTTTCGTCCCGAGGCACTGGCACTGGTCCAAGAACGGGTAGTTTCGTCCCGGGTGATATCGTACGTGCTGTTATAGACGATACCCATGCGAGCGTCCCTTCCCCCCACCCACGCGTGCGCGGTCGTAGAGGAAATTCTGCTTCCCATTTCGGCAGGGTACGTTTGACTGCTACTAGTTGTCCTTTGCCTAACATGCCATACTTCATTCAGACCACCCGACACCTTCCTTCAAGACCACTGTCCCTTCCTCCAGTCTCTCAACCTTCGTTCCAACTCTTATCGGCTTCAGAACTTGCAACCTCCCCAGAACTTCCTGCCCAAACGTTCGACCTCGATGATGTGCTGGATTCGGCGTTCCTCGACTTGGAACCGTCCGAAGCCCAAGTACCCGCTTCGCCGACCGAGCAATCGCGCAAACACTTGAATCTCAGCCGATGGGGCTGGGGTTCGGACACTCCCGGGAACTCAGATTTCGGGAATGCCTTGAGAAACAGTCCATTAAGCAGCATGCTGTGGCAGGACAAGGACGGCGTGTCTAAGCAGGCGCAGTCGGGCCTCCCCCTCCGCGCGCGCGACGGCGATCGTACACCCACTAATGGCACAGGCCACAATCCGCCACCCCTTCAGCAGGATGTCCCGACCAAAAGCAGGAAGGAGACGCGGCGCGAGCGCAAGGTCAAGCAAAAAAATATGGGGCTTGGCCATGAACGCCCCCCGCATCAGCAGCACTACTTCCGCCAGCATCATCCGAATTCTAAAACCCGCAGCTCGAGCTCCTCCCAGCGCTCCAATTTCTTCAACAACTCTCCCCCCGTCGCGAACCTCTGAAACACCAGCCCAGCTACATAGCTTGGCAAATTTGCCGTTGCCTCATCTTGGGAGGAACGAACGACTTATGATTTCCACGTTTTCTCTCTCTCTCAAAGAGTCTGTATTCTAAAGTCCGTACTCCCCGTTCCGTTCTCCACATCCATCCATCCATCCCGTCCAATCCACGCCCTGCATACAAAGACTCCTGTCCCCTCTGTATTTGTGACTCTGTTCCACTCTCCCTTGTTCTCACCATCGTTCTCACCACCCCTGGAGTAATTCCCCTCGCCATTTGGATATTGTTCTTCCCGCTGTATATGCGAAATACGTAGCACGTACCGTCTCCGTCGCCGTCGTCTGATGTCCTATGGTTTCGAAAGTACATTGTAGGATGAAAAGTATTTATTGCTTCGTGGTCCTCCACAAAAATATGGTGCTCCCGAATTCATTTCTACCAGTCTCATTGCGCGACGTGTTCACCGAATATCAAGGATCACAAATAATTTGAAGTCGCGTGGACGATTTAGGATTAAGCGCCAGCGCGTCGATTACATAATCCTCCACTTGCGCTTTACTTTCTTCCTTTCGCCATGGCGTCGGAATATCACTACGATGAAGCGGGCAATATGGCCTCGTATTTCGTTATAACATTCCTTGCTCTCTTGCTTATTCCCTTCACACTTTCTCTGCTCCCTTCCCGTTCCCGGTCCGTCAACCAGCCTGTACCATGCGAATGTGGCCCATGTATCGCCCAGCGAAAGCGCACCCGCGGCTCCAAGCTCCAGCTCCCCGGAAAGAAGTTTGTATCTCGTCTGTGTATTTTGTACGCCGCTGAACAGCCAGCAGAACGTCCTTTGTCATCCTCGGCTGGGCCGCGTTTGCGTACTTGTGCTGGAAAGTCGCGGGCGCCAAGAACGACAACCAGATCTATAATCCGTTCGAGATTCTCGGCATCGAGAGTGGGTTGACCGAGAAGGAGATCAAGAGCCACTACAAGAAATTGAGCAAGCAATTGTGCGTACTTTTTCGGATACGTGTCGGCTTGGCTCTGTCAGAATCGTTGACGTGGCCCTCTTCCGGCCTTGCAATGCAATTGCATGTCGATCCTGGAATGTTTGCACGCTGGTGTGGATCAAATGGACGCGTCGACACGTCTATGGTGCCCCTTGCCTATAAATTTTGATTCACATCGACTAAACTCTCTGCTTTGACTATGAGGCTGATATCCGTCTAGCCATCCCGATAAAGTCCGCGTAACCGTCAACGAAACAATTGAGCTGATTCAAGATCGTTTCGTGACCTTGACCAAAGCATATAAAGCGTGAGCCGCCGCAGGCTTTTAGCACACCTTGCGATTAATCTGTTTACCCCAAGGCTCACCGACCCTGTTATCCGCGAGAACTGGGAAAAATACAACAATCCCGATGGTCGCCAAGAAGTTAGTATGGGTATTGCGCTCCCAGCATGGATCGTCGCGGGCCACAACAACATATACGTGCTGGGGGTCTACGCGATTCTCGTGGGGGGTGTGCTTCCTATGCTTGTCGGTCGTTGGTGGTTCGGCAACCGCCAAAAGACCAAAGACGGCATCAATGCAAACTCTGCTGCTGCGTTCTTCCAGAATCTCAAGGAGGACTCCACGGAAGCGGACGCTGTGCGTGTCCTTGCCTCCGCGTATCCCTTCGAAGCAGTACCCTCGGTCAAGGAGAGCACCGACGCGCTTGAAGCTGAGGTTCGTGAAGCGGTGGGTCCGACGGTCTGGGCTGGTATTGCGGGCGAGGACGCACGGCGGCGACGAGCGATGGTTCTCATATACGCGCACCTGTTACGGCTCAACGTCAGTAAGGGATTGGCCAAAGGTAACTTTTTTTTTTTGATTGTTCTCGGGACCCACTGACTGCTGGCGCAGAACAATCCGCCCTCCTCCTTCAAACCCCTCTCCTGCTTAATGCCCTACTCACAATTTCACAATCCCGCAACTGGCTCTCGCCTACACTCGCGATTATGCGGCTGCACGCCTTTTTGGCGCAAGCACTGCCCCCTGCCCCGGCGGCGAAGCATCAGCTCGCGCAGCTGCCCAACATCAAGCCCAGCGAAGTCCCGGTCAATGAGAAAGACTATGCCGCTTTTACCCAAAAGTTGGAAGAAAAATCAGACGGGCGTGTGGTGGATGTGCGCAAAGCGTTGGGTAGATGGGGGCGTGTCGAGATTGTCGATGTCTCCTTCCGCGGTCAGTGACCTTCGCGTTTTTCGGCGTCCTCATTGATGTTTTTTTCCAGTAATTGGGGAGCGAATAATTACCCCTTCATCTATTGTATATCTTGTAGTTAAACTTCGGGTTACCGCACCGGACGCTGGGCCGGCCAAGGCAGAGGAAGTGGATGCAGAGGATGTGAAACGGTTAGGGCGTGCAGCGGAGGAGCGGGAAATGACCTTCTTGAACTCGCGTAAAGACGCGGAAGACTTGCGTCCGGGCCAGGCCTTCTCTGGTGGTGCACACGCGCCGTTCTGGCCAGGGGTGAGTCGTTCACATGCTCATATTTTCCATCAATATCTGACCTTGCGACGCAGACGCGTAAACCCAATTGGTGGCTTGTTCTCGCAGACGACAAGTCGAACCGCGTCGTGGTCCCGCCGTTGAAAATCACCGATGTGCCGTTCCGTAGCACGGGCGACGCAAGCGACTTCCGGGCGTACAAGATCCAGTTTCAAGCTCCGCAGAATACAGGTCTGCTCACATGGCGCGTATACGTTATCAGCGACTCGTATGTCGGCGAGGAGGATGTGCGGGATATTACGGTTCGCATTCAGCTTTCTCGTTCTCCCCTTGGTACTGATCGTATCATTCCTAGATGAAAATTGACGACGTATCCGCATTGACCGCTGACGAGCAGGGCGACGAGGATGAGATCTCTGACCCGGAGGAGGATACGATTGCTGGACAGATGGCCGCGATGCGTGGTGGGAGCGTGAAGAAGATCACGGCGGAAGACGAGGCGAGCGATGAGGAAAGCAGCACCGACGACGACAAAAGTAGTGGCAGTGACAGCGACAGTGATAGCGATTAGATTAGCGTGTAATTATTTTGGGTGGATGCTGAAAATTGCCATTTTAAGTCTTAAGCGCTGTATTGATTGTTCGTGTGTGCATCGGAGGCCGCAAGAGAGTTACTCGCAACTTTGATGCGAAAATGAACGCGCTACGCTCGAAACTCAAAGGGCTCACGCGTCTGCGATGCGAGATATTCCAGACCTCGTATAATCCTCAAAATTTGCGCACCGGCGCGAAATACCTGCGCAAGCATCTGCGCGGTCCCGCTATGGTCAAATACTACCCCGAGGTGATCAGCCTGTCCTCGATTGCGCGGGAGTACCCCAAGATGGGAATCGTGGATCCGAGGGAGGTGCAGCGGCTGGCAGACGTTGAGGATAGGAAACGGAGAGGGAAGGGGACGCCGAAGAAGGCGAAGACTAAAGGTATGCGCGTGTTAGTGTGCCGTCATAGCTCGTACTCATTTTATTTAGGGGACAGCAGGAGAACGGCCAAGAGACGGTAGACATCGGCCACATCCATCGGATAATATCCCGGCTGCACTCGATGTCGGAATGAATACATTAATATCCTGCCCTCAATATCCGGAATGAAACTTCCAGCGAAAGGTCTCACCACAATTCCGATGCCATTCAAAGCAACTTTTCCGCAAAGTCCAAGACGTTCACCCTTTGCTTGTCTTTCTTTGGTGATCTTCATTTCTCCCTTGACACACGCCGCGGACCAGCTGTGAACGCCTACGACGCCTTTCTATAGCTCTACAGCGTTCGTTCTTACTTAGTTCCTCCATGCCTCTCTTGGCTCGCCAGCGCACTCGCGCGAGCATACACAGTTGGTGGTCGGACAGGAACCCAGGCCTCCATGGCGCAACGATCTACCGTCACGCAGCGACGAAGCCACTGTTAAGATTTCTTTATCACGGTTTATCACCGCCAGGTCTCGGGGATAACCGTCACAGCCCACTTTCGACAGAAACGTTAGAGATATACGCCGCACATTTCTGATGGCCAGACCTCAATTAATATTCATGTTACATAGGTTGAAATACGTCTTATGGTCGACTAAATCCGCGATTCTGTCCGAGTTGGCTGGCCGAATTTCGGAGGTTGATGCGCGTGCGTCTCTCTTGAGGTGACTTTGAATCCTTTTTCTTAGGTCACGATCTCATTAATGTCGGTGACACCGATCCTTATGTTATCGAGCGGGCCGCGTACGCATTATCTCGAATTGTGAGGTGGGAGCATGGTGCAGAGGTTATAGTTTTAATGCAAAGGCACTAGACCACGTATTGGCATTGCTCGAATCACCCAACTCGATGGTCCGGGCATGGACATGCGAGCTGGTTGGAAGGCTTGCTAGCCACGAGTCTACTGCGTCGGACATCTTGGAGCTGAAGCCATGCGTGCCGCTCGTGTCCTCCTTGCGGTACATTTTGTCCCTCTTTCATTGACATAGTCTTGATCTTGGAACAGCGAAGACAATGTCGAGGTTGTTCGGGCGGCCATGTTCGCGTTGTCGCACATCGCCTGATGGGAAAAACGCGCGAAGGCCTTGGTCAATGCGAGGGCTGGAGACCACCTCCAGAATTACTGAAGTCACCAGCCTGAGAGTCCGGGATTGGAGTTGCCGGTTAGTGGGAAGGCTCGCGGACCATGAGTCTACGGTGGCGGTTGTCTTGGCACAGAAAATACCTTTGCAACTTGTGTCCCTTTTGCCGTGAATCATTATTTGAATGTCATCATCTTGACCTTGTTAAGTTAAATATTTATGGTATGCCAGGGACCGCGGTCCTGAGGCGCGCGACGCCGTAATCTCCGTACTGGACGCAATTCTTGGATGGCCAGATGGGGTTGCAGCTCTTGCAGACGATGTACTCGAGAGGCTTCGGGAGCTGGGCCACGACGAACGATCCGACTTCTTGAGTGAGACATTGGCGGATTGCTCGTTTACTATACAAGAAACGGGCGTAGACACGTAGTTTGTAATACTTGGGTGGAATTGCCATTTTAAGCCTTTGGCGGCGTGTTGATTGTTCGTGTCTGCATCAACGGAAGCAAACAACACCGTGCAGAATTCCAGACCTCGTATGCGCACCGGCGCCAAATATCTGCGCAAGCGCCCGGGTGACTTTGCCACAATGCCATGGGGACTTGCCACGACGGCGGAGCAGGTAATCATGGACTCGAGCGGCAATGCGGAAACTGAGCATTAGCAGAGGAACTGTAGATGCAGGAGAGCTTCTCGAGCTAGCACTATAGTCGTTCGGGCACATTCGCAGCAACGAAAACTATGTACGTTTACAGCATGGCAAAGGAAGCGGATATGAGCACAACTACGTGACCGTCCTTGACTTCATTGAAAACGAACTGCGAACCGATGGAGATTCTACCCTCAATTCCGAGAAAAATGTGAGTCGGCAAGCCTAGGATCAACCCAGGATACGCCGCGATACCCTTGTTTCAGACTCACAAGTCATCAAGTGCCGGAACATCGCTTTGCACAGCAGACTCAGAGAAGCTTGAAGAATTCCACAGTCTCTTCGTCTCTGCTTCCTCTCCTCAATGTCCTCGCCCTTAGCTCGCCAAGAGACCCGCGCGAGCATACTCAGTTGGTGGTCAGACAGTAATCTGGGTCTCAAAGGCCCAACGATCAACTTGCATGCAGCTGCAAAGCCGCTTGCGCGGTTTCTATATCACCGGCAGGCCTTGGATATCATTAGAAAGAACCGTTACTTCGCTCTGACCCCGTCGATTTTGGATATCTACTCGTCGTATTTTCCGTAGGTGCGCGTCGCGTCGCATGAGCTCGCTGACCGCGTATCTAGGTGGGATTTTGTCTCATGGTCCACGAAAGCGGCAATTCTGTCTGAGTTAGCTGTCCGAATTTCTGCGTTCAACGCGCGCGCAGTGGTCGATTCACCTGTGTTCCCTCATGTCGCAGAAATGCTTGAGTCCCCAGACGCTCGGACACGAGGTGCTTCGTGTAAACTATTAGGGAGCCTGGGGCGGCACGCACCCACTGCACCAGCCATCTTGGAACTAAGACCCTGTGAGCGACTGTGGTCCCTCTTGAGGTGAGGTCGTCTTCCTGTTCTGGTCACTGTTTTAATCTTCAAGCAGCGACAAAGAGCGCAGAGTCGTTTTTGCTGCGGAGTATTCATTGTACGACATTGCAAAGTCGGCAGACGGCGCTCAGGCCGTCGTAAATGCCAAGGGGCTAGATTATATCTTGGACTTGCTCGAATTACCGGCGACTCGAGACACGACTCTCAGGTTATTGGAATGCCTTATTGATAGTCAGCCGGCTCTGGCACCTGCCATCTTAACGCCGAAAACCTGCCAACGACTGTTGCTCCTCTGGTGAGGGAAGCTCTTTTTCTTCGCCCGTTGTTCTAATATTAAATTAGTCGTAATCGTCGCCAAGCGGGAAGGGTGCTACAAGAGACTGGTATCCTAGTTCTACTCGACTCAGCTGACCTGAGGGTCCGGGAACAAACTTGCCAGCTGGTGGCGGAGCTCGCTGGTGACGAGTCCACAGCGCCAGCCATCTGTGTGAGGCTCGTGTCCTTGTGGTGAATTTTCTTAACACCTTTCAATCGCGAATCCATGCTCACTTTTATCTTGTCTCAGTGACGCCTCTTATCCCACGGTTGTTCCGGCGGCCGCATTCGCATTATCTCGGACCGCCCGATGGGTAGATGGTGCGCAAGCCATTGTCGATGCTAAGGCGCTAGACCATGTCCCCAACCTACTGGAATCATCGAACTCGGAGGTCCGGAGTTCTTCTTGTAGGCTATTAGGGAACCTGGCGTCGCACGGATTTTTGGAACTGAGCACATGTCTCAAACTAGTGTCCCTCTTGGAGTGAGTCGTAAGATCATCTTGCATATTCTGGCTCATTTGCCAGGCACTCTTATGCTGACCCCGTAATCTTTGCTCTGGAAGCAATCAGCAACTGGTCAGCTGGGGCCGCAGCTCTTGCAGACATAGACAGTGACATGCTTCAGAGGCTTGAGGAGCTGAGCTCCGACCAGTCACTGAAGACTGGGGTTCAAAGCCGTAGCATACTCACCAACATTGCTCCGTACAAGGGCAAGACACGGAGGACTTTGTGAGATAATTTAATTTAATACTCATCCCCAGTCTCGCCACTGGGACTTTGTTTTACTCGCATTCAAAGTTTCTGAAACACAAGTCCCAAATCGTCGAGGGAAATAAATATTTGGATTTCGTCAGCCCAGAAAGAAAGCCTATTTACTTGTAGATACCGAATGCAAGTGAGGTCAAACGCTCAGAACGAAAGAGAGAATATTATCGAGAAGCCCTTTGGTCTGGATTGAAGGTCGTCACTTCAGCGGCAGGGAAAAATTAGATTCAAGAAAGCAAACACAGGTAAGTACTGGGCGCTACTGTACACCATACATACACAAGTTAGTAATACCACGGGTATAGTTACCCCAGCAAGTTCCGTCGCACATACCCTTCCCTCTCAATTCATTAGATCGCCGACAAAGTCCTGCCAGATGGCCGACTGCATGTTCCCTTCCGGCGACCCAGTCGACGCACGTCGTTGGCCCGGCATCGGGTTCATGTCCAGGATCGGTGTGTTTGCGTACTCATTTAAGTTCGTCGTCGTCCTGTAGTCGTACACGGGGAAGTATTGCGGGAACGATGGCGCTCCATTGTTCATTCCGTGTGGCCGCTGCTGCTGTTGCTGCGAGCCGCGGCCATGCGCGTGCTGCGACGCCGACACCTGATTTTGCTGGTGGAACATGGACTGCTGCGACTCCATCTGCGTGGGCGAGTGGGAGATGAAGGAGGAGCCATTACTGTCCGAGTGGTACGACGTTTGCATGGTGGACATGCCATACATCGACACGGGCGAGAGGTCGACGTCGACGTCCGTCGAATACGAGCCGTGTCCGGCCGATGGCTGCTGGAACGAGTTCAAGTATTCCAGAACACCGGGGTGGACCTGGTCGTTCAGCGAGCCAGGCGATAACGGGAGTGGCACAACGGGATTGTGCGAAGTCGGCGAGCGTTCTAGCAGGAGTGGCGACACCGGCTCCTTTTTAGCTACCAGACGCGTCTTTCCGCCCAAAGTCGCGAGTTCATCGTTGTCCTCGACGGAGGAGGGCGATTCTGGCGAAATACGGCGCGCCGTGGGGGATAGTTTACCCTTCCGGAAGTCCTCGAGACTATGGTGCGCCTTCTCTTGCAAACGGAGCATAATATTCTAGATGAAGAAAAATGTCGTTAGTGGGCTATTTATTTTTGACGGACCCGGGTGGACTAACGAGGACTTTGACGGCACGAAAACCACGTGCGGCCTTAGAGAACAGCTCACAGGCCGAATCGAGCTGAACAAGGGCCGAGGGCGCGAGGCTCATCGACGGGCATCGGGTGACAATGCTCCCCAGAATAATCGCGCATGAGAACATGTGTGTCCACAGGAACCTATTCAATGCGCACGTCAATTTTAGCACTGCATCAGAGGTGTTTTCCACTCACCAAATCCGCTCGCTTGGTTCTTTGAGCTGGCTATGCAGATTGCGCATGAGGGCGACGAGGGAGCCTGCGCTGCGGTACGCCGCGATTACGGACGTGCCATACGGGCTCCCCAGCGGGTCCTTGGGGTGGTCGCTAATCGCGCGCGCAAAGAAGCTGCGATGGAGGTACAATAGATCTATCAAATGCCGTCAATGCCCCAATCTGTCTATCGCGGACACGAAACATACTCATTTCTCTGATCGCCAGCACGATATGCCGCTGCAACGTGAGCATGATCGTTTCGGGGAAACCGCCGGGGCGGGGCTCAGAGCTACCGAAGCCTGCGACCTGCAGGATCGGCGGGACAGGGAACGCGCGCATCTTGCGATCGAGCTGCAGAACCGTCGCGTACGTGGGCGTCTTGGCACTGAAGGCTTGATCGTGTAACAGGATCATGCATTCGGAGCAGAAGCGGTGTTTCCACGCGTAAACTGGGAGATATATGAATCATGTCAATGCTCGAGCGCGGGAGCGCAGTCAACTAGACGGGGAGGAAGAACCCACAGGCTTGGTCGTCTGCCGGGTCACTCCCATGCGGCAGCTTGCAATCTACGTGCGCGAGCGCGAAGGACGTCGGACGGCCAAAGGTCAGGCATTGCCAAGAGTCGTACGTGAATAGCTGTGAAAATAAATAACTAAGCTAGATGCTGAATATTGCACCCACCTCCCAGAAAAGCTCCCGCCGCTTTTGTGTCTCAATAGGATCAACCTTCCACCTCCCGCTATCCCGATCTAGAAAAAAAACTGAGTAATGGGGGTTTGAGCAATGCAAGGCGTTTTACGTAGTCCAATCTGCGAGGGGCAAGGTCCGTGAGCGGAGACGAACAGAATGGAAAAAAAGGTTGGGCACGCACACTCTGAGCCACCTTGACAGCGATGCCCATTATCGCCCAGCGCGCACCCGAGCCGGTGCCGTGGCGGTCCGCGAGGAAAAGGTAATACGCCATGAGGAACTAGGAGTATCGTAGGATACGTGAGCGCCACCCCATAAATAAGGTGCAAAACGCACCAGAGATTGCACCGCGTTGATGGTGGGCTGGTCGAAAAATGAGTGAAGGAAAAGCCTGTTTTTTCCGCATAACATAAAATGAGCTGCGGGGGATTTTTTACCTCAAAGAAGGCGGATGTGCTTACGCTGCGCGCGCGAGCTGGTGGTACTTCTCCGCCTCTAGATTGTACGCGGGCTCGTTGATGTCCATAAGGGAGCCGATCGCAAGCACGATGAACATTAGGGAGAGGCGGTGGGCGAGGAGCGGCTGGTCAGTCGCCGCGGACGCATTCGGGTCGTAGAATTGCGAGTACACTTCGGCCTCGAACGACTCCGGTGATATAGGAGCGTACCTGGGATCAGAGGAATTAGAAGGTGAAGGAGCGGGGCGGGAAATAAAGGAAAGTAGCCTACATCCAGGCTGCATGGGTGAAGTATATATCACGGAGGGCAGCGGCTTTAGCGCCCGAGGGGAGGTACCAGAAGAGGCTGCGGAGGGACTCGCCCTCGTGGGCGGGCGGGGCGACGGGTGAGATGGGGAAGGCGGCGGCACGGGTGAGGATGTGCGCAGGAAGCACGCTCTGCAAGCTCGTGAGATGGTCATCCTCCGGCTCATCATCCTCCGCCGTCTCGTTCTTAAGAAGAAAAAGTGTCAGTTTGGCATTCACGCGAAGCGCGGTGTGGCGCGCGCACCTGGAGGAAGTACTAATAACTAAATTAGCACCCTGCGCGTAGGACGGAGAAAAAAAGGAAATGGGAAGAGAGACGTACCCAAGAGTTGGCAGTGGTGCCAAAGTATTTGGCACTGCCGGATAGAGTGATGGAGAGGGAACCAAAAGCATCGACAACGTCGGGGTTGTGTTCCTCCTCTTTTATCGCGTGGCCCTGGGGCTGATTGCGGAAGGCGGGAACTTCGCGCTGGAGGGGCGCCTTTATACGAAGGAGTTCTTCGGAGAGCAAAGGATGCTGCTCGTTCGATAGATGCTGGTGGGACGAGCGCAAGGCATCCTCAAGCTCGCGGACCCGATTTGCGAGCTCTGCGATCTTCTCGTGCAGCTCCTGGGTGGACGCGAGAACGAAGCTGGAAGCAAAATATTCACGTCAGGCGACTTGAGGGGTTAGCGATGCGCACCGATTTCCTTGGCCGGTAGTGAGAGAGCCCTGTTCGAGACATTAGATGGTGGCCGTATATCCGAATGGGCCAAGAACGTACATCTGGGCATATTGCCCCGCATCCCCGCTGCGAGCTCGCTGTCAGTACCCGTCCCCGGGCGTCAGTTGGTGGTCGCAGGCGCACCTTTATGCAGGAGCCACAGGGAATCGAACGATCACAGCGTAACTTGAGTCTAAGCGAAATTCATTGGAAATTGTCACGGAACCAAATGAAGATAACCGAACCGACGGCATTCTGCACAACTGCAACAACGGGGAAAGGCATTAGCTCATTATTGTGGGCGTCTGGTAAGAATACCTGCAAACGGTGAAATTATTGCATTTTTCATTGCACGGACTGCAGCAACGCGTACCTGAGACGGGTTGCACCCTTTCTACGCTTCTTTGCAAGCCCATCTTGGGGGTTGCCCACATCGCGCTTGACGGGGGCACTCGACATGGCGGGAGAGAGAAGGAGAAGATGGGCGATGGACTTATACGTATAAGGTGGCTATTCGACTCGAGATTTCCTTTTCTAAACAGACTTTGCACCAAATACTGCTGTAATCCTCGGCAAGGCCTTCAAGAAATGATAGACGAATGATTCCCGGATGAAACTGCCACCCATAAGCCCGCCCGTCTGCAGAGCACGAGCTCCGCAGGAGGAGCTCGAAGCAGTTCCAGAGCCTATCCTTGCGTCTATGCATTGCGGTCGATGCTACATATGCTTCACGCGTCTCGTTTGTCCTTCATTTTTCGAAACGACGAAACGACAGAGCCCGGCACTGCTGCTGCCTAATTAACGGACAGCACGTCTTCTCACCTGCAGTACTCTGACAGCTCGTACCAAGTTTCAGCAAGAACAAGAAAGCTTGTCCCTCTCCCTGGGTTTCTGGCACCACGAATTTATTACATGGCACTGCGAATTTATTTACCTGGGGCCATACCCTACGTGCTCTAGCCCTTCCTCTGCCCTCGGTCACCAGGACAGATGTAATCATCCCCACTGACACCTGTTTGCGCCCTCGGCCCTCTTCGAAGGTCGGCCCACGCTCGGCCATCTCGCCTCTCCTTTTATCTCGGACTCTCCCCCGACAATCTCGGAGCCTCCTCTCGCGCGAGGCAGCCTACCATTGGCGGGTTCATGTTAATTTATCCCGGCCCTCCCACGCGTGCCTATTGACACCTCGCATGGAAGATCTACTAACACATACGTCCCCAGATTCTGAAAACTCGACATACGACATCCCGCCTCCTGTTTCTTGTCGATTCTCGGCGTTCGGACCAGAGGCGCGAGTCTATTGATTCGGAATTCCCTCTCGGCGCTCGGAACACAGGCACGAACATCAAACACTTAAGCTGTCGCCGGGCGGGTGGTCCGCCCACAAGATAAGATTGTTGTCTCGACTCTCCGCTGCAAGTCAGGTCGCCGGTGATTCTGCACCCGCCGCTGAGTCGTACGCCGTTACTCATTCGGGGAATATGATTTCCATTTTTGTGAATTTCCCCCAAGGAAATTCGACAATAATATCACCGAGTCTCACTTGCAGTGCCACGAGCTCATCAGCATCAGCAATACCCGTCTCCCGGAGTCCCTGCCCGCAGCTATCCAAATTCATTTAAATCAAAGCGGTTTCGTACACGCTTCTTTCGTCTGCTTACACGTACGCCGGCTGGCAGACTTCTTCGATCAAGAAACATCACTTCTTATGCTCCCGCACCATGCTGGATGTTACATTCACACATTGCGGAGTTCGACGCCCGCACCACGCCGCCGCCCGCTTGTATGTCATGTACACTTGGAGATGTTTACCGGGCAAATTTCATTCCTCGACAATTCCTCAAATCTGCTGCACTGAATTCGGGACCTCTCATTCCTGTATCCATCCTCATTCGTTTGCCCACCACGAAATGAAAGGGATCTCAGCTCTATTCTGCACCGCCCGCCTCCACCGCACTACTGGAGGAGAAAGCCCAGTATAATCGTGACCGGGAAGATCTTCGAAATCCGTAAGAAAAAATTCCACTGCAGACTCCGATCGCGAGACTGCCTATTCAGGAAACATTATTCCCATTTTTGTCCTCATATCCTTGATTTTGATTTTGAATTTCCCCACAGATCCAGCGATGCAGCACCCGATGCTCGGCGCTCGCCTACTTGTTGGCTTGTTTCAGAGTCCCATGGTTGTAACGACAAAAATGCAAAAGCCTCGCTCGTTTCACCGACCTTCCCATTCTGGAGACATTATTTCCTCATTCGTCCTCATTTCAAACACTGCCGCGATGCTGCTATATCCAAAACTATCTGTTACCATGACGCTTCCACTGACCTTGCTCGAACTTCACTCTTACATTAAAGTTCAAACAAGTTTCACGCATCAGCCAGTAAATACGGAGGAAACACACTCTCCGTAAGCACTTGTCGCGCTATAATACATTGTGTTGTACGCGTATACGTATAAAGACCGAATAGTAGTTATAGTCATGGATCATGAGCTCGAGCAGGAGCAGGAGGAACGTCGTGGCCATGGGTGGCGGCATTACGAATAATAAGATAAAAGACAAATCTATGGGTGGGAGTTGGATGGGTAGGAGTGGAGGGGAACCATGAACCATAAGCAGATAATCATTAATGCATGCAACGCACCGCGGACGACGCGACCGCGACACCGACAGACAGAGACAGAAACAGAGACACAGCACCTCAAACCCCAACGGAGGGCGTACTCCGCAGACTCAACGTGTCGTCCATCCGCCGCTGCTGTTCCTTAACCTCCTCTGCCTCCAGCTCGGGGCTCCCGCTCCCCGTCACCTCCCTTACGCGCACCTCCGGCCCCGCCTGGCTCGTCGGACTGATCGGCTCCGCGACGGAGGACGCGTCAGACATGCTGTACACCGAGTCGCGCGTCGGCCGGCGGATGTTCTGCGGCTGCGATTGCGTTTGGAGCGGCGTCACGGAGGACGCGACGGACGAGACGCTCGCGCGCGAGCCGAAGAACCCGGTCAGCTTGCGTGCCAGGGGCGCTGCAGGCTGTGTTTGGGCGCTGTTTGAGGCTGACGGCGCGGCGGCAGCGGGCATGACGGGCGACGCGGCGTCGCCGCCCTTGCCGGTGGAGTCGGCCTTCCACAGCTTGAACCCCCATCCGCTCGCGGTCTTCTTGTGCCCCCGCGCCTCCTCGCCCTCCTCGCCGCCGGTCGTCGTCGCGGGCAGCGGCGGCAGCTTCACCGCGTCGCCCGAGCCGATATTATTCTCCGCGATGAAGTCGCGTAGCGCGCCGACACACGTCTCGCTGGCCTCGCGCGCCTCGTTCGCCTCGGTGAGGTCGTGCCGCGTCTCGTCGAGCGCGGATTGGAGAGTGAGGATCTCCTTGCGCAGTTTCTCGACCTCGTCAGGCGAAGAAGAGCCGGAGCCGGACGCGGACAGGGAGCGCAGCTGGAGCGGCGGTTGTTGTGGCGGGGATCCGGATGTACGACCACCGAAGAAACCTGAGAGGCGGCGGTTGGCGGGAGGGTCGGCGGCGGGCGGGCTGGGGCTGGTGATGTCGATGTTGATGTTGGTGTCGGAGACAGAAGAGACACGGTTGTGGCCGTTTTGTCGTAGGGAGTTGGCGGCAAAGGTGCCAGTGAGGGGCGTGAAAGAGGCTCGTCGTGAGGAAGGCGGGCCCAGTGAGAAGGCGGAGGGAGCGTTTGCGCGGCCGGTGTCGAGGGCGGCTGGTGCTCTTCGGCTCTCTGCCTGTAGACGCATGAGCCCGCGTCTGGGTGAATCAGCACGGTGTACTTGGAACCACAGAGAGAACGCCTACCTGCTCTCCTCGACCTTTGTACGTAGTAGAGAAATAGCCTCCGTGTCGTCTCTCGTCTGCCTGCGGGCTTCTGAGAGGGCCTCGTCGAGAGCCATGGCCTTGTCCGTGATGTGCTGGAGGGCGTCCTGGAGTTCCGCTTCTTTTGTGTGAGCGGTGTTAAGGAGAACGACGAGGTCATCGCGCTCCCTTGTCATGTCTGCTAGCTGGCCCCGTAGCTGGCTAATAATGTGGACGAGAACGTGAGGATCAATGTCTGGCATCTTGAACATCTCCATGCTCCCGTGCTGCTTGTGCTGCGGTGCAGGGGCAGGAGTAGAGGGCAGAGACTCCATCTCGAGCTGGTGTTCGAGCTCGAGGCTGAGATCAATGGAATAAGGGCGGTTGTGGGATTTAGGTGTCTCGGAGGACATGGTGGTTCATGTACAGGTCAAGTAGAGAGCAAAAGTCGAAACACGGCTAGCAGCGCAAAGCGGTCGCTAGGGGCAATGTCATAAACCTATGCATCAATCATATCAAAAAAATCTTGTGCATGTCCTCGATGTCCTTCAGCGCTAGTATATCTTTCTACACGATGCAATCCACGCCGATGAGACCTCTCTTCTGATCACACACGGTATCCACCCCGGCTCTCGCGACACTGAGGGCGAGAGTCTCACCTGACAACTTGCGGTTCACTTTACCCGAATCCGTTCGGATTATTTCGCCGGTTACTCGCTGCTACTCGGAGTTACGCTGGGAAGGCATTTAGCTGGCATTTAGGACACCAATCGTGGTTCCTGCAGACGGTGGCCGAAAATTAATGACTGACGTCTGGCTGTACATGACATTGGACCTGGCCTGACGCGACGCAACGCTCACTGGGACACTGCGCTACTAATACTTGGGACATTCCGTCGGTCTCGCCTTGTGCACCGACTGCTTGTTTTGCTATTGTCTTTATTGTCTCTGCGAAATTTGCCTCCGCCGCAGATAATCCCAGGCTGTCACCGGATGCTTAAAATCAACACCTGCTAAGCTTTAGGCGCGCCAATGCTGCCATAAAGTCTACTGGATCGTTAGGGGCTGCAAGTTATCCATGAACATGACTGCTTCCGCGACGTGTTTTATCAAGTTGAGATTTCAGCCACTCGACACTCAATTTTGGACGACACGTCGGGACTGCGGCGTGGATCTCTACACGGTTCGGACCCTTGTCATAACCCACAAAATCTGGATCGGAAGGCAAAGGTGTTCCCGGATTTTTAGAGGGACGACGGGGCTCTAGGTTGAATAGTAATCTAGGGCGAATTCACTTGACTTCATTGGCACCGGTCAGCGACTCATCACCAAGGGCCAAACTTGGCTAGATGTCTGAGTCAGGACATCGTGCCGATTCAGAAGAGGCTTCGTATCCGGCCCCTTCTTTGGGCAGCTACTTCTTGTCTTCACTGTGTTTTTGCCCTGCTCATTATGAAGCTTGGATACCGCAGCCTTCACCTTATCTATTCGCGTCAAGGATCAACGAGCTCGTGTGAAAAGCCTAAAATTCCGTCCGTCGCCTCGCACTTCGAAAGGCCGGCCTAACCTACCAACTCATGCGGCATTGGTCGGCGTCCATCTCGTTCCCAAAAACGACACAGCCAACACCATTCCATCGTCGATTGACCGTCTGATAACGATAAGGTATTGTGCCTTTTCCGTGTACATCCGGATCCGTTTCTGTGTATGTATTTCTTCCGTTCATCGGTGTTGTCGTGACGGTGTTGTGCGACCTCGTCTATTGGTCTAGACTCGTCTCTCCCCAGCTACGCAACATCATTTCTTCCAACTTTGTCGGTCTCCTTGGACATAGTGTTAAATCAACCGAATGCAAATTCTGAATGTTCAAAATAAGGAACCGTCGGGATGTAAGTTCCCAAGGCTAAGGCTGTAACTTGAGTGCGGAAGATGCTTTCATTTGTGTGGTCGAGATCTCAGACGATACTCTTGGCCGGAGGATGTCTGTCAGGCTGGACGCCCAGTAATATTCCACAAAGATTGTGCTGTATCAATGACTGGTACTTGTACTTCGTCTAAAATTCCCTGAATCCATTGTCATTAAACTCGCCGTCGCTTCCAAAGACCACGAAACGCGAACACAACCGTGCGAGCAACCTGCCGAAAGCGGAGTCCCAAGCCGAGTGATCCGAGGGGCAGAACTATCCAGTCCCATTGCACCGCTTTCGGATTCCCTCACGTCAACCTCAAGAAAAAGTCCATCGTCCTCGACGCAAGAATGGTCAAAGGTGCGTCGCTTCTGCTGTGTCCTCTCAATAGTGCTGAGCTGACGGATTGCTTGCTCTATTCTATATCTCTTCGCCGCTCACTCGATTTATCTGCGACGCTCGATGAATTGTCGCAACTCTCAATAACTCCCAACACACCGCTCGCACACCCGCACGCCCGTGCATACAGTATACAAACCCGGCAAGGTCGCACTTCTGCTGCAGGGCCGGCAGGCGGGGAAGAAGGTTGTGGTGATCAAGCAGCTGGATGAGGGCACAAAAGAGCGGCCATACCCGCACGCCATCGTCGCCGGCATCGAGCGCTACCCGCGGAAGGTTACCCGCCGCATGGGCCAGAAGAAGGTTGCGCACAGGAGTAAGGTCAAGCCCTTCATCAAGGTGCGTTTTGTCTTCCTCGTCTTTTCGTAAACCCGGATTCTGAATGTGGGCGGAAAGGTGGTCAACTACTCGCACCTCTTCCCGACGCGGTACGCACTTGAGCTGGAGGGGCTCAAGGGCAGCGTCGCGGCCGACACCTTCAAGGAGCCGACACAGCGGGAGGATGCGAAGAAGACGATCAAAAAGCTGCTCGAGGACCGCTACACTGCGGGCAAGAACAGGTGGTTCTTCACTCCTCTGCGGGTGAGTTTACTTTTATTCATTCCATTCGTCGTAAATACTGATGGGACTCAAGTTCTGAACGTTGCGGCACGGATGGATACGCTGTTTTGTCGATATGCCCTCGTATAAACTACTGTATGGCCCATGCTGTTATGCCACGCGTTCTGAGATTTGTATGGGGCTTGTTGGGCGCGTGGATGCATACTAAAAGGCGGTTTTATTTCCTTGCGTTCTGAGCGACCACCTTGCTGGAATATCTGTTCGGGCTGTACAAGATCATCTCGTGCTTGTTCGAAAGAGGTGCTCGTCTTGGATTTGACCCTCAGGCAAATTACGCAAAAATCTCCTGAATATGCTCTCTTGGCCCCCTCTATTTTTTCTCACACATGTTGGGCAGCCGACGCAGAAATGCTTCGCCTTGGCACTGCTGTGGCCAGGAAGATGTTGGTTTTCGTGTCGCACATAATGCATGCTGTATAAAACTAAACTTTTTGTACAGGAAGCGGAATGCGGGACCTGGATGAGGGTGGGAGAGCCACCCTCGTCTTTATGTCCTCCCATCACCGTAACCTCACTCAGCCAGTTCCAATTCTAGCCAGTTTCTGCATGGCCCAGTAACTGAGCCAGTATACATGGAAGAGGTAAATACTCACCCTGAGAGCCAGTTTAGTTGGAGCGAGTGCTGCTGCCAAATGGCTGGTGCAGTAGACTCGTGCTACGCCAAACGATTTAATAACATACGTGACAAATTCCGAATCTCCACCTTTGTCGACTTGAGAAATTGGAATACGCGGTCAAGCGCCTTGGCATTGACAATGGCCTGCGCACCGTCTAAGCTACGGGCGATCTCAGCCAGTGCGTACAGGGTCCCATGGATGATTATGGACTCTTCATTCCTGGTTGAAGATGACGACCGTGTCGACAAAGTGAAAGAAAAGAAACTCACTGCAAGAAGGAAACCAGCCGCGCACAGAGTTCCAGCTCCGAGATGGCCGACACAGTCGACTCGTCGCGAGCGAGTTCTCCCATTAGCATGCAAGCCCATTTCAGAATGTGGGGATCTGGAGATTTGAGCAAAAAGTGCTCTGGCAGGTCTGCGTCAGCAAGGGCCTTCACGCCGTCTCCCCATTGGGAGCGGGGGATCTGATACAATGCGACCGTGGCCTCCAGCACCACTTTCGAATCGTCATCCCTAATTCAGGATGAGAATAAGGTCAAACGGAGAGGGCATAAACTTGCCGTAAGCGAGAAACCAGCCCATGTACCGTTCGTCTGAGATCCCAGGTTTGTGCAGAGTCTGCCACTAGCCGACAAGTCCGCTCACGGATCCTCGGATTGCCAGTGGGTGACTCCAGTAGAACCAAGATGCCAGTCTCATGTAGCACCGGTATTGCGCGTTTAACAGATCCAAGGAGTTTGTCTCTAATTTGACATTAGAAGATCTTTCGGAAAAAAGACTGCCTCCCTCACAAGAGGAACAGAAGTCGCTCGCAGGTTTTCAGTGTCAAGATAGCTCGCAGACGGCTGACTAGCGAGGGATTCCAGTAGAGTCCAAGCCTGATATAGTATCAATGTGTCCGGAGATTCGAGTAATTCCCAAATGTGGTCTAGCGCCTTCGCATTTGCGACTGCCAGCGCGCCGTCTGCGGAGTTTGCAATGTCAGACAATGCAGACGCTGCAGCACAAACGACTTGGTCACTAATTGAACTTGATGAGAACAGTGTCACGATTCAACCTTGTTCGACAGGGCAAGCTCACCGCAAGAGGGACATCAGTCGTTCACAGGGATTCAGGTCCAAGACGGCTGGTGCAGTGGATGTATGCCGCGACAGGCTCCCCAATAGTTCGCATGCGGCACTTGTCCGGCTGTCCGGGGACTCTAGCATTTTGGCAACATGAGACAAAACAGGCGAGTCGACCACCGCGTGCGCGTCGACCTCAGAAAATCGGGCAGCCCGGGCCAACTCGGACAGAATCGCGGCTTTAGTTGACCATGATACATAGTCCCACCTACACCCTCAGTCAGCGAGCTCATGCGACGCGACGCGACGCGCACCCACGGGAGATACGACGAGTAGATCTCCAAAATTGGGGCGGATAGAGGGCTGCCGTGGTTCTCCTTGATGAAGTCTAATGCTTGTCGGCGATATAGAAACCGCGAAAGTGGCTTCGCCGCTGCATGAATGTTGATTGTTGGTCCCTGAAGCCCCGGATTGCTGTCTGACCACCAACTGAGTATGCTCGCGCGCTTCCCCTGGTGGGCCAAGGGCGACGACATAGAGGAGAGAGGAAGGGAGAGAAAGCTGTATGATCTTGTTGGCTGTGCAAAGTCGTGGAATGGTTCGGCGCCTCAAATGTCATAGTAGACTAAGTACCTATGTACCCAATATGGACCTATGTCGCAAAGATCGAATAAGGTCAATGATGGATAGGGCATCGTGACGATAATAATAATCGTGCTAATCGACCATCATGAACTTAAACCGGTCCCAAATAGCAACTCTAGGTCCCCAACACATCGCCGTCTATGCTTGACACCACAAGATTTACTAGTTGCCTCCGACAAAGATTATACGCTGCTATGTCCTTGATAGTTGAGCCAGGATACCATATAAGTAATCCGAGTTGATGACTCACCTTGGGCGGGACTCGTTGGAGAGAGTGCTTCGGTGGTTGGTGCGATGGACTCGTGCGACGCCAAGCATTTTAATAGTATACGTGATGAAGTTCGAACCTCCACGTTCGTCGAGTCTACGAATTTGAAGAGGTGGTCGAACGCCTTTGCATTGACAATGGCCTGTGCACCGTCTGCGCTACGGGCGATCTGGGACAGTGTGTACAGAGCTCCTTCGTTAATCATGGACTTTTCGTCCCTGGTTGAAGATGACGAGCGCGTCAACAAAATGGAAGAAAAAAAAACTCACTGCAAGAGGGAAACCAGCCGCGCACATGGTTTCAGCTCCAAGATGACCAGTGCAGTTGAATTGTGGCAAGCAAGTGTTCCTATTAGCTCGCAAGCCTGTCTTACAACGTCTCGTATCGGGGATTCGAGCAATGTCAAGATGTGGTCTAGTGCCTTTGCGTCAACAATGGCCTTCGCACCGTCTTCCCATTGGGCGATCTGATACAATGCGAACGTGGCCGTCAGGACCACTTTTGAGTCTTCGTCGCTGATCCAAGATGAAAATCAGATCAAACGAGAAGAGAAATAAACTCGCCTTAGGAGAGAAACCAGCCGAGCATGTGCGGGTCGTGTGAGATGCAAGACGGTTTGTACAGTGGACTCATCACTAGCTGAATTTGCCACTAGCTGGCAAATCCCTTCCCGTACCTTTGGGTTGGGTGACTGAAGTAAAAGCAGGATGCCAGTCTCATGTAGCACCGTTACTAGGTGGGTAGAAAATCCAGGATATTTGTCACTAATCCAGCATTAGAACAACATCGAAAAGAAGACCGCTTCTTACAAGAGGAAAACCAGTCGCTCGCAAGTTTCTAGTGTCAAGATGGCCGGCGCCGTGGACAGATGGCTAGTGAGGCAATCCAGTAGACTCCAAGCCCGATATATAACTGATCTGTCCGGAAATTCGAGCAACTCCAAAGTTTGGTCAAGTGCCTTCGCATTTACGACGGCCTGCGCGCCGTGTGCGGATTTTGCAATGTCACACAATGCTTGGGCTGCAGCACGAACAACTTTGGGCTCTGTGTCCCTGATCGAACTTGATGAGAACAGCAATCAACAAAGAAAGACAAGCTCACCGCAAGAGAAACACCAGTCGCTCACAGGGTTTTAGTTCCAAGATTGCCAGTGCAGTAGATGCGTGCTGCGACAGGCTCCCTAATAGCCGACATGAAACGCTTCGCGTCCGAGTGTGTGGCGATTCTAGCATTTTCGGCACATTAGCCAAAACAGGCGAGTCGACAACCGCCTGTGCGTCGACCTCGGAAAATCGGGCCACCCGGGCCAACTCGGACAAAATTGTGGCTTTAGTCGCCCATGATACATAGTCCCAACTACACCCCCAGTCAGCGAGCTATGCGACGCGACGCGCACTCACGGGAAATACGACGAGTAGATATCCAAAATTGTGGGGGACTGCCGTGGTTGTTGCTGATCAAGTCTAATGCTTGGCGGTGATATAGAAACCGACAAAGTGGCTTTGCCGCTGCATGGATGTTGATTGTGGGATTTTGGAGGCCTGGATTGCTGTCTGACCACCAACTGAGTATGCTCGCGCGCGTCTCCTGGCGGGCCAAGGGCGACGACATGTAGGAGATCAGGAACAAGGTACAAGGCCTTGACGTTGTGTCGGCTGTGCAATGGTTGGGGTCCAAACACGACGTCTGCCAGGCTATGTCTCCTGCTCACGAGATTGCACCTACCGTAGCTTCCAGCTCCCGTCCGGAGTAAGAGTAGACCAGCTTGGTCGTAGTGAGTGGGAGGAAATTTCAAGCTCCCATGGTGCTTTCAGATGGACGCTATGAATTCACAAGCATACAGTTCAACGCTCGGTGGATGATGGGGTGCGCAGGGGTGTCCAAATAATTTCAAGAGGGTGGACAACCCTGGTAATGGGGGCCGGCTGGGGCATAGAGGAGGGTATAACTCCTACTGGTAGACACGCCAGGGTTGGGGACAACTGAGATGATGTAAGAGATCAACAGCCAACGTTGACATCAAGTTGTACACAACTGGCACTTTTGCTGCTCTTCCTGCAACGATGACGGTCCATCCTCACACGCGTGCTCAGCTCGTGGCTATTGCGCGGCAGTACAGGCCTCTGCCCACCGACGGCTACGACCCCGACCCCGACGATGTGCGCGTTCCTCCCAAGCTCGTCGAGCAGGTCGTCCAGCTCCTTCGCAATGAGCAGGAGGACGAGCTCAAGGAGTTGCTCAAGTCAGAGTACGACCTCGACGACGAAACGGTAATTCAGAGAATCCTGCAACCGGAGCTTGGTGCTGACCCTCGCAGGTTGAGCACTGTGTCCTGGATCTGATGCACAAGCACCACGACGATGAGGCTGGCGTGCCTTTTCTCTTTCTCACCCCGACCAGGAGACCTATTTCTCGCCCTTCTTCGCGTGCATCCGCGCGTCTGCGCCCAGAGACACCTTCTTCGGCGCCTAGCTCGCCGCTTGCAGCTGTCTTTCGTAGACCCCACACGCCGCTCACATCCCCGCTCGGACCAGTCGCTGCCACGTCTTACATGACAGCCAAGACAGAATACTCGCCCCAGTCGTCTCCGGTGCTTCCCCACGCGCCCCAGTTCACCGCAAGTCTTCCGGCCTCGCCTCTGTCATCTCCGCGCCTCTTGAACGCCAAGGCCACCGAATTCAAACCGATTCCCCGACCTCTCTCGGCCGCCTCGTCAAACCCCGCTGGTCTACGGGCAGAGACACCGTCCCCGGACATGTGGTCCCATAGCCCCTTGCGTTCTAACTTGGCTATTGCCGCCCCGCTCATACCAGAGCGCTCTCTGACGCCCAGCTCGTCCCTGCGTTCTTCAATGCTCCTCGGAGATGACGAGGATGATGAAGACAATGACCCGTTCGATCCCTTCGGTCAAAAATCCCTTCCCCACTCGTTCCATTCGCTCGCTGTGTCCGACTACGACGCCCAGTGGTCCAACTCGTCCAACTCCAATTCTTCACGCTCCCCAGAGTCCCTGGATAGCCTCCACGCAAACTTCAGTGACGCTAGCGGCTTCTCGCCGCCAGAGGACACTGCCGAGATGGAGGCCGCTGCTGCCGCCATGCTCACCGAAGGCATGACGCCCTTTGACGTCCTATCTTCTGTCTTTGGGTCTACTCTCGCGCCTTCTGAGCTCGAGGAGGCCTTGGCTGCTAACGGGTACGACTTTGAGCGCGCCATGGCCTGGCTCGTCGACCGCGCTGTGCCCTCAGTGCCCCAGCAGCCCACGCCTCAGCTCCGCATCCAGCAGATGGGTGGCCGAGTCACTGTGGTCGCTCGCGATCCCGCGGGACGCGGCAGAGGGGCCCAAGATCTGCGCGCGCCGCCGCGCTACGTCAACGGTCGCCCTGCTCAAGGTGGCAACCGCGTTTGCCGCTACTTTGTTGCCGGCGAGTGTCTCCGCGCCGATTGCCGTTTTAGGTGGGATTTCCATACTTTGCTCTCACGACTAAACTAATTGGCGAATGGTAATGCAGCCACGACCTGGAGCGCGCTCTGTGCCGCTTCTGGCTGCGCGGGACTTGCGCCAAGCAGGACAACTGCGAGTTCCTGCACCACCTCCCAAAGGACGTAGACATGTCGAGCCTCAGCGCCGCCATGTCGCGCGCGAACGTGCCCCCCGGCACGGGCCCGCTTGCAATGCACACCGCGGCGCTGCAGGCGCCGCCGCCGGATGACTTCCCGGCCCTCGGTGTCGACGCGAATAAGGGCGGGCGCCGCGGGCCGTATTCATACATTAACGACCCTGGGCGCACGCGCTTCGCGGCGGCGGTGAAGAGGCAGCCGGCGGCGACGGCGGAGGTGGACCCGACGCTCGTGGCGCGGCGCGAGGCGATGGGGTACGGCGCAGACAATCTGTACCACCGCAGCGCGATCGTCGCTCCGCGCCCGTCTCCCCGGATCAAGCTGCGGCCGCCTGCGCTGCTACCGACGCTCCCCACGGGCGAGGCGGTACAGAGCCTGTACATGGCGTACCGTGCGCGCGCGCTCCAGCTCGGCGCGGCGCGGAATGCGTGTCTGAGCCGGGCGGCGGACGCGTGGAGGCGCGGGGACGGGGCGGCGGCGAAGCGGTTTAGCAGGGAGGGGCACGACCTGAATGAGAAGATGGGGAAGGAGATGGCGGGGGCGGCGGCGAAGCTCGTGAGGGAGCGTGCGCGGGTCGCGGAGCAGGCGGTGCGCGGGAGGGAGGCGGGGTGGAGCGATGATCCCGGTGATAGGGCCGCACGGGGGAGGAGCGTCGGCGGGGGGCTGGGGGTGTGTATGGGTGTGGCGCGGAACAGTATCGGCGATGGGAAACTGAGCGCGGAGGAGCGCACCGAATGTGTCCTTGATTTACATGGTCTGCATGCGAACGAGGCGACTGAGGTGCTGGAAGAGTTTTTGCTCGCTGTAGGTGCCCTCTTTCGTTCCATTCCTCTAGTGCTCACTGTTCTCGCGCAGCTCGAGCACGAGCATTTCTACGGCCTCGGTGAGCGCCGTTCTGCTGTCTTTCTACTCCATTGCTAACGCGGCCTGCACAGCGTACATAATAGTGGGAGAGGAGAAGCATACGGGGACGCAGGATGCGGGGCGGGGTGCGTCACGCGCTCGCCTCGCAACCGGCGTACGCGAGTGGGTGCACCGTTGGGGGTACCCGTGGTCCGAGCGGGACGGCATCATTTGCGTCGACGCGCTCACCCACGCGTCCGAGTAGGCGTCGCGTGCGCGGGCCGCGGCCTCTAGAGGGTTTATAGGACAGCGCGTCTTACAAAAGAATAAAAGAAAGATAAGGGAAAGGAACTAAAGGAATGCATATGTATTTGTAGTGTATGCGGCAATGCAAGAAAAATGTTTTGACTAGAGAACGACTGACGCTTTCTTTTGCAGCTTGAGCCATACCTCGCGTCAAGTCGCCTCGATTGCAGACAAGGCCAGACAAGATCATACTCATCCCACCACCACTTTCGTTCATACCGCAGGCAAACCCAAACTGGCATTCTTGCACCTCGCTGTCACCAAATCTCTCAGCTCTTGTACATCGGGGGCGCACTCACGTAACGGAAGTAACCTGTGCTGTGGCGCCCACAACGATCACCAGACACAAACAACACTTTGCGGAAACAATTAAGCAAGTAGGTTCAACCTTGTTCCAGGCGTGCACCATAACGACGGGAAGTAAACCTTTTCTATTGGACGTTAGAGAGAACAAAGACATGAACAACAAGGTCGGGACAAGGCTTCTCTGATCGCCGTCCCACATGTTCAACTTTCTATTATTTCCCAGTCCTTGTACTCGGTTTCCTTCCATCATCTTTCAGCATAGTTTCCCGGTTTTCAAGGTATCAAACCGAAGAACAATGGAAAACCGCAGCCGAATTATTATTTAGCTCGCCGTCTGTTCGAGGGGGCAAACATTACTCACCTCTTTCACCATGTCTGATGCAACTGCGTTATCTACGGCTGTGGAAATTCTCGTCCAAGTTCCTGGCCAGACGTCTGCTTCGCTCAAAGATCCCGTCGAGATTGCAGGGCAGACGCAGACGCCGGAAATCCCGAAGATCTCCTCGTCTCGACTGATTTTCCGTCCGGGAGTAACGCCCCGAGGACCCCTTACGCCACCGCAACCAACGCCTGCGTATGTGTGAACATACTGCATAATCCGTGTCGACTCATTTTGTCTAATTCCAGCCAAATTGAAGATGGTAATGCGTCGGGCGGTAGTGGGTATGCCATTTAAAATGAACATTGGTCCCAACTGAAATATTTTCCAGGGATTCGCCGGTCGGTCCCCAGCTCCGGTTCCTCGATGTTCTCAATGGCATGCTTTCTCTGGGAGCATTGATCGGCGAGATATTGCTGGTCGTGTTTTCGACCATCTGCATGAACGTCTTGCTCTTCCGAAGACCAGAGGCTTACGCCTCGGAACTGGAGCCGATTCTCGAGCAGGCTAAGGCTTGTCGGCAGCAGGCGCCCCCTTTCCTCTGCTCCGGGAGCACGCAAGCCCCACTGCCATCTTCCTTGCTCTCGCTCCAAATAACATGGGAACGATATCTGGAACGAAAGATCAGAGAATGGTCATTTTGCTCTTACGGCGCGGGGATCCTTGTCGCGTGAGTCTCTCGCACTGTAATTGGGTTAAATGAAATGTTTATTCAAGATTTCCCTCTGTAGCTTCGTTATGGGCGCACTTCAAATTGCTGAAAAGAATGACCCTTTGACGCGCGTCTTTGCATTTATCGCGTTCGCAGTCTTGGCTTTCAGTCTCTTTGTCAACCAATTGCTTGGGTACCACATGGACGGTACAGGTGTCAAAGATGTGCATTACGGGTACCACTTGTTATTAGAGGTGATATTTCCTGGGTCAGGGCGCCATCCGGAGTCTGACCTCGAATATGCAGAACCTAGAAGAGGGAAAGTTCTCGATGTGGAATATGCATTCACTCTTGTCATTATCTGGTATATCAACTTGGTGGTGAGTAATCCTGTTTCCGAGAGCGAGACGCAACACTCACGATATGGTTAGGGGTCTACTGCTGAGCATATGCACATTCGGAGCTGTGTTTTACCATGACACGGGAACTAATGGATCCTCTGTGGACACAAATTCGCCACTAAGTTTGTGGGAAATGGTTACTTCGCGGGTGGTCATGGTGGCCATTGTCCTCGTCTCCACAGCGTGCTTGGTTTTAATGCACGTAACACTCAAGAGTTATGGGAAATGCATCAAGGATGTCTCAAGTCCCCAAGTAACTACACCTGATAACGGATCTTAGGGCGGGCCAGATTGGGCTGGACGAGCTGAAACTCTATATATTTTTGTATATAATCTTACCCCATAATGTTCAAACTCCCCACTGTATGAGTACGGTCTCCTCCCTCCACGAGTCGCGTGCCTCCTTTCCATCATCAGTCAAGGAGCAATCCTTCGAGCACGAGAAAATCAGACACGTCCCCCATTCCATTCCGCGGCCTCCACCGGAACTGCCACCCTTGAGTTCCTTCTCGACCAGTTTCCGCCGCTCCTCGTCCGTTAGCTTCTTGCGGCCGTCTTCTGTGGACCCACTAGCATGCAGAACGTTGATGAGGTTCGGCATGAGCTGGCACTCGAACACCCGTTTGGATTTGCAAACGGGGCAGAGTGGAATGGACGAGGGGTCGTAGGCCCTTCGAGCGGGTGGGACGACTGTGAACGCCGCCTTCGTAACAGGGAGAGGAGGGGCAGGGGGCAGGGGGAACAGCGACTTCAACACGTTGTCTGAAGCATACGGGAGCGGAGTGCCTTCTAGTTCGTACCTGATAGAATATCGTGTCAAAAGGGGAAACCTTGGGTTCGTGGATCATGACCCACCGCACACATTGGTCTCCCTCGAAGCCTACGCGTTTCGTAAAGCGTTCGAACACCTGATCTACTTCGAGGGAGTTCTCATACGCTTCGGCGATCCACGACACGTCCTTGCCGCCTTTACCAGTATCGTCAGGCAGAGAGTCGACGATCTCTACGCCAGGTGGAAGCTTGGCTTTCGACTGTGCTGGAAGATATTCCGAGCAAGTGGATAGATAGAGCGGGGGGTATGACGGTGCAGCCCGCCAAAGAGATTCTTCCAATGTTGTGGAGGCGAGTGCTGTTAGTAGTTCCTCGGAAGTTGCATCACTTTCGGTGTCACTGGTTTCATCATCGTCTTGTGCTTCAATTGGATGATCTTGTTTAATTGGAGGTGAAGCGGCCGGTGGGGAATCCCCGAAGATTTGGGCACCCAGACCAAACGGGGTTGCACTACTCGGAACTCCACCTAACTGGGTATCAAACAATTAGTCCGTCTCAAGGACGACGTGGGCGCGGTCTCACAGAAAATGGATTCGTTTTAGGCTTTTCGGTGGCTGTTGGAGCCTTGACTTTTTGTTTGGCCAATTTTTTTTCCAGCTTGGCGGCGTATGCGTCATTGTAACGAAGTCCCCTCCATGCACGAACACTGCGGTCTAGATAAGCCTCGCGCTAGGTCCAAATAGGCTACGCACCAGCCCTCCTTGGCCTGGCACTCCGAGACCGCGCAACCCCATACATAGAGTGCTCGGTCCATGGGACTGTTCTCGAATGGACACCACATCTGAACTAGAAGTTCCATAGGCCTGGAGCATGTTTTGCACTGGGAGGAAGAAAATGGGGGCTCATTGGACGGCAGAAAGGCCTTTGGATATGACACAAACGAGTCAAATTCTACACAACGATACATTGGCGAGGTAGACCGTACAGGATGGCCGCCAATGCGCGACACCGCGACATCGGCGAGGTCCACAGCAGCAGTAATGGCTCCATCCGGGGTGCCGAGTAAGACAGACGTCTCGACCTCTGACACGAGTTCCTCGTCCGAATCCGACCAGCCGTCTTCATCGATGGGCGGCATTGCGGGATCTATGGGAACGGACAGTAGATCAGATACAATGTTCGAAGGAGGAACACGGAGCAGAAAAGATCAGAAAAGCATGAATGGAATTGTATTTTGTTGTATCGTCAAGGATGTCATATGAACCAGGAACTGGTCCCCATGAACGTTCAGACTCGTCATCTAAAATAGTCTCATCACGATGAGGATCGGAAAGGAAAACATACCTGAATGGCGAAATCTGAAGGCGGGAAGGTGGTGGTTTGGAATTGAAAACTTTTCGCCGGCTGATCGGCAATTAAACGGCGGTTGTGTGCTGCTGTTTGGCAACAGCATTGGTTGCCAAATGTGGTAGGCTGTCGGAGAATTGCAGGCCCGACTGAAAGCTAGCTCTTGCGGTTGTCTTCCTTCTCCTCCACCACGATCGGAGTCCATGGCGTCCTTGCCGTATCCGCCACGGGATGCCAAAGCTCGTCGTCGGAATCTGCAGTTAAGCTGTTCCGAATGCCGGCGGTAAGCTGCAGTGTCATCCCCCGTTGTCCCCGGATCTGACGCGGTCGACGCGCCCAAGCCTCAAATTAAAGTATGCGCGTCCACACCCTTTCATTTTCACTAAACCCTAATCGCGTGCATATCTAGGTGCACACGCATATTTCCCTGCAGGTTTGTTCCCCCGACGCGCGTATTATTCCCCACTCACTAACGGCCCCTGGCAGCAATTGTGTGAAGAAAGGATGCGCGGCGATTTGTCCCGATGGTTCGATGTCATTGGGCTTCTTGTCGGAGTTGTGTCTTACCGTCCTCAGGTTCTCTGACCACCGGAAAAGGAAACCGGTAAAGAGACTCTCGTTTGGCCCGCATTTTGCCTTACATTCCTGTAGATTTGTGCTCGCCGACACCGAAGTCCTCCACGATAAGATTGGCGAATTGTCAACTCGAGTGCGTCAGCTAGAAGATAGCCTTGCGCAGTCCCACTCGTTGCATTCGTTGCAACCGCATCCTCTATTGACTGCAGAACTGCTTAAAATTAAAAGACCGTTGGAGAGGGAGAGACTTGATATTCCAAAGGAGCAGAAGCCTGACCCTGCCAACACAAATGAAGGGGTCGATGCCATGGGCTCCCTGTAAGTTGTGTGCGCAGTTCAGATGACTCTGGTTTACATGTTTCGGTAGTTCCATTTCGGAAGGTGGTCGCTCAACATTTTTTGGCCAGGCCGCCAATTCATGGGTGAGTACATCGCCATAAGTTTTCTATTCACGTTTTCACGCTCGTTCGTAGTATCTTCTCCAGGTACGAATCTCACTCGTGCTTCCGTATCCGTTCTCAATCGCACTAGAATGAAAGGGGTCCTGGGAATGAGGGCGAACCCCCCGACGCAGAACATGCGATGCCCACAGACATTCCCTGGATCGCATATGCCTTTCCTTTTACCGCAAAGATCAGCAAAACAGGACAAGACATCCGGCAAACCCTTATAAATCTTTTGCCCAGAACGTCTGTGGCCCAGAGGTTCGCCGTCTTTCAGCTTCTCTTTGCGTGAATTCACCCCTTGAAGGTTCTGCGATATTTACTACCGACATGCGGCTTGGATGTGCGTCACGAGTCACTCATTGGTTTCTTTCTCAAAATGCATCTAGGTATACCCCCATAAACGAGTCTGACTTCTATGAGACTATTTTCCGGCCAATATATGACCCTGATGGATCTTATGGGCCCATAAGCCCCCACTGCCTCGCCGTCCTTTATATGGTACTTGCCCTTGGCACACTTGTTGACCTCCATATGCCTGCTCATTCACCTGAGGTGAGTTTGGTTACGGTATTGTGCGCAGAATCTAACAGACCTGCAGGCAACGGAATATTATCAATTGGGCAGAGCAGCTCTCGCCATTGACTCGGTCCTGGAAGAACCATCAATCCCCGGAATACAAGCTTTAGTGGGCACTTCTCATTGCCCAGTCGACTTTGGTTAACGGTTAACATTAGGTATTGATGTGTCATTACATGTTTTTCGCAGATATTGAAGGTCCCAGATGGGTGTTGATGGGTTTGGTGGTCAAGCTCGCACACAGTGTTTGTTTTTGCATCCTCCCGATTACTAGATCTGATTCGAGCATTGCAGATTGGCTTGCGTAAGCATCTAGCTCATTCAACAAAAACGAGAAGCCGAACTGAATGCTTTATAGATCGTGATAGTGGACGATGGAATTTAGATGCGGACGAAACATATCGGAGACGATGTCTCTTGTACGAAATTTTTACGTACGATTCACTTCAGGTAATCATTGTTTCGGTTTTTGCGCTATCGATTTCTCAAATTAAATCAAAACAGTCTTTGACCTTTGGACGGCCACCGTCCTTTTCTTTGCTTCACGTTGACGCAAAGCGCCCGCACGAGTCCACCACAACTCCGTCAGGAGACGTCGAGATGTCCTGTACGTGTATGCTCAGCTGCGACGGTCAGAAAACTCACATTTTTCCCAGATGCGGCGTGGAAGCATCGTTGGACATCCGAATGCATGTCTGTCGTTCATGACCGAGTGTTCGGCGCGCGAGCCCCAGCGTACAGTACTGTGCGAGAACTCGATAAGAAAGTGCGGGCCGACCACGTCCCCCCAAGCCTTCAAGTACCTGGGTTTGGCGGCTCGAAAGTGACCACAGAGCCCGAGCAGCCAACAATTGAGCTGACCATGCAGAGATATTGCTGTTTTGCTATGAGAGAGACAGGTAGGCATTTGCTCTTCCGAATATTCAGCTAGGCTCATGCCTCTCCTTAGTGTTGTTTTACATGCATCGAGGCTTTTTCGCGCAAGCACTGCAAGAAAATCCAACCGATCCAATGGGCCATAAATTCGCACCATCAGTCTTGGCCGCTTACACCAGCGCTTGCACATATGTCGGCCTTGTCGAAAGCCTTTTCAAACAGTACCCTGCACTGACTGAGCGCATGTGGTTTTATTTCATGCATGTCTTTTCCTGTGCCGTAAGCATTATTGTGCACAAGCTTTAATCTCAATTGAAATAATGGCAGATTGTGCTTGGCTCGATTGCCATAAAGCCTCAAATGGCACTGGCACCATCTGCGCTGTCTCATCTAGAGGCTGCATGCAGCCTGTTTGAGCAGGTTTCCGACAAGCCGCGGACTGCGAAAATACTGGCAAGTAAACTTGGACCTTTGCCTTTCCCGCTCTTACCCCGTTCTAGCCAATATTGCACAAACTTCGAGCGAGTGCGCATGAATCGCTCTCGAATCCTCCATCGCATGCGAATTCGGCTGCGCGTTCCGCCCCGAAGGTGAAAACCGAGATCGACGAATTGGCGGCGCTTGGTGGCGGGACGCGGTTGGTTACGCGTAGAGCGGCCTCATCGACGCCATCACGTTCGGGATCCGACCCATCCTCCCTCCCTGCGTCGCCCTCCCCGCCTATCCTGGTAGAAAGCCCTCAGACGTGGCAGGGCTTCTCCCAGGTGCAGCAAGTGCAGCAGGACTACAACTTCCCCCAGTACGCACTCGGCCCTGGGGGGGCGCAGCCGTACGACTCCCAGATAATGGGGCAGAGCCCAGATTATTATCCGACCGGGGGGTACGGGTATTCGAGCCAAGATGATATGGGGGGCGCTGGCCCGATGCCAGATTTGACCTACTCATGGCAGAATTTCATGTCGCAATTTAAGGGCTGAGTTCATTAATCTTTTAACGTTTATGACTTCGATGAAAATTGTACGCTGTATCACTAGGTTGCATTTGTAGAATACGAACTTTGGCATGAGCACTTATGGTTTGGTGGACGCGACAATGACTCTCAGATGCAAGACTGGCAATAAACTAATACGACGATGTCATTACAGTTTCTCCACACTGCTCCGCCTTAGATCTAGATAGTGACCATTGTGGACGCCGACCGCTCCGCACTCATCGAACTGGAGGTTTGACAAGGGAGGTACGAGCGGAGCTAAAGCGCTGATCAGTTAGATCTGCAAATGCATACTTTCTTTCTCTCCCGTCGGTCCAGCCTTTCTGTGCCGTGAGCTCCGCAATTTTTGCGTGTTTCTTGGCGTTGAGGTAGGTTGAGGTGCAGGTTGACCCAGCGGAGCACCAGCGCCATTACCAGCAGCACCGAAAGCAGCACCATGACAGAGACTTTCCCGGGAACGTAAGCGGGTGCATCTTTAGGCTGAAATATTTCCGTGCCAATAATGCTAGCCACAGCGAACGCATTGACCGTACTCGCGTGAGAGGGGGCGGGTAGATGTATGCATAAAATGGAGATAAGATAACCTGCGATCAATCACCGAGATATTTTGCAACACGCAATTTCTGCGAGATGTAGACGGTGGGAAACTCGAAAAAGAGGAATCCTGAGGTAAATCCAGTTGACAAAAATAAATTGAGTAGTGGATTCCAAACCGAAATAAAGGTAGTTCCGCCGAACCATCGCTGGTGTGGAAGCGACAAAGATATAGCAAGGGCTAGGCGTTGATCACGGAAGAAAGAAGTGCTTGATGGGTGGGTTTGAACGGCTGCATAAAACCTTCTCGGTCTCGTCGTTCTCATGTGCTATGATTCGCAGTTCCAAGACTGGGTACAGTACCGTTACATTTTCTGGTCAGTCGCAAGCGCCGGTGGGGCTACAAAAAAAATCACGTGTTTATAAATCTAGATTCACTCATACGACGATAAACGTTACAGTTACTGAATAACGAGTCCGGCCTAGACACGGTTATCAGCTGAGTGGATGCTATAAAGAAAAACAGAATATGCACTGTTGCGGCCGCGCCATATTCGCCGGTCTTGAACGCATGCACCAAAAACACGACTATTTGTGCGCTATGCTATAGCAAAGAACAGAACATACACCGTTGCGGCCGCGCCGTATTCGCCGGACTTGAGCGCATACACGAGGGACACGACTACCCGTGCGCCAGAGCCGACAATGGCATTCCGTCTCCCAGACACAGACGATATTCAGAAACGGGGCCAACCTGCGCGAACCCCGGATCCCTATCTGTCACTAGACTGTGTAGCATTGGCTGTCCTTCGAGTTGAGATTCTGTTCCAGCAGTTCTATTGACAGAAATTCGAACTGTGGAAGCGGTCCATACGCATAGAGCCAAATTGCGGGGTGCCCATGCAGGATGCATAAAACAACTCTCGTGACGGAGAAGGATGCGCTGGTTGTTGAGTGAGGCACGAGACGTTTTGAGCGCTACGGTATTTTTGGTATCAGCCTAAACTGCGGAAAACCCTAGACTCTCGAAAATCGACATGCTCCCGTAGTTGCCAGACCCAAGTACATCGTCCAGTCGATACACGACCAAAGTGTTCGGATGAAGTTACGATGGCTGTTACAATTCAAGACTCAAGCGATCCTGGGCTAGCCTGAGGTTGATACAAGAGGACATGCCAGAGGGCTCAAACAGAGGAGTGATTGGAATGTGGCTGTTACCGTATTCTTTCTGTGCAGCCAGTAAATGATTCAGGGCACGCAAAACACCTGTAATCCGTGCGTCGAAACACGAGATTAAATCCGACATGCAGTTCCAGCGAGGAGAGGCTCATCGCCGGCGCACCCGGAGTCCTGCACCACCTCTTCAGTATATTCAGGTCCAAGTAGATTCGTGCTCTCAAAGCCGTGCAAGTTCGCCAGGAGTCGTCTCGATAGTCTGTCCCACAGGAAGTCCCGTTTCGTTATCCCGCGTCTTACCCACGATAAGACCCAGCTCCGGATAGGTGAGAGGTCTCCCAAGGTCCCAAATGAATATTTCAAGGTAATAAAGTTCCTGGCTTTCCACCCGGAGTAAGAGAGAGTAAGTGAGGCTTTTCATTTACGCTTGGACTGAAGGATCAATGGAGAAACGAGTAGCGGAGCCTTATCGAGTCCGGGCCCGGGCAACTTGACAATAATGAATCAAGATGAGACGGTAAACACGAGGGCCTGTGGTATCGATACAATGTAGACCCGAAAACACGTTCCAGAGCGACAGAATGCTGGGAGAAGAGAGAAAGACATCGATGTGGGCATCGATGAAGTGCCAAGTGAGGTCGGGTCGCACAGGACTGCAACCGAAAGGAGTCATGCGGGTCAGTGAGCCGAATGAAAGGCACGAATTGTACACGAGGAAGCAGTGAGGAGGACAGTATAAGAGGCGGCTAAGCGAGTGAAAGGCCCAAACAAGAACAAAGCAGAGCTCTTTCTCTTACCACCATCACTCTCGCCAAACTCTCGCTCTAAACCCTGTCTTTGCATAAATTTGCTACTCCTTTTATCATGACGGACTTGCTCTCCATGTTCAATCGTGAGAAGCCTTTGAAGAATTCGTACTGGGCAACCGAGCTTGTTATCGCCTGCGAGTATCCCTGGGAGCCCAAGGCCACAACCCCCAAACTCGATGCCCTCCTCAAAGCCGGTGTACGCACTTTCGTCGATCTGACCGAGTGCGGCGAGCTTTCCCCGTATGCCAATGCTGGAAAGGCTTCCCAGCTGTTGGTGCGCGCATCCCTCCTCAACATCGACCTTGCCGTGCGTTGAAATGCATCTGATTCCTTTCTTTTTGTTATAATATCTCATCCTTTCTCCAATCATCTTTACACAGGAAATCGAGTACCACCGTTTCCCAATACGCGATCGGAGCTTACCGGAAAGCGTGGAGTACATGTACCGGGTTATGGCCGTTCTTCGCGACAACGAAGAGCGCTCGCGTATCACAGCCGTCCACTGTCGCGGGGGCATCGGCCGAACAGGCATGGTTATCGGGTGCTGGCTCGTCGAAAGCGGCATGGCCAAGGATGGCGAAGAGGCTCTCGCAATCATCGCCCACAAATGGCGCAGCGTTGCCAAGTGCGTTGTCTATCCTCACAGCCCCGAGACTGGTCCGCAGTTCGAGTTTGTGCTCAATTTTCACCCCGAAAAATCCCGCGAGCAACTCGCGTTTTGACCGCATGCCGATTCACGACTAGACAGACCATGTCCTATAGATGCGTTGATGACCCATAGTGAGTTTCGAAGATTCCTCGTACGGAGTGGCTGATACTGACGATCTAAGCCATGATTGAAACGATACCTTAATGCCCGTTTCTAATACTTTTGGACACTACATAGCGCTAGTCGCCACCCTGGACTTGATCCTTCCATACCATTTGTATTCATATAGCGGTTTTCAATCTTTATGGCTTTACGAGGTTACATACTATACAATGCCAAAGCAAGATGAGACGCAGCGAACAAACTAAGATAAAATACATCAATTTTGCATAATCTCGTTTAGACTCTCCCCCCACGACATCCACTGCTCCAAACGATCTTCTCCTGCAATAATCGGATGATTCTGACATTCGCGGTACACTTTGGAACACCAGTTTGCATATGACTGTTGCGTGGCCTGTGATTTGTGCAGTTCCTGAGAGAAAATTGGTATTGTAACGGAGGAAGCGAAGTAGACAAGACTCACCAAGTGAATATTCTTCATGGCCGAGAACATTTTGATGCAATAGCCCACATATCTTCCATTATCCTCGGCGGGGTGTCCAAGCTCGTCAAGGCAGTTACCCAGATTTTCAAGGATCGCTGCAGATCAGGATGGTCAGATCGACGTGCGTGGCGAGTCATCGAATCGAACCTGTCAAAAGTGGTAGTCGTGCATCGAGCAGGTCCAAATTGGATGCCCCGTCTTTCTCGAGTACCGGGTCCCACGAAGCGCCTCTAAAGAGTGGATGTTGGAGTCCGTCGATAGAAAGCAATAGTTTGATATAGTCGTCCTCCGAGGTCGTGTGCCAAGATACTATGGATTCAAACAAGACTACTAGAAAGGTGTCCTGGAGGGTCTGCGCCGGAGTTACTAAAAAAAGCCGGCAAGGATGCGGGTAACATACCAAATACGACATCGGGTCCAGGATCAAGAGGTTGCTGAACACCAAGAAATCCATTCTGCGCTGGCAGAAATTGTCCAATATCGGCCACGTGCTATGGTCGCGCCCGTACGGGTGCAAGAATATAGCCCATGTCTGTGTTCATGTCATCCCTGGACATAACACAAAAAGTACGACGCCGCACCTTTGGAGTGTTCTGAACAATAATATTTCCGCAGCCTACCCAACATCCGGTTAAAGTAGCGATGTCTGTACTGAAAATGTTGTTGTCTTTGAAGCTCTTCTTCAACTTCTTCGAACCGGCATGTTTGAGTTCTTCGACTAGTTGACGAAACAGGGTCCAGGTTATGTTTTCGTCCAGAAGCTGAAAACAACGTTAACCAAGAACAGAACGATGATAATGGTGCACACCTTGCACAAACTCCGATCCTTGACCTGGTATTCGGGGAGGTCGTCCTCCTCAAAGGCCGCAATAATATCTTGGTCAAAGGCGAGAGCCCCATATTCATCTTGGCTCTCCTGGTTCTGAATGATGGGACGTCTGGGTTCTGGGACAGCTAATGTCCTGGCGACCAAAAAGCTTCGGATAAGCCTCGGCACTTGATGCGCAGACGAGTTAGTCGGTTTAACCAACGACCCATCGCGAAGGATGCGTTCAATGGACACTAAAGCGGCGTCAGCGCAGTACAACAGTCAATCTGCTAGGACTTACGAAGGAGCCTTGGCTCCGGATAACGCTGAGGGTTACTACCATTGAATACACGTATAACATGGCGGACAGCTCCAACAAGCAGATGGACACCGATCACAACCTTATTGTGTTCCTTTGTTCGAAGCCTGTGTTCATCCAGCAACGCCGTCACCATTTCATCCAGCCAGCTCAGGGATTCGTCGAGCTGAACGTAACGCTGCACCATTACGCTGGAGAGGTACATCAAACCGCGGATGTAGGCGGTGCGTGTGGTCAGTTCGACATCTTTGAACTGGACATATCCGCGCGCGCGCTGTATCCACTGGGCATGACCGTCAGGATCAAGGTAAATTCCAATCGCGAAGGTGGTGAATCGATTATATAGCTGCGAAAGCTCCTCGGCCGTTGGAGGCTGCGATTTAGACCACGGCAAGTGACCCACTGGCGCCAACAGCGATAAGAACTTCTTGGTTCTAGAGGGAATGACGAGGAGTGTCTGATAGACGAGTTTGAGCAAAAGGACGAATGCGGTTTCCGAGTGAATCGGGCTAGAAAGCATGGTCCAATCATCGAGACGTAAGAAGTCGGGAAACTCGGGCTTTTCGTGGCGAAGATTCTTGAACTTGCGACTTTGGAAGATTTTGATGAGCTGGGAGATCGCAGCGGATGTGTCCTCCAACCCCCACTTCCACCTGCTCCAAAGTAGACAGCACCTTTCAACGACCAATTTGAGATATCGGTCACGATTATCCAGAGCTGAATCGGACATCGTTTTGTCGACTTCCTCGTCGGCTTCCAAGCCAATCTGCTGGAGAGCGAAAACGACCATATCCCAACACGCCGGCGGTATGATGGACGAGCCCATGTACCGGCTCATGTTTGGGAACTGGGACATTTGAGACACCGCGGAGAGGCTGATCACCGCGCGCCATGCCTGTTCGCTGGCGTCTAGAGGAGACGTTTCAAGGGATTGGCGAGCCTGTAAAGTGGTTTGGACGAGTCTCCAGAGTGGATGAACAGCTGTCGATGCTGAATGCCTGTATTTGTGTCCAATATGCCACAACCCCACCCACATCTCAAGTGCTCGGTGAGCCACGGTTGAACCATCAATCACAACCTCGCTGGTGAACGGCTCCATCCCGCGCTCCAAACCGTATTCCAGTAAGTGCTCGATGAGGACCGCGCAAGCTTCGTGAAGTGGATTTGGCGGATCTTTTGGACGGGGAGGGGTCGCAGGTAATAAAAAATTCGCGCGCACTGCCAACTCGACGGCAAACCAACAAATGGTGAATGTAGTTAAATCCATCGATGTGGAAGTAAGGGATGCCGCCCGCATGCTCGAAGTCAGACGAAGAACTTGGGTGGCCACTGTGGCCTTCAACTCTTCGCCTGAAGGAAGAAAAGACACCAACTGGCAGGCGACAGAAATGAGTCTCGACCACTCATTGGCTTGCTCTCCGTTGTCCGCTTGTGGGAGTCCGGTTGCGAACTCGAAGAAACGATCGCACAGGTTGCCCAGGATATCCAAGAACTCTTGAGTCGAGATATTGGGTCCCAAATCAAATCCATGGGCCGAGAAATAACTCGGACGTACGGCCTCAGGTGGGGGATCGACCAGTTGTTTGAGGTCGAATTTTCCAATCCACGTCTGCATGGTGAATGTAAGGTTCGGGACGACAGGTATGCCGAAATCAAGGAGGAAGGTTTGCTCCTGCTCCTCTACGGATGCGGAGTGTATGCTGTCCTCGCCGTCCTCCCTGCCCTGAGCTCCGGTCTCCTCGTCATCGCCTATGGAACTATCGTCATCGGGAACAGGTGCGTGAGGCCGATCTCCGCGAGGAAGCAGCCTCCGTTTGGCGTTCACTCCCGAAGATCGAGGCGCAGAATGGGCCGGAACGTGGGCGATTTTCGGGGCTGGGGGACGTGGAGGTTGCGGGGGACGTGGAGGTTTATCAGACTTGATGGGCGCCAACGCTTTGTGGAATCCACGGTCGGCGACATTGATATGGACACCTTTGTTTTTAGTACGTTGGCCGTCTATGCGGGTGCCTTTCGGTGCAATGAACATATGAACGCCTTGCATCTTGATGCGAGCCTGCCTCTCCTTCTCCTTCTGTTTTCTCGCTGCTTTCCGCAACGCAGCCGGATCTGGGATGTAGTGAACGGTTTCCTGCGGGATATTCCGCGCTGCGGGAGATGGAGGTAATTCCTCTCTATAGAACGAAGGTGCGCTGTCTCGTTCGGGGCTGGAATATGAATACCGGTCTCGTCGTGATGGGGGGCTTGCAGATCGCGTGTTATCAATAATGCTATCAATCAACACGGTTTGGCGCACTGCAGCGCGCTTCCGGCTTTCACTCGGGGCAGAACCAGCGCCTATGGCATTCGATCCAGAAGAGCGGGCTCGTCTTCGATCCCGGGATTGGCCACGCTTGGATGGTTTGTCGAACGACAACAGAGTCTGACGCTCGCGGCGAGCTCCACCTATTTTAACCGAGATTTTAGGTCGACTCGAGCCTTGGGAACGAGCAACCTTGGTGGACTTGGTTCGTGTACTTGGTCGCCTCGCGCCCCCAATTCGGGCAGTGTTTGCCAGCATCCAGTCAATCATATCCTTCTCCTGTAATCCAGATCCACGAACACGCGTCTCCTGCAAGTACGCTTCGATTCGTTCGTCGTCTATTCTGCCATCCGAGAGGAGCTCTTCGTCAGAACTCCAGACGTCTTCCCGCGCACGACTCTTGCGACCAGGCCAGACAACTTGGACATCCGAGTCGCTTGCGGCTGGTCCTCCGTCAGAGTCTTCGGCATCCTTAGTGGCCGCCATTGGTTCATCTGAACTCTCGCTGTCCCCCTTGATGTCTCGTAAATTGCGAGGATGCTCTGCTCTGCGAACCCTTGTCTGTCCTGGGAGTAATGGTTCCTCTCGGTCGCTTTCGGAGGACACCGTAACGGAGCGCTGGCGTCGGGGTGCTGCTTTCGCGAGAGCGGCACCCTTCATCATCCGCTCGCGCATAAAAGCGGGATACATGCGATTCAGAGCGCGTATCCGCTTCCGTTGCTTCTTCTCTTCCTTCGTCAATTCTTCGGGTTCGGACTCCTCGGCAGTTTTATGCGCTGGACCTTCGCTCTCGTTGTCACTGATGACAATGGGAGTCCCGGGATTACTTCTCTCGACACGAGGGGAATGAGGAGGGGGAGAGAAGTTGCTAGGCATTTCCATGTCAACATCGCTGTCGTCGCGGAAGAAAACCGGCGATGAAGCCGAAGGCGCATTTTGAAACACCGGTGTGGGTGCACGGGGAGCCCGAGAGCCAGTCGGGAAAGCAGGGGAACCTGATTTACTATGACGAGAGGGCTTGAACATAATTCACATCAATGAAAGAGAAGATATAGCCACAGAAGTTCACATACTTGCTGCGAGACCCGGGCAGTTGGGGGGTCCGGTGAATGCACACGATCAGCAGAACGGCGTGAAGGGGACTAAAAAAGGATTTAATACAAGCCATGGAGTTTAAAAGATGCAATACTTTGCGCGGAACATGGTCGCTTTCGTCAGAGCTATCAGTTGGCTTGAGGGGAAAGGGCTTAGGCATCTTTCTTCTAGCCTTGCCATTTGCCCGCTTCTTCTGTTCTCGAGTACTGTTGCGCGCTTCCTCCCTCACTGCATCAATGCCGTCCTCCTCCTCCGATGACGGGAGAGGGGCCGCCATCCATTCCGCAGCAGGGGGGCTTTTGCTTTTGGATGGCCTGTGCCTACGCCTCTCCGTCCGGCTGCCATTTTCAGACTCGTTTCCATCTACTCCGGGCTCTTGTGTCTGGTCCTCCTCGTAATCCGGTTCGCGGGTGTGTTGGTGTCTAAGGCTAGGGCCCTTGACTATGGCTTCTGGAAGATTGCGCATTGTTATGTGGTAATTGGCTTGGTCAAATTGATATGGTTTAAGCTGCTGGGGATTTCGATTCCGGAAAGACCATCGAGATCTATTAGCAAGAGCAAGAGAAACGCCCAAGTCGTCTGGATGGGTCACTGATAGACGATCGGTCTCTTCAGGTTGAGGAGCGGGTCTCTGGGATGGGGGAGGGGAAGGGGAAGGGGTGAGAGGAGATGGAGGCGAACCAGGCAGTGGAAGGGAAGAGGCACGGATTCCAGCGTCCTTTAACTTGCTGGTAGACGCCACAACGGCTTCGTCATTTATGGAGGGCCGAGAGGGAGTGAAGAGGAGCAAAGGATCTACGGACTCGGAACGCGAGCGCCGCGACTGGGGGGGCGGGCTTTCATGGCTCGGCTCTGTGACCATCGCATCTCCGAGATCGCTATAATCAAGCCGAGGAGAGGAGGATGGATTTGAGTGAGATCCGCCGTCCTGTGGTGCGACGTGGAATTTCGGGCTCACGGTGCCACCAAGGAGCAAAGGGTCCTGGGTGCCGCCCATGAATGAGAGTTCCTCAGAGTGGTCTGCGACATCTGGAGAAATAGAGGGATCTACAACAGAGATCGGGGGTGTCGCTACGGGTGAGCTAGCTTTAGAAGAACTAGCTCTCGTAAGACTGCCAGGAGATTCGCGCTCCGGCGTCGACCGGTAGCGAAGAGATTGAGCTTCGTGGAATGACGAAGAGGGCGAGAGTGGAGGTTTTCGAGGCGTAATGTCGCTATATTCGTGATGAAGCTAATATAGAATGAGTAGAAATCAACAAAATCCAATGGGCATTCCAACCTTTGGTCGCTTCCGGGGGGATTGACGGCCATCCCTGGGAGAAGGTCGGATTTGAGGCTTGAACCGCACCAGATCCTCGAGCTCCTCAGGGTCGGAGGTCTCGACGATTTCGTCCATGGCGCCTGCTTGTTTTGAAGGCTGACGTTGAAGCGCGTGAAGGTCACGCTGTCAGACGCGAACAGTCACACCGCGTTACCGTTGTCGGTAGGTTTAAAGCAAAATATCCCCGCAATAATTATTGTTTTGTGTCCCAATCCTCCCTCTTGTCCGTGTTTTTTAAAAAATACAAAATTACTATCGATGTATCATGTGGGGGATTCATCCACCTGTATGGTCAACTCTTCTAATCCCGATATCCGCCGCCGTAAAAGAGAGTCAACTCGTTCAACAACCCGATCCAGCTTGGTGTGCGTGCGTCGTTGGTTGGAATGGGGGCCACCGGGGTCAAACGACGAGGCCGACTGCGCTAGTTGAATGTGTATCGACCCGATGAGGGTGGTTGCGTCTTTAGGCCAGAACCTTGGTGCCGTGAATGACGCGACGCCCTCTACTGAACTTAGCTGCGCCACAATGGAAATTAAATTGAGCCTTCAATGTGAACGACCTCGAGACGAACCTCGGAAAGCGCTTGGTCTATAATCGCTTCTCGGTCAGAAACGTCCAAGCAAAGCACTCGCCCTGTGTCGATGACCAAGGGGACAACGCTCGCAGCGATCAAAATTGCGATAAACAAAGAGGCAATAGGATCAAAGCCAGTCCAGCCGTAAAATTGTATCAATAACGTGGAGATGATGACCCCAACGGAGCCCAAAGTATCCTGAAAGTAAGGTCAGCACATCGAAGACTTCGTGCCCCAAAATAATACAGACCGCCATTACATGGAGAAAGACACCGCGCATATTGTGGCTGTGCCCCTCGTGTGAAGGCGCATGTGAGGGGTTGTGCAAATTGGGAATATGCTCGTCTTCATGGTGGGTTTTATAGTGTTCGTCGACGCCGAATCGATAGTTCGGTGTGATTGGGGTCGCGACTTCGAGTGATGAATTGAGCATTTTCGGGTTCATATGAAGGGGCTGCCCGTTGAAAACCCGCTTCGCGGTTGCGGACGCAGAAGTTGGAGGTTGACTCTGGCCATGGTCGTGATGGCCATTTTGTAACGGAGACAGCGGCTCGTGGGAGTGGGAGTGGGAGTGATTCTCCAAAGCATGGCTATGGCTGTGTTCCGGCGACGGGGGAGAGTGAGAATGAGAGTGAGGCAGCCCATTGGAGTGCGAATGCCCATGGGCGGCTGGGGGTGACGGAGATGGTGAGTGAGAAGAGTGCGAATGATCCTCCTCTGCACAAGGCTCGGAATGCGAGTGGGAATGAGAATGAGAATGAGACGGCGTCAAGGGCGGCGAGTGTGAATGTTTCTGAGGAGAGAGCGGAGAGGCGGGAGGTGAGTGCGAGTGTGAGTGCCCCGAAGAATGCGAATGGCCATGATCATCCAAGGCAACAGGGCTGCTGCCATGATCGGAATGCCCGTGGCTTTCGCTATGAGAGTGGCCGCCGCCACCGCCATGAGAATGTCCGTGCGAGTGAGAATGCCCTCCCTGCAATCCGGTCAGAAAATACTTGCGGGACGAACGAAATTGCGTACGTGATGATGACCTCCCATTGCGAACATGCCGAACAGGTTCACAGCCAGACCAAGGGAGCTGACAAGGAGAAGCTGGCTGGTATTCATTTCCGGAGGTTCCAAACTGAAAGTGCCAAGTCAGGAGGAGGAGTCTTGAATATATGAACAGCCCTTACATGCGTTGAATAGCTTCAAACACGATAAAGATAGAGATCAAGATTAGAAAGATTCCATTGGCGAACCCAGATAGAGTTTCTATTCGACCATAACTGGACAAGGTTTCTGGTAAGCGCAAATCATGAAGTATGAAATGACTTTCGCACCCATAGGTAAAACGCTCATTTGGCTCCCACGTTGCCATAACTGACGCAAAAAGGCCAACACCAATAGCCATACAATCGAAGGCCATATGAATCGCTACCGAGGACGGATCAGTGCGAATTCCAAGGTCGCAATCTGCGGCACACACCATCGGAGATCAAACCCAAACTGTTCGTCCAGACTCCGTAAAGCATCTGCACGCCCATATAGGCCATATTCAACATCAGGAAATAAAATATCTTGCGAGACTCGGGATTCGACAAGATGGTCTTGAGATAGGACCTGATGAGCCGTGAGGTGGAGGTGCGCGGTGCGGCCGGGAAGGCGTCAATCTTCTCCGGCTGCATGCCTAACGCAAGCCGTCAACGTCAAGAAACTTGGTCTAGGCAATAAACGAACCGAAGTAAAGCAGTATCGCGACCGCCGCATCGGTCCATGTCGGAAACTGCGAGAATGCAAGCGACCCCAGGATAGCCGCAAAGAGCGAGGTGCTGGGGTATGACAGCGCGAAATGTTGCGGAGTGAAGGAGAGGTGGTTCAGCGACCGTGCAGTTACCGGGGCGAAAAACAGTAACGAGAATGCCAGAAAAGGAAGGGCAGCCAATGAAGCGAGGGGAAGAACCGGTGTTGGAGAAGATTCAAGCTGGAAAACCAATGAGCATCGAGAATGTCGGCAAGAAACGCGACTTACAACAACGGATCTGAACAAATAAAACGGGAGTGCGAAGCCGGACGCGCCCAACACGCTCGCAGCGATGGTAAACGTGGACCCCAGAGAAGGGGCCAGAATACCGATGGTCTGGTCCAGCACGCTCGAAGTGAGGGAATGACCCAGAAGTGCTCCATATCCTGGCAGGAATCGCCACACAGTCGCCGAGTTGAATTGGGTGTCGGATGCAATTGTGAGCATCCATGCGAACGCAACAGCAAGGGTTTTCCGAGGCTTTGAGAAATGAACATCCGAATGAGGCAGCGGGATTATGAACGCACTGTGGAAGTTTTGCACAGAGCGTTGAACCAGAGGGTCGAGAAATGAGTGAACAAGACTACCCTGCTTATAAGTCAGTAAGTATCACGAAGGATGCGGTTGGTCATACCGAGTGGAAGGAAGGCGGTATAGAGCGGTGAACAGGCAAGCTTGCTGGACAAAAACCAAGAGAGAGGCTGTTCCGAGGACAGACCACTGAAATTTGGCAACACATCAGTTGGGGAACACGACACCAAATGAATGGTATTGCGCACCTCAATTGACTTCCGCTTCGCCAGCTGTCCTGTCCTGGCTTCCCAGACCAATACACCGACCCCAGCGCAAGCAAGGACCCTCATAACAACCCAGAATACCCCGACATCAAAGTCCAACAGTCCTTTGCCAGCGTGAAGTGAAGTCGCGTATAAAACACCCGTCAGCAAAATCCGTGGAAGGTGCCTTTGTACGGCGCTCGAGTTTGAGTTGAACAATCTAGGACTCAGACTGATCTTGTTCCGAGTCTTTGCATCGGGTGCTGGCATCGAGGATGGAGAAGGAAGAAAGCAACAATTCGGTGACGTTCGGACAAATTTCCATTTTCAGATAAGTACGGCTCACAGTCGCCGGACCGCCCTCTCAAAAAAAAGTTCATGGCCTCGTTACATACTCAAACTTGTGATAAAAATGCAAGAATTGTATATAAAGGTCTCGAATACGTCTTAATCTACAGGCTCGACTTCCATCCACCTCCTTCGAAGACGGGAGCAACAGCAGCTGCAACTTTCAACAAGTGACGATCGTGGTATCGCGCCGCCACCAAGGAGAGGCCGATAGGCATTCCATGGCCCCCAAAAAAGCCTGGGACATTCACGACCGGGACATGAAGAGCCTGGGCTTGCAGATGAGTGGAAAATCGGAGCGGCATGGAAGATAATTCACCGTCCACATTCCGCAGAGCGATGCATTTCCAGTACTCGCCAATCCTTCTGGGGCCTCATCGACCACAGACGGAGTAACAATCGCATCATAGCGACTCGCGATGAGATCTATCTGTGGTCGCAGCCGGGCGAGATTGTCGAGCGCAGTTAAATGGTCGCGATGCGACGTCTTTCCAGGGTTCTCGATGAACCCAACCAGCACAGGATCAAGCTGGTCCTTGCCTCCTCGGATATATTCGTTCATGAATGTCACCTGAGCATCGCGTTCGAAAGCCTGTTGATGGAAATGCCTTACGCCGGCGAATTCCTCAGGCAGATCGAGCTCCTCAACCGAGGCGCCCTGATCACGAAGAAGTTTCGCGGCCAGATCTAAAGCATTTGTTGTTCCTGGTCCGACGAGGGGCCACACAGGTGTTTTGCAGATAGCAAACTTCATTCCTGCGACGGTGGATTGAGGAGCGGAATTTTCGTCATCTTCGAGTTTCGCAGCGTCCGCAAGAAGCTCGAGATCCGCAATAGATCTGGCGAAAAAACCCATGGTATCAAAATTCAAGGAGCAGACCTTGACGCCCTCCCTGGATATAGCACCCCATGTTGGTTTGAAACCAAATATTCCGTTGAAGGATGCCGGGCGAATGATGCTATGCTCCATATCAAACCCAAGCGCTCGATTGAAATTTTGAGAAATACCTTCCAATAGTTTGTGTACCAAGAGCAACGGGTACTTGAAGATCACCGACAGCAGCACCGGACCCGGAAGAAGAACCTCCCGGAGTGCGACCAGGATTATGGGGATTTCTGGTCTTCGTTCCAGTGGTTACGGATGCAAACTCGGTTGTGGTTGTCTTTCCTGAGAATAGTGTAAACGTCACAAATATGCCAGTCAAGTCGACACAAAAACCGAATATCAGAGCCCCGGCACTTTTCAGTAGCATGATGAGAGCAGCATCGACAGCAGGAGCATCATCCTTATAGAGGGGGGAATTGTGCTGCGTGGGCATATCTATGAGGGTTCACTATTCGCTTGTGAGACCTTGAGTGCTTCAACAACGGACCTTTGGTGTAGAAGATATCCTTTACGCCAACCGGAACCCCGTGCAATGGGCCGCGCTGCTCCAGAGGTATACTGTCGAGCTCGCGAGCCTGAGAAAGCACATATTCTGGGTCGAGGTACGCCCATGCCTGCACCTCGGAGTCCCGGGCTGCAATACGGTCCAAGAGAGAGCGTACATATTCCTCCACGTTCAGTCCAGACGCAATGAAGTCGGTCGCGGTCATCCGATAAGAGAGCATGGTTGCGTTTGAGAACAAGAAGGCGCAATATCATTCGGCCGCCCGATAGGCCATAGAAGCTCCCACAATCCATGGCCCAACTGGATTTCTCTTTGAGATATTTTTCGCATAGCTTGACTTCAGAAACGCATGAGAACGAGTGCCTCCTCAACGTTCAACGTTCAGCTTGAGCTTGAGGAACAAACTGGTTGACATAGGATGGATAATGACAGGAAGAGTCAAAGCGAACGTTCCCGATTTGGGCATCACCTCGCGCAGCCGCATTGGTTTCTTCCTACCTCATTGGTCTCTTCCTACCTTGACGCCTTTCTGATTTATTCTTTCTTTCCTACTTATTGTTCTCTTCCAACGCCGGGCCAAGCGGTCAATGAGCACGCCGAAAGCAGTCAAGACCACCTCCTCAAAGTCCAGCTTCGTTACAAAAGCCGTCCAGTACTTATTTGACGTCGATTCTACGCCGGACAAATGCGCAGAAGAGATTTGGCTGCTGGGTACCACGTCGTGCAAGACTGTGCGCCAACCATGCTAATCTTTCGATTGTAGGAGCCAAACACCCCGGTTGGGTTGCTGAGATCGAGGAAGCCGACGCAGCGCAGGGACAGGACTCGTCCCACCACTGGCCGCCCCAATTTTATTCAGACTTCAGGAGCCGTGTTTGGTGTACATATCGCCGCGAGTTCGAGGCCATGGATGGGGGCCCGCGAGCATTCACATCGGACGCAGGCTGGGGATGCATGCTGCGAACTGGCCAGAGCTTGTTGGCCAACGCTCTGCTGACGATCCACGTAGGACGAGGTAAGTTCCATAAACCCTTGCTGTACAATTTGCCCCAACACGCCGCGCAGACTGGCGGCGACCGCCTGGCCCACCAGCGACTCGCTCGTCGTTCTTCCTCCCGACACCCAACTCATCTCCGAAAAGTACTCATCGTCGAAAACATTCTGTCCCGTCTTCGCCACCACCACCGCCGTTCTCCCCAACTATCACCACCAACTCTTCTTCTTCTATGCGTAGCGAGGATCGAGCACGACATGCAACTTACGTGCGTCTCTTGACGTGGTTCTTCGACACTCCCGCCCCCGAAGCGCCATTCAGCGTCCACCGTATGGCCCTTGCCGGCAAAGACCTTGGAACGGAGGTTGGGCAGTGGTTCGGACCCAGCATCGCAGCCGGCGCTATCAAGTAAATTGCAATTTTGGTTTTCTCGTCCCTATGTTGAACGTCTTTTGCAGAGCTCTTGTGCACGCTTTCCCTGCATGTGGTTTGGGCGTGTCAGTTGCCACGGACAGTGTTCTGTACCAAAGCTCGGTCTTCGAGGCATCACACACATCTGCAAGGCCCGAAACTGATTCCGCGAGTGGCATACTCTCCTGGGGTGACCGTCCTGTGCTCCTCCTGCTTGGTCTACGACTCGGCCTCGACGGCGTCAATCCTATTTATCACGACACAATAAAGGTAGTGTTTTGTTACTTTTGTGTGACTCGCACTGATTTTCCCAGCAACTTTACACGTTCCCCCAGTCGGTCGGCATCGCAGGCGGACGACCATCCTCCTCGCTCTACTTTGTTGCGGCGCAAGCGGAAGGTCTATTCTACCTCGACCCCCATCATTCGCGGCCCGCGGTGCCACTGCGTCCTCCCCTCAAGACGGCAATCGAAAAAGACATGGATGAGGCGACGGAACAGTATTACGCGTCTGCATACAGCCCAACTGAGCTGCAGACATTCCATTGCGAGAAAGTTCGTAAGATGCCTCTAACCGGCCTCGATCCCAGCATGCTCGTGGGCTTTCTATGCCGCGATGCCGATGAGTGGTCAGATTTCCGGAAACGTGTTGTGGAGGTACGTTAGCGTCTTGTTCTCATCCGCGTTCTCTTGACTCGGTGCTTATGGAACATAGCTTCCCCGTGCCATATTCTCGGTGCAAGAAGAGCCTCCGTCATGGCCTTCTGTGGATTTGGGTGGAGACGAAGACGACGATGCTCTTGCGCTCGAAAGCGTCGCGAGCTCGAACGACCCCCCGGCTGTGTCTGCCTCACCCTCGAGCACCAGCCCCGTCGCCTCTACGCCTGCTCTCACGGCAATAGACACAGCTGTCGCGGCTTCCAGCCCAAACCTGGCCGATGAACCATTATCCCCGTGGAGTCCGATCGATGATGTCCCACCCACGCCGCAGCGCGTCAACAGCGAAGACTCGGGGCGCTTCAACTCCAAAACCAATGCTGTTGGGAAAGGGCGGTTTTCGTATGCCATGGAGGGGTTGCGGAGCAAGTTTGCTCGCTTTGGGCGTAGCCGGACGTCACTACCGCTGGCGGAGGATTAAGGGAGATCGAATTTCTTCCCCGACTTGTCCCTCGTGTGCCCGCCTCCGTGAGTTCCCCGTGGGTATTCTTCAACCGTGACTAAACGCCCGTCTTGTAGATGACCCCATGCGCGTCGATAGCACGCCGATTCAGATGGATGGATGGACGGATGGATCTGCTGAACTTGATATTTCGATATTTCTTTACTCATGGCGTCTCTTTAGGTCTCATGCCTCGTTACCCTACGCTATTCACTACATACCCCGCCCTACTGTACCGTGTACTTATTAAAAGACACTGTATGTACGATTAGAGATTGTTGTACACCGTATACACGCCTAATTGCTGTAACCTCGATTTTCATACCTCTTTGGCTTGTCTCGGCTTGTCTAATGCTAGCACATTGAGCGGGAGTCTTCGATTTTGAACGCAATGCGTCTATAATGACATGTTTTGCAGGTAAGGTGGGAATCATATTGGAACGAAATCTCGATTCTTTATGTTACAATTAAAGCACAGGCTGCCCATCCAAAGCGCAGGAAGGACATCAGGCAATCCCTGCCAGGGTGAAAACGGCGGAGGTTCCAGGGTAATATATGTGACGGAAATCCGCAGGCCAGCATCCACGAGCGGTTGTGCCTCTCTCGGTCGAAATGGATATGCCGAAGCATAGGGGTCTTGGAGAGTATGAAACGCAGGAGCGCCTCGTTGGAAATCTTCCGGCAATCGCGTATGACAAGCTCCTGCAGCATCGGGCAAGCGGCCGCGCGATCAAGGGACGCATCCAAAACCGCCAAAACATCGTCGTCAAGGACGGCCACTGGCGTTTGCCACATGTGCAAGGGGCGGCCTGCTGCAGGCCCGGTGATACGGAGACGTCGAACGGTGGGAGGGCAGACCATGAAAGAAATCTATCAGCGACAACCTGGTAAACAAATTGCTGTCGATATCGATGCTGATACTCTCTAAGCGAGTGGAAGCGGAAAGTGAGAACGTTAGGGAGTCCGCGGTGAGGGTAAAGTCGTGATGCAAGTGGTCTGGCTCGTGAAGCTTGAAATACAGCAAATTGGGGTCCGAGAGGCGGCCCAACAGATGCGTTGAAGCAAGGAGGGGCGTATTAAGACAGTGCAGGTCAAACGTATGAAGAAATGGGCACTCGGCAATGACATCTGCGAGGTCACCGTCTTCTTCTGAAGTTTCATCCGACATGTTCGACATGTATTCTTCTATGGGATCCGGACCGAGGAGTAGCTTGCACGTCCGTAGATTTGGGCACTTGGAGAGAGTGTGCTGAGCAACTTGGCACGAGATCAGGGAATGTCCGCCACGCCGCCCATGGAGAGAGCTGTTAACTGAGCCCACCGAAGCGGCAAGTCCAAAGGGTTGAGGATAGTGCGCGTGAATAACGAAAACTTGGAAAGACTCGAGGCATGAAGGACGCCGAACTGGAGCAGGGTCCATTGAGTAGGATTGGGCGGTCGATCAGGACGCAGAGATAGAATCAAATGCTTCAGCAGAGGCACATCATTCTCGGTGAGGTTTGACAGCGTCTGGAGTGTGGTCGATGGGACGGCCAGGCTAATACTCTGCCATCGGGATGCGAAGGGAATGAGTGCGTTTAGGAAAGGCCAATCTTCGAGGGGGATGAATGAAAATAACTCTCTCCGCTGCTTTCCAAAGAGATTGACACCCAGAACGTCGCAACCAAGCATCGCAAAAGCATCGGCGATCTCAAGCCGCTGCGCGACCTTGGCTTCATATAGATCATGCATCAAGCTGTATCGCAGACTGTATGGATGCGAAGGCTCGACGATATGAAGTCGGGACCAAAATCGTGATGTTGAAAGCGATATAGCTCTCCATGAGCTACCCGTCCCTCGGTAACACAGTTCCGTTCGCAGGCCAGGAAGATTTCCTCGGTGATATCGAGAAGATGTCGTCGGAGGGGAGAAACAAGGCCCTGTGGGAGTCCACGTATGAACCGAGGCCGTCGCGTTTTTAGGTTAGTTTGTCGAGCGCCTGGGGGAGCTCCGCGATTTCATGGTCCAAACGTTTCAGTCGACGAGTGGGCTCAACGAGAAGACGTTGGATTTCGAGGACCTCTTCGTCTGTGGGACAATAATTAGTCCTTAGTTGTCACTGTTGTGAGGCAAGCGGGGAGGGCGTAGACCGGTAACCGATCTGTCTACGGGAATACTGTCGTGTCTACCGACATTCTTCCCGTAGACAGATCGGTTACCGGTCTAGGGAGGGCGTTAAAGTAGGACTGTGGCAGTGCGGCTAGCATGTGTTGGTGCGTTCAACTTGAACGTCGTATACGGTATATTTTCTCTAGTTTAGCGATGGTGTCCGCTGGGTCGCCCGTATCCATCGCACCATGGTCTGAAGCACTCAGAAAACAAATATCCCTTGACTGCGTCTCCCTCGATTGCATCGGGAACAAGTACGCTCTCTCACTCTCGAACGCGTAGATGATTCCGACGTGATTCAGAATCGTGGACTGCCAAACAACAGAGAATAATGTTGGGCAGGCCTTAAACGTTTAATGACATTCCTTCCTGGAACCCAGTTAGCAAAACTTTGGTTCGATCCAGCGTGGTTCACCGACCAGCGCAGAAATACTGTTTTCCAATCCCTCGCAAGCTTCCTGTCGCAACTTTCGTCCCACGAATTTTCTAGCATTGGCCAGTTGGACATCGATCCAACGCACGCGCATTTTGTCGGCCATTTTATCCGTCCTCAGACGCCATCAGTGAAGGCGAAACGTCGCCAGAGCTCAGCGCTCAGCTGCGGTCCGTATCAGAGCATGCACATCTATCTCAACAGCATGATCAAGCTCAAGCTCGACGCAGCAACGAGCATGACGGACATCTCGAACTTGCAGCTGCTCCGGACGTTTGCGGGCATGCTCCCCCATCCAACATTCGACGGCGCGCCGTTTTTCCTCTCCCACCCGGGTTGTAACTATCAGAACATTCTGGTCGACGCGTAGCGAAATGTCATCGACTGGGATGATGCGAATGTCGGCCCGCGCCAAAGCGCTTTTGCTCGATACTCCTTATGGATTACTCGCGAAGCCTCCAAGGTAAAGCTCGTTCATTTCCCGCCTCTGCACACACTGACTAGCTGCTCATAGAGCGGCGAAGACTTGTCCTGCAAAGCGCAGCAAGAAGATTTTCCCGCGACGCTCTCGCGCTTCAGGGACGAGTATATCGCCGTCCTTAATCGCCTGAACCCAGACCATGGGCAGCTCACGCGCTACTCCCATTTAGAGGAAGCACTAGAAATCGCAATCCAACTGAGTCTGGTTTACACGCGCTGTGCTGACATCCTGTACAAGTTCACTGAGTAAGTATGTCTATGGAGGAAACGACGACGAGACAGAGTTCCTGTCCTTGGTCACGCTTTCGCGTCGTCTTTCAATGGGCGGTTGGTTGCGTGATGCAGTCGGAGAGGAGAAACTTGTAGCAGGTGGAGAGTATGTTTCTACCTAGCTAACAGTGTGACGACGGTGGTCACAATCGGCGTTGGGCAGCTACGGCGCTGTAAAGCGAGTACAAGTTGACCAAGCAGTTGCTGAGACGGACTGTGAAATAATTATTGAACAGCTAGCATATTTGGTCATTTCTGTATTCGATAAGGTCATGCATAGTGCGCTGGTTTTCCCGGCGAGTCTGGGCCATCTTCGTGGTCCCCGCGTGGAAATTCTTGAACATAGTCCACTTGGCGGTTTACGAATACTTCCATCGTCTACCGATCTCGTGAGCGAAATCAACGTGCACTAGAAATGAATTGCAGTACGTTACTCAGATCCGTAGGTTGCACTTTTGGGTGGCTGCTGGAGTCCGTGCCGCTAGGATGCGACTCGCTGGGCACGCCATTTGGACGACGGAGTGGGCCTTTCAAGCCTATCGGCTGCGGCGCAATATATCGGTGGCGGTACCAGTTGCGGAGGTTAAGGCTGCGTGACAGTTGAAAAATAATACACGAATTGCTGGGGAAGCCGTTACGTAGCGAGCACCGAGTTGCTATAAACTACTATGGTTCAGTGGGAATACCTGGAGATGAGTCAAGATACATACACTTTGCAATCGTGAAGTATATGCCAAGATAAACGAAATTATGCGGCATGGTCAGCCACTGAACGAGAGAAAGCTTAGATTCGAAAGGTTGAGACAGAATAAGAACGTACGCAGACGATTGAAGCAATGACCACACCACTGAAAATAGACGTATCAAGAACTGCCAGAAAGTCATACCGAAAACCTTACCAGGTCAAACTATAGAACAGCCCGTCCGTTCAGAACGTCCCAACATGGATGCAGACAACTTACCAGCCATCGTTGATAGTAAATACTACAACGCTGTCAACCGCTTCATGGTTCATCGAATATCCTTGGCGAAGGTTTCTCAGATAATAATAACGCGCTCCAGATACCAGAATATCTGTGACGGCAGAAACAAACAATCCCGAAGTAAACAGAATCTGGTCTCGGCGGTGAGTAAAGCGGCGCGTGGTGGTGTAAAACGGACCTTGAACCGGGCACCAAATGCAGGGAATGTGTTCAAGATTAACCTGATACATGTCAGCACTTGCATTCACTGACCAGAAGGCATAAATGTACATTTCGGCGGCGGTGGCTATATTTTGGAGCTTTCGTGAACGGAGATGTTATCTGAATGGCTCTAGACGCACTGAATGCTAGTCCTAGTGAGATAAAAAGTCAGACCACATCCGAAACCAGAGTCAGATACATCATACCAACACGGACAATGGAAAGAAAAATCTGAGTAAGTGAATCGTCAGTGGTGGTATGATGGGGACCAGAAGGCATACATACAATAGGTCCAGTCAACCACCAGTTCCTCTTGCTCACTATTCTTGAATCAGCCCACTGGAGGATTCATAAGCCCAGGGATACTTGCGCTTGTGTATTCTCCATCCGTAGAAGCTGCGGGAGACGGTGTCAGGTGTTAGACAAGTCAGGTTCACAGATGTACTACGCTTACACATTCACGCTTAATGTGATGATCGCCGTCATTGCAACTACCATCTGAGGGTGAGAGGACATGAGTGATAATTCTAAGGACACCAGTATTGACCGACTGGTATGACTCTTGACAATCGGGTTTAGTACATTCTAGAAATCCAGGTCGAATTAGAAGAACGAACGGGAATATGTGCTGGACGATTTCCGGATCGTTGAAATGCGTGACGACATAATCCCAGACTCCAGTGCAAATCAGGATAGTGTGTATGGCGTCCAGGAGCCTGAAGGCTTGATCAACAGCAACTTGAGCTATAATCCAGGTGCGTACCAAATCCATCCAACCTGTCCATAGACAATTAGACAAATATTTCAGGAGGGACGAGGGTCACGCACCAAGAGCTTGTATGGTAACGCATCCGAGGGAAAACATCGGAAATAAAGAAAGGTCTGAAAGCCTAACACGGCGGACAGTCTACGACCGGTCGTCAGAATTGCTGCTGTGGGGAAGAAACTGAACCTCACCCGACACCAGCCATGCATCCTGCTAAAGCAGCACCTAGAGTTGGCTCGACATTGGAGGACATGGTTAACGCACAACAGGGGAAACTGGGAACGAAACCAACGCGATAAAATTGGGGTACGTTATTTAAACCCCGGGTAACAATTCGGGGCCATGCTGGAGGTGCTGCAACGCCGTTTACTGCTCCATCAAGATGGCAGAGTGGTAAGGATTGTCAAAAAAAAGGTGTGCGTTCAGGGTGGGATCGTGAGATCCATCAAATGACGATTAGTTAGATGAAAGAACCAATCAGTAAAGAGATGGGGCGAAGAGATGTACTTGGAGTGCTCTGAAGAAGATGAGTAAGAAAACCAGACGAAAAGGACGATCCCAGCTTGATCCCTCCTTCCAACTTTTAGAAGGAACTTCCGACAGGCCCGAGGAGCTAGCATCCAACCGAGTCGACTCGACCAACTTGGTGACTTATGACCATTCGGATACCGTGTAACTGTAACCCAACGGCGTAGATTCGCGGCAACCTGTTGGCGTATCGTGAAAAGCGCTGAAACGTGCAGAATATCGCACGCCACGACCGCAGCTTCCCAGAACTTGATAAGCTTCTTTACAGCTTTTGGTCACCTGTACTTCAACAAGATATTTTGAGTGAAACAACGATGCCAGTGGATCGACACTCGGATCACGAAAGCCAAGAGATCGTCCCGCGGACCACCAGACAAGAACCCTCCTCCGACTACTTACATTGTACAACTTCAGCCAACGTAAATCGAAGCCAGGGGATCTGCACTGACTGTATCCAACGAGCACGATGCCATTGTAACAAGCATTCAAAAGCATTCAAAACGGAGGTATGGCTCGGTTGGCTCAGGTGTGGGAGCCTGGATATAGATCCTATTGAATCAGATTGAATCCTGTCGAGGCGTTAGCCTTCGATCCCGAAAACAGCGATAGTAGATACAAAAATACATTATTACTATGCACTATGGTCAATACTTTTCAAAAACCTCGCATATACGGACGATTGAATGTGCTGCAACTTTACAGCCTCGTCTACGTGCGTTGGTTGCACCTCCGCCTGGACAGACATTCAGCAGCCGTCATCAAAATAGACCAGTACCAAAACATACCAATGTGAATGGGCGGTATTTATCAACCATCTTCACCAGTACTCGGATCATATACGCCAGCGCAGCATTATGCCGCGAATCTGACCGATCCCGGAGGGCGTCAGGTAGTATCCCGATAAGTTTGGACGCGTTCCTGGTCAATTCGTCCATCTCCTCCTCCAGAGAAGAGATGACATTCAGCTCTTGCTCTTGCCCAAGCTCCTCTTCCAGCTCAGGCAGTCGGGTCACAATGTGAACGTAATCAAGGAAGGCCTGATGATATGAATACGCCCTCAGCGTGCGGACCAAAGGAATAGCTTCTAGGACCGACCTTTCCGCGCACATGCCATCCGTCTATCGGTCGACCATTGAATCGACTGAACAAACTTGCGAGGAGGGTAAGGTCGTCCCGAATGATCGCATCCGGCGCCAGTTTCAATACAGCAATATCATGTGCAGCATTGTGCAGTCCCGCAGAGAGATAGAGTTCGTATGCCTCGAATACCTCATTGGAGTTGAGAGCATGAATAGCCTGATATACAATAAGCTCCGTGTTCAATGATGATCTCGAAACGCGAACCTTGGCCTCCTGAACCCAGGCCATTGGGACGCGCATGCTCCCAACGATCCCACGCGTTGACCATTCGTCCAGTCGAGCAGCACACCGGGCCAAAAGATCCTTGATGGCTTTTTTTCGCCTGGATGATGTCAGTACATTCGCTCATAACCAAGGAGCGACCCCACCCTGCGGAACCCTCGAGATGTAGAAGAACGAAAACTGCTTCTTGAAGCATGCCCTGTTCCTCCAGTTGAAACGCGTAGCTGCTGGTCAGCAGGTCGGCACTTGGGCTATGACCTTCCACATCATTCTCCTCAGCATCATCGTGGGACGACGAAGACGATTTCCTTCGGGTTCCAGGATCGCCGCGATCCGCGAAATCGCGAACACGCATACATCGCGATAGGATAATATACAGATGCCAGGGCAGGGAAGAATCCAAGGGGGACGGGCCGAACGAGAGGGGAGTGAGCACATGTGACAGCGAGCAGGACGGGTCGGCGTGCAGCCGTATTAGAGAAAACAGCGCGTCGGGCGCAGAAGGTGGAGACGGAAGCTTCCATCGCCACTTGGATGGCGTCGATGTTTCCTCATACCATGGGATGGGTCCAGCTATTTTCCGCGCAAGCGGCGACTCTTTGATGAGTCGATTGTAAGCCTCGAAAATCTGCGAAATTGGAGCATCCACAAGCCCCGAGAACCACAGATGCAGTCCAAACACCCGTTTCCAGTCGAGACCAGCGGCAATGTCCACATCCGGACACTTGTCCTGCCCCCCGCCCTTTGACCCCTCGATAACAGAATCTACAATGCCAGCGAGCAGCCCATAGACCTTTCGCACGCTCTCGTCAACGTGCATATCTATGCGCTGCTCCCGCCAAATCTCTAATTGGTCCTTGAGATCCTCACGGAATTCGAAATCGCCGCCAGCCTGCGATATAAGGGTGGCGAGCTTCAGATATCCACCATCTACGGCCACTTCGCTGGCGCGGTCCACCTGGTTGCCGGTGAGGTGTATAAATGCGAGAGCAGCGGGCCCTGCTGCCGGATTGGTGCGTATATCGGCGTCCACCGAGGGAGCAACCGCGTCCTCGAGCCATGCCGACAAGGCAGCTTTCCGACGAAGAGCAGTTATCCGTGCACGGATATCCGGGGTGACGGAGTCGCCGAGTCGTAGATTGAGCGAATCAAAGAGTGCAGAACCTAAACGAAACAGAGACGCCTCAAAAGAATGGTCTGTCGAGGGGAATAAAGCAGCGAAGGAGGAGAAGTGCAGGGTAGTGGATGAGGGGTTCGCAAATGGGATGTCGTCGTCGTCAAAGTCGATAGGCGAGTGGGATAATTGATGTTGGAGGAGCTTGACGGAGAGGTCGCCAGATTCACATAATGGGACCCTCGTCTTTGATATTATAGATGAGTTGGCTGAGGTTTTGCTAGGCACGCGTATCAGACCGGGATGTTAGGACGCGGTTGGAACGCGGTTGGACTCACATAGAAGTGAACGGAGCACAAAGGCTGCCAGGATGCACCAAAGTGCCAACGGGGCCCCACCCTACACGAAAAGAACGGCCGAAAGCCAACCCAGCGTCGACGAGAGCGGCTTCGTTTCCAGCTACGGCGGATTCAGAGCTCTCGACACGAGCGTACTTTCGTGACGGTCGATATGGAGGTTCAATATCATGGGCAAAGGACGCGCGCTAGAATGAAGAAGTTGAGTTGGCCATTCAAAAGTTCCTCAATGCCACGAACAGTACCTCCTTTGGCTCGAAACGCAATCCGTCTCCGTCTGAATCGCGACTATGTTTGCGACTCAATGGTGGCACTTGCAGCGACACGTGTGTAGGCTTTGGTACCGTCCTCATCGCCGCTGCTTCCTCCGGGACGCGAAATAAGGAGGTTTGCATGACGTGCATTTTTTGGGCGTCCACGCCGACATGCTGGGCCCACGGAATGAGTGTTGGGTCTGCACGAGGTCTGGAAACCTCATGAGCATATTGAATGTCCCCGTTTTCGTCCTCGACAAGGCCATTTCGCGGTCTCGGTCGCGTCACCAGCTCCTCCTCGCGCAGGTCCGAGGATGCTGAACTAGACGATTCGTCGTCGCTGTCTTCCTCTGGTAGCTCTGGTACCTCTTCGGGGATTTTTTCCGCCTCAGAGTCGCTGCTGTCCGAGTCGCTAAAGTGTGCGCGAAACCTCGCCATGCGCCAAAGTCCAGCTGAGTGTTGCTTTCCGCTGTGGAGGGTGCAGCCAAGCTCGTTCAAATAACACGAAACTTCTTTTTTCCATTATTTCTCGGTACACGGTACACATTGTTACACAAGGTACCGCGTTTTCGCTCAATTCTTTACGCTCAGACCACACCAAAATTCAAATGCAAGAGGAAAATAATATATTAGCGCAGCAAGTAGCAGAGTGAGTACGAGTATAAATCCGAAGGAGGCAATCACTGGTAGAACCCGGTCATCTGCTGGAAAAAATTATCTCAGTATTGGTTGCCTCGCTGATGTGAAGAAAACCTACGGGCATCATGCCGTTCATGCCGTTCATATAAGGAGGTGCTTGGCCAGCGAAACTACAAGCAAATCTTAGTCGCCGCAAGAGCAGAGAGCATAGAAACGTACCCTGTCGGGCCATTTGTGATCAATAAACCGGGATTGACCAAGGGGGCCTGGGACTCCGCCTCCTCCTTCTGCACATCCTTCTTCGACCGCTCCTTGACCTCCTTCTCCAACTGCGCCAGCTAGAGAATCCAGATCAGCATCACCCACCCAAAAATTCACTACCGGATAAGCGTACCTTGGTGACCAGAGAACGCTGCACCTGGATCTTGTATGGCATGTAGAAGTCGTTGAGGCCATGCTGCCACGAGAGTTCTTCGACGACGTCCGAGCTCAAAAGGTCGAAACAGATGTACAGCAGTGCCGAGAAGCACTCCTTGTTCCCAATGTCCACGAAATACGACAACAGTTCCTCCGCGACCTCCATCGAGCCTGACACAGATGCTGTGATCATCGCGTCTTTGTAGAGTCGGTCCTGCTTCGACAGCGTGATGGATTCATCCCATCGAGAGTTTTTCTGCACTCAAACGGTCAGGTTATGGCAACTAATCCGAATTTGAGAAGCAAACCTTGTAAAGATGTGCCGCAAGTCGGCGGAATTCAAGAAGAGGAGAGACCTGCAGGCGTCGTGCTAGCGCAATCGTGTCGAACTTATCAAAGTTGTCGATTGAATCTCTCAGCGATTTGTAGTCTTCTTCCTCTATCAGGAGGTCGTTGTAGGCATCATTGACCTCTTCGAGGTTGAGCTGCATGGAACAAAGATCAGTACGACACTGATGACTCGACGATGGCGCTACGAACGTGTTGAACGGCGGTGAGGTACTGGCGAATCAAGGGAAGGTGGTCTTGTTTTCTGAACATATTCACTACACGCGCATGGGTGATGCGCGGAATCATGACAGTCAACAGGTCGGTCAGCAGGTTTGGTTGTTCCTCGAGGTAGAAGGATAGAGCGCGGTAGTAGCTGGAGAGAAATAAATATTGGACCAGTTACGAAGCACGCGAAACATACATCTCGAGGTTAGCCACACGGACGATTACGTCCTTGAACTGGTTGTGTTCCCAAGCATCGGCGGACCGTTCAATCATGGCCACAGCAGCGTTGTCCTAAAATTGGCTGCGTGAGCCACAGGACGACGCAAAAAGTTGAAACGTACCCATTCGTCGTATTTGATGTAGAGGAACACGAGTTCTGGCCACATGTGCGCTTTCTCTGCCGCTTTGAGGACCTGGGTCGAAATGGTTATTTCAAAGTAAATGTTGCATAAGTCAATACGTACCTTGGGGATGTTGATACGAGAGACGTACACCTTCAGGTGCTCCATGACTATCCGACAGTCAATAAACACTGCAACAGAAAATTCCACGACATACGTTTGAAGGGCTGGTATTTGCTTAACAGGATCGCCATCTCGGTGAAGATGCCCATGTGCGCCCGCTCAAGACCCAAGCCGGCCTTCAAAAGAGCGATGACTTCTTCAAAGTGTCCGCGGCGCTCGTACAGTTGGACGATTGCTAACAACTCCTCGGCGTGGACGATGATATTCAACCCACAGATCTCCGCCTTGAAACAAAAGTCAGGAGATGGTAGAAAGGACTGGACTGAACGATGGTTCTTACTAGTGTGAAGTCGCCCTTCTCTATGCAAGCTGCATGAACCTGCTTCCACACTCTGCAACCGCGGTTACTCGATGACACGCTTCAAAATACAAATCACGTACTGTGTGTTCCCAGCTTTCCTGGCGCTGTCCACCGCGGCCTGGTTCTCTCCCAAGTAGATGAGCGTCGTCGCCAGCCGAGCCCAGTTCGAGATGCTGGAGAACAGCAGTTTCGCGGCCTGGTACAACTCGTCGTTGAAGCATTTCTCGCCAACCTCCAAGATGTCAGCGACGTTGGTCATCCCCAAAAAGTCCTCCATATCGTGCAGACGGTCGGTCTTGGCATACGCATACGCCAGCTCCGTGTCGATCTTGGGTTCCCGAAGCGACTTGCGTGCCATCTGGAGGAAGCGAACGAGGTCGTCTTGCTTGCCCGCACGAGTGGAGATCTCGATAACTTCCATGAAGTTCGAGGGATCCTCGGCCTTGATGTATGAGTCTAGGCAGTGAAGGTTGGACAATGAAGGGTGAAATTTAGCTGAATTGGCTTACCGATGGCGTCCTTGATGCGCAGGCCATCGAGCTGAGCCTTCGCAAGTCGACTCCACACCTCTGGCTTGTTGACCTTGTTGGCAAAATCCAGACCACGATCAATGGAGACGATGTGTTCGACGAGGACGTTGATGGCCAGCGCATGCTGTTCGTACTTCTTGTAGATGGTGAGGGCCTCCTCGTACAGCTCGTGCTCGGTCGCAATCTTGGCGATCTCGTTCGAATCGTAATTCTGTAGTTTGTTGATGTAGCCCACGACCTTGCCCTTGTCGGCGCGGATAGCCGTGAGCAACAAGAGATTCTGCAAGTTACGGTTGTCGCTGAAGGGGGATGGCTCGATGATGATTTTCTCCAGCAGCTCGATCAGCTCAATCGGAAGGTCGGCCTGAATAAAGGCTTTGACTGTGATTGAAACATCATCGGGGTCTGTGCATTCAGGGAGCGCGGTGGCGACGATCTAGTTCACTGTTTTCAGTGTGCCTGAAATTGAGGAATGAGGAACCTTACCTGATCAATCAGCTGGCGACGATGAAGATTGCCCCCGGCGAGAACTTGCGCCCAGAGATCTGGCTGGCGTCTCTTGACGAGATAACGAGCCTGCTGCTTGAACATCGAGTTCTCGTTGGTGATCGAGATGAGTTCATCGTCGCAGAACCCTTTAGCATAGGCAATGTATGCGAGGTAGGGATCGCGCTTCTCGCAGAACTTTCCGACCACCATGGGGTCGTACAACTACATCCTGGGATGAGCAACCAGCGACGAGCTAACAAAGAAAATGCATACGTTGTTATCCTTCAAGAATGCCTCAGGGTTGTTGTTACTGTCAATGTAGATCTTAGCAATAGCGTTAAAGACCGCAGTGTCCTGGCTTCCTGCTTGAACCCGAGCCTCGAGCCACGGCAGAATCAGTTTCAGCCTGTTGCGTTGCTCGACTTCGTGGACGAGCTCGTCGATGGGGAAGTTCCCAGTGACAGATGCGAGCAGGCTCTTGATGGTACCCTCGTCACAGTCAACGTCGAGCAGTCCACCAACGACCTGAGGTGTGCGAACAGAGTTGACCCGTTGGACATAGACCTCGATAAATTTCGTCAGGCCGTTCTGGTACAAGTAGAGGACCAGGTCGTGGACGAAATCGAAACGGTCGCAAACAATGATGAGAGGAAGCTGGTCCGCCAGTTTGGCCTCCTTGAGGAAGTTCTTGACCTTCTCGGGGTTGTAGTGGTTGCTTTCGCGGCAAATCCGCTCAACTTCGCGAATTTGGCCGGTACGTGTAGCGGCCTGGATGTACTTGAAATGAACTTCGGGATCTTCGCTGACATTGACCACAGAGCCGAGGTAGTAGTAAAGACCTATTAAACGAGTTAAAAGGCAGTAAATGGTGAGAAAAGTGATATGGACCTTCGAAACTCTTGAAACTCTCGAACATCTCGATGAGTTTGACCGGTCCAAGAATGTCCGAGTATTTGGTCGCAATCTGAATGACGACCTGCAGGTTTTGGCGGATATTGACTTTGAGCATTTCTTGCATGCATGCCATGGACTGCTCGGTGGTGAGATTGCTGAAATAGTTCACGAGCCACTATATCGCGATCAACCATAGTCCAGAGCGAATGTAGACGGAGACTAACCTCAGGCTGAAGGGCAGCGGTATGTACAATGGCTCGCTTGATATCAGCAAGATCCTCGTAGTGCTCCAGGGCCTATACAAAGGTCAAAACAAAATAGAAGCAATGGCAGAACAATTCGCACCCGCTGCAACAAACCAGCCTTTTCGCAAAGGTTGGCAATCCGAGGGCGGTCATAGTGCGTAAACATCTCATTCCCAAGGATGGCATCTGCGACTTGAGGAGCATGCACAAGGTTCATTTCGAGGAGACGCGTCTGGAGAGGACCCTGCTCGGGCCTGTTATCCTTCAGGGCATCCAGCAGGAACGACGTTGCGGGCTGAATCATGTTCTGAGACATGAAAACGTCGACAACCTGGAGGCAGAGGAAATACGATGAGGATTGCCAAAAAGGATACAATGAAAACGACCTACTCTCTCGACGTCGACAAGCGGGCCCGATTCATCATTGACGAGCTGAGCGGCGAACTCGGCTCCTTTCTCCGGATTCGTTCGCATGACGTGCTGCAACAACGCAAAGTAGTCTGGGCTGTACCCAACCTTCTTCGAATACAAGACGATCTTCTCCGTCTGACCAGTCTCCGCGAAACAAGCGATGACCTTGTTGGGGACGTTTGCCCTCAGGTACACACTGAGAGCAAGGGTCATGTCGTGAAGGCGGACAATATCACCAAGTTCTTCGCTGCATGTGAGCTGTGGCGACATTAGAACGTTCAGGAAGATCAGGTGAACAGAAACAAACCTTGTTTTCTTTGAGCCACTTCTCGAGCAGTTGCTTGCGATTCTGCGCAAGAACGGGACGGGCAAGCTCCAAAGATTCGAGATGATTCAGTTCGCCCTTCTCCAGTAATATCCCGAAGTATTGCAATATGGGCGAGAGACCACCAGGGGGCGCAGGGGCGCTTTTGAAAGCCTCGATGACTTGAACAGTCCGCAAAATGCCCTGAAACAATATTTAGTCGACGCGGGGCTGCATGCATGTAGATAACACACTCGGGGGGAGTTGGCGGCAATCTTGGCAGCTTCTCCGAACTGCCCGCTCTGGAAAAGTTGGTTGTATTGCTGGACGTACAGGTCATCCGCCCCGGGCAAATTTGCGCGGCTGGCCAACTTGAATGCAAGCTCAGTGTTATTGAGAACGGTTAAAATGTATGGGATGATCGTCTGCTCGTCGACGTTCACGCTGAGAACTTGGCCCTTCTTGTTGACACCGATGATGCCGTTGGTGGCCTCGTGTTCCGCAGTGACGAAGATGGTCTCCCCGGATATACGGTTCATGTACACGCAGGCCCCAGACTCCAGGTCGTACAGATGGATGAAACCATATTTCGTGACCAGATAAATAATGCCGTGCTTTTTCGAGACCTGCATTGCAACGGGGAAGTCGTTTGTGGCCTCTGGTGGGAAGTAGACATCAACGGCTTTCTTGACGAACGGAGGATCGGGAGCCTGGTGGTCAATTTCAACGACGTGGAGCTGGAAAATTCGGTCAGTTCAATAGTCAGCGGTAATATTTATGTTTCCCAGACTCACCTTCGCTCCAGTCGCAGTCCGAACCGAGAAAGTAAACAACTTTGTCGGTTTCTGGTACCCGTCCTGCTTAATCTCCGCAAAAGCAGCAGCGTGCCCTTCTATAGGTTGGCTGACGCCTCGCTCCCTGCTATACAGCTGCATGGCGCCCTTGACCTTGAACGCAGAAGGATTCGTCGTGTTGCCCGAAATGCCGACCAGGACCAGCCATTTCTCGTCCGGGGTAACACGGTAGTTGATGATCTGGGCACCAGCGAGGGTGGGGTGGCGGTCGAATATTTTCTGAGGCGGCGACGTCTGGTCGGCAATTGTCCAGTGGAAAACGGACGACTCGGTGACCATTCCTATCGTAGTCTCGGAGACCCATTTCCAGAAAACCACGTCGGCATCGTTGACGTGAGACTTGACCTTTTGTTTAGTGTCAATGTTGAATATTTGGAGAGTCCGTCCAGCTGCGCAAGCGCAGCGCAGGCAACGTCAGCAACAGCGAACGACACGACATGGGCCGGAAACACGGTACCTTTAAGGGCCAGAATCTTCTGGGTGGGGTGCATAATGGCGGACTCGGCGGAAATGGGTCTCCGCAGGACATTGTTGGCGTCGGCCAAGTCAATGATGACGACTTGGTTTTGCTCGCCAACCTTTTCGCGAACACATATGAAGTGGTCGGACTCAAGGGTCAAGGTCTGGGGACGCAGTCAACACGAAAGAGGGCGATTCAGCGCGTGAACGAAACGAACCTGAAATGATATGGAAGCGGGCTGAACGCCAACACTAGATAATTGGAGGTGCTCGCAGAACGCGATGGGTTTGGGAGGTTCCATGACTTGAGGGTAGGTTAGCTATGCAGAGGCAATAGAAAGAGTATAGAAACCTGGAAAGAAGGTGGGGGTGAATGTAAACGCCCGCTGAGGTGTTGCGGGGCGAAGAAATGCTGCGTTGGCCTGTTTGGCCCGATTGACTGGCGGGCTCGGATTAAAACGGTAATTATTCCGATTCTACCTCGCTTAGCGCTTTCTGCGTCCCCCAGGGTTATGTTTTGCTCACCATATCGTCCAGAAATTAGGTGGGACGCGGTGGACAGTATTAGCTCCAGACGAAGTGTGGCTAAGGTACATGCTGCATACACGCCTCTATACATCGATCGCGTACAAATAGGCTCCTTCCGAGTGATTATGATAGTACCTTACTCCTCTGCCAATGCAAGAGCTTGCTCGAGGTCCTCGTCGTCCAGGAGCACGCTCAGAGGTGGTGCGTTTCCGTAAAGAACCCGCTGCACAACGATGGCTGGTGCAGCGTGAATATTTCAGCCGATAGGATAATGAATGTAATGGCCCACCGAAATCTATGGACAGCTGGAACACTGCGCAGACCTTGAACTGGATCGGCGACCCCTGGAAGAAGAAATACGCAGTCCTGCCTAAATTAAGTCGAGAACCAAGTGAAGGAATGGTCGAGTTACTTGAAAGCATCGCCTCCGGCCCATCCAACTAACGTTGACATTCTGAAGCCATACAATGAACGTTGTTTATAATTGCTGCGGGTGGTCAGCATTGTACTTGATACATTCGTGATGCAAGACAGCACACCTGATCAATTGGGGGATGGGTAAAGTACTCTCTAGCCCCAAGGCTACAAAGCCCAGTATGGAGACGTAAGCTTCGAAGCGCCCGAGGATTAGGAATAGTATCGCTTGGAGCAGGCTGAAATGATGTTGAGAAAATATTAAATACGAGGACTGTGCGTACATTAAACCTGCCAAGAATTCGACGTGCTGGGTGTAAGTTGACCACTGCCAGAACGAAAAAGGCCGAGAGGAGCCTCCGAGATTTTCAGGACTTGTCCGAGGCTTGTAGAGGATGCAGATATACAAGAGGGCAAGCTGTACACTTGTATAAGAGCAGGGAAGAAAAGACGGTCGGATAGGTACCTGTGCCAATATCATGAAGATGGACTGGAATAATAAGGCAAGTTCGAAACGGTCCCTGGGGGGAATGAGACAGAAATTTCGAGGCGCTTGAGGTACGAGCTAACCCAAGCCAGAAGAAACATCTGGTAATGTTAGCTATCAGCCTTGTAACATGTTAGCTAAAGTGCAATTAGAAATGTGAATTGGACGAACAGTATTGCGCAAACGTCACGCGAGAAGCCTGTAGCGTCCCTTATTGAATTATAGGTTTGCGCGCGGACCAGGGATGCTCCAAGACCCACTTTTTTTTGACGATAGAGTATGCTTGATCTGCATAGACCTGGCAGAGAGTAGACACATATCAAGAGCTGAGACTCGTAGTCCGTTGGCAGAGCATTACCAGCGGAGGCCCTACAGCCATGCCGACGGAGGCAACAGTAGATATCCAGGAAGCCATATGAGTTCAAAATAAGACGAGCTTTCAAGCTGGCTTGGTTTTGGTTGGACGTTGCGGTGACAGACGTTCGCGCTCAAGTAGTCGAAGGCGTTGGTACACAGATAACAATAACAGTTGAAATCCAACGTTCAAGGGTTTCCGAAGCGTTCAAGCTCTCAAATTTGAGTGATATTCCGACTTTACACCGCTGGCATACTCTGTCAATTTTTGTTGTAATTTATGGCGCGCGACACGTACGGCCTTTGGACGCGACGCGATCGGAGCATGACCTCTGATCGACATCGGCGGCCACGTGAAACAGAAATAGCGCTTAATCTCATTCTTCCTGCCAGCTACTCTGCTTTAACCTTCCACAGTTCACGATGGCCTCTAACAAGTCCACCGACGAAGCTGAGATGAAGAAAGCTCTCGCTACCGGCGCAGTGAAAGAGCCAGCAGTCTCGGCGAGTGAGTTCGTCCAGTACAATGCGCAGAAGCGTGTTTGAACCGTTCTTCAAGTCCCTCCAATAGCATGCTATTGCATGGCTTCGATTATCATGACGGTCATAAACAAGGTAATTTCACTATGTAATCCGCTCAGTATCGTGGATTTAACACGGACCTCTAGTTTGTAGTATCCGGCGCAAACTTTTCGATGAACTTTTTATTGGTGGGCCGCAGACTCCGCACTCTTCCTAAGTGCTCTCCATAACGTCTCGCCAGCTCTGCATACAAAGCGCGGTATGCATCGCCTGCGTGGTGATCGTAAAGAAGGCCGGGATCATCACCTTCAGAGATTTCGACATGCAAGACGCAAAGGCCTGGTTCCCTATAAGCTTCATGCTCGTAACTGTCATTTACACCGGCTCTAAAAGTCTAGTATGTTTGCCTTCTTTTGCGGGACTTCTTCGTTGATATATGGATTGCAGCAATTTCTCAGCATTCCTGTGTATGAATCCCACCGCTGGATTTGCGGCGTTTCCTAACCGTGATACAGATATACTATCTTCAAAAACCTGACAATTATACTCATCGTAAGCCCCCCCCATGTTTGCTCCTTATCTTTTTCTTACGCAACAACAGGCGTACGGTGAAGTCTTTTGGTTTGGCGGTAGAGTGACTGGATTGACATTCATCGCGTTCATTTTCATGGTAACGATCTTGTAATTATTCTGGAATTTAAAACTGACAGTTCCCAGGTCGTTTCGTCTGTGATTGCGGCATGGTCAGACGTGAGCGGTGCTCTGGGAGACTCGATGCCCACAGGGAGCACCGGAACCAGCCCGGCGTCTCTCCATCATGTCGTGAAAGGCGTCGTCCAAAACTTGAACGTTGGGTATTTCTGGATGCTGGTGAACTGTCTCACCAGTGCGGCCTATGTGAGTATATTTATTGTCCACAACTACCAATTGGTTGACCCAGGCAGGTCCTCTCGATGCGTAAACGGATTAAAGTGACGGGATTCTCGGACTGGGACTCCATGTTTTACAACAATTTGCTGTGAGTCTACTTCAATCAACACTGGTCTCGCCTAACTTTCAACGTAGCTCGATTCCCGTTCTCGCTGTCTTTTCCTTCGTTGTGGAAGACTGGGGCTCGGAAAATCTAGCTCGTAATTTGTGAGCGGCCCTCCATGCAAAGCGTTCGTCCACGCAACAAGTATGTGCTCAACGACTCTGTTTGCAGCCCCCCACAAACGCGCCACGTCTTGCTGTCCGCCATTGCATTCTCCGGCGCAGCAGCGGTGGGCATCTCGTTCACCACAGCGTGGTGCATACGTACGACCAGCAGCACAACATACAGGTGCGTTTTCATTCCCTGGCATAGCTTCCGCACCCAATTTACAATTTGCGTCGTTCTCGTTCCAGTATGGTCGGCGCGCTCAACAAACTGCCAGTTGCCGCGTCAGGAATGCTATTCTTTGGAGATGCTGTTACATTTGGATCCGTCTCCGCTATCGGAGTGGGCTTCTTTGCTGGCCTCCTTTACGCTGTGGCGAAAAACAATCAGAAAAAGGCCGAGTCAAGGGCGCAGGGCGACACTATAATACCGCTAGTAAATCGAAACTAGATGCTAAGCATCGCTTGTATTTCATTAGAAAAGTTCATGGTCGCGCAAAACAAGTCTGAGGGGACACCCTGCAGCAGCAGCTCATCGATACATACTTTATGCTCTAACATAAATTAAAATTACTACTCGCTCTCCATTGTACAGAAACGCTCTCAACCGAACACACGGCCCACGCGGCTCACGCTCTGTTTGACCGCACCAGTGAGGAGCTGCCCGCCGATGCCTCCTAGGCCAAGGCCCCAGCCAGAGCTAACGACGCTGTCGGCCCACCGTTGTTTAGAGTCTCGGTCGCTAAAAACGAGTCGATAAATATTGCGCACAAACCGGAACAGGCAGACGCGTACGCATATGTGAATCCAACCGCGTTAGTCACGTTGAAGACCAGTGCGAGAATGACAATGGGCACAAAACTGACGTATGATTGCGAATTAGTCGTCGTGGGATTTAGGAAATGGATAGCGGAAAACCGACCTGAGTTTGAATCGTAGCAAAGACACGATGAAGAGCGCAACCCAGAGAATTGGGAACACGTAGATGGCAATCTGCCCTCGGAGTGTCAGAATAAGAAGACATGAAAGGTCTTGATATTTTATTTACCCAGAACATTCTGGGGATGGCCCACATTAATTAATACAAGCGCCACGGCGGGAAAGAGGAACGTACCTAGAGTCGATTGCATTGGCGGGGCGCGAAGGCTATGATAATAGGATTAAAACTGTGGGTTTTATAACGGATGCATCGACGCACATCTCTGCTTTCAAAGACCCAGTAGCTTTCGCCGTCCTCGTCGACCTGCAAACGTGCAATGCTCGATGGTGAGAGCGCACACATTAACTCCTCACATACCTGGTTCCAGAATCGTAAACCTACCAGCGTTCGACCGGCAACATTCTGACATGAAAAAATCAGACATGAACAGAGCTGTAAACAAGATGCTCACTCGGCAATTCCAGAAATCCATAGCTAGTAGAACAACCACACCGACGGTTGAAAGCACATAGTTATCTTCGCAACCGGTCAGTTTCGACGACTTTGAACCAAAATCTGGCCAACCCACCTGTCAGGAAGCCAGAAAACAGATACACTGGTTGTTTCTTAGCAGGACCGCGAGAATGCACGACACGAATATACCTGTGATCGCGGCAATGCGGAAGAAGAAGAGGAAGAAGAGCGCCAATGGATGCGAGGATTGACGAAATATTCCTGCTATGCCGGCCTCTGCGTCAGTCTGGGTCGTGGCCATCTGGTCTACGCGATTTGTGGGGGTGAGGACGACGGGGCGCGCATTATTCGCAGCTGGGGCCGAGCCTATGGGTCCTGCGACCTCGTCCGGTTCAATTTGGCCGTCTAGAAACGCGCTCATTGCTTCGTGTCGTGTGCGGACAAGCTGGGGTACTTTAGGGCAGGGTCGCTGCACCGCCACAAACAGTTATGTTCCAACGTTCTATGCCTTTCAAACGTTCGACCGCCATTCAGCCTACTTAAAGCTCAGAAGACGCTCTTTACTCTTTCTCCCATAATGCCGCCCTTGGAAACTAGCCCCCTCTTGAGCCGCCCGGTGAATAACGGTGTACGCCCCGACTCGGAGTCCTTCCCGAGCGTCTCGACGGCCCTGCTGCGTCTCGGCGACCGCGTCGATCGCATTCCCGTCGAAGAAGTCTGCCCCAGGAATGTTGCAGACATCTGCAGCGAAACCGCCTTCCGCCTTGTTGTTCTGCTCGAACTGAGAGCCCGGAAATTGAAACAGAAACCCAACTTGGATATCTGGAACCGTTGGTCGGAGAAGGAGACAAACGAAAATGACCTGCACCAATTGAATGAGCAGGTTTCCAGGACTTGGGTTCTGTTTCTTGACGAATATCGGGCTCCCCTGGAAATTGAACAAGTTCTTTGGACTTCGTTCCTCATCAGCGACGATTCAGCTCGTCGCGTCCGCGGTAAAGGCTCCTTATCTGCTCCGTCGAGGCATTGATTTACTAGAATCCAGTCGTCGATTTGTTAAATGTCGACTCTCCGAGCAATCTCATCTGCCACGACGTCGTTATTCTCAGCCTGGCAGACTTTTGGAAAAATGGGCGCTCTCGCACTGTGCCCTCCGACACGGGTTCTTCGAGCCAACTTGGCTTGCGCTATGAAGGACTGTGCACCCCTCGGTGAGCGGCTTCGATATTTCAGTTCATTCACCGACCCTTACGCATCTCTTAAGCGCCCTGCATTTCCTGGAACTTGCCACCCATCTGACTTATTTCGGACTCCTCGTCAGCTACGTGATGCACCCACCATTTGAGCCTATAATTTCCAAAACAACGCTCGAGTATGTTGGCGCGAGGGAGATCCTGCTTATTGTGTTCTCATCCTCCGTCCTGGTCCGCCCTTGGACTATCTTCACTGTTCCCTTTGCCATGACACTTTTACTATTTTTATTCTCCCTCCCTGCTGTCCCTTTTGCTACCAACGTATCGTTTAATTTCTTGCTTTTGGCCTTTGTCTTGTTCACTTGCCAGTTGCATTTCAGTTATCCTCCCAGTCCACTCTACTTGCTCAAAGTTGACCATACGTTGCCTTTTGCTCACTTTCTTGCTAACGGGTTTTATCGTATCATTCTCCCCTTCGTCCTTTTCTTCACCCCCGTATTTATTTTGGGCACCGCTTGGTTGTCGATGGCACTAGCCGACACCTTCTTAATTGACCCTGCATTCATCACATATCTCCCAACCCCCATGCAGACGCGCACCACTGTCCTTTTCGTGTTCTTCACCCTCCTCGTCGCCATATTTTGTTCGCTCTTCATCTTCCTCGTGCAGGGACGTCACCTGGACCCTGACCACTCTGGATGGGACGCGTATTCCTCGGCGGTGGGCCTGGCCGCGCGCGCATCTTTTGTGCAAACAGTCATCTCCTATTCCGCCCCGTACACGTTCCCGGCGCCTTTCAGCCTGTTGCAAGTGGTTTTAATCACTGGGCCTTCCTTCGTCTGTGGGCGCCTCGGATTCCAGCTATCCTTCGCACAGGCAGAGAAGATACTGTGGAGAATGACCGTCGGTCCGGTGGGACTCGTCTGTGCGTTAGTGGTGGCGTTGTTACCTTAAACCAGATAATATTCTACAGGTTCGTGTTTCCTTCCACCGCTTTTACCGTTGATAAATCAGCTCAACAGAGTGTTCCTATATATTCAGTAGTAGTTTATGTTTGTAGACGCTGTAGTGAAATTATGTCAAACGCGTATGTCCTTGTTTGAATGCAAGGCAACCACTTCAGTCAGCTCGTCCCGGCCTCCATGTTGGAAAAAGTAGGCATTCCGGCCGCCAACAACTCAAACTCTGTTGGCCCTTGCGTTGAATTCCCTACGTTGTACAGATAACATCACTGTGGTCCCCAAAACCTGAGCCCTCGTTTGACCCAACGAACCCGAAGCTCAACCCGTTGAATCCCCAGGGTCTAAAACCGTGCGGCGCTCTCCCTCTCTGTGGTTCCCCAGCCCTAAGCTTGCATCTTGCCTTCCAGATGCTGCGCGTGTCCCGAAACCAAATCCGCGCGAGACGACTGTTTCCTCAACGCATCGGCGTCCGAAGCCGATGACAAATGCAGGCAGCTGGTGGAGAGCCATGTCGCGTGTATGCGCAGTCTCGGATTCAAGCTTTAGAGCTTTAGAGGGTACAGATAAAATCCAGACCACTAGAAACATCTAATAATTATCCAAACTTTATTGAAAAAATTTCCCCCGCGGTGGGATTTGCTTTCGAGAATTTTACATGTCTAGTCAAACTACTGCTGCTCCGCCATCATCTCTTCCTGCGTCGGGCCGCCGCCGCCCTGTTCCCGATCTTTCCGTACCGCCTGCACAACATCATCTACTCGGAGAAGCATTCGGGCAGCCTACAACGCGGTCAACACTTGAAGATAGTTGGGCACGAAAGAGTTATATACCTCAATGGCGGTTTTGAAAGTCTGGATCTTGACGCTCGCCGACTCGTACAGGCCGTAGGTCTTCATGTCTACAATGTCGCCTGTCTCACCATTAATCCCCCAAGAGTTTTCGCCGTTGGCGTGTTTTGCCTGACCTCAGATCAGCACCCGAAGGATCAAACAAAGAAACACGCACCCTCAGCTCTGTTAGGACACGGATGACGTTCCCCCCACTGTTCTGAACCAGCGTCCGCGGAATCACCTCCATTGCGTCGGCCACCGCGCGGTACGGCCATCCCTCCACACCGACGATACTGCGGGCCTTCGCCTGCAGCCCTACGCTAATAGCCATCTCCGTCGCGCCGCCACCTGGTGCCAGCATCGGATTGAACACGACGTTGCGCGCAACGCTCATGGCGTCGGCTAAATTCCTGTCAATCTCGTTCAGGATATCCTTTGATGGACCGCGCAGCAGGATGGTGCAAGCTTTCGGCGTGCGGCATTCAGTAAGGAAGGAGAAGTATCTAACAAGTCGTCAATATTTTTTTTTAAAACGGTTTGAGAAAGAAGGATTTACTCGTCACCGATTTTATCGATATTAAAGAGACCGCACTGAGTGCCGACGTCTGCCTCCCGAAGGTCCTCGACACGGTTGACGATGGTCGCGCCGACAGCAAGAGCAATGCGATTGTTATCTGACTTGCGCACACGACGCAATGCTGAGACGTTGTGCTTCACCAGCAGATGTTGGGCCGTGTCTAGTGCCATTAGAAAAAAGCCGCAGTATACGTGAAACAACACTCACCCGAAATCCCTTTCTCTGTGATGACCAAGTCTGGCTTGAACTCTAATATCCGGGTGACGAGCAGCTTGACCTGCTCTTCCTCGATATCTTGTGCCCGCGCCCAGTCGCCCTCTTTCGAAAACTCCATGTTCGTCTGACTCTCCCCCTTTTTGTACTCTAGCGGACAGTCGAGCAGGATAATTCGCGGATTTGCGATTCGGCGGCGCATCTGCGGGTGCGTGATGTCTTTGTTGAGCATGACGCCACTCAGGACCGTGCTTTGCTCGATCTCGCCCCCGGGAACCTTTTCCACGCGCGCGTAGCGCTTGATGTCCACGGTCTTCATGCCATTGTCGTCCTGGGCGACGGTGCGGACCGCTTCGAGGGCCAGCTTACACATTAGGTCTGACCAGCGCATTACGAATTTAGTGCCGATGGAGGTCTTGATGAGAGCAAGCATTTCCTTGTCGTTGGTCGTGTCGATGGGGATGGATATGCGTTTAACGATCTCAAGGGCATCTTTGAGGGCTTTGTTGTACGCGGAGATGATGACGACGGGGTGGATGTCGCGTTCCAGTTGGGAGAGGGACTGGGCCAGAATTTCGCCGGCCAGGATAATGACACTCGTTGTGCCGTCGCCGCACTCTTCGTCTTGTGTCCGGCTCAGCTCGATCATATTTTTGGCGGCAGGATGAGCGACATCGATTTCGCGCAGAATAGCATTGCCGTCGTTGGTCAGTCTGAAAGTTCGCGAGTGAGTGCACAGACGAGATCGCGCTTAGAAGACGTGCAATATTCCACCCATGGGATCTAAAATCATCTTGAGCATGGCTTTTGGGCCGAGACATGTTCGGATGACATCCGCGACGGTCTACACGAATAATGAGGTCGTTGAACCACAGAAAACTTGAGGCGAACTTTAGCAGCGGTGATATTTGACATTTGGGCCTTCCGCCCGGACTGGCGGGCGGGCGCCGTGTCTATTCGCGAAGGAGATTATTCCTAGGCATTCCGAGTATAATAGGCCGTACTCATCACAAAAATGGGTGCCTGCGACATTGCAAAGGAAAAGTTCGCGAAAAGACGCGTTCACTTTGCGAATCACCTTCCAGCCAAACAACGTTATCCCTACTTAACGTCGACCTTAATTCTGCAAAGGCTGTTCAGAAGGAACTTGCTAGCGTTCACAGATGGTTTTCTTCTTCATTGTGTGTGTGTATCCACAGTCGACGGCTGAATGTCCATGTCTCGATCGTGTGGTTTAACCTCACAAGCGCCCAACACTTGGATGCTCCGAACTCGGACAGTTACCATGACTTCGCACAGCTGGCAAGACCTCACAGCTTTCACTCTTTATCTCTTCATGTCGTCGCCCTTGGCTCGCCAGCAGACGCGCGCAAGCATACTTAGTTGGTGGTCAGACAGCAACCCAAACCTGCAAGGCCCAACAATCAACATCCATACAGCGGCGAAGCCACTTTGTCGGTTTCTATATCATCGCCAAGCCTTAGACTTCATCAACCAGAACCGCGGCAGCCCCTTGTCTCCCACAATTTTAGAGACATACTCGTCCTATTTTCCGTATGATGATTTCTTGAGCTGAATGACTGATTCTGTAGGTGGGACTATGTCTCATGGTCCACCAAGGCCGTGATTTTGTCCGAGTTGGCCGGGCGAGCTCTCTTCTCTGAACGCGACGGGCGTGCGGTCGTCGACTCACCTGTTCTTCCTTGCATTTCGCAAATGCTTGAGGCATCAGACACTCAGACACGATGTGCTTCATGTCGGCTATTAGCGGCCCTGGCGCGGCGCACGTCCACTGCACCGGCCGTATTAGAGTTGAAACTTTGCGAGCGACTGGTATCCCTCTTACTTTGAGGTTGTCCCGTCTTTTTTACGCTGCTCTAACCTTCAATCAGCGACAAAAAGCCCGACATCGTCGCTGGTGCAACGCACGCTTTGTGTTGCATTGCCGAATCCGCAGACGGCGCACAGGCCGTTGTTGATGCCAAGGCGCTGGACCAAATCTTGAAGTTACTGGAACTACCAAACACATCGTTTCTATTTGGCATCCTGCAGTACCTCACCCGCCAGCCATCTTGACGCTAGAAACCTGCGAGCGACTTCTGTTCCTATTGTGAGGAGGTAGTTTTTTCTTTGAATGATCTTCTGATATTGAATTAGTGGCAAACACCCTGAATCTATTGAACGTGCAATACCGGTGCTACAGGACAATCCAAGGATCCGCGAACGGACTTGCCGACTAGTGGGAGATTCTGCTGGTGCTGAGTCCACTGCACGAGCCGTCTGGCAGCTGAGACTAAGTATACATGTCCGGCTGATGTCTCTCTTCAGGTGATTTTATTTCCATTCTCATTCGACGCGGCTCTCATTCGACGCGGCTCTCATCTGGACGCAGCGACGACGATTCGAACGTAATCCAAGCCGCCATGTTTGCATTTTCTCAAATCGCCCAAGGGGCAGACCGCGCGAAGGGCGTCGTTGGCGCAACAGGGAAGGCCGTCGTTGGCGCAATAGCACTGCGCGACGTCTTACAATCACTTGAATCACCGGACCCGCACGTTCGAACATGGGTTTGCGAGCTAATGGGAACACTCCCGGGATTACTCGAATCACCAGACCCGCACGTTCTAAGGTGGACTTGCGAGCTAATCGGAACACTGGTTTGCAAAGAGGCAGCCATCTCGGCCATCTTGGAGCTGAAACCGTGTGTGCGGCTGGTTTCCCTCTCGATGTGAGTTTCCTTTCTTTTCTATTGACGTAGGCTTCATCCTCACTCAGGGACGAGGATTTGATGGTGAACCAGGCGGCCACGTACGCATTATCTCAGATTGCCAGATGGGTAGACGGTGCGCGGGCCGTTGCCGAAGCGGAGGAACATTGGGGGCAAAGACACACCGCGAACAGCGAAATTTCAGACCACACGGTGAGTGCGTCTGGATACGGTAATTTCAGCGAAAACGCGCTGACTCCACAAATATCACCTTCAGCCAAACAACAGCCTTGAACTCAATGCGCTATAACGTTTTTAGCATAAACCCCAAAGAAATTGGTTGGCTTGGCCATCCTCGGGATTCTTGGGATCCCGCGTCGGGACGCACGACTTTGAAAACGCTGGGGCTACTCCTTTATGTTAATTGGATGGAACCGAGGCTCTTTTAAGGCTCTTTCAAGGGACTTGCCAGCGCGTTCAAAGTTTTCGTTTTCCATTTGAAAAATCGGGCCACATTACACGGTAGCCACCGATACTCTGGTAGCGCTGTGTGTTCCAATGCCGAACCTGAACAATTACCATGACTTTGCACAGCCGACAAGTGTCTCAAATCCGATGCCCAGACGGTGCGCAGGCTATTGTCGATGCAAAGGCGCTCGACCACATCTCTAAATTCCAAAAGTCACAGAGCTTGGGGGTGGTCCGGATTACAAGTATGCTATCCGAACACTTGGCGTTGCGCGACAAAGCCAGAGTTGTCGAACGTAGTCACGCTCCGGACTTTATCGAGTTTGCTACAACTTGTCTCTCACTCTGTCGAGCCAGCTGTGCGATAGTATCCGGCTCAGCTACACACACAAGGCCATAAGTCTGTACCTGACCTTGGCCTTTGAGCAAGTCGCGTGTTAAATTTGAGTGGAAACGGGAGGAATTGCGAAAATCCCCTGCCTACCTAATCTGCCTAGAGTAATATTAATCAAAGCGAGGTGAAAACCAGGCGCGAATGCTATTTGCGAGTGAAAATGCTCCGAACTTTGCAAAACGGACTTGCAAAATTTAAAGTTTATTCCTGTGGCTCGGCGAAGGTACTTTCATGCAAAGTCGTGAGCCATTTTCCTCATTAGCATACCGTTAGAATAAATAGTCAAGCAACACTCGTCTCTGTTCACTTTCGAAAGATGTACTTATATCATGGCGACGCCGCTATCACGATCATATCGCGGGAAGACCGAGCGGCAATACCGGGTAACGACCTGGACTTGGCAGGTACATACTCGGTGTCCATCCACGCCGACGGTTCATAAGCAAAAGAAATCCACGTCGTCGTCTAAGAGTAAAGTACATATCAATATCAGTTGTCGCATCACCTCGGCATCACTACAAAGGTATATCGGTCACCGGTGTCGTCGCGGGCACCAAACGAGCGGATTCGCATCGCATCATCCAAGGTAATGGTTCAGAACAACCGGACTACAGACAGCACCCCATCAAACGCCCCTCCTGAAACGCGTAACGCAACACGCCGCCGCCTTACATCTGGCAGAGCATGTAGATCAAGGACGAGCCCAGCACGCCGCCGGTGACGGCGATGACCCAGCCGATCGCCGTGGGGAAGACGGAGACGAAGGGGCCGTCCCATGGGAGGTCTGCGACCGAGAGCGCGAGCGGGGTCGCGAGCGGGGTGGTCGAGTTCGCGCAGTTTGCGGTCCATCCTAGAAGACGAAATAAATGAATGAGCGAATGCGAAGAGGAGAGGGGCAGGGATAGGGCGCACCGGCCAGCACTTGATTCGATCCGGCAAGAGCGGTGGGCGCGGGCTTGTTGGCGATGACCAGGGCGTTGAACATGCACGTCTCGCAGGCTCCCAGGGAGTTCGCCAGGTCCGCCGCACAGTAGCACGCAGTGAGGTTAGGCGTGGTGGACGCGCACGAATTGATGGCAGCCTGAGCCGTTGCACACCCAGGAGCGCACTAAGAAAAGATAGATGAGTTGTTGTCGAGAGAGCACCGATAGACGTAGCAGACGCACACTTGCGATGACGGGGAAGGAGGCAATGCTAAAGTTGAGGACCTGGGTGGCCTCTTTGATGATGGTGGCGTGCGGGCCAATGGCGACCGTGAAGTTGGTGGTGGGGGTCCCTTGAGCGAGGGCTACACGGACAGAATAAGACCCAGAAAAAGCGGGAAACGCGAGGAGGGCTTACCTCGGCCAGCGAGAGCGGTGAAGAGAACAGCAGAGACGACCTTGGAGAACATGATACTGTAAAAGAGTGCGAAAGGCCCTGCCAGAGGAAAGTAGTAGAAAGAGAGATGCGAATACCGTGTCACACACCGTGACACACCGTGCATACCAACCAAACGATGTACAGCCTCCGAGGTCAATAAAAGCCAATCCCTCGATATCATCGGAGATCCCGCTGCCGCAAAATGATTTCTGCACCAGCAGCAACATCAACATAATAGAGTCTACATAACTGTGTACAACCGTGTTATTACAACAATGGGTGGACGGATATATAGAGGGCATCAAGTCATAAAAGAAAAATAAGTAAGCCGTAAAGCCACAACAAGATACGAGAGCGAATTAGCACAACGAGGGGAGACGAATACATGGACAGAGATGGGGGAAAGAGATATAACCGCGCCTACTCGAACTCCTCGACCGCAGTATCTTCTGTGGTCAGGGCACGACGCGAGGGGCCGGGGGCGGCGTCTTCGCTGCCTGCGTCGTCATCCGTCTTGCTCACAGCAAGGAGTTCCTTGGCCCAGACGGCGGGTGCACCCTTGATGGCCTCTGCAAACGAGAATGCGAGGCCGACAGAGGCGTTGAGAACGCGCAGGCGCACACCCAGAGGGTCCTGCGCGTACACGGGGCCCGCGCCGGGGCCCGGGGTCGGCGCCGTCGCGGGGTTATACGCGAACTGGAGCGCGAGACGGATGATGGACGCCGTGAGCGGGTCGAATGGAACCGCGCGCGACGGTGTCGGCGTTGGCGTCGCAGGAGAGAAGGAGATGATGGTGCCGACGAGAGCGGGAAGGAGTAGTGTCGGGACGAACCAGTGTGTAAGTGTAGGCAAGAAGCCAGGGTAGGTGAGGGTGTATGTCGGGGGATATGGTATTCCGAAAGTCGTGCTGCCAAGGCTGACCTGCCGCGAGGTTAAGGTTAATCCAACTCCGACGCCGGACATGAAGCACGTACATCGTAAGTCTGCCACGGTATTATGGTGTACAGAATGAACAATAATTCCGCAACGGCGGTCAGGGACCAGATAGTGTGCGAATTTGAGAGAAACTAGGGGTGGTTGAATAGGTTGCTAGGGATTCGAAATTGAATGGACTTACCCCTCTGAACGCAATGAGACCCTCATTGGCTGAGCGCAGGGCTTCGCCTTCCTTAATGCGCTGAACGACAAGATTGACGTCGGGGCGGGAGAGCGGCAGATGGTCAATGATGCTCCGGTCATGGACGACCATGCTGGTGTCGGCGCTCTCAGGGAGCGGGGGGAGACTGCTGGGAGTCCCTGGGGAGAAGGGGTTTGACTTGAGATACATGGAAACGTCGCGGTTATCGTCTACTGGCGTTGATTCGCGTGGTAGCGGGCTCAATACAACGACCTTTCTGGATTCTATGCGCGAACTGCAGATGATGAGGGGCGAACTATAGCGGGGAATTGAGATACATACGCCGGGGGCTGAACGCTGCGTTTCCTACGGCCAAAAAGACCAGAAAAGACCGGGTCATCCTCGAGCTCGGACTGGTTGTTGTCGAGGTGCTTTTTTATGCGGTTTTGGAGGTCTTCTTTGGTTCCAGTAGATTGGATGTCGAGAGCTGAGGCCAATTGCTGGAGTTCGGCTTTCTTCTTGGGCTGCACGGAATGAAGGAAATGAAGGAGATGTAAAGATTAGATATCTTACTTGGAGAGCGCCGGAGAATGTTGCAGGGGCCATGATGGTTCAGTTTAAGGTGTCAACAAATGTCAAATAGGCGCGTACATCATGTGATTATGAGACGCGTGTGTTGGTCGAGGCCTGCAATTGTAAAAGATGGTAGACTCTCCAATAAATACTCATACTTGAGAACAGAGCCAGAAAAGTGGAAAGGATAGTATGTACACTTCTCAATAAATACTCATTCATCGTATACTTGATGTTTTGATCTACAAGCACTCATCTTGCCCGCAGCAGTCGACTGCTAGAGTCCTCCTGCAACACAACAATGCCTCAAGTCTTCAATATCGCCCAAACACCCATTACCTGCCACGCCTTCAGTGCAGACCGCAACCAAGTCGCACTCAGCCTCAACTCGAACGATGCCCAGATCCTTACGCGCCAGGGAGCCGCTTGGACCCCCACTGAGACTCTGTCCGAGGTAGGAGGGCATGTACTGCTAAACAGTCGACTCTAACACCCGACAGCATGATAAACTAATCACCTCCATCGACTGGGCGCCCAACTCGAACCGCATCGTCACCTGCTCGCAGGACAGAAATGCATACGTCTGGCAGCAGACTCCCGATCCCCAGACCGGCAAAGTCATCTGGAAGCCGACTCTTGTCCTACTCAGAATCAACAGGGCTGCCACTCACGTTAGGTGGAGCCCCAACGAGGATAAATTCGCTGTTGCTAGCGGTGCGCGGTAAGTCTTGTCTCTAGCGCAACAACCTTCACATCTCATTACAATCCGCAGCGCAATCGCCATCTGCTCATTCGACCCCGAGAACAACTGGTGGGTCTCTAAGCTCCTCAAGAAGCCCATCCGTTCGACGGTCTTGTCCGTGGACTGGCACCCAAATAACGTGCTACTGGCTGCTGGGAGCGCCGACATGAAGGCCCGCGTTTTCTCGGCCTACATCAAAGAAGTCGACGCCAAGTACGCCCCCCAAGTTTCCTTAATTTCCTTGCTAACATGATTTAAAGACCCAGCGCCACCGTCTGGGGATCCAAGCTGCCCTTCAACACCATTTGCGGTGAATACGCCAGCCCCGCTGGTGGCTGGGTTCACGCCGTAGGCTTCTCGCCCTCTGGCGACGTTCTCGCCTTTGCCAGTAAGCACACCCTTCTCTTCATCCATTCAAAATCTAACCCAGTCTGCAGGCCACGACAGCTCCATCAGCATCGTCTACCCCGGCGGCCCCACGATCTACAACATCCGCATCTCGTCCCTGCCCTTTGTCACATTGACTTGGACTGCCGAAGATACCGTCGTCGCCGCGGGACACGACTGCCAGCCCGTCGTCTTCTCTGGCTCCGAGGCGGGCTGGCAGGGCGTCGGCAGCCTCGACGACGGCTCGTCGGGCAAGGCCGCACCGCGCGCGGGCGGCGTGGGCCGCCTCAACTCGGTCGCCCTGTCCAAGTTCCGCGATGCGGACACCCGGGGGCACACGGGCGCGGGCGGCGCGGCGGGGGACACGAAGCTGCTGACGGTGCATCAGAACACAATCACGAGCGTGCGGGCGTATCAGGCGCAGGGCGGGCGCGTGAGTCAGATCAGCACGAGCGGCGTAGACGGGCACTTGGTCATTTGGGACGCGGACAACGTCAGTGCGAGCGGCGTGGCAGGCGCGATGGGCGCTCTGCGCATGTAGAGAATGTAGTACTTGAAAGTGTAGATGGATTGAATGAAGGATCGCAAAGCAGAATCATTGGAAAGTATCATTTGTTGCATCGACATTCTGCTGGTTTATGACTCCCCACACCGACGCCTTGAACTGGAGATACGAAAGAGATATGAGTGCCGAAAGTGCTCAGACACGCAAGACCACGCACCAGCGTCAAGATCAACCCCATCTTGTTCTCTACGGCGCGTAGACGCGCGAGGAGCCTCGTATCCGGCTGCTCTGTCAGATTGCGCGTCTTCTGCTTGAGCTGCGGGGCTCCGTTGCAGTGGAATCGCGTCAACCCGTGCCGAGACGCACCTGTTTGAGATTTTGCGCAAGCTTGGCGTATTCCCAAAGGACCTCAGCCTCGATTGGCGAGAGATTAGGATGGTTTATGTATGGATTCTCGGTGAACACATCGGGTGGTGGAGGACTGGACATCCACGCTATGTTACATGTAGGGAAGGAGCAAGACAGCAAAGGTCAACCTGAAGCCGTGATTCGCGGACCAAATAGCGCAACACCACTAGAAAGATTGCATATGTACAACGCCGTCCAAAAGTCTACGCGGCAGAAAGAAAAACGATCCCACTGGGGACGTAGAAATACAAGCTATATCCTCCCCAAAAGAAAACCCAGTAGAAAGCATCAAAACAGAGTGAGCAGAGCACAACGACAGCGAAATTACAACGGTCAGGCAAGTCCGGAGTCCCTTCGGAGCCTTTCACGAACAGCCTCGAGGATATGCCCGAGGTGGTTAAATCCACCTTCTCCCCAGTAAGTATCTGTCGGGTCGGCGTATATCAGCGGCGCTTCCCCTGTACCCAGTAGTAGAGTAAGCAAATCCGCGTGCTGCTGGAACTTGTACAAAATGACCTCCTCCATCTGCGAAGCGCATATCAATAAAAACCTATGTACTTATATAAAGAGAGAATCGTACGCATTGGAGATGAACGGTCATCCAGTCGGAGCGAACCGAGTTCGGATCCTGGCGCTCGAGCTGGGTGCTGAGCGCGCCTATCTGCGCGGGGTCGAAACAGGTACGGATGCGGTCTGCAAAGGCGGGGTTGTTGGGCATGAACTTCAATGCCTCGTGCAGGTGCATCGCGGTGGGGTACATGACTTCATTGTACATGATGCGGTGGGGAGAGTAGTTCAGGAAGGGGAAATACCGCAGCGTGTCACTGGAGAATCGAATCGGAGAATACATGGTAGAGCGATGCCCTTCGCTGCCTGCTTGTGATGGCGCAAATCGTGGGACCGGGGGATCATGCAGCATTACGGGTGGTGGGGGAACGCCAGCAGGGTCAACTCCCGCAGGTGCAGCACTAGAACCAGCAGGATTGGCAGGTGCCGGGGGCTGTCCGTTGATAAATACTGGTACAAAACGAACATCTTCCTCCTTCCTTCCGCGTCCTGTAAGTGCTCGAAGCAAGCCCCCGGTTCTGTTCCCACCACGTCGCCCAATGCTTGATGGTTGGGGAAGACCACCCTGTTGCGAGTAGGCAGCCGTGAGAAGTGCCGTTGTTTGTGGGAGGTTTAAAAGCGTGTTGTACGGCGATAGCTCGTACAGATCGCGCGGAGGTGTGGGAAGAGGATTTGCGAGCGGCGGTAGCGGTAGAGGTTGTTGCGAAGGAGGTGGGCCAAATACGGCGGGATTCGGAGAGGGAAGGGGTTGTAAGACCCTACGAGGCATGAGCAAGGAAATATGTATAAGAAAAACCCACGTGCATACCGAGCAATATCAGCGCGCTCCTGAGGAGGCGCTTGTGGTTGCGCTAATTCTTGCGGTGCCGCCTGTCGTTCCTGTTGCTGTGGTGGAAATGCACCTCCGGCAAAAGGAGTTGGTTGAGGTGGGACGACGGGGGAAACCTGAGGGGACGCAAAGCTTGTGAGTTGAGCACCGTCGCCTGGGATAAAAAGAGGGGTGGCGCGAACAGGCGGAGGAGGGACTACGGGCCGCATATTTTCTTGTTGTTGTGGCACCGCAGGTTCTGGCAGGGGTTATCAAGCAGCAGAATTCCACTATCCACGGCGCCACGCACGATGCGGTTGCACGGGCCCCATACCCGTATGCCCAGCATGCCAGCCTTGAACATAGGCCTGTGCAATTTTCTCCTGGGACGTGACGGAGCCTCGCTTGGATTTCCTTTTTTTCTTCTTGGTCGACGTGGTATTCTGTGTTTGCAGCTGAGGCGGCAGGTAATGTTGGGGATTTTGCCCATAAGGAACGTTGAAACCAGGAGTCAACAGAGGATACTGTCTGTGGCGCGACTTGGACGAGGACGATCCCATGGAGGATGGTGGGAGGACACGAGGCGTCCACGAGGTCCGGATAAGGTTAAATAACGCGTAAAATTGCCACTACAGGCGATATTTGAGGAGAAAACAAGCTCCAGAGCAGAGAGATATGTGGAAAGGACAAGATCCTTAGCCGACATATCATCAACCATATTTTCCCGATTTGGCGAGGTTGATGCTATGTTTTGAGCGTGATCGCTCACCGGATCTATGAGCCCAACCTCACAACCTGAAACTAGTATCCGCAGAATTATGGAATAGACCAGAAATACAAATGTGTTTTACGCCCTTCAAGGTTGCTGATCCCGCCAGTCCCCAGTCTTTTTCGCCTCCTCGATAGCAGGTGGCCCATCCTTCCGCTCGTCGAACTGATACATAGGAAAGTCCAACAACAGAGTCTTCTTCAGAATGGAGGGTAAGTTCTTATACAGTACTGGTGGGAGAGGAACCAAGATCGAGGTTCTGCGGAGGTGCGCCTTGTACTGTTCCCATATGACAGCATCGTCTGCGTGTGCCGTAGGGCCGTAACTCTTCAGATAAAACCGCTTTGCCTGGGGCTTTGTCGAAGTTGGTAGGCCGGACCCAAACATTAGGATGCTAAACAATCTTGAGTTAAGCGCACTGCGAAATGAAAGCGGGACGCACATGACTGTGAAGATGGGCGAAAGGATAGCAGCATATTGAGCAGAGCGCGAAGCAGACGACAAGGTTCCATTCGTGGTGGGCGAAAGACAGAGGATCCAAATGCCCCACCAACACATCATCCTGCGGGTATATTTCAGTCCTACGGAGACATGAACAATAGCTCTGCTCACTCTCCGAAGTACGGGGGATTCCGAGACCACGCCCAGAGTCCAGTCTGGATAAAAGATCAGGTTCGGCTTGAAAGATAGACGATCTGCATACGTTGATTGCCTTGTCTTTTGAAGTGGTCTTTGAAAACTTGTACAGGAACTGCAACCCACTTCAGCTTGAATGACGGGCTGGTTGTGGAGACATACCTTCTGCATGTCGGCGATGGCTTCAGTGAAAAGACCGAGCGCCCACAGCACTATGCCAGCGATATCGCGCGAGGTGCCAAAGGCAGGGTTGGATCCGCCATGCCCAACATCCGAGATGGCTGGGGAATTCAAAATTACAATGGGAAGTGATACGACCCAAACCTTGAGACAGATAAGCGGGCAGATGAAGATAAAAAAACAAAAGATTACCCATAGAATCTGGGCTAAAAGAAAACTGGTTCGTCAGTCCTCAATAATGCGGAAAGAGTCTAACCTATCCAGAAAGCTGTGATACGAGACTCTCAGAAAAAAGATGATTACCGAAGCTCAACAAAACCTACCGAGAAACTTGAAGAAATGTTTGCGAATCTCATCAAAGCGTCCATCATGTCCCGTCTTTATGACACGGAAGAGCAGGAAACCTGCGATTCTGACTGCCCAAATCATGACCAGAATGCTTGTTATCACATTGCGAGTGTGAAAGGTGTGTCCGCAAAGTAGAGTTACCAAGGCCAAGATGAAGAAGTTGGATCCCCCAGTGAAATCTGTGATTTTATCGAACTGGAGAGTGTAGGCAATGAAGAAACCGGTCAGCTGGTAGCCAGTGGTGATGAGTAGCGTGAAGGCGAGATAGTAGGGATCCAGGGCGTGAACCGGCATGTTTCGTCAACGAAAATGGAGGTGAACGGTCGCTCTCAGAGTGGTGGCAGTAGTCAAGAGCCGGCAGTCTCAGCTGGCAGTGGATCTCATCGTCAATGCAGTTTGATCTGGGGAGGCATCGACAACACAGCCACATTGGCGGCAGTTAAGATCAAATACGGTAATTTTCAAGTGTCACTTGAAAGTAGGTTGACCACGAGAGGGTCAACTGAGAGAGGCGGATTCAAAATGAACATTACACTCGCCCTGAACTATCAGCATTGGTGTCACTTCGGTTATCTCGGTAGCACTGTATCCGCGATTCTGTCACTGCCAACCTCAGTACTTCAAGTTATCTGTAGGACACAGGTATATTATAATTATTCCATCCGTTACACAATCACAATTGTTGAATTCTATTACAATGGGTAGCATTTACTAGGCCACATCCCGAACATTACTATGCACGAACAGGGTCGAGAACAGGTATTGAGAGAGCTGCGAATCATGCAAAGGAAGGTGTCGGAATCCACTTTGTAGGCTTGAGAGTGGGGTGATATAGCTGGCCAAAGGTTCAGCATCCGGTCTCTTGTCCTGCTTCACGATGAATTCGACCTGAAAAAACTGAGCAGCTACTGAGAAGGTCGTGAAAAAGACATACGAAAACGAGCTCTTGCATTCCCCCTATGCAGTCAAAGGGCAAGCAGAGCTCTTCTTGCCAAAGAGGGTTCCAACCGTTGTTCTTGACCACCGGGGTGGAAAAAGAGATTCTGCGCGCGGAGGTGCCTTCACCGCCGGTTGTGTCCGAGGGCGGAACGTGCTCGTAGCTTTTATTCGGGGGCAGGAAAGGTGAGCGAGACCAGGCAGGAATGTGCAATGCCACTTCAACGTATGGGTCTACAATCGACTTGTCCACGACCTCTTTTCCGGAGCTGTGCGTAGGACGCGGTAGCTGTTGCGCGGAGATAATCTAGTCACCCATAAGTTAATTGACATCGAAAATGGGAGATAGCGCACTGTAACATCGAAATAGTGATTGGTGTGCTTCCGAAGCTGCTCGAAACCCGAAGCCCGCAGTGCCGGCGGTTTCAGAACATACCCCTGGCGGCCACGCCTCAGGAACATTGCTTGGTTGAGTCTGTACCCCAGGTCCATCGTTTGGATATTCAAAGCGACCAGTTGACAGCCAGCCGCCCAGTATTGAAGCGGCTCGTAGTTAGTCGAGTTGACACGCGTACCCTTTGGATAGATTCGCACAACGTGCGTCTGTGTGTGGCGAATCAGATCCTCCAATCCAACGCCGCCTTTGATGTATTTGTTTGCGCTGTTCTCCGAGAGCGAAAAAACTTGCTCGACACCGTATTGCTGCGATGAATCTATCCCACGGCACTTGACGCCAACCGTATAAACCTTTACGAGACGATTTAGAGAAATGATATATCCTCTTTTGAGATGACTGACCAGGAGTGAGGCGAGCGCCATCGACATTCGAACTTTTTTCCCTTTGGCTTTCGGGTCTTCCGGGCCAGGCGCTGCAGAAGAGGAAACTTTGCCGCGCAGCTGTTTCCATTTAGACTTCAATGAGCTTATCTCGTGGCTGAGTTCTTCCATAACGAATTGCGCATCCGTTTCAGACTCGGATGATGAAGAGGCGACTTCTGCCTCAAGATGAGCTTGGTCGAGATGAGCTGCCTTGGCTGCAGCGGCCTCCGCTACCTTCTTGTGGGCTTTGATAGCGTTCAGCTCTGCGTCAACGAACAGATTTTTCGTCTTGACCATGATCCGTCCTCGGAGCTGTTCAGGGCTGGGCAACGCCGCGAGTTTAGGATGTTCATCGAGCGAAACCTTCACAAGAGTGGACCCGAAGGCTTTCGTCATGATGTCGACCAGCATATCCTGCTGCACCAATCCGCAGTGCACTTCGCAAGACAATACGATGGGATACGGAGACGAAACGAAAGCGTATTTTGCGATCGCTGAGCATATCTCTCTGACCGAGACCTCCGAAGTCAGGGTTTTCCCATGGTACACCATCGGCTCGTGTGGACCATCGTAGATATCCAATTCCACGCTGCGTGCTCCGCACAGCAACGCTCTGATGTAACCTTCGACGGTGCTGACGCCCATAAGTTGGTTTCCGACGAGGTATGTGTTGTGGGATGTGGAGATGAAATAGTCTGACATTGGTTGTGTCATGTCGTTTGATTCCGGATACGTCGGTGAATTATCTCGAGACATAAGGAACGAAGAAAAGTCGTCCAAGCTCATAGCACGAGAAGCCGGAGGATTGGGAGCAACGTCTGTGGGTGCGGGTATTATTGGAGTAACCGGAGGGATTGGCGGCGAAGTAGCGAGAGGAGCCGGCACATCTGCGGCAACCTGGGGCGCTGTCGAAGACGCAGCAGTAGGTGGGACAGGAAACACTGCAGCCACGACTGGAGGAAGGGAATCAACGGACGTTTTATCCGCCGAGGTTGCCCCTGGAGCGGGCGATGCGACGGAGGCCGCAGATGGTGGGATGTCAATAGTAGCGTATCTCTCGAAAACGGCCCTGAGTTCCGTCGGAGTGAGGGTTGACTGATGAAATGTCATCAGTCGACTTCTCAGGGAGGCGGAAATGTTACCTTTTGTGTTTCCTTCATGAATTTCACAAATACGGTAAATTCGAGGGTCTGTTCGCCGCAAATCCTCTTATACAGAGCCTCGAGCTCTGGTCTACGCTTCAAAAGCTTTACAAAGTGCTGGAATTCCTGAAAGGTCAGAGAGTTCTTTTGAGTGGTGTCCGCTTCCTGTTGTTGTATCTATGGTCAATGGGGATGTGGTGAGCACAGAGATCAACGCGCCTTGAACAGGCGTTCTAGTTCGCCCTTCGGAAAGTCGATGTTCAGTCGAACGCACACTGATTTGACCTCGTCCAGGTTGAGGGAGTTATGGCCCCCCGTGTCGGCGCCTTTCCAGTATTGTTTTTCCCAAACTGACTGCCTCAGCTCGCGGTTATCAAGATCGTGCATCAGCCCCGAGCGAATGGAATACAGCTTCCTGAGGCTGGTTTCCCACATGTTCTTCACATCTTTGGTCGGTGCAAGGACGTGGAGCGTCTTGTACGTGGCGTGCAGTACATATACAATGGTGATCCACTGAAAGGAGATTAGGGTCTATCCGTTCCTCGGGTAGTACTCTCACTCTGTCCACGGCATCACCAGTGAATCCAAATTGCGCGCAATAATATTCGGCGTCAGGCCCTGTGCGTATTTCTTTGACGGTCTCCAGCGGAACTTGGACAAGATTTAGAACGATTAAGCTGGGGAAAACGAAAACCAGGAACACACACCAACCCCATGTTTCCAAGAATCATACAAGATCTGGCCCTCCTCAGGATCCAAACGGAAAACAACCTTCTTCTGCGATTTCTCGGAGATCTTGAGGAGCTGAGTTCCCTGCTGTAGAAGGACCGGAACAGTGAAGTTCGCGTCTAGGGTGATCGTGGCCATAGGTTGTAATAGTACGGAGCAAAGAGATTTATTTTGGGACTTCTATGATCGTGAGCGGCTAGCATCGGTCCGGAGATAGGGGCGAAGCGAAAGGAAAAGAATATACGACCGATCACCACCAAGCGTCCACGGCTGTTGCGGATGGTTGCGAACGAGATGCGGATGTTGTGGATGACTTCAGCGCAGCGCTGAACCCGATAAATATTAATAGCGCGCTGTGTTCCATAGCTGAGTCGGGATGACTCGGAATGATACAGAAAATGACAGCCCACGATGTGTGGGCGTGCACCACAGCATTCAGTATACACGGTGAGCCATCCATCTTAAAAAGCCTTGGAAACCTCTCCTCAAGAAGAAACAGCATCATCACACACTGGCATGATCATGGAGACGCGACGCGACGCGCAGATGAAATCACGTGACCGAAACTCGCGCTCTCACTGACTGAGCGCAAGAAAGAATCATCCTCAAGGTAAACAATTATAATATATTTCGCGAATAGCGATTACACGGTCGAGCCCCATTTATTGTAATTTCTGTCACGAGAGTCGAGAGGGACCTGCAACCGCGTTCGCTGGGAACGTCGCGGCCTGAGCGTCCTCCATGACCACGTCGCCATCCTCTTCCTCCGACGGAATCAAGTACTCGATGTCCTCGAAAAGATGAGGAAACAAGATCTGAAGCATGTCTTCAACTCTGCGAAATGAATGGTCAAGCACTTAACAACGAAGATATCGGAAACTGATACGTACTTGAAGATGAAGTCACCTTTCTGCATCTTCTTGACTGGGGAGTCTATAAATTTCTTCTCCCCGTCGCCAGTGAGAGACAACGCATTCATGATTGACCCCACAGAGTTGTTTTTCGTATACAACGACGTGCCCTGTCAAGTTTCAGAGACTGAGGGCGCCGAGCCGTTCTCGCATACCTGACGGGCGGCCAAATCCAAAATGTTCTTTCAAGTCAATTAGCCACCAGACACACATCGGTGTCATTCAACGCACCTTCTCGATAGTATCTGTAAAGACGGATGTCCATTGAGTCTGAAGTCTCCAAGATTATGAAAGACGGATACCTTCCGCGTAGTAGCAATAAACTTCTGTCGGGCGCTTCTGTCCCATCCGGTCGATCCGCGCAATTGCTGCGTTGATTCGAGTTAGTTTGCGTTGAGGTTGCGTCTGAGGAACATCCTCGGGACGTTACCTTGAATTTCAAAGCCATGATGGACGACGCTCTCTAATAGAAATACACGGGAAGCACAAGTGATGTTCAATCCCGCGTTTTCTCTTTCGCTGCAGTCAAGAGTCAGCGTTCATCCCGTCGACGGTTAAGGTGATAGATACCCATGGAGGAGAAGGACATTGATGTCCTCCGACGAAGCGAATTGCTTGACGGCGGGTATACCCTTGCTTTTCTGGTCAATCCTCAGGCACAGTATTCCTGGGGAGCAGATCAGCGAAGGCAATAACCACACAAGTGCTCAGACCATTTTCTTGCAGCGCCCGTTCCACGACTAGTGAGTCAGGTCAAACTAGGAACCAATCAAAGGTTTAGCTCTTACTAAACAGACTGTCGGCCCACGCAGAGAAGACGATAATTTTCGCGCCTGGATCACTCTCACGGATGTACGAAAGATGGCGGACCTAGAAGGAATTGAAAACAAGTATTCGGAATCGAGCAGAACACGGACCAATGTCTGGATTTTGTTGCCATAATCACCGAAAGACGGGATGGCCTGAATTTCGCCGAAGATCTTTGGGTCTGAAGAATGGATCTGAGACTGCTTCGAAAGTGGCGGAATGACAGAAAATACCGATCATGTTGTAGTTTATTTTACGTCGAGATTTCGGGACAGGTTCAGGTTCGCCTTGCGGCTTGGGCGGGGCGGGTTGGTCCGCTACAATAAATCCTGGTCGCATTCGTATTAGCGTCAAGGAGAGTTAGAGTGAAGGAGTGGAGAAGCTCACGCTCAAGTTTCTGAGGATCAATAGCAACTCTACACACGGGACAAGTGTTGCCTTGCTTTTTGGCGACCCAGGCCTTCATACATTCCTGCAGAGCAGCGGCCATTAGTACCGGACGAAAATTCAAAAAGCATACCCACCTCACAAAACACATGAGCGCTTCAAATATCGTCAGTTCATTGTTTCGAACGATATTTTGACACATACCAATGAGTGATGAATCCTAGAGAAATGAAATGGATGAAGGGATAAGATGTATCATTGTATGACTTACCACGGATGAATTCACATTTACACAGAATGCACGTCTCGTCATCCTCGTCTCTCTCTCCACTGGCCTTATTTTTCGAGAGATGATCAAGGTACCTCTGCCTCGCCCGGTTGGTGTTGATCTGGTGGTCACACTCAGCAAGTTGGAACCAGATTGGAAAGTTCATATACCTTGGCGCCCAGATCCCTTTGACCCATTACGCATTCTTGAAGTGCGTCGGCAGCCGTACCCTCGAACTCGACGTCGGCCACAGCGTCCGATATTTCTTGCAACTGACGGAAGTATAGTATCCTCTGATTGAACGCCTTGCGGTAGAGGGCAAGATCCGCATCTAATTTATCCAGCACAGTTCCTGCAACCGCTTAGAAATTGAAAATGTGTTGCAACGCTGGGGATACCTTGTTCAGTGATGAGCTGTCGCAAATCTGCAATGGCAGCTTTCAGCATGGCTTTGTGCGGATCATCTTCTTTGTGTATTCTGGCTGCTTTGTTGGTCATGTCGACAACGATCTGTGCAGGAATTCGTCAATATGGTGGCGGGGACACTCGGACGCCTACAGTTTTGATAGCTTTCCCCTCCAGATCAGCGACCAGTCCTTTGCGCTTCGCGGAGAGCTCTAGGTGAAGCACTTGATGCTCAGGCTGCAATTCGATATGATCCACCCTCTCCATGGGCGGCGTATCCAAGGCCGCAGCCGCCTTTATCGCTGCCTTGGTGTGTCGGAGTTTCTTTTCTCTCTATGAAAGGATTTGAGAAGATTGCTGCTTTAAAACTCTCAGTGCACATACCGCGTCATGGGTTGCCAGTAAAGTTCGCTCTTTCAAAAGTGCTTCTCGTCGATCCGCAAGAAGAGAAGCATAATTCACCAAATATGTTTCAGCTTCTCCTTGGTCATCGAGAGTGCGCTGATATTCCTGTCCGTCAGCTTCTTCCCCGGGGGTCAGCGGTTGGGTAAGTAACTCCGTCAACCGCCCCCTCCATTCCCACAGAAGGGCCGCTTGCTCATTCAAGACGTTTTCGATAATTTCGTTGGCCTCTTCTTGCTAGCGGGAATTCAGAAAAAGTCGGTGAAGGTCTAATCCGGGCTCACGCATGCCACAGATTCTGCAATATCCTTTTGAGCTGCTTTTTGAAGGTCTTCAAACTGATAATCCAGGAATGTCGGATCGATTTGAAGTTCTTCTCCCATCAGTCCCTTAGATGTCACATCACGAGCAAGGAGACCCATCGAATCAATTGCTTGCGTTTCTGAAGCTATAATGCGATGTTCAGTAATACGACTCCGACACGTCGAGAACATTACTCTTTAGTATATCGCGGCGAATCTTTTCTGCTTCGGCATACGCTGCATCCTCGGCCGCCGACTGGGACGCGCCCAACATATGGTACGCATCTCCCAAAAGGAACTGGACTCGGTGCATAACAAGGTTGGCTTCTCGACGTCTTTTTTTGAGGGCTTCCCGTTTGGATCGATGTTCCTTGACAGCCGGGGTCTGAGCATTGTCGTCGTCCGACTCGTTGGACTCTATGTCTGACAGCGGAGACAGGGAGCGTTCTCGTTCCTTTCCCTTTCCTTTTGTGTCCGGGGATGGAATTGGATCCGTTTCCATCTCTTGAGCATCAGGAAGATTTTTATTAGCTTCATGGGTCGCAAGGGTCGATTCTATCTCTTCAATCAGCTGTTTGGCCTCTTTTTCGGCTAGAAGAAGAGTTTCGAGACAGCGCTGGTGACGAGATTTGTCGGCGCCGCCATGTTGGGCCTGCAATTGGGCCATCCGGATGAGACCTTGGACCTAACAAAGCACGTCAAGGATGTACTTGACGGCGGTAGAATCAGACAACTTGCTTTGCTCTTGAGATCATCCAAGACCGACATCCAATTCTCATCGCACATGGCCTGTTGATTGAAGCACTTATTACTGGAGTGAGAGAGGATTTTTAATCGAATACGGACCTGGAGGACTTGTTCCATACTCTTTAAGGCGCCCGGTTTGAACAGCTTGTTGCCTATTTGACCGATCTAGTGAGGCGTCAGGGATATTCGGGGATGTCGCGAGATCCAGCTACCTGGGGGTGGGTGCAAATTGCCCGGAGCTTCCGAAGGGAAGACCTCAGTAAAGCCCCATCGATTTCCTTATTTTCCTCGCCACGAACATCAACGCCACGGGCGTCAAGACCGAGTTCGAGGAGAATCGATTCAAAATTCTGATCATAAACCTATGGGCATGTTAGACAAGCACGAAAAGAAAGCCAGAAACCTACGTGTCGTTCGACGGGGCCCATCTCGATGCTAACAAGAAATCTTGTTTGCTGTGGGATTGTTAACTCGTTGGTCACACTCGCTTTTGTCGTTCTGTGATATCCGCATTAGGCGGGCAAGCGAACAGCGAATCGAACGCACCGAATCGCGATGGTCTGGAAAAAGGCGCTGAAGTGGTTGGAAAATCCGGGTATCGCCAGTCTGGCCCAGTGTCGAGACTGGGTACCAACGACATCATTTATGCGCAGGAACCTGACTGACAGTCAGGCTCTGCTATTGGGATTATGTGAGGAAGCATACCTGAGAACGTGCATCAGATCCGAAATCTGGGTTCGAGCAGGTGTCCCAGAGACTGCGAAGGATGCGAAACGCGGAACTATACAGTGTGAATGGGGCGACAAGAGATAGAAGGACAACACGAACTAAGCGACACCATGTCTCTGAGCAGAGGAGGACGGTTATAAAATGCAGACAAAAGAGACCAAGATCCACATACTCCACGTTTCCGCCGCCGACCATCTGAACTTCATCCATGACGACCCTATTCCATTCCACTAGAATCAAGGGGCTGCGTGGACGTTCGACGGTTGTGTAGACGACATCTTCTCGTCTTGGACGTTTGGGAGGAGCACGGGCGACGTTAAGATCCGTCTTCAACGTCTGATATGTGGTGATGACCTTTGCGCGAGAAGAATAAAAGTAAGATCCAGTCGAGTAGAACGACTGAAATAAACTAACCACGTCGAAACTGTGGACATATGAGCACCAGTCCAGGATTTCTCCGACATCCTCGTCGTCTTCGTCTTCGTCAAGGTCGATATCTTCATCCTCGCTGTCGGTCTTCTTCTTGCCCTTTCCGTTCTTTGTCTTTTTCCCCTTCCCCTTCCCTTTGGTTTTCGCTTTTTTGGCTTTGGATGCAGCCTGAACACGTCTTGCTCGCTCTTTTTCAATGTCGCTAGCGGTGAGGGGCACAACCACTTTGGTCCAACCCTCGTACACAAGGACTTTGAGCGAAGGAGCATGCAACTTCAATTCGTCGATCCACTGAGTCGCCAGAGAAGGTGGTGTGACTATAAGAGTAGTCTGTACAAGAAAGACGTGAAAATTTGAGACTTGGAGATAGTTAAAATCTACCTTGACCGCTTTAACCTCGACACCTGCCTCTGGATCCCACCGCTTGATCCCAGGATTTCTGGCGGCGGGAGCAGGGTTTAAAAGCAACAAAGAAATGATCTCCAGGGTCTTTCCAAGCCCAGGTTCTTCGGCCAGAATGGCTCCGGGCGGAGGAGGCTCGTCAGGGCAAGTGAGAGCTACCTCACCGGTTACTCGATGGATGAAGAAGACATTGCTTCTTTCCTCGATTCGTTCCCAAAACGAAAAATATTCACTGTCGGCGGATTTCTCGACGATTTCACCGTTGGGAGTGACCGTCTTGCCTTCTCGATCGATTAACCACGCGACGCTACGACGCTGGAAGGGGAGCAGCGTTGGAAGCAACGCCTCTGGCTGCATCGCTCGGTCTATAGCGGTATGCTGGACATGTGGTGCAGGACTAAGGATGGAGTAGAAGAATGGGATGTTCGTTACAGTCTCCGAATCGGGAAGGAGGGCGGGATCGGGATACAGAAATTGGAGGAGCCTGCGTTGGGGGTTCTCGAGTTTCAGCTTGGGGATGGGCTCGAACATTGGAGGAGTCAGCGAGACTGTGAGTTGTACTCGAAGGGAGAATGGGAAATGCTCTGCATCCTCCTCAGGTAGCATGACAAGTGTTACATGCCCCTTTATAGCGACGCGGCCAGCCTTTTGCAAGTCGCGGCATGCCATGAGAATGTCGTGATCTGGTCGCGTAAACCGCTCCGTGGTGATACCGAGTGACTCGAAGTTAAGTCCGTCTAAGAGTTTCGGAAGAAGCAATAACCACTGGGCATTGTCATTCCGTTTCTTGAGCACTTCGGAGACAACAACAAGGCGCTCGCGGTACTCGCCAAGGCAGATAGCCCCAAGATCAAATTCGCGCGATCCGCAGAGAAGTGCGAGCCTATTCTCCAAATTCTGCTCGTCTAAAACCCAGTCTTTGTGCGATTTTGCGGTGGCGAAATGTTTGGGCGGGTGGCCCTGAGGAATGGAGTTGTTGAAGCGCATTTCGAAGGTGTGCGAGAGGACTGTGATGCTTTCTGCAGGAACAGCGCCTTCGAATCGCACGTCATGTAATTCGGGGTATTCCATCTCTATCCATGCAGATTTCTGAGTTTCGTTGCCGGCCGATGAAGACGTTTTGACGCGCTTTTGCTTTTCCGCGGTCAATGGAGTGGCGGCGCGTTTTTTGCCCTTCCCTATGGGCTCGGACGCATCAGACGCGTTGGAAATGGGGATTTCCAGGAGAGAATCGAGTTCGGAAATATTTAGGGCTGGACGATAGCTGTAATCATCTGGGTTGTATGTCGGCAAACGAGGGAAATGTTGTCTTGGGAGCGCGCGGATTGATTCGCTATGCTGAGAAGTGGTTTCTCGCATTTTGTTAATCACCCTCTACACGCAGCAAACAAATTGCACCGCGCACGCGAGGGCCAATGCAAAAATTCGAAAGTCGATGGTGGTTAGGAGCAAGAGGGGTGATGGCTAGTCACGATCACGTGGCGATGTACTGTATACCTAATTGATGCCTAGTCATTATGTGTCGCATCTCGGGCCCGATTGCCCAGTTACAATGATCGCGTTACATCGATGAAGGAGTCGAAAAATTGCGAGCCGCTGCTTCCTATGCTGAAGGGGTGGTTCATTTCTACCACTCGTAGCTCAGGCCCGAATGCAACCGGAAAATGCGGACAAACAACATAGTAATTGACTGTGTACGTGTATTGAACCTTACAACGCAGAAATACTTACATCGATGCCTTTCCCCGTGGCTCGAAAGGCAGGAAGAGAGCCATGCAACCTGCGAAGATCGAGTGAACAGCGATCAAGCGGCTTGCCAGAACAACGCACCTGCGCCAATAATGAGAGCTCCCGAAATATAGACAGGCACAGCGGTGGCTAAATTCGCGTAAAGGGCAATCACTGGCGCCTACAAACAGATCAGTGCCCAATAGATGCACGGCGTCCAACTCAACGCACGATTACTCCAAATACCCGGGTTGCAGTGGAAACAAGTGCGTTTCCTGTTCCCCGGTGGAGGCCAGGGAAAATCTCCGGGGAGATTGCGTATAGAACGCCATACATGATCTGTCCTGGATTTAGAAGTCTTCGAGAGGCCAAGGTAGTCGTTCGTACATTACTGAAGAAAACGTAGCCACAATTCCACCCGAGTAGCTGCACAGAGCTTCGGGCGGTTGTGCTCGCGAAAAGAAAGGCTCCAGTTAGCCCTACATTTCGCGAGGGGTCGTTGAGTAATGTAACCTCTGGAAATAACAGTCTACTTGCCCGAGGAGATGGCCAGGGTCCCTTTGCGTCCGATGTAAGGAAGTTCGACAGCCCACCCGGCCAAAAAGGCTCCGGGAATGCTGATAACGCTGAGAATCACTTGCTGCAAAAACTGTGAGACAAAAGGGCTTGGAATGAACTGTCGGGGCCACCCACGTTGCGGTACGTGAGATACAAGGAACCGTCGTTGAATTGAGCGCCGCGACTCGCGAGCCTGAGAGCCTTCAGTCACTGCGAGGAACCAAGGGAAGAACGCGTACAGAAATGGGAGGAAGCTGTTGTACAGGGTTGATGCAAGTCCAATGATACCCCACAGAGCGATCAGCATGGACGTAGAGATTGCCATTTTGCGTGTCACAAAGAGCCCTTTGATGTGGACCAAAGTGAAGATAGACGTTTGGCTGCGCAAAGGCCGAGCTTCCAAGGGGGGTATCTCCTTTTCATTTGTACCTTTCTCTTCGACACCCGTTAAATCTTCTAGGCTCAGAGTGGTCGTGGTAGAATTGTAGGCAGCCATTTGGTGAATCACTTCGACAGCCCTTTCATCCATGCCGATTCCCACCAAAAAACGCGGGCTCTCCACAAGATCGAAGACGAAAAAGCGGATGGATGACAAGATCAGTGTCAACGCTCCGAGGGTGAAGAGTAGGTAGCGCCAGCCCATGTTATCAGATTTGGTGCAAGTCGCCGCAGAGGAAGAACACGAGAAATTGGCTATGAGAGGCCAGGCCAGCTGAAATGACAGATTATATGGAGATTTGAATTCATCGAGTTGTTCTGGCATACCAAACTGATGAGGAGCTGACCAAGACTCCACCACACTGACATGACGGTGAGCAGGTACTGATGAGAGGCGGGAACGAGATCAAGGAAGACAGCCGAGTCAATTGGGAGGTTCCCTACTCGAACATTAGCTCGCGAATCTTAGGTCTGTTCAAACAAACCTCCAACACCAACTCCAACAACCGCCAGCAAGGAGGCCAGGGTCAAAAAATTTGGCGAACCACCGGCAGCCAGCCCGAAGACACCAGCGATAAGGAGGGTCTGTCATGTAATGAGATGCAAGTACGACGGAGTGAATTGCACGCATACGAGGTTGAAAGACCATTTCCTGCCCCAAATGTCGGCGCCAAGGCCCCAAACGATAGCACCTACAAGCAACCCGACATTTCCAGCAAGGGTAAGGAATGGTCCATTGAATTCAAACTCGGCAATGACGGGGACGAGTATAAGACCAGTGATGAGCTGTATTTAGATTTAGTTCAGAGTGCTGATTGAGCTTCATCGACCTACAGGCCAGACGCTATCGCTGCAGAAACTATTTACTACGAGTATTGAGACCAGCGAAGAAAGGAACGTACGCAAACCAGCCAAAGCCAGCACAGATGAAGAGATAGTACTGGTAGCGGCCCATGCCAATGTCCTGAATAGCAGCGTTGATGCGTTTGGTTTTTGCATGGTAGATGAGGTTTTTGCCAAGGTCGGTGCTATCGAGCAAGTCGTCGCGGTGGGCCATGGAAGCGGGAGGAAAGCCTTGGAATTTCCATCTCCCGGATAACCGGAGCTGAGCACATCATGCATCAAGTTTTGTCTCCTTCCGTCTTGCCTAATGAGGTTGAAAATTCAGTCCGTACCGCCGCTGCCTGTGCTCAAGGTGTGGTTCACTCCCGGCGAGTGCCAGACGGTGGCCGATCTGAAGTCTTCCTTGGCCAGGGAGGTGTTCAAACAAAACGCGTCGCTTGAGCTTAGTTTGGAGGGATTCGATCTTCTCCAAGACAGTCTACTCCAGGACGTCCTACGCGATGGCGATCTGGTCTTGGTCAAGGCCGATACATCAACCGGTACGCGTTCTTTTTAGTTTCTTTGTCTTGGTTCCAACATCACAAAGTAGGCCAAAAGAGAAAAAGGAGCGCCAGTCCTATCCGCAAACGGACTCTTCCGCCGCCCACCACGCCTTGTTCATCTTCATCGTCTTCAGAGTCATCTACTTCATCGAGTTCTTCATCTGACTCTGACTCTGACTCTGAATCAGACTCTGAATCCGACTCTGAATCCTCTGGGTCGTCCATCGCTCCTCAAACTTTTGCTTCCCCAAAACGCGTTCCGCCGGCACAGGTTGCCAGTAAACCTTCCTCTCGTCCACCCACAACCAAACCTGTTCCTCCGGGCAAAGGAAAATCATCCACCCATTCACGAAACCAACGCCGGCGACTCAAAAAGCGGGCCGCTACTGAAGCTATTTTATCAACCGCTGCTCCCCTTCCCGACTTTGTTTCTGCCACCAATGCGACCCCAGTAGCGGAAATAGAAGTCGAGCGGCGGGCTAAAGCGAAAAAACACGGTCCCGCCCCAGACGTCGCGTCTGCGCTCAACAACGCGTTTGATGGGAATGAGACCTCAGGGCGGCTAGATCCTGGCGTGTTGGGTGCCTCTCCCATATCTGCCTCTCCGTCGACTCTGCACACCCCGCTGTATCCACTGAGCGAGGCGGAGGAGGCGCTCAGTGTGCAGATGATGTCATTTCTCCCAAAATCGAAGAACAAGAACAAAAGCCGCAGGGGCGCCCAGGAAATTGATCCCAGGAGTAGAAAAATCGTGTTTGGGACCCCGCCGCCATCCCAGATTTCTCTCCAGAATGGAGAAGAAGGCGAGGAGGCCCGGGCCCCGCGTCCGATGCTTATTCCCCCTTCTTCTCTACCCCCACACCTGATACCCAGCAACATGTTCATCACTTGCATCGATGTCGAGGAGGGTCTTAAGAAACCCAAGAGAAAAAAGCGTACAGTGGAAGGCGCGGAAAATTGGGTAATGGGCGAGCCGGGGGCTGAGAGTATCGTCCTAGATTATGGTGAGGAGGGAGATTCCAAACTGGCGGTCGAGGAGCCGTGTGCGAAACCCAGTTTGCTCCTCGCAGCGTTAGACTTGAACACAGCGCCTCTCATCATGTCGCATACCGAGCTTACAGAAGGGTGCATAATTGGATTCGAGGTGCGCTCTTTGAGGTCTCGGCGTCTCCCATTTATTGATTGTGCGTCCAGGGACAATTCCTCAACATGAAAACCTGGGGGCCTGAGTATGGCAAACGTTACGGACGCGTGCTGAGTTGGTCGGAGAATGCAATAACAATTCGGCCGCTGTTCGACGGCGAGGAGGAAATGGATGAAGAGGAGGAAAATTTGGATTGGAACGAGGTCCAAGGACAATGGAAGCTTTTACAATGGCCCTAGACAATTTATTGGATAGATTTGTTGGGTATTCGAACCTGGCCTTGTGATTGCTTGTTTGAAACAAAAGGCGTTGACTTGTTCTTCCTCAACCGCCCATCATGGTGAATTTCTATCTACTCTTTTGAGCGCGCACTAATGTCCTCTAGCCTCCTCCAAAATCAAAAGGTGGGAAGATGCTCAGTCTCATCAACTGGCGGCTGAAAGTGACGATGAACGACGGGCGCGCGTTGACTGGCCAAATGCTCGCCTTTGACCGGCACATGAATCTCGTTTTGGCCGATTGCGAGGAGTTTAGACGCGTGAGGCCCAAGAAAAAGCCGGGAGAGGAGCCGGCACCCGAGCAGGAGATGAAGAGAGCGCTAGGGCTCGTCATTTTACGTGGAGAGACAGTGGTGAGTCTGAGCGTCGAGGGGCCACCGCCGGTTGTGGACGACGACAAAAAGAACGCGGTGCGTACGGTTTCGTTGTTCGCTCGATATTCTCTCACTATTTGCTGTAGCTCCCTGTCGGTCCTGGACGTGGTATGCCTGCAGGTCGTGGTATGGGCATGATGCCTCCTAGTGCGTTGTTTCATACTGTATGATCATGTCGCTGACTCGACCTCTTCCTTACAGTGGGTATGCCTGGCATGGCGCGTCCCCCTATGCCTTTCCCGCCTCCAGGGATGCCCGGGCCCCCGCCTGGATTCCGGCCACCTGGTTTCCCGCCAGGCATGCCATTCCCGCCGCCCCAGGGCTTTGCGGGACCCCCGCCAGGGTGAGCTTTCCTGTAGGTCTTGTGGTTGTCTTAGTGGTACTGATGCCTGGGCAGCTTCCAACCTCCGCAGTAGAATGCGTAGTTCCGAATTTGTAACTTGCTGTTTAATGAAAGGCCGATTTGGCGCACATCTCGCTGTACTCATCAGTGGCTCGAACTCTGGAAAACTTGGCTCTGGCGAAATTGGCCACTATAAGTCTCCTGAATTCCTATACTTTGCCGCGTCGCTTATGATAGCGCGTCGAGTTGTCTAGGCTTCGTCTGTCCCGGTCGCATCCTAACTCGACTCTTCGACACATCTTCTGGTTCTGTTGTAGCAGTCTTTGATGAAGTCGACCCTGGTTCTCGAGATTTTAAACAGGTCGCCCACAGGGAATGCTGTTCGGTTAGACTGGGCGTATGCTGCGGCTGGGCAGATCTACTGGGGTCCGTACGCTTCGAACACCAGTCTCTTGATAAGAATCGGCTCTATTGTGCTCTGGGTCTCGTACCTACGATCGGATGCTGGTGGCATTGTATAGGCACGGCGGGGTCGTCGCCGTCTTGTCGTGCCGACACGATCTAAATCGATTGTACCGCGTTCCGCCTAGGTTGATGTATTTGCAGGCGTATATCGTTCTAATTCCTTTCCTGACGGCAGGTCATCGACGCGACACACGACGCATATCGATCCACGGGGAAAGTTGGGTGGGGGACCAGCAAGACGAAAATCCTTCATGGTCATTCCGCTCTTCGCCGAAAATTCCAAGCTATAGAGCGAGGCGCTACGACCTTGCTCCTTGATCCTACTGGGACACTTTACCATCAAAGTCGTGTTGCAAGAAGAAATCTTCGACAAGTGATGCCGAACTCACGTCAAGGTCTTGTTTCTTTTTCGACAAATCGAGTTTGAAACCGTTCCGCTAGGAATTAACGAGTAGACGCATGTTTCTGTCTGAAGTTTGTCGAGGGCTCGAACGGGCCTCTAAAGCCGCGACGTCGGGCTAACTTCTCGACTGTAATTCACCTAAAATTCCTAGGCGGTATCCGATCCGCCCGAATCCCACCGTTCTCTGGCTGGAAGTTGTCAGGGACTCACTTAATACCACCGGCAAAAAAAGACTTGGTAGCGACTACTCTGGGCTGCAGGTAAATAAACACGGGCCTCATAACCTGAATGGAGTTCGCGTTGTCCGTTCATCAAATGCGGAAATGTGTCAACCGAAATGAACTTGCGAAAGAAAGCTGAACGGGCATCAGGGAAGTACATGGCCGTCCGACCTGTTTCGAAACCCAAGATGTCAAAAGACATGGAAGACGCCTACTTGGGCTCGCTAGTCTGTGTGATCATTTTTTATTTCTCACCCGATGGCAAGCGAGCGACGCGGGACGCCACACCGTGTGGACAGGCAGACTTGGAACATGTCGTGAGGTGTCTGGATGAAGAATCAACCTACGACAGGGTTGTTTTGCGACAACAAATGTCGGTTCGATTTCGCAGAGCGGGATCACAAGGCAAGTCCGATCCAGACGGTACGCGTGTGCTGTCTGCAATGGTGAGCACCTACGATGGGGTTGTGTGCCGTCGTTTTTCGACATCAAATGTCTACGCTGGGCGATTCAGAGCGGGATCACAAGGCAAGTCCGATCCAGACGGTGCGCGTGTGCTATCTGCAATGGTGAACACCTACGACGGGGGCGCCGTCGTTTTTCGACAACAAATGTCGGTTTGATTACGCTGGGCGATTCACAGCGGGATCACAAGACAATGTCCGATCCAGACGGTGCGCGTGCTGTTGAACAATTCCAGCCTTCAGATTTCTTGCCCGACGCCTTCGTCTCTGTTTGGCAATACCAGGCGCGCCATTGGCCGCCATCATGCTTATTGAACCTTATTCGCCATTCCAACCTTCAAATTTCCCCGACTCTGACAATCGTCTCTTTTTTTGGGTTTCGAATTTGTGGATTTACGGAACGCTACGGTATAGATCAGTATGAATCCCGCCACTGCCCGCCTCTGCCAAGTGCTTACACACAATTCCAGCCTTCAAGTCTTTTTTCCCCGACGCTGTCCTCTCTATAGAAATAGGTACGGGATCGAATCAGGCTCAAGACGAGACAAGGATCGACGCTGCGGCTTGTGCCCGAAGGAGGTCGTTCGAGTTTAACTTCCGCACCTCGTTCAGCCCAGGCCTGCAGGATTTTCGCGATGAAGATTCTGATATTCTCCCGCGGCCGAGCAGAAAAGAAAAATTCCCAAAATTGACGGGATTGGATCAGGCGTTTGCCTGGCAAACTCCGCGAACAGCTAAACTTGTGAGGGATGAGCGAGCGATCAGGGCACTCTCCGGACGTCGTCTAACAATTCGCGAAGCCGCTAGGACTCGAGCGATACACCGCATTGACGCTTCTCCCCGGAAGAAGCCGCAGGACCCTGGATATTGGCGTCACAGCGCGTGAATTTCTGGCAAACCCCGTACTGGGCTGTACTTGGTACTTGCCATACACGGCGCTAATACATTCTAGGCAAATTCCGCGATCGAGTCAACCGCAAGCGTGGGGCGGTTGCCGACGGCGTTATTCTGTCGTTTTGCGGCATTGTGCTCGATCCTCAATCACACGAGGATCCCCACCCAGGAGGACATACAGATGGTGACTCTGAGGTGATTGCGCGGTATTTGGCGTCGACCGGTTGACGACTCATTGCGTTCCCACAGGATACAGGATGGACGACAGTTTGAGTCGATGGGTAGTGCGATTCGAATTCTCACTCCCACAGGAATAAGTATGTTATTGATCGTGTGCTTAATTGGTTGGGGGATAGCGCGGGCGACGTGCGTCAGCGTCTGCCCGGAAGATCCGCGTTGCATTGTTGCGAGCAGGCAACTAAGCTCAGCTAGAAGACGAAGACAAGTGCCGTGGGTGGGAGAAGAAGTTCCGCCCGACGTTAACATTGTTGTTCATCGTTGGTCGTTGGGGCGCCACTGTTGATGGATTCTTCGCGCCTGATGGGAGCGCGGGAAGACAGGCACGGTAAATCAGGAGAGGACCCACTGGCGACTCTCACGGCGGGGTCCATATGAGGATTTGCCGTTGGGCAAGGCATAGTGGAGTATATGCATTAACACAACGAATGCAATTGATCTGTGGCGGCGCCGCTGGCGCTCGCCGAGCTCATATGTCGCTCGCAGCAACACATACAAGAGGCTACTTTATATATATACGTACACACTCCACTCCGCATTCGAACACACCCCAATCACCAAGCACTTGGATCTGATTTCGTTATTACGTTATCACCAGCCACAGAATACTGCCACAGGTGATATGTTATTAGTGTGTCGATGGTACGGTACTTGCTGGGGCGGGCGCGGGTGCGTTGCCTTGGGCGTTTGTGCGCGCGGAAGCAACTGTCGAATTGGTTGTGTGGGCTCGAATTATAGATGGCTGCGTGTCAACGGCGCCGAAAAGAGCTAGCTTCGCGCTAGCCAGTCCCAGTCTGTCCGTCTCGGGGTGACGGGGCGCACACCAGGTGACTGCTACTTTGGCGTCGGGTACGCGGCGCTGGCCGAGTTGCGGCGACTCAAGAATTCGGGATTTTAATTGCAACGATTTTTGGCATTGTCAGAAACAAGTTGAACAACGTCGACGACAGCTCGGACGCGATTTGCCGCTCAAACGGGCAAACCCCGGCCAGGCACTTGGATTGCGACTGGTCAGCTGAGCTGAAACGGCTTATCTATGCTTCTTTAAGATCCTACCAAACTCCTGCCAATGGGCAGGCAGCTTCAAGACCTAAAAATTATGGGCACGGCAGGTCGTGCGACAGAGAGCAGATATATGCCTGAATACAAAGCTACGTACATTGCAATTGTACTGTTACAGACAATAAAGTACATGTGGACGTCTAGGGGTGATTGCAGCAAGCAGAGCAAATGACAGTGTGTGTGGGGGAATTTGGATGAGATGCAAGAGGAACGAGTGTTGATAGATATGCGAAGACGAAATGCAGAGAGAACGGTGTATAGGCGTGTGGTCATGCGGCCTTTTGGTTCGTGAGGGGGAACGCGAGACGTCTATGATGGATGGGGTGTCTCGGCAAGTCATGCAAGTGCGGGGGCGAGCTTGCGACCGCGTGGAGGGGGGAGTCGCTGTACGACGAATCGCGGAGCTGCGTTGGAGCTGCTCGCAGAGGGGGGCTCCTGCGCGACCCACCAGACGGGGGAGAGCTCGCCGTCGGACGTGGACTCGTCAGACGGGAGGAGCTTTGGGGGCGGAGGGGTGTGTGTTTTAGCAAACACGGTGAAGTTTGCGGTGGTCAGACGAGGCAGCTGGCTGCGCTGTCCGCCGGGTGCCCAGGAGCGGACAAGGCCGCCGAGGGAAGAAGAGGCGGTCGAACTCGCGACGAGAGACTCTGTCGCGGTGGGAGAAGTTCGTGCGGGTCGCGGGGGTGAGGAGTGGTGTCTGGAAGACACCGTAGAGTCCGAGGTAATACATGCAGTTGGGTACTGCGGGGTGAGAATGCGTTTGGATGGGGAGGTGTACGCGGCGCGTGATGGGGCTGCAGGCGGTGGTATGGGGTCTACACCCTGGGCCCAGAGGGAGACACGGAGCCAGGAAGAGTAGGCCGGAGGCTCGTCGTCGTAGTCATCGTCCGAGTCTGGTTCGACGACTGGGGGCACGGCGGCGAGATGGCAGTTGTCTGAGCAGTAGGAGGCGTCGTTGTCGAGGACGCGGCCGCAATGCATGCACTCGTCGAAACACCACTGAGCAGACATGATAGAAGTAGAGAACACAGAACGAGATCTGGGCCTTATAGCAAAGGCGAAGATCACACGCAAAATGGGGATACCCAAATCTGAGATTGGCCCCAAATCGGGACTCGTACATTTTTGGGTTGGTGCCACGCCTCTCACAAGTGATTCCAATGAGAATCTTCGCGGCAACACACGCGTGCGTTGCGACGTCTGAGCAAAGGATGCTTGAGAACAGTATGTATGCTTGAGAACCAGAACACAGAATACTCGAGCAAAACGGCGGACGAGCCTTCTCCTCGGGCCAGTAAGCGATACAAAAAAGCCTTCGTATCTCCGGTGCTCTACTGCTCCTTTTTCGTCGTCAACTTGTTCTTTTCCTCGGCCTCCTTCGCTTGTTCCTTTGCCTCTGTCCGTTTTGCATATTCCTGTCCCGCCTGCGTCATGTCAGCCTCCGCCGACACAAACCACACCCACGTCCACTCACCTGCAGCAAAAGAACCAGTCCGAGGCAACACATAACAATGATGTTGCCTGCTGAGAGCAATTGTAGCGCCTGGACCCGCTCAGACCGCGTCTCGTCCTCTAACGGAGTCACAATCGTCTTGAGCATCGGGATTATCACCGTCATGTACACCGCGAATCCAAACAAAACCGCCGCTGTCCCACGTCAGCTCCCGAGTCACTCGTCAGAGCCGCGAAGCAGGCCGAAGCCCTCACCAATAGATGATCCATCAAAGAACATCGCGCTGTCGTCCCAGTCGTGTAGCTTCGCGATCAGCCCCAGCAGCACCACCCCAATCAACGCATGCAGCAGTGCCTAATAGTCGACTTGGTCCGCGGGCTGGCCTGTGGTGCTCGAGACGGACGCACCTTGATCGCAGGCGGCGCATTGAAAAACGTAGCATAAAATTGGAACCCGTCTTCTATCGTGTCCTCCGTCAGCCCCATCCACAACACCCGGTGGTCGATATTCAGGCAGATGAACAGCACCCCCAAGAAGAAACACACTGGTCCCAGCACCGCTGCTTGTCGAAATCCCATGGTAGTTGAGAGAAAAAGCGATTAACAACTTTTTGATGCGCCATGATTCTAGGAACAACAACAGCAGATAAGATAAGATGTGCTACCAAATATTGTAAAACAGGGTATAAATGTACTGTACAACCAAAATACAGCGTTCATAATACATACTATGTTGCCGTCTCTGCTGTCGGCCGAGGCGATCCTGGTGGTCGCGGAGACATTGGCAGCCCCATCATCGTAGAGTACCGATTCCCCCGCGAGGACACCGACACATTCAGCCCTTTTGTCGACGCTGCCGAAGCTGCCTTTGTGGGTTTGGGTGTTTCTTGTGGCAACGAAGCAGCTCGCGATGGCGGTGGCGGTTGCTCGTGCTGCCCCGAAGACCCGGGCCCAGGGCTCGAGTTGGACGATTCCACAGTGGCGTTGTCCTCTGTCGTCTCGCTCTCGTATTGTACAGAGTCGTCGTCTGACGGCCCCTCTTCCGCCGCTGTAATGTAACCCATAAATAAAAAATCGAGATCCAAGCATTCCGTCCAACTCACCAGACAGCGTTCGTCCCGACAGTCCGAGCAGCTGATCGGCAGCGCCACTAGAATACTGACGACTGTTCCGACGTCTGTGCGTCTCTGAAGATCGGTCCGATCCCCCAGCGGGAGACGCCAGGCTCCCCTCCTTGTCCTTGGCGCCCTCTTCCGGCCCTTCCTCCCCGGTCTCCTCCCCGCCGTCAGAATTGTCCACATTGAACACCCGGTTGAACTCGCCGAGCATCAGACTGAACACTCCCGCCGGGATCCCCAGCGTCGGGCTGAACACAATCCCCACATTCCGCATCGTCATCTTGTTCACCGTTGCGTTCTGCACAATCAGAATGAGGTGCGCCGTCAGCGCGCGCAGCAAACTGTAATTGGCAATTGGCAGCGCCGCAATGAGCTGCGAGAGCTCCTTGATCCGCTCCTGCGGGTCCACAAAGTCTACACAACGTTGGCGTCACTAAATCAGCGCCGTATTGTCGCATTGCAATGCATATCACTCACCGATGACCGCCAGGAACCGAAGATGAAGGTTGTGCGTGAGGATGCTGGCAGGCAGTTCCCTCAGGAAACTCTTCAGAAGCCCTGCGATCGCGTGCGGGTCCCAGTATTCGTCGGAGCCTACAAGATCAATGTCCCCTTCTACAGAAACGGTTGAAAATCAGTACGTCCATCGCTCATATCGGCTCTTACCCATATTGAAACGGTCCTTGAGATTCTTGATCACGGCAGAGCTGCCACTCAACCGATAGATGCCTTCTTCCTGGTCCGCCTTCTTAGCTTCCAAATACTGGATGCAGCGGAACACGATAGCAGGCAGGTTGGCGATTTGCGCAACGTCCAGGGACTCCTCCAGTGTCACCCCAAACACCGCTCGAGGAACAAAGGTCATCACTGGCGTGTGCTTGTGGTCAGGCTTTTCGTCTGGAAAAAATGTTAGGTACAAAGATCGACAGACAGCGAAACACGTACTGCCGGTCCCAGACCGCCCAAAGCCGCCCCAGAAGCCACGGCTCTTGGCCTTTTCTCGCCGCTCGTTGGTGTTATTCGCCGCAGTAGCAGCGGACGCGTCAGAGGCGGGTGCGTCCTTCCCACCGAACTTGTATCCTGCGGGGATAGGCGCTCCACCCATTGGGCCCGAAATCTTGACTTTTGAATCCGGCGACGACGGCCTCTCCGAGGGCGAAGCAGCGCTTTGCTGGGGATGCGCAGGCGCAATCGGCGATGACACGACCGTGTTCAGCGTGGGCTGGAAGCCCTTCGCGGGGCCCTCCCGCGTCCGGTGTTGCTCGGGCGAGTGCGTGCGCCGGCTACGCCCCGGCGTCCCGTTCTGTTGCATGTCGGGGTAGTACCCTTGCTCCGAGTTTGCGCGCTGCGTGTTGGCGGCTTCTTGCGACGCCGCCGCGGCGAGCGGCGACGAGTCGGGCAGGCTCGACGGCTTCTGCTGTGTCTCCATGACACGCCGCGCGGCCTGTGAGTCGTTGAACCCGCCCGCACCGGGTGTGCGGTCCACGGGCGAGTAGTCGATCGATCGCGCGGGGCTCGTCGAGCGCGCGCCGCCGTGCGTGTCCGTGCTCGGCCGCGCGGCGCCATTCGTATAGGCAGCGCTCGCCGGCGCGCCGTACGACACGGGGTCCTCGCTGTACATGCCCGAGAAGTAGCGCACGAGGATCTCGACCCATGCGTCCCGGTCGGCGTCGCTCTCTGCGCACAGGACGTGCCGCGGGTGGTTCCCGCCTGGGCCCTTTTTCGCCTCAACGATGAGAAAGGCATGTCGGTACTCCTTCTCCTCGTCCGTCGTGGGCCGCTCCGTGCGCTGCTGGCGGCCGATTTGCGCCCCAGTCACGGTGATCGAGCCTAAATGCGCGCCGCCTCGCTGTAGAGTAGTTAGTTGGTATTTCGAGTAAACACCGCAAGAGAATAAAGCGCACGCAGTCGTAATACTCGAGCACGGGGCCTTGGAGCACAAAGAAGCGGGTCTTCCATCCGCCAAAGTTCTTGCCGCGCTTGGTTAGATAGCCCTCCTTGTGCCCCGCTTGCATGACGGGCTGCTTGTATTCGCGCACAATGTCGGATGTGAAGAACGCAATCACCTCGTCGTTGTTCTTGATGGGTAGATTGACGAGCGCTTGCAGGTACGTCTCGAGAATGGCCTGCGCGCGAGTTGAATTTCAAATTTCAAAAAGTGCAAGAACGACAAACCTTGCGCTGGTCGACCTTGGCCGGCGCGTGGTCCTTCCAGAGCTTGCCCTCGGGCAGGTTCGCCATCTTCTTACCCACAGTCTTGCCGACGCTATTCCGCACGCGCTGGTCGAGTGCGAGCACGTCCGAGTACATCTTCTCGACCTTCCACCCCTCCTTCTTGTTCCCCGGGTCGACATACACCACAAACGACAACACCTCCTTCCCCCGATCGTTGGGCCGGACGAATGAGTGCGACACGATCACGGTTGTGTATGGGAGATCCGAGGAGAGCAGCGGGAGCGCGCGGAAGGACGCGGGGACGGTGGCTGGCGCGGAGGGACGTACCGGCTGCAGCGGGCTGAGTGACTCGGAAGACGACGGCGCCTCGCGCGCGCGCATCTGCGCGTTGACGAGCGTCTCAGAGGACTGTGCGAACTGCTGCTGCTGGGGCTGCGCGCGGTTCGGCTGCAGCGGCGCGGACGAGTCGACGAGCGTGTCGCCAGACGTGCGGTACCCCTGGTCCTGCGGCTGCCATGGCTGCGACTGCTGCGGGTACATTTGCTGCATCTGCTGCTGCTGTTGCATCTGCTCGCGCGCCCGCTGTTGCTGCTGCTGCTGATGTTGCTGCTGGGCCTGCTGATATGCGAGCGCTTGTGCCTGAGTGTTGGCTGCCTGAGAATCCGGCGGTTGCCCGCCCAACGTCGGCGGCGGCAAGGGAAAGTCGGACGCGGCGGTCGGTTGTACCCGCCGCGGGGCGTACAGCGGTTGGATTGTGGGCATGGACTCGGGGACCTCGGCCCCACTGTCGTCGTCGCGGTCCTCCTCCTGATCGTCCGCCGGCTCATCGTCGTCTTCGTCGTCCGCCTCGTCCTCTTCGAGATCAAGGAACTGGTCGTGGCCCGAGGCGGACGGCTCACTTGGCGCGGTCGGGAGGACGCGCGGGGCAAAGGCGTCGACTTGCGGGCTCGGCACGGGCGTGGCCATGTTGGCAATGTACTGCCGGGCTTCGTCCGGGAGCGAGATGCGGGACTCGCGGGAGAGGGTTTGGGAACGGGCATCGTTAAGGAGGGCGAGGGCGTTGGGGGGTTGGAGGGCCGACGGGGACGGGGCCTCGACGGGGGTTTCGGGGGAGGTAGTTATCTGGGGTTGGGGATCCCGTTGCGGGTCGCGCTGGGTGATGGTCGCGGTGGACGGGTGGTGTGCATGGCCTTGCTCGCTGAAGCCCGCGGCAGTTTGGGGGGTGTAGAATGCGGTATTGGGAGTGGGGCTATATACAGCGGTCTGGGGCGTGGAAGCGAGGGGGGACGAGCGGTGGGGGTTGTTGTGGCTCTGGGCGGTGGTGGGGGTGCTGTCGTGGCGAACAACAAGGCGGGGGTTGTGGCTGAAGGGTGCGGTTTCAGAGGTGGCGGAAACGGCGCTGGCGGGGAGGGGGAGGCTTTCTGCGCGCGGGGGTACGAGCAGAGGCGCCAAGCTCGATTTTTGGCGCGGAGGTATCGAAGTGGAATTTGATTGGAAGGAAGGTGCGGACGCAAAGGCAGGTTGCGGCTGCTGGAAGGAGGATGCGGATTGCGGTGGGGCCTCGTGCTGGAGCTCTGGCTGGCGGTGTTCTCTCCGGGGCGTCTCTTTGCGGGCGTCAGGACATGGTAAACGGGGCAATACCAAACACGCACGAGTATCGTCTGTTGCGGTGGCGGGAGTGCGTGGTAACCGCGGAGAATCGACATAGTCTGCTGTGCCATTGGGAGAGCCATTCGGAGCGGTCTCCTTGCGCCGTCGGTCGGGCGAGCCGCCGACAATTGCGGTGAGCTTTGACTTGAAGCCATCGCGCTCGCCGCGGACGCGCTCGAGCTCCTTGAGGATCTGGTTGTACCCCGTGCGTTGCTTCTCGATGAGCTTCCAGAGCTGAGTGTTCTGGGAGCTGAGAACGTTCCGCTCCGAGACAGCCTGATCGAGTGCGGCGAGCTTTGGATCCTGGGCACCAGCGTGAGTGTTGAGGAGTGCGTCAAGAGTCAGTGCAGCAGTCGGCGCAGCAGGAGAGGCATTTGGCGGGAAGCTAGCAGAAGAGGCGGAGGACGAGGTAAGAGTTCGTTGATGGAGATGCGAGTTTTGGGAGAACGCCGGAGACGACGTGCTTGCGGGGGGAAAGGGATGGTTTGAGCGACTGGGCGTGGAGGACATTGGGCCTAGTCCAGCTATGATATCCTCACAATTATCCTCGCTCGATCTCGGAGGATATGGGGTATTCCAGGAGGAATAGCGTTTCACACTGATGCGACTGGTCACATCACACGTCCCAAGCACACGACGATTATGTTTCGTGGTTACATGAATATTATCCCCCCTTGCTTTTTTCCTGTGAAAAGTCGGGTATCTCGGTCAGTGCATTCAATCCAATATCCATTTTATGTGGTCCAAAGGTTGCGAGAAGTTGCGCAAAAGCCGCATGCGGCTTTCTTGAAATGTATAGAGCGCACCTCCGCATGCGGCTTTGCGCAACCTCTCTAATTACAAGACTGCACTTGTGACCACTACATAGAGAGCAACCAGTCAAAATGTATATAAGTCTTTACCTGGAAAAGTCTTCGCGTACACGGTCACGGTCTGCCATGTTTGCTCGCGCACTCATCCGCGCTCGTCTCCCGCGGTGCCTTGGCCCGTCGTTCACTCCGAAGCCCCACCAGCGTCTTCATTCAGATGCACGAATTCACCCAGAGCATGCGGTAATATCTTTTTAGTATACGTGTGGGCTGAAACTGGCTGAAACGACCTAGGTAATCTCAACATTTGATTTGTTCAGCATCGGTGTGGGCCCTTCGTCGTCCCACACAGTCGGGCCCATGCGCGCTGGCAAGATCTTCTGCGCAGGTATTAACTTAGACTTGTATTGCTCCCGCCCAGCTTCTCCCCATTCCCCCCGCAGATCTCAAAGAGCTTGACCTCCTCCACAAGGTACCCCGCAACAACTCCATCTTTTGCGTTGCTAACAATCACAGGTCCGGACAGTCAAGATCACCCTGTGCGTGCTTCCCTGTGCTTCCACCGTACGCGTATCATTGACGTCAAGGACGACAGCTATGGTTCGCTCGCCGCCACCGGTAAAGGGTAAGTACAGCGCGTCGCCCTCAAAAGTCTAGTACGCGATCTGATCCCGCCCGCCAGCCATCACACGCCTCAGGCCATTCTGCTTGGGCTCGAGGGCAGGTAAGCAAGCCCGTCGGAGCTCCGTCGGCTTTCTCTTGAGCATGCGTCTCCAGCGACCCAGAGACAATAGACACCGGCACCATCCCGTCCCGCTACGACACCATCGTCACCGCAAAGTCCCTCCTCCTCGCCGGCCACCACAGGTAAATTATTTGCGCTCGAGTGACGCATTTATAAAGTTGATGTCAAGAATCCACTATGACATGGACCGCGACATGCTCTGGCGTTGGGACCAGGTGCTCAAGACGCACCCCAACGGCATGCGCTTCAGCGTCTTTGGAGAAGACGGCGACCTCCTCGCGACGAACGAGTACTTTAGCGTCGGCGGTGGCTTCGTGGTCAACGACAAGACCAAGGTCGACGAGAATCTCTTCTATATGGGCGTCGACAAGAGGGCCGTGCATGCCGCGCGGCTCCATCAGGTACAGGCGCCCCCGGACGGCGAATCTAGCCCCGCCGCCGCCGTTCAATCCGAAGCCGCAGCAGCGCCTTCTTCGGCTGCACTGTCCGCGGAGGAGGCGGAGACGTCGTCGGAGCCGAAGCAAGACTTGCAGGACGGCCTGGAACCGGGGCCCGAAGTCATACCGTACCCTTTCTCGTCAGGAAATAGCTTGCTTGAGCTGACGAGAAAGCATAATGTACGCGCCGCCGTCTTTGTGTGCAGGCCAGAACCGTTGACAATCATCGTGGTTGGCGCAGATGACCATCGCACAGATCGTATGGGACAATGAGCGTTCATTTGGCTACTCGGACGCGGAGGTGCACGCCAAGATCTTGCGCATCTGGCAGGTAATGGACGAGTGTATCCGCATGGGCGTGTCGTCAAAGGAGACAACTTTACCAGGCCGCTTGCGGCTCCGCCGCAGGGCACCGATGCTTTATCGGAGACTAATGCGCGGGTCCGTAAAGGATCTTCTATTTCGTTTCTTCTGATGTGTAGCTGTAATAACAGCTTTTATCCTGGGATAGCATCGCCCTTGACGGGGCCCCGCATCACAGCGGGATCTTCGCAAGCTGAAATGATTGACGCCCCGCCGACACCGACCGCGGGGCTGCCCACACACTCCCAGGTCACGATCGACCCGGACACGCCCACGCGACTGCGCCCGTCGGCCCCGGTGTCGCGTCCCACGCGCGTCGTCGGGTCGTTCGAGCACGCCGTGCTGCCCATGCCTCCGGTGCGTAACCCCTTATCATCGTTTCTTTTTTCTCATCGTGTTTCCGACGTCTTTGGTCTTTCTACTTCCGATTTGACTTCATATTGACGGGTGCTGTATGTCAGAGGAAAACTGTCATTCCGGCCATGGACTTTTTGTCGTGTTACGCTATTGCTGTAAACGAAGTTAATGCGGGTGGCGGGTGGGTCTCTTTGTCTTTTTTTATCCATCGGTATCTACTCCTTTTTTCTTACGTTTGGTTCCTATATTCAGACGCATCGTGACATCACCCACCAATGGCGCGGCAGGGGTCATTCCTGCGGTACTCAAGTACATCCTGGAGGTACGAGAACGTCGATATGATAATGATAAATTGAATTTCGTGTCGCTCAATTTCTCCTAGTTTGTGAGCGACGATCCCGAGAAAAGCGTAATCACTTTCCTGTTGACCGCATCGGTGAGCCGTCGTGGCGCCCTCCACCATCAGCGCCCTTTCTTTCGTTACTTATGTTGTGCTTACTTGCAGGCTGTCGGCATGCTATTCAAACGTGGTAGCACCATCTCTGCGGCCGAGGGCGGGTGCCAGGCAGAAGTCGGCGGTATGTGTTCTGCATTTGCATTATGGTTATAATTAGATGGGATGCGCAAGAGCCGCATGGCGCACAAAGTCTTTCTGTGCGGCTTTTTTTTGCCCTGCTGCGGCAGTCTAGGCACCAATATGAACAGTTTTGGTGGCGACTAGAGGCAAAAGAGAGAGAAACTCCGCACGCGGCTTTGGGCATCCTGTCTATTTCTTCTTTTTTTTTCGTGTTCTGTTGCTTGACGGGAATACTAATGATGTAACGGGCTTACTGTAGTGGCGTGTTCGATGGCGAGCGCTGGTTTTGCGGCGTGTATGGGCGGTGCGCATCTCCGTTTGGTGAATTTCCTGTTCCTAACTACCGTACAGCGTCGCCCGAAACGGTATTGCAGGTGCCCACTTCCTGTCATCTGTCTGTGCCTCGTCGCTCATGCATCGTTGGTTTGTTTGCTTCCTAGGCTGCCGAAATTGGCATAGGTGCGTTTTATGGTTGTTCCGTCCGTTGAGCCACGGGGCGATTGACGCGGAATGTGGGCAGAGCACAATTTGGGCCTGACGTGCGATCCCATTGATGGGTTGGTCCAGGTGCCTTGCATTGAGCGAAACAGTCTCGGAGGTATGTGTTTTGTGGTGCATAATGATACAGACATACTAACTGCGCTCCGCGGATAGCTGTAAAAGCGGTCACGGCAGCGCAGCTATCGCTTGCGAGCGATGGGGTCTACAGCGTGACACTCGATGAGGCCATCGAGGCCATGAGGCTCACCGCAGCGGATATGAGTGTCAGTTTTCTTGTTTTTCTTTCGATTGATCTCAAAGTCATACTCACACGACTACGGCGTAGGTTAAATATAAGGAGACTTCGCTGTCCGTGAGTACCTTTCCGTTGCACACGACTGCTTCTCGGTTTTCTACTCACATGATCACGATCGCAGGGTTTGGCCGTAAGTCGTAATTTTGCGTTTTGGGGTGTATTCGTTCAATTTCTGAATCACATCTCCGCAGACGTCTGTGAAAATTCCACTAACTGTTCCGGCGTGTTAGATGATAGATAGATGCTTAGAACGTATTATGCTAGTTTGTGTGCTAATAGCTTTGCCGTAGATTTGTTTAGAGTAGATTCTGATTGTGGAGACACGAACGAGAATTTTGACAATGACGGCGCTAAATGAGTTGCAAATGTTCAAATGTGCGTTGGGTGCAAAAGGGATGCCTTTATCGTGGAATACGACATGAGATCGATCACCAAGGCTGCGTCCGTTGGGCACGAACAACACACATTGTTTTGTGGAGCCTGTGGCGTGCACTTGAACTCCATGGTGTTGTGGGTCCATGAGCGTCGACCATTGGACCCGCCACTGCTTGCCTCGTGGGCAGAGCACCAAGTACATACGCCAGCATCGGCTACGCAAAGTGAACCCCGATATCATGGAATGCAGACAACAGCCTGCACAAGAATTAGTCAAGGCCAAGCACTCTCAGGGCTGCGCACTTCAACAGGTCGTCGACGTCCATTTTTGCGGCGCGGTTTTCGCTGTTTCCCGTATCTGTAAGCACCTGTTCGATTTTGGCCTTCATGTCTACGTTATCTTCGACCATCTGCCTGCTGTCAGCGCGTGCGTGCCAGGAAGTATAATGAACGAACTTGATCAGTCTCGGCGCACCACGTTCGCCAATTCTTCTCGAGCATGTCGATGACGCCTTTGGCCATGAAGTTTCCGTGCACGGTCTTGTTTCGCCGGCTGAACAGGATGCGGCCGAGGCCGTCAAACTCTTCGAACTTGACCGGCGGCGGCGGGTCTTTGGGCACGACGCGCACGACGCTGCTCTCGACCATGGGCGCAGGACGGAAGTTGTTCTTGCCCACGTTCATGACGTGGTCCACCTTTGCGTACAGCTGGACGTTGGCGGATAGGCGCGACCAGAGCTCCGTCGCGGGTCGTGCGACAAGTCGCAGGGCGAATTCGCGTTGGAACATGAGGATGCATACACGGGGTAGAGGGCGATGCGACAGCAGCCGGAATATTAATGGGGACGAAATCTACGAGCAGGGTAAAACGAGGAAATAATCGAAGGGTTAGGCGGCGTACCTGATACGGCGTGTTGGAAATACAGACGTCAAAGTAGGGCAGTTCTGCTTTTACAAAATCCCCGATGATAATTTCGAGTTTTCGTTGTTCAGGCCTGTCGCGGATTCGTGTCAAAAATCAAATAAAACAGTGCGACCACGTACTTTCCCTGCACACGTTTTGTTAATTCAGCAGCCATGCGAGGGTCGAATTCAACGGCCGTGACTGCTCCATGGAATTAAGAGCCAGAGAAGCTGATAGTTATTCTGGCTGACCATGTTTCGCTTTCTCAAGAATCCGCATAGTGAGATTACCAGTTCCGGGCCCAACTTCTAGAACCTGGTCCGTTGGTCGCAAGTTGGCCTTGTCGACAATACTTTGAGGGATTCAAAGGTCTTTCAGCGAAGAGACGGCAAAACACAAACCCCTGCGCCACGAGCGGGTTTTTTAAAATGTGCTGGCCGAACTGCTCGGTTTTGAATATTGGATTGCGTCCTGCGGATGAAGAGGAAGGTTTGGCATCCTTGGATGAAGATGATTTTGCGGATGGCTGGTGCGCGCGCGAAAACTTGTCGGAAGTTGCTCGAGGCATTTTGATGGAGGAGGGCAAAAAGTCGCTGTCCAGATTGGGAAGCTGTCATCAGCCTGTCAATCGACGCGCCTCTTTCTTGGGCTGTCCTGCAAATCTCATTTTCTCCAGTGATGCCTCATAGAATTCTCGACGATCCAGGCATTCTCTCTCTCAATACCAACCTAACAAACCTTGCATTCTCCGTGGAGGTGGCATAAAATATTTAACGTCCGCTGTAAGTATTCATACATCTCGTTCTAGATCTACCCGACTACTTCCTCCATCCCACCCACCCCACAAGTGCCCCAAGCAACAGCAGCCCTCCCCACGCGCGCGCGTCGCGCCACCTTGCCTTGCCTGCTTTCCTCTCAGCTATTGTCCCCGTCGTCGAGTTCTCCGTCCCCCGCGCTTCCGTGGCTACCTTGACTTTCGGGGCCTCGGCCCACGCCGCACTTGCACCCGTAGGGTTAGAGTGAGGAATGGGGGCAGCCCCCGCTCCATCCCCGACCTCGACCTGCGCCACCCCGCCGAAAAAGTCCGTGATTCGCACCTCGTCAAGCGGACGCGGAAAGAGGTCCGACCGCACACCGGGGTCAGAGTGGATTTTCGCGGGGTCGTAGGAGGCGAACTGCGCGTACGTCAAGTTTAATATTGCATTGCTGTAAGGGAAAACGCACCAAATCCGCCATACTGTCATGGGACGTCTTGTTGATTTTCTCCATGTACTCGAGGATGTAATGCGTGAAGCGGTCGATAACGGAGATGCCCAGTTCCGGGTCGTTTTCGTACTGCCCGCGAATTATTAGTTGTATGATAAACGGAAAAGAAAGCGGCGAAGAGGAGGCGCGCACGGAATATGAGTTCTGGTCAAGCTGGGCAGACCCGGTGGCGAGGATATTGGGCGAGTAGAACTTGGAGTACATTGTGTTCGCCTGGCAGGTGTCGATCATGAACAAGATTTCGTTGTACCTGTGCGCGCCTGGTGAATAACTTTTCAAGGGAGGAGAACGCGCCGAACCTCTTCTTCTGCCACATCTGCTCAAACGCATCCGCGATATCAAACGCGCTGATCTCCTCATTGTCCTGGAACTTGAGGAACTCGTTCCCCCCGTGGCCAGTCATGTAGACAAAGATGTTCGAGCGCGCGTCGGTGAGGAGGCGCTTGGAGCGCGGGACGGAGGGTTCCATGCGGCCTGCCACACGTTAGGCTTGAAAATTATGCACAAAAAACGAGGTACCAGTTAAGACGCGAATAAAGTTCTCGACCGTCACCTCATACCCGCGGTAGTCGACCTCGATGTTGTCGCCGTACAGATCGAGCCCGCGGCCGGGGTTCGCATAAACGCTGCCCGGAAATCGGTTGCGCGCGTTGCATGCCGCGTCGTCTGCGAGCATGAGGATGATGTTCGAGTCGGGGATGCCGAGGCGCTTTACGGTGCGGTACCTAGTCCACTCAGTATTTTACGCCGACACTTGGAGAACAACGTACATCCCCAGCGCGTTCGCCATGTGCTATGTGTGTTCTTCAAGTGAAACGTACAGAAAATAAGGAACAGAACCTACCCTGTAATTGAACCAATACCGCGACGAGCACACCAGAACGGCCCAGTTATTCGTGTGGTTCGAGGTGCTCCCGCCCGGAGCGCCATTTTGTTTGAAAAAGTCGTCAACAATGTCCTCGTGCGACGGGGCCGCGCCTAGGACCAGGGTGCCCCAGGTCCAGCTGAGGAGGAACAGAACGAGGTGGCCGAAAGAGACAAGCATTACGTTTATGTAATCCCAAATGCTTCACGCTTGCTTTTCACCTCCATGGCCTCTGATTCGGAGCACCCGGGCTACGAGCAGCTTGTTCACGCCATTTCCTCCCTTTACTCTGCATGCGCTCCGCCGTTTCTGTATATCAACGATCCTGTTTCGCCTCGGACCGCTGCCCTGGTCGTGAATTCAGTCCTCGCATCCATCTCACGCTCCTCAGACGCGTCTTCTCGCGTATATCACGCTCAAGTCAATGGAGTGGCTTGTTTCAACCCCCGGATACTCTATGACACGGTTTTAAATCAGCTTGCGAATTGGCAAGTCGAATGGGCAAAAGGATGCACGAATTGGGGTGGCGAGAGATGGAACGAGAGTTTGGATGGCTTTTTCCATGGTCTCAAAGCAGTCCATTCTTTCCTGCGACTTGAAAATCCAACTGGCTCCAGCAAGGGCAAGGGCAAGCAGACCGGCTTTGCCGCCGACCCTGGGTGGCAGATTGTTATTGTCGTGGAGCGCCCAGAAAGGCTGGCAGAACAACTGCCAGATCTTCTCGTACCTCTGACTAGATTGTCAGAGTTGGTGAGTCCACTTTTGCCCCCGAGTTCATCCAATCAACATGCTTCCTCCCAAGACCCAACTTGAGCTGAGTGTAATTTTCGTCTCTGACGTGCCATGGGAAGACATACGGCCTCCGTTTGGAAGATCCCCGGATCCATATTATGTCGACGTCTTGCCACTCAGCAAAGAAGGTACACCACGATCCTTTTCAGCCCAACGAATTTTGCTCACCAGACGATAGCCCTACTCCGACGCCTCAACTCGGCTTTCCAGGCTACATCCTCTGCGCCAGAACACTCCGCAGCGGCAAATCCGCATCATCCCAGTTTACGGTCGCTTTACTCTCAATATGCCTCGGTTCTCCTCGATAGCTGCTCGTTGTACGTCCAAGATCCCAATGAGCTACAGTATATAGCCGCAGCGCGATGGCCCGGCTTCGTTAAGCCGATCTTGGACGCCCACAATAATCGCCCGCATGAAGACGTAGACATGGGCGACGGAAACGACGAATCTACGCTCAAACCGCCGTCCGAAGACGTCCGAATGCGTCTCATTCGAATATTCAAACCCTCCTTCAAAGGCGCGCTGGAGACGCTGTATCCGAGATTAAATCACGCCGCCCACTGGGCCGCGGCGAATGACCCAGAGCCAGATTTACTAGCAAAGCCGCCGAGTCAAACGCGGCCGCTGCTAGACGGCGAGGCGGACATTGACGATCGGCGAATCAGCGACTTGCCTCGCATGTCGAAATTCATCCTCGTCGCTGCGTATTTGGCCTCGACCAACCCTCATGTGTCCGACCTCAGGATGTTTGGGAGGGGGCTGGACGAGAAAAAACGGAAGCGCCGCGCTCACAAGCCCTCTGCAAAAGGCGGCACAGCGAAGGCGAGCACCGTACCTTCGACGTTCCATATTAATTGACGAGTAACTTCAATTCATTTTAGGCCCCACAGCGCGTTCTTGGTCCCAACCTGTTTCCTCTAGACCGCTTAATTGCCATCCTCGGTGCACTCCTGGAAGAAAACGACGTCGACCGGCGATTGCCCGCTCCAGAATATACCATTCCTGGAGAAGAGACTGACATGGAAATCGCCCGGGTCGGCGTATACAATGCTGTACGTCCTACGTTGCAACGGAATGAGAGTCCATCATGACCCCGCTTCAGATAATCGAGCTTTCTGATATTGGCCTTCTACATCGCACCTCGGCTTCGGACAAGTTGGATGGCCCACCGACTTTCAAGTGCGGTATATCGTACAGTACATCTTATGCTTTGGCGCAGCAGCTGGAGGTTCCGTTGAATGATTTGCTATGGGACCCTGCTTGATTTTTTATTTGCTATTCCGGTACTGCTGCTGTACGGCTGCGATTTCCAAAATATTGTAATAATTCGGTCATCTAACTCGCATCGAGTTCACTTTTCGCAACCGACTGGCATCCCAAGAGATGAAGATGGTTCTGCCCATCTTAAGTTGCTCGAAGATTTGGAAAAAGGAAAGTCACTGTCCAAACTCGCAATCTGTTGCAACGCGTTGTGGGCCTTTTCCATCTCGCGTATCGTTCTTCCGCTCTTTACGAGCCACCTGTCGGCGTCGCGTCCCGCATCAAATTTCGCCTCTTGCGCTTATTCTTCTCAATCCAGTACTCCGTCTCCATCTTCTTCAGCCTCTCTAGTCGCTCCCCCTCCAGATCCTTGCCATTCTCTCTCGCTAACCCCTTGCCTCCATCACGCAGCTTCACGCCCATGCGCCGCTTGACCATCCCGACGTACCCCACCTCGCCAACGCCGCGCACAATCCGATCTGCGCGCCGCTCCGCCGCCGTCATCCGCACAAGGACGTGCGCCGGCGGGCCCTTGCGCGCGCGCTCAATCGTGCAGCGCAATATCTCCCCGCGCCTTTCACGCATCCGCTCGCGCGTCTTGTTGGCGACTTTCTCGCGGCGCGCGGCGCGCAGCAGCTCCGCCAGTGCAGGCGACACGCTCGTCTTTAATCGCGCAATGTCGCGCATCAGCAGGATGTCCAGGCGCGCGCGCGCGTCCCTCAGAGGTCTCACTGTCAAGAAATGCGTCAGGCAGGATAAATAGACGATCAAATTAACGTACGCCATTCGTTCTCCGCGTCGCCGGAGTACACCTGCTCCAACGAGTGGTCACGCATGAAGCTCGCCTCAAAGGCCGCCTCCCGCTTGAGGTGGAAGATGTCCTCCGAGAGCTCCTGGTCGCGTGCCATGCGCCGGTCGCGGGTGCGCATGCGCGTGAAAATCATCCTGGAAATGACTTGCGGTTGCGGCTTCATGCGGGGCAGTGGAGGGTTAAACATGGTGGGCTTGAGGAGAGCGCCTGTTAAGATTGGCCGTGACCGGAGGCGCTCCTGCCATGCCTGTTTCGTGTCCTCAGGGAATATCCGAATGTAAGGTTTTGAAAAAAATGCATACTACTTCTGCACGGACAAGCCGCTTCCAATGCTCCTTCTCTACCTTGGCAGCGATGAGCCGCGAGTAACGAGCGAGAATAGCACGTTGTTTTTCGTCCCCTTCGGACGCCTTTTTGAATGCTTCAAGCCACTGCGCACAGCGCGTCAGCGAAGCCTAGTGCCCCTCATACGACAGTCGGACCTTGTATCCCTTGATCAACTGTAGCTTCGTCTTCTCGGTCCCAGTTGCATGTTGGTGTTTTCGAAAAAGATATTGCACGCGGGTACGGATCTACTCTTGAATGGGAGAGTGAAGGAAGGTATTGAATGAAAGGAAACACGGACATTGTCGTCTGGGGCATGTCGCAGGAGATTTCGATAGAGTGCGAGTGTTGGGATGCGGTGGATGGCAAGCTCAAAGAACGGCACGCGGGGGCGCACACGGCGCAGGGGAGAGACGAGACGTGCGAGATTGGCGCGAAAGGCGATCGAGCTCATGTAGTCGGGCACAGCCACATATATTTTGTTTCTGCCCACCATGTCTTCAACCCGCTTCGAGCCTTCAACCATAAAGAACAAAATAAAACGCGAGGAAATTACACGAAAAAGCAAAAAGGCAAAGGGCCAGGTCAAGCTTCAAAAACGTTTGGCTCAAGCAAAAGCGGAAGCGAACGACCCAGCCGCCAAAAAAGTTGGTCAACACTCGGGGCTCCGAGCAAATATCTGTATTCAACTCTCTTGTAGAAACGGCTGGCTGAAAATGTCCCCCGAACCCTCGACAACACTCGCGAATTCGATCCTTCTTTCCTCACCGCCGAGCCGTCTTCGTCGTCTGCACAAGAGGAAACCGCGCAAGACATCGCTGCTGACCCGTTTGCGTCCTACTTTTCGTCTACGGATGACCCGAGCGTCCCACCCAAAATTCTCATCACCACTTCGCCCAAGGCCACGAAAGCGACCTTTGACTTTTGCGATGAGCTTGTCGGCATCTTCCCTGGCGCGGAATTCATCCGCCGGAAAAAGGGGAAGGGGTTCGAGGTCGGGCGGATAGCAGGATGGGCCGCGGGACGGGGGTATAAGCACATGTGTGTCGTGAACGAGGACACCAAAAAACCTAGTGCGTCTGCTTTCTTTGACTTTTGACTTGTGTATTTTTCAACACGCTTCAGACGCCATAACTCTCATACACCTTCCCAACGGACCCACCGCGTATTTCAAACTGACTTCGGTCCAGTTAACGAAAGAGATCTACGTCAGTTTCTCGTCTGTGTGTTCTCAACTCAGGAAAGGCTAATGTGAAGTGCAGGGCCACGCGCGCGCGACACCACACGACCCCGAGCTCATCCTGAACAACTTCGTTACGCGTCTCGGACACGCCGTCGGCCGCATGTTCCAGACACTCTTCCCGCCCCTGCCTGAATTCCAAGGCCGTCAAGTCGTCACTCTGCACAACCAGCGCGATTTCCTGTTCTTCAGACGGCATCGGTGCGTCTTTGCACTTTATTTCTGTCCTCAGTCCACCTCATTGGCCGTAGATACGCGTTCCGCTCCACGGAAAAGGTCGCGCTGCAGGAAATCGGCCCGCGGTTCACTCTGAAACTGCGTTCGCTCCGGAAGGGTATCCCGGCAGTGCAGCGGTTCGGCGACGCCCCCAAGCCGCTGGTGTTCGATGTAGACAGCAAGGAGGAAGAGGAGCCCACTTTGGAGGAAGGGAAGACTGCTTCTCCGACGGAGAATGTGGAAGCGTCCGCATCTGCGCCCTCGCAGCCCGTCGTCCCTCCAGAGACGGACGAGTTTTTGTGGGAGTGGAAGGTTCGTATTCATTTTTCAACGCTACAAATCTTGAGACTGATGAAATTCCACACAGCCAGACCTCGAGACGACGAGAAGGACTTTCTTCTTGTAGCTTTTCCGTATCTGCTTACCGACCGTGTTTTTATTCCCATTGCTGCCAAGACAAAGAAATCGTGACCCATCGGCCACAACTTTCGCGAGTACACGAAGCTCAGATTTCCCTTGAGGACTCAGCAACTTGCGAACTGGATATGAAAGAGTTAATTGGCATCTAATACATTTGTTCTAATCGTCGTTATCCCAATTGCCTGACTGCTGCGGTATTTTCGGTCCGCCTGCGGGCTTGCTCATGATGATGCTGTCGACGCTGAGCACCGACACGGCAGCTTCGGTCGCGAGCCGGATTGCCCACGCCTTCGAAGCCAGCGAATCGTATATTTTGGTCGCTGACGCGTCCAGAGTTCCATCATCGTTGTCCTTCTGTGAAAGGTATTTAATTACTAAGAAGACCGAGAAAAGAACGGAACCAACCTCCACATCAACACCCCATGCCTCGCCACCAGCAGCTTCGTGCTTCGCCCACAGCCGGCTCACGACTTCATTCCCCTCCGAGCCGCCCATCGCGTTCTCGGCCAATGTTCTCGGCACGCACTCCAGCGCGCTCGCGAACCGCCTCACGCCGTGCTGCGGCAGGCCCTTGAGCCCCGCGCCGTAATTCTCCACCCGCCGAGCGAGTTCGATCTCGACTGCGCCCGCGCCAGGCACCATCCGCCCGTCCTTGATCAGCCCTTTGAGGACGTTCACGCCGTCGTCGACCGCCCGCTCGAGGTCGTCGAGGCTGTTCGCAGTCGCGCCGCGCAGCACTATCGTGGCAGTCTTGGTGCGGTCGCCCTTGCTCGTTGGGTCGAAGCCGTCGTCGCCGTCGACGAGTTGGCGGAGGACGGTGACGCGGTCGCCGCCGATCTCGATTGTCTCGAAGATGTCGACGTAGCCCATTTCCTCCGGCGTCGGGGGGCCCATGCGCGCGAGCGGAGTCGCGTTCACGACGCGGCACAGTCGCCGGAGCTCGAATTTGGAAAGGACCTTGAGGACGGCGATGTTGTGGCGGTTGAGGTAGTGTAGGGTTAGGTCGCCCATGGACGAGCCTCCGATCACGACAGAGACGCCTGAGGCAGCGATTTGTGCGATGATCTGCGCGCATCCGAGTGAGAGGAATTAATGGATGATGGACGAAGCGCACCATCTCGAGCTGTTTTTCTTCACCCGACGTAAAGTTAAGCATCTCTTCGGCGTTTTTGATGAGCACCGTCCCCTTGGTCTCCGTCTGGGCAACATCCAGAGCCGAGGTGAAGACGGCCACCTTGGCCTTTTTGGCTTGTTTGACGGAGCCTGGAGATAGACGCGTAAACGACGAAATAAATGAACAGAGGCGCGTGCTCACCCTCCGGTTCGCGGCCAAACACCATCCCCTGCACGACACGGCTGTTTGCCAGACTGCCGCCCATTATCTTGACGACGCGGACGTTGTCCACGTTGAAGTTTCGTGGGTTGGTGGGCATGACGGCGAGCGCAGCCTCCGCGATGAGGACGGCCAGCGGGTCCTCGAGCCCGTACTGTTTTGAGGCGAGTGCGGGTTTTAGGGCAGCCGCGAGCGTGGATGGCGTCATGGGCGTCGGGAGACTGAAGGTAGACAGGGCTATATCGCGGCCGATTAGGATCAGTAGCGAAATATCGAGATCGGCGCGTACTTTCGAGTTCTGCGAGGGCCTTTGTGCATGCGAGCTCATAGCCGGGGATGATGTCTGTGGGCTTGAGGCCCATGATGAGGAGATTCTCGGCTTTTTTGAGCAGTTCGCCGCCGAGGATGATTACGAGGTTAGTAGAGTCGCCCATCTCAGCCTCTTGTGCCTGCGAGGCCATTACGAGCAGCTTGGCCGCGGGGTGGACCACCTCGATCTCGCGGATGATCGTCGCCGCGTCCGAGGTCACAAAGAGCTTCCCGAGATGATTTATTATGAGTTTATTCCGGCCTGGTTTCGCGCATTAGAGGCGACAGTTGAAGACGGAATGTTTTACCGTTTGGCCCGAAACTTGAGCGGACGAGGTCAGAGAGTTCCACGACGGCCTCGATGTTGCGCAGAATGGCCTCGTCGAGTCCTTGCAGATGTTTGTACCCATCTTTGAAGATTGGGAGATTGTTGTTTTTGGGGACCTTGAGGGACATGGCGCGCGCGAGGGGTACACCCTACAGTACCAGGGAACTCGGTTGAATGAAGAAGAACACGAGCGCGAGGATGCAAACGAGATGGCGGTCAAGAGAGACGCGTCTTTTCAAAACTGGCACAGCCACACCTGTCGTTCAGACTTTTTCCGTCCACCACCATGCATCTCATGTACACCATGGACGAGGCGGGCAATAGAGTCTACACACTCAAAGTAATCTCCTCAGAAATAGGAAGGGGCCCACTGATATTCATTTTATCCACAGAAAGTAACAGACTCTGGCCGCATAACCAAATCTGCGCACCCTGGTGCTTTTCCGCGTTGTTTTCTGCTTAATGGCGGCTCTCTGACTATGTGCAGCGCGTTTCTCGCCCGACGACAAGTTCTCGCGCCATCGTGTGACGATTAAAAAGCGCTACAATGTGCTGCTCACCCAGCTCCCTGCGAAGCCAATGTGAAGTCCGCGACCATGTGTAATATATAATAGAGACAGAGATGTGGCAGTAATTTGGCGAGTACAAAATGCGAGTACGGATTGTAACAGTGACACCCACTGCTTGTTCCCAACCACCATGATCGCCTTGGATTTTGACATCTGTCTCGAAGTTCTAGGTTTATTTCTTGTACTGGCATGTTCTCTCGCCCAGTATCTCCAACGGCGCACCCCTTCGCCCCGCCGTGCGATTTCATCTTTGCCCCGCCGCGCCCGTCAACCCCTCCTTGGCGTCTCGCCCAATTTAGATACTCGCCATTTCGTCTCATTACGCTCTCCCTTTCCAAGCCCTATTATCGTGAATCGTCGCCAATTCTCTGCTCCTGGTTCGCCCAACCAACAGCTTCTATCCCCGAGACAGCGCCAAATTGCTCAGCGCAGACTTTCTTATGAGCTCAATTTCCCTTCCACGCCCCTTTCGCCTTTCCTCGCCCCGCCCGTGTGCGGTTTAGGGCTACGCGTCGACAGTCCAGTGCATGCCGCGAACACGCCCTCTTCCCCCTTCCATAATAGAAATGCTGATTTCACTGCCCGCCTCCTCGCCGGCCCGCCTCGATCTCCTTCGTTGGGCCCGCCTCATTCTCCCTTGGTTGGTCCTCTGCCCTCGCCCGTGGCCCCGCCTGTTGCAGAATCTCCCGCCAGCCTTTTCGTTGAGTGCAGCCACCCGCCTCACTCTCCGCTGGTACCAACGCCCAGTCCTCCTGGCTCCACTGTGGCGCAGACCACCCAGCCTGCAGAGCACTCTCCCGCAGGCCTTTTCGTGGAGCGTTGGGAGTCCGACTTGACGTCGGCGCCGGCGAGTCTGCCGTGCTTAGATTCCGTTCCACTTGAAACGCCGCCCTCTCGCAGGCCAGAGCCGACCTCTCCTCCACAAACTATCCCTTCCGACGCACCCCCCCAACCTATTGCATCCTCAACGTCACCTTTATTTCCTCTTCCTTCACCGATTCCAGCTGACCTGGCGGCAGCGCCGTCTGGCACGCAGCGACGCATAGTGAGACTGAGACGCGCACCTTCGATTCCTCTCTCCGTGCGGTCACCCTCTCCTGAGCCTGAATCTGACGTCGTTGTCTCCATTGTTTCAAAGACAAGTGACAAGATGAAAAGGCACTCGATGGTGTTTGGTCCTTCTATGTCTCCCTCCCGTGCGGCATCGGCTGTCGTCGCAGACTTGACGTCGCCTGTTGCGCCGATGCAATCCGAGGAAACGTCGCCAAAGGATGGATCCACTGAGCCTGTTTTGGATCCGAAAGTTGCAGGCGAAACAGTCGAGGATCGCTTTCCGTTGGCCGATATGCACAATACCCCTCCTCCGGCTCGGACAGTGAAGAAACACGTCGTTGACCCCTCCGACTTTTTGGCTTCCACTTTCAACTCGCGTTCGCGTCCTGCACAACTAGCGGTTCTCTTTTCCCCGACCAAGATTCCGAGACGCGTCGCTGGACTCAATCCGGTTTATGACTATTGCCCAGAGGCGCCTGCTGCTGTCGTCGCGAAGAATATTGTGCGTCGTGCGCAGAACGACTTCAAGGACTTTTCCGCCACCCTCGGTGCGAGGTTTGAAGAGAAGGGGTGGGCCGTCTCTGGACCGAGCGAACTTGCAGCGGTGAAGAAGAAGGCCAAAAAGAGGAGGAATGGCAGGGCGGGTGCAAAGGACCCTCAGCCGAAGCCGCCGAGCTTACCACCGACGCCAATCTTGGACCTTCTCCCCGCTTTCGAACAGCTTGAAACAGGTTCTCCTTCGACCAAACCTCAAGATCGGATCGTCATTGATTTGACCGTGCCAACCATTACTCCGGTATGCCATCCCGACTGTGCGGACGTATATTGCGCGGGGGAATGTTCCGCTGTCGTCGAGTCCCTCAAGTGTGAATAATCGTCGGTCCGCGTTCATGTCACCGTGATAGATTTATTATGGATGAAATGTACAATGTATAACTGTATCGCATGTCTTTCCCGAATATGCCCGACGCGTTCTTGAATGACGGATGCCGAATATACCCGACGCGTCTTTCCCGAACACGCCCGACGCGTCTTCCTTCTTCAAGTCGTGCGAACCAGACCACCAATATTATTCCAACTCTTGACTAAGAACCACCACCATGTCTCCCTCAATGAAACTCTTCAACACCAAATTGACGCGGTTGCTAGGTGGATGAGTACCTCATCTATGTTCTTATTCATTAATCTGGGAACAGGCGTTAGAACGCCTGTTGTTCTGCGTACATATTAATTTCTTTCCTGAAGAGAACGCAGCAATATTAACCCTCACTGGCAGCACCAATGGCCGGAGCGGCAGGCGGTAATGGAATTAGACGTAATTTTGAACCTTCTAATTAATTTGTCTTGCAGGCCAGCTGGCTGGACAGGTCTCGTCGGCGGGAGGATTTGGTTTTCTATCTGCAGGTTCAGGTCTAAAACCGATACACTAGCAGGGTCTAACATTTGGGTGAAGGTTACGGCGCTACACCTGCAGACCTCAAGCAACAATTATCTTTGGCTCGCGCTGCTTTCGAAACGCCAGGTTCAACTCACTCAGAAGCCTCTGACTTTCCTGTCGGGGTTGGTTACTTAGCTTGGCAACTGGAACAACCCAAGTCGCCCGTGGTTGAGCTATTGCCTATCGCTCTGGAGCATAACGTTCAAGCTGTTTGGTTCGCTTTCGGTGAAAAGCTGGCGCAATGGATCCAATTTGTTCGCGACCACGACCGCCGTATGGGAAACGGCAAAAAGACCCTCATCTTCGTTCAAATCTCCACGGTCAAAGAAGCTCTAGTGGCTGCTAATGAATGGCAAGTGGATTGCATTGTAGCGCAAGGTTGAGCGCGGATATATTGCTGCGTTTGCTTTCAATCTGAGGTCTCTCTCTAGGCGTGGAGAGCGGAGGGCATGGAGCGGGCTATGCTTTGCCGCTTCAGAATCTCCTTCCTTTGATTTTGGCTGCTCTGCCGGCAGACAGTCCTCCGGTCCTTGCGGCAGGAGGGCTGGCTAATGGAGCTCATATGGCCTCAGTACTGACTCTGGGTGCAGCTGGAGCGGTTTTTGGTAAATTTCAGGGCAGTCGTATTACGCAAAAATTCAACGCATCCCTACTAGGCACCCGCTTCCTTCTCGCGCCTGAAAGTCTATACTCAGATGTACAACGGAAAGCCCTAGTGAGCGCCGGCTCTGAAATGTCGGTGCGAAGCATGGTACGGTCGAGGTGTCTCCATCCCGTTTCTTTCCGCTGATCGAGTTGGGGTGGGTAGGCCTGGGATCACGCTCGCGAAACTTTAGGATGGCCGAAAGGAGTCGATGGAAGGGGATTGAGAAATGGCAAGTGCGGCGCGGACGAAGGGAGACTTTGGAAACTCAAAGGAAATGAACAGGCACTGTTGAAGACTTCGAGAACGGACTAGATATGGAAGTACTGAAAAAGAAATTCCGCGAGGGGGTAGAGAAGCAGGATCCTGAGCGTATAATAATCTGGGGTGGCACAGGTGTGGGTCAAATGAATCGGATTCAACCGGCGAAGGAAAGAACACACACTGCTTTCCAATTCACGCACCAACACTCACGTTTTTCTCAACAGTCAATTGTCGAAGAACTGCATGAAGAGGCGATTGAGCGTCTTGAGGCTGCGGCCAAGTTATATTCCTGATTCATTCTTCTTCGTTTATGTAGTATACACAGTACAAAGTAATTTCTAGCTTTCATCAATTCGTTAGTGAACAATTTCGACAGTGAGGTCTCCTTGGTTGATCGAATCGCCTAACGCCGACAGCTAAGTATACGGAAGACGAAGATAACTGAGCTCTCACCTTCCTGCACGACGACACGCTTAATGTGTCCCGACACCGGTGCGGTAACAGCCGATTCCATCTGTGACGATCGTTAATATTACACTTGTGCAGTTTAGTAAATACTCGCCTTCATCGCGCTGAGAACTAAGCGCAAGGTGCTGTAAGCTTCACAACACACACAGGCGGCGATAGCACATACCACAAAGCGGGTCACCCTTCTTGATCTCTTGGCCTTCCTTCACTCTAACTTCGACCACGACACCGGACATCGGTGCTCCAACCGATCCAGGATCGTTGGTGGCCTTCTCCCGCGAGACGGTCTCGACAGCCGAGTTCTTATCCTCAACAGACACCGCCCGGATCTGAGGTAAAATAGCTCAGTACGCACGAGGCTATGGGCTTTAGTCGGGCGCACCTCTCCATTCACTTCGAACCATACATCGCGTTGAGCACGACCCTCCACTACGGGACCAACCGCCATGAGGCGGATGATCAGGGTCTTTCCCTGCTCGATGGAGATGTGCATCTCCTCGCCTATGTCGGGGCGGCCCAAAAAGTAGCGTGTGGGAATAACGCTGGGCGATATATTTTAGTGTGGACTCCATCAACACGACTGAAAAATTAGCGTACCTCAGATCACCATACTTCTCGATGAATCGTTGATATTCCTCGAACACCTACGCAGGTCGTTATCACATCGGCCATATCACCGAGACAGTACCTCATACCTTGGGATACATCACCGACGAGATGACATCCGCGTCCGTAATGTGCTTCCCAAAGGTGCTTCGCAAGTCTGCTTTGATCTTCTTGAAGTCCAGAGGGGTCATAGTGGCTCCAGGGCGGCCGTCAATTCTAGGCTTGTTTCTGATAATCCGAGTGCGCAAGGGTTCTGGGAATCCTCCCACAGGCTGGCCCAAGTACCCCTGGAAGAATTCTACCACAGAAGACGGGAAGTCGAGCTGCTCGGCACGCTCGATGACTTGCTCCTTGGACAGCGAATTGGAGGTCATCCATTGAGCAAAGTCTCCGACGACTTTGGACGAGGGTGTGACCTAGGCGCGATCAACACACGCGCAATTCTGAATTAGTGATGGTTACTTTGATAATATTTCCGCACTGTCCAAGGGAATCAGACCATGTCGACGAGGGAACAGAAAAAAAAAAACTTACGAGATCGTTGGCTTCGATGTATTTCTGCTTGATGACTGAGGGATTTTCGTAAATGACCAGAAAAGGGAATAGAATGGAAGAGACATTACCGGTCCACTGGGTCCCGAGACCCAATTGAGCAGCTTGGAACTACATGGGAACCATTAGATGAAAAGAGGAGTTTGCCTTATTTAGAGATACGCACCATAAGGTTAGTGTACTGTCCTCCGGGCATCTCATGATCGAAGACGCTCGAATCCGACGCCCTGACGTTGGCCTCGAAGCACGTGTAGAGGAGTCGAACTTGGCTCCAGTAGATATTCAGGGCCTGGATATCTTCGAACCTGATCCCGGTCCCAAGAGACGTCTGTTCCAAAGCCATGCACACGGCCCCCATGGAGGGCTGAGACGTTAAACCAGACATGCCTGGGGCAAATTTAGCGGCGCAGAATCTTTTCGAGCACGAAAACCCACTGTCAATGGCGACATCAACGACGTCGGCGCCGGCAGCGGCGCACGCTATCATACTGGCGGCGGCGATACCTGCGGTGTCATGGGAGTGTACGTGGATGGGAAGATCAGGGTGCGCCTTGCGAATGGCACCGATGAGGCTGAAAAGTGTCAACCAAAATCTGTAGGATGAGGCGACCAACGACATACATCTTGGCGGCCTCAGGTTTCAGCAAACCAGCCATGTCCTTGACGCCGAGAACGTGGATTCCTTCCTTTACGAGCTGGTCCACAAAGTCGAGGTAGTACTTTAACGTATACTTTTTCTCGTTGGGGCTCGCGACATCACCACTGTAGCATACGACGGCCTCGCAGACACCACCGGCCTTCTTGGCGGCATCGATACCTAGTTTCATCTATAGGGGTGTTTAGCAGGTCATAGATTCGAGTGCCCTTGACTGACGTTTTCTAAACAAGGGGTTCAGCAGGTAGGCATAATAGCTGAGTTAACAATATACCAAAGTAGTTGAGCGAGTCGAAAACTCGGAAGATATCCAGGCCGTTCTCGACTGCTTTCTTGGAGAACTCGTAAATGGCATTGTCACTGCGAAACAAGTCAATAACCGACGAGAAAATATCGCGATGAGAACGTACGGATAACTGGTATATCCGACCCCATTTGCACCGCGGACCAGAGCCTGCAAAGGAATATTGGGAACAAGTTTGCGCAGGGTTCGCTGAGGCGGATGAGCACAAGAACAGTCTCGAGGGAGAAGAAATGACATACGAGACGCTCCCAGGGGTCTTCATACAAGAATCGCATCGCAACATCAAAGGTCGCTCCGCCCCAGCACTCGAGACTGTACGCATTCGCCAGGGCGTAACTGGTCTCTTTGGCGATGTTGACCATGTCGACGGTCCGCAGGCGGGTCGCGAGGAGCGACTGGTGGGCATCACGCCAGGTCGTGTCCATGATGAGGGTGCCGGGGTACTCGCGCACGGCTTTGGCGAAGGCCTCGGGTCCGTGCTCGACGATAATGTTCCGCCAGCCGACTTCGCAGGGCAGTGATGCATCGAGCGGTGCGCCGTTGATAGGATCTTCGCGGTTCTGGAACGTAGGGATGACTACTTCGTCCTTGAGGCCGGGTTCGCCCTGCACCAATTGAATTTTTAGGGGGAATGCGAGAGCAAAATTGAATTTAAAAGGCTAACCACTTGGCCCTTGATGGCGCTGCCGTTGACGGCCAAATCGCCGAGGTACGCAAGCAGTTTCTGGGCGCGGTTCTGGCTCTGCACCAGTTTGAAGAGTTCGGGAGTATCATCGATGAACTATTGGGGAGTTGAGGATGGGAGGTGTCAGATCACTGCAAGCATTACCGTGGTCCACGTCTTGCCGCCGATGAAGACATCGTGGGTCAAAAGGCGGAACAAGAATGGGATGTTCGTCTAGTCAAAAGTAAACCAGAGACCCAGAAACATTATTCTGGGCGAACCTTGACACCACGGATACGGAATTCTACAAGGGCGCGCAACATCTTGCGACGCGCAACCTCATAGGTTGTGCCGCTAACGGTGCACTTTACCAGCAAGCTGTCGTAGTGGGGCTGGAGATACGATTGAATAAATGTTATGAAATGCGCCAAGCAAACTACGTACCGTGATCTGAGCCCCTGCAAAGCCAGAGCTGGCATCGAGCCGAACACCGTTACCACCCGCACTGCGGTAAACTTCAATCTTGCCGGTATCCGGTTGGAAGCCCTGTGAAGCATCTTCGGTGGTGATACGGCACTGTATCGCGAACCCGCGCTTGGTGACGGCCTCCTGCGTCAGCCCGAGTTGGGGCAGGGTCGCTCCAGCGGCGATCTGAATTTGGGCAGCCACAATATCAATTCCGGTGATCTCCTCTGAAAAAAAAAAACCGGTCAGAGACGCGAGAAGAAAAAATCGACCAAGGCCGTACCCGTGATAGTGTGCTCGACTTGGATGCGAGGGTTGATTTCAATAAAGTAATGTCTCCCCATTTGGTCCACCAAGAACTCTGCGGTCCCGGCATTGCGGTACCCGACGCTCTTTGCGAGCTTAATTGCATCAGCCAAGATCGCCTGGCGCACTTCCTCGGGCAAGTGGGTCGCCGGGGCAACCTCGACAACTTTTTGGTGGCGCCGTTGGACCGAACAATCACGTTCGAAGAGGTGGATGGTGTTGCCCTGTGCGTCGGCGAGAATCTGGACTTCGATATGGCGGGGGCGCTCGAGGAAGCGCTCGATGAAAACTGTTCCGTCGCCGAACGCGGATTTGGCCTCGCTGGTGGCGCGTTCGAACGCGTCCTTGAAGTCGGACTGCTCCCGGACGACACGCATTCCGCGTCCGCCACCGCCCATAGCCGCCTTGATGATCACTGGCAGTTGTGAGGACTAAGAGTAGTAGAAAGGTAGAGGCTCACCAGGGAAACCATATTCTTTGATAAACGCGTCGCCATCGGTGTACGTTTGAACGGGGCCAGGTGTACCGGGCACGACGGGGACACCGACCTTCATGGCTACAGGATCTGAGCGGTAGTTACGGCGCGTAGTTGACGCGACATACCGAGAGTGCGCGCCTTGGTTTTATCACCAAGGCCATCGATTACCTCGGGAGAAGGGCCAATGAAGGCAAGGCCGGCCTGCTCGACTTTACGCGCAAACTCTGCGTTCTCGGACAGGAAACCATATCTGGATCGAACGTTGGCAACGGTGACGAAATGAGATCAGTATTGAGACAGACCCAGGATGGATCATGTCCACGCCATGTTCGAGCGCAATGCGGATGATATCATCTTGTGCGAGGTACGCGCCGACGGGGGTCAGGCCCTTGCCTACTTGATAAGCCTCGTCGGACTACTGGGGTCAGTGTGGCGACGTCTGCGATGATAGGATCGGACCTTCTGGCGATGGGCAGAGAGACGATCCTCGAAGGAGTAGATCGCCACGGTGTGCATTGCGAGCTCATGGGCGGATCTGAAGACACGGATTGCGATTTCCTGGGTGAAGAGTTGGAACAGATTGCGAGTGGGTTTGCGGGACATACACCGCGATTGGCGACGAGGATCTTGGGCAGAGGACCACTGTGGCCAGCTCCTTTCCGCCTCATACTCTGGATGGAATGCACGGGCGTGCCCGGTGCACTTGGGAATGCGCTGAAGCTCCCTAGCCTGGGTGGACGGCGTCAAACGCGCATGGTGTGTAGAGGAGTAGTACTGACCTGGGGGGGTGGAGGGTCGTCATGGTGGTATGAGAGAGAGAGACGGTGATGGGTTAGCTCTCGGTTGGGGACTTATCTACGCGTCATGAACTTCATATGAGTTTCTGGCATCCGCTCAAAGTCCGCACATATTCAAGCGTAGATCCGCAACGCGTCGGGCGTACGCTTAGATTGTTGACGCGTTGGCAGCGGCTAATATGCTCCTGTTGAGGGCGCTATCGCCACGATTATCGAGTCAACTGACGTTCAATCGCGTCGAGTCATTCAAATCGATACTGATTTATAGCTTGCAATCTAGACTCTCATCTACCACCATGGATTCTCTCAAAAATTCCTTTGCTGCGATTTCCATCGCGCCCGCAGCGCATGTCGCCCATGCTGATACCAGCTCCCCGGCGACGTGGCGCGAGGCTCTCGATGCGCATCCTTCGACCCCCACAAAGCCCTTTGAACTCATCAAGACCCTCGTCTACAAACCAAAAACTGCAAAGACAGCCACCCCCGTCCCCGTCGTCGTAATCGCCCGCGATGACACCGAAACCAACTCGGGCGCAATCGGTAAAAAACTCAACCTCAAAGAGATGCGCCTTGCCTCTGAGGATCTCCTGACCGAGTTTTTCGCCCTCGACAAAAACTCGTGTACGTCTCTCGTCTTCGCGCTGCCATCGCCCATCCTCAATCGATCTAGTATCTCCCCTCGCACTCAATGCAGAGACCTACCCAAAGGTCGTCACCGTCCTCGACTCGTCCATCGCGTCCTCCTCTTCTCTCTTTGCCGTCCATGCCCTGTCCTCCAGCTCCACCGTGTTCTTCTCGGGCAAGGACATTGTTGCCTATCTCCGACACCTCGAAACGGACTCTGTCAAAATTCAAGAGCTGGATTTTGCCACCCTGGCCGACTCGGCGCCCGCTGCCGCTGCGAAACCCGCGCCCAAGGAGAAGGAAGACGCCAAGATCGAGGGCGCCGTGCAGATCGCTATCGGTGTCAAGAAGGAGGTCGACTTCCCGCAGTGGTACACGAATGTGCGCTTAGGTCCAGTCCAGTTGGAATAATCCACCAGTTGATCAAAGTACAGGTTCTCATCAAAGCAGATATGCTGGACTACTACAGCGTCAGCGGCTGCTACATTCTCAAGCCCTGGTCTTATAGCATCTGGGAAGAGATTACGCGTAGGTGTTCTATCTCATATCGCCGCCGGCCTGAATTTTTGGCGGTGTAGAATGGTTCAACGCGGAGATAAAGGAACTAGGCGTGCAAAACTCGTATTTCCCAATGTTTGTGTCGCAAAAAGTCCTCGAACGCGAAAAGGACCACATCGAGGGGTTCTCGCCCGAGGTGGCATGGGTTACGCGAGCGTGAGTCCTCTTTTACGCCCGGGAAAACCTTTGGTTTACATGTTTGGATCAGCGGCAACTCTGATCTCGAAGAGCCCATTGCCATTCGCCCCACCTCGGAAACTGCGATGTATCCGTGTACGTTTTGGGCTGCATTTCCGATACTTTTATCTCATCTGTGTATAGACTACGCGAAATGGATCAAGAGCCATCGCGATCTTCCTCTGAAGCTGAACCAATGGAACAGTGTCGTCCGATGGGAGTTTAAGAATCCCCAGCCGTTCCTCCGCACGCGTGAATTCCTCTGGCAAGAAGGCCACACCGCGTTCCTCACCAAGCCCGAAGCCGACGCCGAGGTCCGGCAAATCCTCGACCTCTACCGGCGCGTATTCGAGGACCTGCTCGCCGTCCCCGTCATTCCCGGTGTCAAGTCCGAAAAGGAGAAATTCGCAGGCGGCCTGTACACGACCACCGTCGAGGGCTTCATTCCCACATCGGGACGCGGGATCCAGGGCGCGACGTCGCACTGCCTCGGGCAGAACTTTTCGCGCCCGGAGATGTTCAACATTTTCGTCGAGGACCCGAACGACCCGAGCGGGCAGGGCAAGACGTTTGTGTGGCAGAACTCGTGGGGGCTGTCGACGCGGACGATTGGCGTGATGGTCATGGTGCATGGGGACAACCAGGGCTTGGTGCTGCCCCCGCGCGTGGCGAGTGTGCAGGTGGTGATTGTGCCGTGCGGGATTACGGCCAAGACGACGGACGAGAGCAGGGCGGCGATTAACGACGCGTGTGCGGAACTGGCCAAGACGCTGAAGAAGGTGGGTGTTCGCGCCAAGGCGGACCTCCGGGATGTGTACACGCCGGGGTACAAGTTCAACGACTGGGAGCAAAAGGTATGTTGATGGCGAATTATCCTGGATAGTTCTGATGTGGATGATAGGGTGTTCCGCTTCGGCTCGAAATCGGGCCCAATGACCTCGCGAAGCAGCAGACGCTGAGCGTGCGCCGGGATACGGGCGTGAAGCACCCCATCGGTCTCGCTGACATCGGGCCTACCATCACCGCGCTGCTCGCAACGATCCAGAGCGAGATGTTCAGCAGGGCCAAGGCGACGTATGATTCATGCATCAAGGAGATCACGAAATGGGACGACGTCGTCCCCACGCTCGACGCCAAGAACGTGGTCGCGATCCCGTGGTGTGAGGTCGAGGAGTGCGAGGACGACATCAAGGAGCGGAGTGGCAGAGCGTATGTATTGTTTCTTTTTGTGTTTGGTCTGTGCTCATCCATTCACTGTAGTTCCGAGCCGCAAGATGAACGCGCTCCGTCGGCTGGAGCCAAGTCACTTTGCATTCCCTTTGATCAGTCTCGCTGGACCCCAATCGTCCCGGGTCAGACGAAGTGCCCGGCTTGTGGAAAAGACGCGAAGCGGTGGACCATGTTCGGGCGGTCCTATTAGTTAGAATTGAACCGCGTTTCACTCTGTACTCTAGAAACTGTTGAATGCTATTTGTTGGTTCTCTTTGATAGTCAGCATTCTCGGGGTCGGAGTCGGGATTGCTAACCGAAAATTACCATATGTGGACTGTGAAGCCGGCGGTGCTTGAAATGCACGGTCCAGCCAAACCAAAAGCTCTGTTTCCGAAAACCTCCGTCTCATGCTGCAGAGAATAAGGCAGAGAGTAAGCCTGGCTCAGCTCTGCCGCGTCGGGGTACTGACTCCCAACTAGACTTCATTGCGCGCGGTAGAACGGTTACGCTGGACGGCCCACCGAAATTATTCAGCGCCGTCCGATCCGTATGAGGTTGTGGTCATCGGCGGCGGTACGCGCGCGCGTTTTCGCTCCACGTCCTCTACTTATTCGTTCCAGGCCCTGGTGGATATGTTGCCGCCATTAAGGCTGCGCAGCTCGGCCTCAAGGTCGTGTATAAACACTTTATTTTATGAAAACTCGCACTTACGTCCGCGTAGACCGCCTGCATAGAGAAGCGCGGTTCCTTGGGTGGGACCTGCCTTAACGTCGGATGCATCCCCTCCAAGGCCATGCTCAACAACTCCCACATGTATCACCAAGCCCAGCATGATATGGAGCGCCGTGGCATTGACGGTGCGCGCACACTTATTTTCTTTCCGTGCAATAATACAACTATGCTCAGTCTCCGGCGTGTCGCTCAATCTGCCCAAGATGCTGGAGGCCAAGGATACTGCTGTCACCGGTTTGACCAAGGGCGTCGAGTACCTGTTCAAGCAAAACGGCGTCGAGTATATCAAGGGCGCCGCGTCGTTTGTGTCGCCTACCCGCATCTCCGTTCAGCTCCTCGAAGGTGGCGAGACGGAGGTCGAGGCGAAGAGCATTATTATCGCCACGGGCTCGGAAGTGGCGCCTTTCCCCGGCGGCGGCATCCCCATCGACGAGGAGCAGATCGTCAGCTCCACGGGTGTGCTCAGCCTGCAGCAAGTGCCGGAAAAACTCGTAGTCATTGGTGGAGGTATCATTGGTCTCGAGATGGGCAGTGTATGGAGTCGCCTTGGTGCCGAGGTCACCGTCGTCGAGTTCCTCGGTGCCATCGGTGGCGCTGGCATTGATGGGGAGGTTGCGTACGTCCCCGCTCTTATTCTTTCGTGCAATGCGCGTATTCATCTCGCTCTAGAAAACAGTTCCAGCGTCTGCTCACCAAACAGGGCATCAAGTTCAAACTCAACACCAAGGTCGTTTCCGCAGAGAAGAACGACGGCAAGGTCACTCTCAAGATGGAGGCGGCAGCGGGTGGCAAGGAGGAGACCCTCGACGCCAATGTTGTTCTTGTCGCCGTGGGTCGCCGCCCGTATGTTGAGGGCCTGAACCTCGAAGCTATTGGCGTGGAGATGGATAACAAGGGCCGTATTGTCATCGACGACCAGTTCAACACCTCTGTCAAGAATATCAAGTGCATCGGTGATGTGACTTTTGGCCCTATGCTTGCGCACAAAGCCGAGGAGGAGGGTCTGTTGAACTTTGCTGTTCCTTCAAGTATCTTGTTCTAATTTCATGGCCTCAGGTATCGCTGCGGTCGAATACCTCAAGTCGGGGCATGGGCACGTAAATTACAATGCGATTCCTTCCGTAGTCTACACGCACCCGGAGGTCTCGTGGGTCGGAAAGACGGAGGAGGAGCTCAAAAAGGCTGGTGTTCAGTATGCGGTCGGCAAGTTCAACTTCACGGCCAACTCGCGCGCCAAGACCAACCTCGACACGGACGGTTTCGTCAAGATTCTGACTGAGAAGGAGACTGACAAGATTCTGGGTGTGCACATCATCGGCCCCAATGCGGGCGAGATGATCTCGGAGGGTGTGCTCGCTATGGAGTATGGTGCGAGCGCGGAGGATGTTGCGCGGACCACTCATGCGCATGTACGCATTTCTTTTTGGCTTTTCTTTTTCTGATCGTTCTCTGACGCGGTTTTTTTTACAGCCAACGCTGAGCGAAGCTTTCAAGGAGGCTTGCATGGCTGCGTTCGGCAAGCCCATACATATGTAGCTTAGAGGATAAATTGTGGTGTACCGGAAAATATACATCGACTAATTCTTCAATCGCGTTGCGAGAGTTTGGCATCACATTTCGGGTATCGCCGAGCAATCACCAAGCTTGGCAACTAACCTTACCCTCTGCCCTCTCCACCGACATAACATGGCCGACCAGCTGGTGGGTTCCCTCCTTTGTCTTTGAGTAGAGTGTCCTACTAACAAATTCCTAGTCTGAAGGTATGCGCAGGCTGGTTCAAGATCTTATGTCAACTAATCAATTAATTGTCTGTTCGCTTAGAACAAATCTCTGGTGCGTAGACATATACTGTGTGGGTCGCGGTGGAGGCGCTGACGCGCGCACAGAATTCAAAGAGGCGTTCTCGCTGTTCGACAAGGGTGCGTACGACGTGTCGTGTCTATCTATTAACCCTCATCTTGTTTCTCAGATGGCGACGGCACCATCACGACCAAGGAGCTGGGCACCGTCATGCGCTCGCTGGGGCAAAACCCGACCGAGGCAGAGCTGCAGGACATGATTAACGAAGTCGACGCGGATGGAAACGGGACGATTGACTTTCCCGAGTTCCTCACCATGATGGCGCGCAAGATGCGCGATACCGACAGCGAGGAGGAGATCAAGGAGGCGTTCAAGGTCTTTGACAAGGACGGGAACGGCTACATCAGCGCTGCTGAGCTGCGGCACGTCATGACCAACCTAGGCGAGAAGCTCTCGGACAACGAGGTCGACGAGATGATTCGCGAGGCGGACGGTAAGCACTGCTTGGTCCCCGTAATCTTGTGCTCATTCATTACGCCCGCAGTCGATGGCGATGGTCAAATCAACTACGAAGAGTTCGTCAAGGTACGATACGTTTGCTACTCGACCACTTTTTTTCACTTCACATCTCTGCAGATGATGCTTTCGAAATAATTAGTGCGCTGTAGACATTATGTATATACCAGTAGTGTGTACAATACAAAATGAATTCTGAAGGCAAATGAGGCCCTTGAGACGCTCTACACCTAACGTTTAACATGGACAACAATATACCTTCTCGACTCTTCTTATCCTAGCTTGCACAACAGAATACTGCACAACAAAATATATTCGAATCTAAAACACATCGCCTCGTATACAACATGATTCATTTCTTCTTTTAATCAATCCGACAACACCAACCACACCGAGGCAATTAAGTAGCGGGGGTAAGGGTAAGTAGTCAAACAAAACGACAGCGCGAGGTTACTTGAACTGCAGGGAAAAGGGACACGTCAGCAATGCGCTCGAAATATTTGCGAGGGAGAGCAACACTCACGTTCTTCCCATCCACCCACTTCTTCCCGTCCACCTCCAAATCCCACGCCAGGGCCGCCTCGAAGAACTTCTTGTCCTCCTCCTTTGCTAGGTCCAACTTGCGGAATGAGTAGCTCTCCCAGTCCGGCGCAGCGCTCATGACGGGCTCTGCCTCCTGCCCGCGCAAAATGAGCGTGCCGGTAATGAGCGAGGCGTTGGCGGCGCCGAGGACGCCGACAGAGCCGAAGAGGTACTTGCGGGAAGCCTCGAGGCGGTTGAAGAAGCCGCCGATTTGGTTGTTGGACATGAAGACTTGCGTGAGCTCCTCGGGGTATTTGAAGTCGACGCGCCAGACGGAGAAGCCCGTGGCGTCGAAGCTGGGAGGAGTATGGATTAGTGAAATCCCGCGTGAGAGGGAGAGGGAAAGGCACGGACTTTTCGTAGAACCACTCGATCGCGCCGCCGGCGCCGCGGGTCTCTTTGTTAGAGTACGCCCGCTTCCAGTCCTCGAGGTTGAACGTCGATTTTGGCAAATCGTCCAGCGGGTTCTTGACCTTGGGCTCCTCAGGAACGAGGTCGTCGTCTTCGTCGTCGTCCTCCTTCTTCGGCTTCGGCTTCTTCTCCGCCTTCGGCGCAGCCGGGGCAGGCGCGGCCTTGGGCTCCTTCTCCTTCTTGGGCGCGACGTACACCGGCGCGGTCTCGAGGGTCACAGTCGGGTCGTAGATGCCGGCGAACTGCGGCTGATGAAGGAGGGTGTCCATGTGGCGGATGAGGTTGGGGAGCTTCTTGCGCGCGGCGACGTCGAGGTTGAGGGCGCAGCCGGCCTGCACGATGGTCGCGATGTAGATGTCCGCAAGCGTGATGCGCTCGCCGACGAAGAACGTGCGGGTCGCGATGTGCTGCTCGAGCGTTGCGAGCGCGCGTGTCTGGCGCTCAAGGAAGGTGTTGTGGATCTGCAGATGTGTTCGGATTAGAGGACGCATGGGGGAGGCTGTATAAAGCACGTACGGGCTTGCTATACGGAGTCAAAAGACCACGGATGAGGTAGCCGATCTGCGACGCATTGTAGACAGCTTCCGACTCTGCGAGGTGGACCCATTGGTCAACAAGCGCAGCGTCCTCCTTGGTGTGTCCCAGCAACCCCGAGTTGGGAGCGAGCGTGGCAACTGGGAGATGAAAAAAATCAAAAATCGATTCTCCCAAAAGAAATCGGGCCAGAGCAACGATTGGGATCAGATTTTCAAGATCTCGACATGAATGTTAAGACAGGGATAACTGAAAAAGGTGTATACTCTCATCTTTGGACATCGTGCTCTGGCCGAGATGGTAAGGGAGATTAGATGAACACCTACTGTATCGCGCGATCGGTAGACCCTCAAAGACCTTGAACCCATCCGCGCCCTCGAAGGCGGGGATCTTGCCGTGGGGGAATTTGCTAGTGAAGGCAGGCGTTTTGTTGGTCTCGAAGTGCACGTATCCCTCAGGCGAGTCAAGGGTGAGGCCTGCAAAAGCAGCAGCCGCCCTGATCTGTAAAGCAGTTAATGCGATTTCGCGGGATCGGACAGAAAGGACGGACGACTTTGCCTTGAGTCTGGCTGGGGACGGTATAGAGAGTGCCAACGGGAGCCATGGAAGGAGGAAGAAAGAGATTGAAAAATTCTGTCGCAAGTCACAGCGAATCTGATCGAGTCACAGCTTATATCTTATTCAACACACATGGCGCGCGCACATCGCGTTGGACTATTCTCCACCTTCTTCGCGTCCATCTGGGCCCTCGTCTTCTTCCAAGTCCTCTCCGTCCCCGGGCTCGATCAAGGAGCTGTTACCGAGATCTGGCCACTCGTTCGTGCATCTACGCGGCCCCGTTCGTATTGGCCTAATATGCTGCAGATTCCGTGGTGGCTTCTCGTCACATTTGGCTCTTATTCGCTATGGTCGCTTGGCTGGGGATTGTTCACGTTCCGGGACTGTCCAGAGGCGTACGAGGAGTTGATGCGTGTAAGTGGAACCAAATTTCAGTCGTCGTGGTTCTCTCAACTCGACTCAGGAAATTTCGCAAGCAAAAGACGATCTCAGAACAAGGGGGCTCGTTTTGGATTAGGTATTCAACACATTTCATCGTCCTCTGTATTCAGCAGCGGCTTGGGCTTCGCGCGGCGTTTCATGGGTTTAACAAGGCTGCAAAAATTCATTTGTACGCGATATTGAGGTGTTCCAGAAAGCCCGAAGGTGCTCAATGGCAGAGCTTGGGCAGCGTCACCGTCTGCTCAGCCAGTTTCTCGAGGTCGCTGAGATTACGCCTCTCCCGAATCTCCGCAGTTAAAGTGCGTCTAGATAGCTCGTCAGTTTGACTTGCGACGGCTTGCTCACTGGACGTCAGTGAGTTTCTTGTTCAGAGCCTCGATGGCTTCGTGTGCACTCTTGAACTCGGTCTGAATTTGCTTTGTCTCCTTCCGTGCTCGAGTGTGGGCGATGTGGAGAGAAAGCAGAAGGTGGGGAAGCCGCCCAAGAATTAAACGCGATTCCACCACCGCTTGATCCCTGCATTCCGCGAAGAAGTCGAGAAGCCCGGACGTCGGGGTGGACTTGGTTCCCCGCTTGCATTGTTCCACTCGACAATGTGCCCCGAAGATGAATTTGTGTATCGAGGCACGCAGCTCATCTTCCGAGCGTGGTTCGGGCTCCGGGATAGCGGGCTTATCGATGGGAGCGTCCTCGGCGCCCATCCTCCTCGATCTCCCATCAAATTCGTGGGAACAAGCTCATTTATCGGGAGCACGTCTCAGTCTTGCGATCGAGGTTCCGCGCCAACAGTGATCCACGCCATGGTTCTGACTTGTCTATTGTGGTTGTTGAAAATTGGATCCATTGAGAGGGTCCGGGGAACATAGGCAACTGCCTGTGTCCCGGAGAGCCACTGTCCACCGTCTCCGTCATTAGGTCAAAGATTTTTGCCATGTTGCAAACACGGTGAAGGAGTTGACACAGAGCTGCAACTCTTTTCGCCTGATCCACATCAGTCAGCGACACTCATAGTGAGCGCAGCCTACTTGTTCGCCGTACTCGGCTTCTGTACCCCGCTATACCCCTTTTTCTACTTGCCTCCGCCAAGACCTCCGATCTTGTTATCAGACCCACTCTCAACAGCACGTGCCTGTTGGGCACCTTCCATATCGGGCTGTTGATGCTGCGCTCTCCCACACTCCGACATTACTGCTGAGCTGTGACGCGTCCCGCCTGACCAGCGACGTGTCTACTGGTTCTTAGGCCATCACACTGCTTAATAGGGAGTACCTGACACAAAGAGGCTTTGGGAGTTTCCCGAGATAATATCTGTGCCTTCCCATCTCCAAATCCTCCTGCTCCTTCCTCTCATCACATTTGTGGCCACAAATCATTTGCATTGAGCCCACAGCCATGGGAGTGACACAGAAAACAAAGGGGTAGCCACATTGAATCCACATGTTACGACCATGCAACTCCTACACCATCTCCTACACCATCCAGCTCCGTCCGGACTTCCTCTGTCCTCTGTCCGGATCTTCGGATCCGACTCTCCTCCCTTCCGGACGCGTCATCTGAACTCCGGCTCGCGTCCGTCTCACTCGCTGTTGCGTCCGACCTTGGTCGTTGACGCACGCCCTCGGGGTTTTTACGCAATGAAGATTTACTGAGCGTTTCCCCTTCTTCGACCATATGACTTATGCTCCACATGTATTCCTTATTGTCTTTATTGTCTTCGCTTATTCTTATTGTCTTTATTGTCTTCGCTTATTCTTATTGTCTTTACTTCTTCTCCGAACACATCCGGACTATCTCCGTACTTAGTATAAATACGTACTTACTTCGGATGTAACCTTAGTTGATAATTAACGTGCTTTGTCTCCGCATTGCTCCGTCGTCCGACCTCTGTCCTATTCTCTATCCGACCTTCGGAGCCAAGTTAATTGGTGTACCCTTATACTCTTGTGGTATCGCTTTACATCCGGACCTTTGTCCGGCCCCCCGACACTTTGTCCGGCCATCCGTCCTTCCGGCCCTTCCGGCCGTCCGTCCTTCCGGCCGTTTCCTTTTCTTTCCGGACACGGATATAACAGTATTATCAACTCAAATTAATTTGGCTTCTTCCCATGTCTTACGCTCACCTCGTTCCCACTCCGGATGTAGGCCAAGATCATCGTCGATCGCGCCAGTTCAGCACCATCGTTCCGATTCAGGCTCCGGGCCAGCAGCCCGTAGAATCTACCTCTGGTTTTCAGCCACCCATGCTCTCACCACCTATTGACCCTCGGGTTCAACGGTCCCAACCGCATTTTCAACCGGATGCGCGCGCTCTTCAGCCGCATGCTCCGGCCATGTGGTCAAGACCGCTTCTTGACCCAGAAAACCGTGGAGCTGCTTTCCGGCAGTTTAGCCAATCTCCGGTCGGTTCCCAATACCCCGGATCGGTTTACCCCGAGGTGATGGATTTCAATGAGTATAAACGTGGCTCCGGTACTGGCATATCTTCTCCTACCCCAGATTGTCGTATGTTTCATCATCCGGTCCACACTGCTACCATTGTGGAGGTACCGGAAGATAACGACCCATTGGAGACGACTGAACCGATCGCTCCGGTTGCTCCGATCTATACCGGGCAGACAATGTTTGTCGCGCCATCGCCTACTACGATCGGCTCGCGACCGCACACTGCTCCGCTGGCTACTCCGGCTCCGATTGACAAGGGTAAAGGTAAAGCCAGTGGAGGACAAACTCCTGACCCTACTGCTCAACCACCCACCAATCTTCCTACCGGCTCTACTCCGCCCCCGCCTGCGGGCCCTTCCGGTCCTCCTGGACCTTCTGGCTCTCCTGGCGGCGGTAGCGGTGGAGGAGGTGGAGGTCCGCCCCCGGGCGGAAATCCTCCCCCGATTTCAAACCCTCAGGTTCAACCATCGGGTTCCGGTGCGCCCGCGCCTAATCCAGGACCTGGTGGCAGTGGAGGTGGCGGCGGTGGTAGTGGCGGACCATTTGGTCCGGCGCTGCCTCCAGGTCCTCCAGGTCCTCCCGGTCCCCCCGGACCTCCGGGTCCGACAATTCACATTCCCGCTCCGAACAACCCGCAGCTCAATTTCGCCGTGCAACAAATGGCACAGGCTATGGCTCTCCTCGCACAGAACTCTGTCGCTCCTCCTCGCTCCACTCGTACCGCTTCCAAGGCTCCGGACACATTCGATGGTTCGGACCCGACGAAATTCACCACTTTCATGTCGCAGATTTATCTGCACATCGCAGAACGCCCACAAGACTTCCCGGGCGATGAAGATAAGATTTTCTACGTCCGGTCGTATCTTCGGGGCACTGCTCAGCAGTGGTTTATGCCCAACATCTATGCGAGCGGTACGGCGCCCATTCCGCATTGGGATGGGAACTGGGGACTATTTGTACAGGAGCTCGCGACCAACTTTGGTCCGCACGACCCCTTCGGGGACGCCCGGATCTCTTTGGAGACGCTTTCCATGAAGCCGGGTGACCGGCTGGCTACTTACCAGCTCGAGTTCGACACTCACGCGGTTATGACGGGATACAACGAGGCCGCCCTCTTCCGGGCATATTACAGGGGCCTCCCCAGTCGCATCAAGGACACCATCGCGCAAAACCAGATTCCGGCTTCCCTTGTCGGACTCAAGGCTTACGCCTTGCAGATCGACCAGCGCTACCATCGTCGACAGGCCGAGAAAGCTGCGGAGCGCGCTACCAACAATCCGCCACCCTCCAGCAAGACGTCCGGAGATGCCTCCGGCTCTCCTCCGGCCGGAGGACAGGGTGGTGGTGGTCGTGGTGGGAAGTCCAAGGGAAAGGGCAAGGGCCGAGGTAATTCTAATCCTCCGGCCAAAACCAATCCTCCGTCGACTACTCCTCCGGCTACGTCCGGCAACGCGGGTCAGGCCTCCGGGTCATCGAAGACTCCGAAACCGTACGCGGCCAAGCTCGACTCCTCCGGTAAGCTCAAACCCGAGGAGCGCGAGCGGCGCATGAAGAACAACCTCTGCATGTTCTGCGGTGGTCGAGGCCATAAAACGGCTGAATGCCGGAAGCGTCCGGGCAATGCTCAAGGCAAGGCTGGAAATGTTTCTAATCCGCCTGTGCCTGCCGCTGATGCCTCTTCTACCCCCGAGTCAAAAAATTAGACAGCGGCTCGGAACCCTCCGCACCTGGTCCGAGCCATGTTGACTCCGCGGTGCTTCCGGAGGTTACTCTCAACGCGTCCACTCTCTCTCCTAATGCCTTTTATGTCGATCTTGATATATCTTTACTCTCCGCGGACTTTATCTCTCCTTCCGGCATTCTGTCCGGTTTTCCTACTCCGGACGCGGGCCTAACCCTGCGTCCGTGTTTTGTACAACGAGTTGCCGCAGGATTCAACTCCCGCTTACGGGCGCTCATCGACTCCGGCTCTTCGCACTGTTTTGTGTCTACTCGAGTTTGCGAATCTAATGGGTATTCTCCGTACGCGGTCCCTCCGGTTAAGCTCCGGTATCTCGATGGCTCCTCATCTATTATAAACCGGCAACTGCATTTATTGCCCCAGTTTCCTTCCGGCGATATCCATTCTATGGAATTTTACGTCACCCGTCTGGACTCTGCCTGTGACTTGGTTCTTGGACTAAATTGGCTACGCCGCTACAATCTGTTGATTGACTGGCGCAACGCCTCACTAAAGTTCAGCCCTGTTTACGACGAGTCTACTGTGTCGACACACCCGGAGATTACTCCGGCCTTTGTTGCGGTCCCTCTGGTTACGGAGGATACGGAGCATCCGGCAACCCCGGCTCTCATTCCGTCTATACCGCTGACGTCTTCGCCCGGACCTGCTCCTTCTATGGAGATTCCTCTGGCACCGTTTCTGGCGCCACCCGAGGCCCCCGCGCCTCGTCCGTTCACTACTGCCCCGCTTGTGTCTATGGTCAACGCTGCTGCTTTCCGCGCTATCATTCGCGATAAAAGCACCATCCAGTATACTCTGCATGCTACGCCGACCGACAAGAGTCTAGGTTTTAAATCCTCGGCCGAGCCGGACTTCGCTAACTTGTCCGGCATTCCGGCCGAATACCACGACTTCGCCGATGTCTTTTCGGAATCGGAGGCTTGTAATCTTCTGCCCCATCGCGAGTTCGATCTGAAGATCGAGACCGTCGATGACACGGAACCTCTGGTCGGTCCCATCTATTCCCTTTCTCCGGCTGAACTTTTGGTGCTCCGGGAGTTCCTTGATCAGAACTTGAAGGCGGACTTCATCTATCTGTCTCGTTCCTCCCATGGCGCTCCTATCCTCTTTGCTAAGAAGAAGGACAGAAGTCTCTGGCTTTGCGTCGACTACCGTGGATTGAACCGTATCACGAAGAAGGATTGTTATCTGCTTCCTCTGATCTCGGATCTCCTCGACGCACCAGGAAAGGCACGTATCTATACCAAGCTCGACCTCCGGCATGCCTATCATTTACTCTGGGTCGCCCCGGGCGACGAGTACAAAACCGCATTTTGCTCACGCTACGGCTCCTACAACTTCCGGAAGGTTTGTCCAATGCTCTGGCTGCCTTTCAGCGTTTCCTCAATACGTTGTTCGCGGATCTGTTGGACGTCTATGTCGTGGTATACCTTGATGACATCTTGGTGTACTCCGACGATCTGTCTGACCATACCACTCACGTCTGGGAGGTGCTCCGGCGCCTCCGGGAAGCCGGTTTGTATTGCAAACTTCCCAAATGCGAGTTCGGCGTTACTACTTGTGAATATCTAGGCTATGTTCTTTCTCCAGACGGTTTCCGGATGGCTCCGGACAAGATCTCTGCCATCACGGATTGGCCCGTCCTTCGGAAAGTTAAGGACGTTCAGTCCTTCCTCGGTTTTTGTAACTTCTACCGGCGTTTTATCTACGGCTATTCCGGCATTACCGTTCCACTCACCCGGCTTACCCGTACCGCTATCAAGTGGGACTGGTCGGTCGCTTGCCAAACGGCTTTCGACACTCTCAAGCGCGTGTTTACAGATGCTCCGGTCTTCCACCATTGGATTCCCGGCCGACAGATTACGGTCGAAACGGACACATCCGACTACGCTATCGCGGGCATACTCTCCATCACCGGAGATGACGGGGAACTTCACCCTGTCGCCTTCCGGAGCCGGAGCCGGACACTTACGGCTCCGGAGCTCAACTACGACACTCACGATAAGGAACTCCTTGCTATTTTTGATTGCTTTACTCATTGGCGTCATTATCTCGAGGGGGCTCCTTTAGTTGTCGACGTTGTCACGGACCACAAGAACCTCGAATACTTTGCAATGACGAAGACCCTTACCCGTCGGCAAGTACGTTGGTCCGAATACCTTTGCCATTTCAATATGGTGATCCGGTTCCGACCGGGCAAACTCGGAGGTAAACCCGATGCTTTGACTAGACGATGGGACGTCTATCCGAAAGAGGGGGATATGGCCTTCAGCCAAATCAATCCTCAGAACTTCTGGCCCATTTTCACGTCCGATCAATTATCCGCATCGCTTAACGCTACTTACCTTGAAGACCTTTGTCTCCGAGCCTCCGTCGTCATGGATGTTGATCAGCTTCACCGCGACATCATTTCCCACTATCCGGACGACCTAGCCGCTACTTCCGGACTCGCATCCGCGGCGTCCGATGCTTCCGGCTCGCGCTGGACCACAGATCCGACCGGACTTTTACTTCTCAACAACCGGATCTACGTCCCACAGGTTTCCGGCAACTCTCCGGACATTCTCCGTGTACGTGTTTTACAAAACAAGCATGATCACATACTCTCCGGCCATTTCGGACAGAATCGTACGCTGGCTCTCGTCCGGCGCGACTATGCCTGGCCGGAGATGCGGAACTTCGTCCGAGACTATTGCAAATCCTGCACTCACTGCAAGCGCAACAAGGCCCCTCGGCACAGGCCGTACGGTCTTCTCCGTCCACTTCCGGTTCCCCTCCGTCCTTGGCATTCCATTTCCATTGACTTTATCGAAAATCTTCCCTTCTCCGGCGAGTTTAACTGCATTTGTGTCATCGTTGATCGTGCATCCAAGCAGGTTATCCTTTTCCCTGCGATTTCCATATCACCTCCATGCAACTCGCCCGACATTTCCTTATTCACGTCTTTTCCAAACACGGAGTCCCGGCCCATGTCACTTCTGACCGTGGCACGGAATTTGTCTCCGCTTTCTTCCGTGCATTGGGCGAACTACTCAATATGACCATGCACTTTACGTCCGGCCACCATCCGGAGGCCGACGGACAGACAGAACGCATGAACCAAACCCTCGAACAGTACGTCCAGATGTATTGTGCGTATCAACAGGACGACTGGGCCGAGCTCCTTCCTCTCAGAGAGTTCGCGCTCAACAATGCTCCGAACGCATCGACCGGCGTATCTCCGTTCTTCGCTAACAAGGGTTATCATCCGGCACTCACCTTCCACGAGACTACGATCCAGGGCAAGGATGTTGACAAAGCCCGGGACTACGTCTATGACTTCCAATCCGTCCACGAATACCTCCGTGCGCAACTTACAATTGCTACGGAGCGTTACAAGGAAGTTGCTGATAAAAAGCGTCTTCTGGACCCGATCCTTGAGGTCGGAGATCATGTCTTTGTGTCGACCGAGTTCATTGCAACCACCCGGCCAACGGAGAAGTTCTCCGAGACGCACTTCGGACCATACGAAGTCATCGAGAAAACCTCTGGCACGTCTTATCGAATCTGTCTTCCTAAAGCCCTTTCGCGCATTCACCCCGTTTTTCACGTCTCAGCGCTAGAACCACATTTCCCGAATCCATTCCCCGGACGCGAACAAGTTCCACCCGGACCGGTCGAGATTATTGACGGAGACGAGCATTTCGAACTATCAACAATACTCGACTCCAAGATCGACCGACGTTACTGTCGTTGTCCGCTCCGGTACTATGTTGAATGGCTCGGATGGTCTTCAACCGGACAACAATACCAATGGGTTCCGGCTTTCGATTTGGACGCTCCGGAGCTCTTAGCAGAATTTCACGAGCGATATCTGGACAAACCCGGACCCGAATGGGAACGACTTTGAGCTTCCGGCTCTTGTCACATCCCTCCGGTCTTACTCCATCTCGTCGGCGACTCTACGCGCTTCATGATGAAGAAAACATATATTTTCGGACTCAAGAAATTATTCTACAAACGTCCGTTTTTGATTTACAATCGTCCGTATTATAATCGTTCATTTTTCCCCTCCTCCGGCCTGCAATTCCTCCGGCTCTTTCGGCTCCAGCTCTTTCGGCTCCGGCTCCGGCTGCGTGCCTGAACCACTAGCGACCGGCTCCTCATCATTGAGCATCTCGTACACAATTTGGCCGTCAATGTCCCGGATGAGCCGATATCCCTCGAGTTCGCTTCCGTCCGGAAGCGCTTCAAGGGGGATCCGATTCTCCTCCTCCTCCTGCTTCACCTTGGCCACCTGCGTGTTTGCGTCCTCCAGGACCGCGCTCTGTTCTGCTTGGAGCTTGCGAATACTTTCGTTGATGGCCGCCGCTTTCTTCTTCGCCTCTTCGACCTTCTCCGCCGCTTCTTTCTTCTTCTTCGTCCGACTCGCCGAGAGCTCCAGCATGTGGCGCTCGTACTCCGCGTCCGACATACCAAGCTCCGCGCCTCGTTCCTCCTTTACCTTCAGCTCCAGCGGAACGGGTTGGACGAATTCTCCCGGAGCGACCTCCACGAACGGACCAACCTCGGCTGATGCGCGAGCGGGCTCCGGCTCGGGTCCGTACATCGGACCATCCACCTCCATCGCCTCCGTTCCGCCTTGTGCGTCCGGTTGCTCCGGTTCCTCGGGACGTCCGATGTCCTCTGCTGGTGGCATTTCTTCGTCCTCCGGTTCGTCTTCGCTCTCCGGATCGCCCTTCCCATCCACTCTATCGTCGTTCGTGTGCTCCGAGTCACGGATGGATGTCGTCTTCTGTCTCCGGATCCATTTCCGGATGTCGTCGACTACTGAGGCCGGTGGTGTGTCCTGGAGCGAGACGCTGAGCTCCTCGAGGTATTCACGAGAGGAGATTTCTCCCCGGTCCCTCCACGCGTTCCGCGCCCACATCTTCATCAACTTCCGGTCTGTCTCCCACACAGCTTTGAGACGAAAGACGCGCTGCTGGGTTTCCTCCAGCAGGTCGCGGATGTCGTCCATCCGGGTCCGATGCGAAATCGGGACCTCCGGTTCCGTCCGTCCTCGGGTCATGGACGACTTGCCCTTCGTGGCCTTCACGTGCGCCGGTTTCACCTTCGGACGTCGGACCGCACTCTCCGGCATGAGTGGGCACTTGATTTTCTTGCGCCAGCATTCCCGGCATACGCGGATGTTGTTGTCGTGCGCGACCTCGCACTCGATCCCGTGGTTGTGGCAATTTTCACATGCTATTAATCAATTAATCCGGATTCCGAAAGAACTTCGAGCAGGCAAATCCATCACTTACCTTCTACCGCCAAAAACCACTCGATATTCTCCTCCTTCGCCTTCTTGTGCGGTTTCCGGTCACCGTCCGCCTTCCTCTTCCTCTTCCTGCTTGTCTCCGGCTGTCCCGCGTCCGTGCTCAAGTCGTCCGGACCGAGCCGCTCGTCCGGAACGTCCTTCACGTCCGGAGATTCCGCCCGACGGAGCATATCCGCGAGGTCCACGAAGTCGTAGTTGGTGGCTGTGCCAGCCAAGACGCGGAAGCGAAGGTCACGGGCCTTCATGCACATTTCCGCCGCCACTCGTTCCTCGGCCGCCATTTCCTCCTCATACTCCTGGAGACGGGCTGTGTACCTCCGGTTCTGCTCTTCCGCATCCTCCCGCGCTTTCCTTTCTTCGGGCGACATCGCCGCCAACTCCGTCTCCCTCAATTCCGCAGCAGCGCCTCTTTTGCGCGCTTCCTCCTCCTTCCGTTCCTCTTCCTCTCGGACGTTCCTGTCCGGCCTCGTTTCTCGGTTCTTCCCTTTACCCCCGGTCGGGGGTGGCGGTGGAGTGTTGTCACGGTTGGAGGTAGATGACATGGTGGAGGGAAGAGAAAAAAGTTGTTGTTCCCACGGCAACGTTCTCACCGTCACGTGCTGCCACGTACGTTTCCATTCCCACACGTCATCGAGTCATTCTTTCAGTCATTCATTCATTCCGGTCCGTATTCCTTTTGGTTCCTGTTCCTTGGGGGCAAGGAACCCTAAGAGGGGGATACTGTTACGACCATGCAACTCCTACACCATCTCCTACACCATCCAGCTCCGTCCGGATCTCTCCGGCTCTGTCCGGACTTCCTCCGTCCTCCATCCGCATCTTCGGATCCGACTCTCCTCCCTTCCGGATGCGCCATCCGAACTCCGGCTCGCGTCCGTCTCACTCGCTGTTGCGTCCGACCTTGGTCGTTGACACTGGGGGCAAGCTGTGAACTACAGGCCCTGTAAACTCAATGTAAATGTGAAGGAAACTTTAAGTTTTCTCAATAAATACCCATCATTTACAGTGCCTGTAAATTGGGAGTAAATTTAGAATTTCATCTGGAATTGCACCCAATTTACATGCCTTGTAAATGATTGATATTCCTGGGAATTAATCCAAAAATACCCATCATTTACACCATGTGTAAATGTGTGATTTACATGCAGTGTAAATGGTGAGCAAATTTAGATACCAAACAACCTATTTATAGCTACACTTTCCATAATAAGAAATTCAGAGATGCCAGAAGGAGTCATTATATTGTCATGTGAGTCTAGGATTCCTAATGATCAGGATTGCTGTCAAGCTTGAATTGATTGGGCCTTGCTGTGTTCAACTCCTGTTTCAACACACAATTGAACAATCAGTAGGAATTTTCTGCCCATGGGAAATGAACAAAGCAAATTCTTCTCCTGACAGAAATTTCATTGGTTATTGTATGGTTGAGGCATTAAAAAAAAGATGCATACTGTAAGGATTGAACCCAGAGCTGCCCAAGATGATTACATACACATTTGTGATGTGTGCAAAAAACATAATTGGTGGCTGTGAGAGGCGTTCCAGCACACCTCTCACAGCCACCCATCAACAACATCAAACCCGAAACATTGTCAACCTCGGCCCTCTTTAGCTATTCCCTCATCATTTTGAGAGTCCGTGGGTTGACACCCATTGGATTGTGCAGAAAGATGAGATGAGTAGCAGAGCTTCAAGATGTCATCCCACTATTGGATCCACTATACTCATACTGGCTTCTCCAAAGTGGAAAGCCCTGCTTATTCCACCCACCTGACAGGCAGCTCTTTCTTGTTGGTGACCTTCTCAATCAGGGAAATGATATACAATCCCAACCTAGCAGAAACTCTAACAAAGTTTTATGGTGTCTTCATTGACTGCTTTAATTGTTTAGCAAGATGCAGATGACTAATGAATGTCAAGATAACAGGGTGGGTCATCTATTGTGGACTCTGGGGGCAATCTGGTCACATTTCTATCAAAAAAAGTTGAAAAGGGAGCAACATGAGAATGACATGCTACACAGGAATGCTACATACATGAAGAGCAGTGAGTCAAAGAAGTGAAAGTTGCAACATTTAACTCATGTTCCAACCAGAAATCCCACATTCTGGCTCATTTTGAGACCAACAAGGAGCTGACAGAGAGCAAAACAGACATAGAAAGCCTTCATCAAGAGCTCAAGTGGAGCAACAGTTTTTCAAGCTTGCAATATTCTGACAGACTCCAGGTGAAAATAGTCACCAAATAGAAATGATCTCATTGTTTTGAGTGGTAGACATGCAATATGAAACCAAAATTCAGATACAGAGAAAGAGAGCAGACTGAAACTCAATGGGAAGAGATATAGCTGCCACCCCTTATAAGCTTTGGAAGTGCTCTAGCATAATCATCCTCTTAAAGCCATCCTAGGAATCCTAGACTCACATGACAATAGAGTAGCCCCTTTTAGCAATTCTGAATTTCTTATTCTGGAAGGTGTAGCCATAAATATGTTGTTTGGTATCTGGATTTGCTCACCGTTTACACTGCATGTAAATCACACATTTACACATGGTGTAAATGATGGGTATTTTTGGATTAATTCCCAGGATTATCAATCATTTACAGGGCATGTAAATTGGGTGCAGTTCCAGATGAAATTCTAAATTTACTCCCAATTTACAGGCACTGTAAATGATGGGTATTTATTGAGAAAACTTAAAGTTTCCCTCATATTTACATTGAGTTTACAGGGCCTGTAGTTCACAGCTTGCCCCCAGTGTGACGCACGCCCTCGGGGTTTTTACGCAATGAAGATTTACTGAGCGTTTCCCCTTCTTCGACCATATGACTTATGCTCCACATGTATTCCTTATTGTCTTTATTGTCTTCGCTTATTCTTATTGTCTTTACTTCTTCTCCGAACACATCCGGACTATCTCCGTACTTAGTATAAATACGTACTTACTTCGGATGTAACCTTAGTTGATAATTAACGTGCTTTGCCTCCGCATTGCTCCGTCGTCCGACCTCTGTCCTATTCTCTATCCAACCTTCGGAGCCAAGTTAATTGGTGTACCCTTATACTCTTGTGGTATCGCTTTACATCCGGACCTTTGTCCGGCCCCCCGACACTTTGTCCGGCCATCCGTCCTTCCGGCCCTTCCGGCCGTCCGTCCTTCCAGCCGTTTCCTTTTCTTTCCGGACACGGATATAACACCACGCACGAATGATGTGCATGTCTGTTACACCTGTGCACTTCCAATACTGTCCAGCTCCATCTGGATCCTTGGATCTGACTCTCCCTTTGCATCATCTGTACTCCAGCTTGTGTCTGTCTGTCTCACTGTTGTGTCTGGCCTTAGCTATTGACACACACCCTCAGGGCTTTTACATAATGATGATTTACTGAGTGTTTCCCTTTCATCAACCTTATGACTCATGCCCACATGTATTCCTTTATTGTTTTCACTTATCCCTATTGTCTTTACTCACTTCTCCGACCACATCTGGACTATCTTTGTACTTACTATAAATGCATATTTACTTTGGGTGTAACTTTAGTTGATAATTAATGTGCTTTGTGTTACATCTCATACCATCCAGTACCTGTCAGGGGAACCGCCCGTCTGTCTGTCTGTCTGTCCAGCTCCGGCCCATCGCACTGCCCCGCTTCTGTGCCTGATCCTTTGTCCAGAGCCCCTTCCTTGTCCGGCCTCCCCCATCCGTCTGGCCTTCCGTCCGGCCTTCCATCTGGCCTTCCGTCCGGCCTTCCATCTGGCCTTCCGTCCGGCCTTCCATCTGGCCTTCCGTCCAGAACCCCAGGCTACGCCTCCACCCAGAACGTCGCCCCCCGTCCCTCCGGACTCCATTCCCCCTTGTTCACCTTCGTCCGGCCGCTCGCACTGGAACATGCTATGCGCCCAAGCTCGGGACCAATGCCAATCACTTCGGACACGTGCTACTGGCTAGTACCTATTTGTTATATAAACCTCGCCTAGTGTGGGAATCCTCATCCTTTCTTCTCTTCGGGTTCTCCCGCTAGGTGCGTATTCCTAGACTCTGTATTTAGTACTGTCAATTGAGTTCTCTTCGGATTCTCCTGCTAGTTCCCGCGCTCCCGCACCGAGCTGAGGTTGCCCTTACAGCAGAAGAAAGGATCTAAGGGATCAACCGGTCAAGATTGGGAAGTTTGGTGTAGACTCGGACTCGGACCGCTACGCTAGTGCTCCAGCCTCCCTGTCAGCAACGGCCTCTGGGTCGGCTAAACGATGAGCAACCCGGCGAGAACCCCAACCAGGAGAAACCCAACAGTTGCCAATAACTGGTACGATCCCCGAGCAGCAAGACCAACTGAACGGACTCCTCGTTAGGAGGCCGTATATTGTGGGTCGGGATGCGAGGCGGAACCCGGACAAGTCGAACAGGGTATGATATCCACTCAGGTATAATATCCGGGGTGTGGACGCAACCCGCAATAGAATGGAGGGGAAGTGGGACAGGGTGGAGACAATCCCTAAGTCAAGCCAAAGCAGAAGCCTGAGATTAGACGAGGTAGAATCTACTGTACAAGGAGATTCTACCGTGTTTATATACATTACGAATAAATTAATGTGATTGTGATCAGTTCCTGTGTAGCAACGTTAAGGAGCATTAATGCGTGATGCTCCTGTCCCCTGTGTGTTATCACCATAGCGTCTGAGGGTTAGGAGGACCAGTGGTGCGGTATTCCTAACTGTTACATCCCGTACCACCCAGTACCTCCTCCGGCGGAATCCGGCCTACCGGCTTATTACGCTGCCCGGCTTATCATCATACTCCGCCACTATGCCGGACTTCCACCGGCTCATATTCTCCGATCCGCCAGTCTTCGGACTAGCGTCCGGCCTTTGGCTGAAGATGGGTTTTTATGCAATGAAGTATTCTGAGCATTTCCCGTTTATCCGCCTTCGCGTGGATCTCCACATGCTTCCCATCTACACGCCCCCATGCATTGCTCTCCATCTGTATGTTCCCTTGTACTCGCTTCAAGGCTATGTTCTCCATTTGCTATATCCCTTGTACTTCCTGATTCATAATTAGATCCGGCTTTAGTATTTAAACCCCGTATCTACCAGCTTGTACTTCAGATTAATTATAAACGTCTTTGGACTCATCGTTCATCGTCTAAGTCGTTCTCCATCCTACGGCCTTGTTCACTTCGGCCGTCCGGCTCTTCATCCACTTTGCCGGCTGGTAGTCTAGCTCGCCCAGCACCTCTGTGGCGTTAGTGTCCCCCACGTCCGTTCACCTTCGGCTTTCGGCATTCCTATGCCGACCGGCTTTCATACTCCGGTCAGCTTATCCGGCATAGCCCTTCCCCGCGGCTTAGTATATAACAGTATAACTAATCTCACCTACCTTGCTGGCAAAACCCATGTATAACAATCTTCTTCCCAGTACCAACAACATTCAACGTTGCCGTCAATCCCAGTTCTTTTCAAACATTGTTCCTCTCAGTCCACCCTCTTACCAATTGGGTGTCTATACTGGCCCCATTACTCCGTCACCCCAGCCCTTTTTACCCTCATCATTGGCCACTCGCTGTGCGGCAAATCCCACACCGGCCGTTGCATCGGTAACTGTTCCCGGGCTGGTTTCCTCACCCCATACTCCAGACAATCCCCGTTGATACCCTGCTTCTCCTTATCCGGAGCGCGACAGGGCTCAAGATATGCCTAATGTTGAATCTATACTGTAAGGTAGCGGACAGACACTTACGGTTGCCCCACGTGATGTTACGGTCACATACCCTTTTTGGGACGGAATACGTTTCGACCCGGCTTCACACCACATTTCGGCGGTTCATAAGAAATCGGCCACAACAGTTTTGTGTAAATATGTGTTGAGGGTATTCACAATTTTCCTTGAGAATTTTAGGGCAGAATTGAAGGACTAGTTCCAAATATATGATCAACATTGCTACAAACCAGCATTCACGTTCCCTCCCCGCACAATTCCAGCCGCCTGCATGTCTGCTAAAAATTCCCGAGGAAGAACACGATGCCCCTTGTACTTCCTTGCTGCCCAAGCTGCCTGTGAACCATCAAGTCCATGGCGATATGCATCAGCAAAACGGTGAGCCCGGAGCACAAACCGGCGCATAGATTCGAGCGGAACCTGCTCAAGCGCGCTAAGTGTGTTCCGCTCGAGGGCGTCCTCCCGTGATGACTCGGGGTTTAGCCGATAGATGCGCTTGGCGTATCCCCAGACCATCTCAATGGGATTAAGTTCACAGTGGAACTTCGGCAGAAAAAGAACAGTGCATTTATGTTCAGAACAGGTGTCCTCGAGACACGACTTGACAGCTGCGAAGTCCGGCTGGTTGAATAGCATACGCCGCATGCAACAGGTCGTCGACTGTGGGTCAGTACATTTAAAACTCTTGCATTCGGCGTTCTTCTTTTTGAGTTCCGCCTCGGACATATCACCGAGATCACCTTTTTTTCGTCGTTCCTCGAGCAGGAGTTCCATGCCCTTGAACTTCCCTGCATGCTTCTCAGCATGAGAGGGAAAGTAGAGGTCCTGCACGGTCCCATCGGCAAAGCACGCGCCTGTCATTTGGATGTTCTCCTTCAACAGAGTGCCGTGAACATCGTACATCAGCGAGCCGTCGCTGTTTCGCTTGTTGACCGGAACAAGAAAGTTGGGATCCGGGTTCGGGTTCTTCTTGTTTTTCTTCCCACCACTACGCGTGCCAGAGATAGCTTTCGGCATGGACCGGGCTGAGAGAGCACCGGGACTCCGTTTACGGTGCGTTGTTGCGTTGTCATAGACGAAGACGTGGTCGTACTCCGGCCATCTCTCGTTGACAGTGGTGCACGCAGCGATGGCCTGCTCCTCTATGTCTGCTGCCGAGAAGTAACCATCGCGGTTTTTCCCAGGTCGCATAGCGCGCCGGGCAATCGGGCGGCCGTCCCGAGTACGAAGCCAACCAAAGTCGGCAGAGAAGTAGTCGGCCACCATATATGATGCACCATCACCCTTTTTGTAGGGGGTCGCATCTGCGTCTTTGTGGTACCAAGACTTTCGGCGACGATCATGTGCGTAGAAAATACTTTCATCATGATACCAGATCACGGTTCGTCGAGCTCCAGGGGGAAGGGAGGGTGTCGTGACGGAGCCATCAGCGTCGAAGATGCAGGAGCGATCCTGAAACCCCTTGAGGGCGGGCAGGTAAACCTCTTCTCTATAGTACACAACATCATCGCGTTCATGACCATCAGAGTATTGGCCTTTCCTCTCTGACTTGAATCTGGCACCGAAATAATTATTTAAGGGAGCAGGCTCACACGCGTGGATAGCTTACCGATAGCCGAGCTCGTTGAGATACCTCTGCGCAGTACGAACACTGATTTTCTTGTCCAGACCATGCTTGTCCATGACATCCTCTCGGGACAGGTAATCAACAAGCTTGTCGGCTGTAATAAACTTGCCCAGTTCCTGGAGATGTTCACGAACATCGGTGGCTAAATCTTCGTCCGCCAGCATTGATTGCTTCCACTTTCCGAACGGATTGACAGGCAACACTTTGCGAGAAGCGATGTACTCTCGGCTGAGCTTGGCGAACTGACGCGCACAGTACACGTCTCGACCAGCGGCGATGGCGGCTTGGCGTGCGGAAATGCCCCACTTTCCGTAGGTGACTGAATTTGGATTGGTGTACTGCGCGAGGTGGCTGCGGATGCCCTCCATTCGAACCCGAACCCAGGGACTCAAGTCAGGTGGGGTATAGCCGCCACCTTTACCTCGACTCGGGCCTCGAAGTACGAGCTCAATATCCATCAAGGCAGCCTTGGCAGAGGTGATATCGGGTGCGGCAGCAAGAGCTTGCTTGGTCCCGAGGGCGGCCATTTTTTCAATGAAGGTCTTAGGCGGCGCCGGACGCGGGTATCCATCTCCAGCAAAAGCCCCAGCGTCGGCAGCACATAGTTCATCAAGTTCCGGCAGAACAATCTCGCTATCCAGATCGTCGTCGTTGTCAGACTCGGCTAGCACAGACGGTGGGCGCGAGATCGGAAATGTATGGGTAGACGCGCAGTCGTCATCCTGCGGAGGGGACTGGTTTGCCGGATTTTTGGCAGTAAATTTGCCTTTGAGTGCGAAAGCCATGGGTGCTGCCGTTGGAGTTTCCGGAGTGGATCCTTGATGGAATTCACCCTGGTATTGTGCCGCTGGATCGCTGTCTTCAAGGAAAACATCGGCATTTTCCTTATTTGCTGCACTGGGTCCAGGTTCTTGGATAGACTCGGATGTGGCCAACTTTGAAGAGAGAATCAATGGTGCGCGTCAAGGCAAGAAAATCAGTCTGACCTCATGATCCTCGGGATCGTCGTTCCAATGCTTCTTTTGTGGACGCGCTTTGACAGGGCTCAACGCGATAGCCGCGACGCGTTTGATGGCCTTTTTTGGTGAGGCCAATCTGCCATTGAGAATAGCTGCCCGGTCCCGGAAGGTCTTCTTGGATGGGGGCATGAGGGAGAATACTGAGGGACTGGCATCGGAAAATTTCTGGGGGGCAGCAGTCAAAGAAACTTTGCAACGCGCCCGCCAGAGGCGCGAATCGGGGCACGCGTCTCCCTATTTTGGGAACTAGCCGCTCAATTTTGAAGATTTTGCGGATCTTTAACCTCAGATGGCAATATGGGACCGATTCCCACAAAACTGTTGTGCCAAATTATTTACTCTATCTCTTGTGGATTACTTATTCGTGTTTTCCGACCTTTTCGGTCGATCCGTTCCCAATATGGTAATGTAACGACGGATCACGTGGGGCAACTGTAAGTGTCTGTCCGCTACCTTATGCTCACATATCCCGGCAGGCTTCACCCGCCGGCGATAACGGTTCACGGCATGCATCCCGTCCTCCACATTGTCCTTCTAGTCCCAGGCCGACCGATCATGGTTCGCCTGTGCCGCCGGAGGGTGGCAATGAACCTTCTCACCATAGCTCCCCTGACTCGTCAGATCATGGTGACGGCGATCCCGAGGGCCGCCCTGGGTCTCCTTCTGGACCACCCGGCCAACCTGGCGGCGGAGGAGGCGGAGGCAGAGGCGGCGGCGGAGGTGGAGGTGGTGGCGGTGGTGACCGACGAGGTCCCGCCGGTCCTCCTGGCCGGCCCCCGGGACAACAACCGGACTTTGAGCAGTTGCTCTTTACGATAATCTCCGGGCTCTCTGCGGCCCTCATTAATCACAACAACAACCAGTCTTCCGCTCCTCGCTCAACTCGCTTGCTTCTCCGCAACCCGGACACTTATGATGGTGCCGATCCGGCAAAACTGCAGCCCTTCCTCAACCAGTGCTACATGCACTTCGCTGAGCGGCAGCAGGATTTCCCGTCGGATGATGAACATATTCTCTTCATCATGTCGTATCTCTGCGGGACTGCTGCCCTGTGGTTCCAGCTGAATCTCTACGACAATTCCGCACCGCCAGCTTGGGATGGAAATCTCATTCTGTTCCTCCAAGAGTTATCTGACAACTTCGGCCCCCAAGATCCTATCAGGGATGCCGAAGCCGGCATTAAAGTCCTGTGCATGAAGTCCAGCGATAAAATCACTACATACATCATCTCCTTCGACCAGCTCGCGCCGATTACCGGTTGGGATAACCGTGCCCTCCGGTCTCAGTTCTACGACGGCTTACCGTCTCGTATCAAAGACGAGATGGCCCAGCAATACTGGGATAGATCTCTTGCCGGCTGCAAGGACGCAGCCTGACACATCGATCAGCGCCACTGGCAACGCGAAATGGAGAAACAGCGCAAGCGTGCCCAAAACCCCCATTCCGACAACGCCGGTACGTCTGGCAGCAACGCCAACAGCGGACAGAAGTCCAGCCGGCGGGATAAGGGCAAGGGTAAAGGAAAGTCTGGCTCTGGCGACAAATCCCCTCCTTCCAATGCCAACACTCCTCCGAAAACCTCCGGCAATAGCTCCGGCGGCAAGGAGAAGTCCGGGGGCAAAGGCAAAGGCAATACTCAAACGCTGAAGCCCTACGCCGCCAAGCTCGGCACGAACGGGAAGCTTAAGCCGGAGGAACGTGAACACTGCGAGAAGGCCGGTCTCTGCATGTTCTGCGGAGGTTCCGGCCATAAAGCCAATGATTGTAAGAAGAAGAAAGATCAGCCTGCGTTTGGTAAAGCTGCTAATGTCACTAGCAATGCCGATAGCACCCCCCGACTCAAAAAAATAGACAGCAGCTCGGGTTCCTCCTCACCCGGTCCGAGTTGCATTGACTCCGGGGTGTCTACCGAGGCTCACCTCAACGTGTCCGCTCTTTCCCCTAATGCCCTCTACGTCTCCCTCGATGTCTCTGCGCTCCTCTCGGCCTATCTCAAAGCCAGTTCGGAGTTAAGCACAACCTTACTCCCTTCTGTTGTATCACGTATTGCCTCGGGATTCAACTCCCGCTTACGGACTCTCATTGACGGCTCTACTTCTGTGATTGACAAGCTGGTCCGGCTGCTCACTCGGTTCCCATCCGGCGATGTCCACTTAGTGGAATTCTACGTTACCCGTCTTGATTCTCCATGTGACTTGGTTCTTGGATACTCGTGGCTCACCCGCCATAATCCATTGATTAATTGGGTTGACGCTACTATCTCTTTCCGGGCCATCGACACTTCGGAGTCTTCTGTGTCGACACCCCAGGCTATTATGCCTGATTCTGTTTCGGTTGCTCCGGTTACGGACGAGGCGCCCCCGGCGATACCGGCATATCTGCCCAATACGCCGGCCGGCTTACCTACACCGAGAACGTCTTCGCCACCTCTTGCTTCTTCCATAGAGATCCCACCTGCTCCTTTACTGGAGCCTATCCCGGCCGCGGACCTTCCCTGGCCTTTCACCACTGCCCCGCAGGTGTCTCTCGTTAACACCGTGGCGTACCACACCATCATCAAAGATAAATCTACCCAGCAGTTCACACTGCGTGCTCACCTTCCGGACAAAGTCCTTGCCCGGTCGGCCGAAGCTGAGCCGTTTAGCACGGCCGGTATACTGCCGGCATATCATGACTTCGCCAATGTCTTTTCGGAGCAGGAAGCCTTCAACCTGCCTCCTCATCGGGACCACGATCTAAAGATCGAACTCATTGGCAGCGATGCTCCGCCAGTTGGCCATGTATACTCGCTCTCGCAAAATGAGTTGGCCGCCCTCCGGACATTCCTGGACGAAAACTTAAAGGCCGGTTTTATTTACCCGTCTCGTTCCAGTCATGGCGCTCCTATTCTTTTCGCTAGAAAGAAGGACGGCAGCCTCCGGCTTTGTGTCGATTACCGCGGTCTCAACCGGATTACGAAGAAGGATAGCTATCCGCTTCCTCTGATCTCGGATTTACTCAACGCAGGAAAAGCACGCATTTATACGAAACTCAATCTCTGACACGCATATCACTTGCTCCGGATCGCCGCTGGCGATGAGCCGAAAACCGCATTTCGCCCTCAGTACAGCTCATTCGACTTCCGGGTAGTACCCGAAGGTCTCACTAATGCCCCGTCGGCGTTTCAACGCTTCCTCAATAACCTCTTCACCGATTTGCTGGACGTCACCGTTGTCGTCTATCTGGTCGATATACTCGTTTACTCTGATGACAAGAAACAGCATATGGCTCATGTATGGGAGGTATTAAAGCGTTTGCGCGGCGCTTCGCTCTTTTGCAAACTCAAGAAATGTGAGTTCGGCGTAACCACTACGGAGTTTCTAGGTTTTATCCTTTTGCCGGACGGCTTTACCATGTCTCCGGAGAAAGTCGTGGCCATTACTGATTGGCCAGAACCTCGAAAAGTCAAGGACGTACAGTCTTTCCTCGGCTTTTGTAACTTCTATTGGTGTTTTATCTACGACTATTTGGCCATCACTATCCCGCTTACGCGCCTAACCCGTTCCGGCATATGGTGGACCTGGTCCGATGAAGCTCAAACGGCTTTTGACACCCTCAAACGGGCATTCACGGAGGCACCCATCCTGCACCACTGGATTCCCGGTCCTCAGCTTACCATTGAGACCAACACCTCCGACTACACCATCATGGCGATTCTCTCCATCGCTGGTGACGACGGCAAAATTTACCCGGTCGCTTTCCAGTCTCACACCCTCGGCCCTTCGGAACTTAACTACAACACGCACGACAAAGAGTGCCTCGCCATCTTCGACGCCTTTAAACACTGGTGGCATTACCTCAAAGGCTCGGCGCTTACAGTTGATGTCGTTACGGACCATAAAAACCTGGAATACTTTGCGACAATGAAGATCTTAACCCATTGCCAAGTCCGGTGGTCCGAGTACCTATGCCAATTCAACATGGTCATCCGATTCCGGCCGGGCTGGCTCGGCGGAAAACCTGACGCTTTAACTAGACGATGGGACGTCTACCCTAAAGAGGGGGATAGCACATACAGTAAAGTCAACCCTCAAAATTTTCGTCCTATCTTTACTCAGGATCAACTTTCCGCTTCACTCCGAGCCACCTATTTCGAGGATGTCGTCCTCCGAGCCACTATCGTCATGGATGTTGAGCAGCTTCACGCCGACATCTTATCCCACCTCAATGACGATCCCGCCGCGGTTTCCAGCTTAGCTGCCGCGACCGCCGGCGATTCCCCACGCTGGACTATCGACAACGCCGGCTTACTCCACCGTGACGAGCGCATTTATGTCCCATTGGTTTCCGGTACCTCCAAGGAGCTCCGGGTACGTGTACTAGTTCATCATCATGACCATGTTCTCACTGGCCATTTCGGCGAAAACAGGACTCTCGCTCTCATACGCCGAGAATATACCTGGCCCGAGCTCCAGACGTCTGTCAAGGATTTCTGCCGGTCTTGTGTCCTCTGTCGGTGTAACAAAAAGCCTAGGCATCGGCCGTACGGCCTTCTTAAGCCTTTACCGGTCGCTCTCCGGCCTTGGCATTCCATATCTCCATCAATTTCATTGAAGAATTGCGGAAAGCCGGCGAATCTGGTGAATTCGATTCCATCCTCGTCATTTGTGATCGGTCTTCAAAACAGGTCATCCTCATCGCCTGTGACGTTCACGTTGACTCCCGGCAACTTGCCAACCTTTTCCTCATTCACGTCTTTTCTAAACACGGTGTTCCATCTCACTGCACTAGCGACCGTGGTTCCGAATTCGTATCGGCGTTCTTCCGTTCACTCGGTGAACTCCTATCAATGGAGTTTCACTATACCTCGGGGTATCGTCCCGGAGGCCGACGGTCAAACTGAATGTATGAATCAGACTCTGGAACAATACATCCGGATGTACTGCTCGTGCCAACAGGATGACTGGGATCGGCTTCTACCCCTCGCCGAATTCGCACTCAACAATGCGCCGAATGCTTCCACCGGCATATCCCCGTTCTTTGCGAACAAGGGTTATAACCTGGCAATTACCGTCCATGCCGAACGCGATGTTGCTAATGTCTATGCCAAGGACTATGCCGTCGATCTCGAATCCCTTCACGAGTACCTCCGGCAACAGATTACATTCGCCAAGGATCAGTATAAAGAAACTGCCGACCGAAAGTGTTTGCCGGACCCTCAGTTCAACATCGGCGATTCCGTCTACCTTTCAGCGGAACATCTGCGTACCACTCGGCTGACGAGAAATTTGCCAAGAACCACTTCGGCCCTTACGAAGTCCTCGCGAAACCTAGCGCAGCTTCTTATACCATTCGGCTTTCGAAAACGCTCAAGGGAGTTCATCCTACATTCCATGTGTCACAACTCGAGCCTCACTTCCCCAATCCTTTTCCTTCACGCACCGAAGAGCCACCCGGCGCTGTAGAAATCATTGACGGCAAAAGCCACTTTGAAATCAAGCAGATCGTCGATTCTAAGCTCGACCGGTGTTTCAAGGACAAGAACCGGCAACTCCGGTATTACGTGGAGTGGCTTGGCTACGAGAACACCGACGACCAGTACAATTGGGTCGCTGCAGTGGATATTGATGCTCAAGAACATGTCGACTCCTTTCACCGGCGTTACCCTCGTAAGCCGGGGCCTGTTCCTTAACGCTTCTGCTATGCCGGTCTTCACCGGCTTAATGCCCGGCATAAGCCCGGCTTAATGGTTCACTCCGTCTTCCATTTATCCCTCGATTGGACTTCAAACCCAAGAAAACCCTCCATTAAATACGCAAATATACAACGGCATTTTCTATCTACAAAGTGACCGTTTTTTCTTTTATTATACATTCAAAAAAATATTGACCACTCCGGTCAATCTACTCCTCCTCCGCTGGACCGCCGGTTCCACTTCCCTCGGCACTCTTGCCATCCTTCGGTTCCTCCACCACCACGTCCGGGAGACTCACCTCCCTCCGTGTCCCGCTGGGTCCCGCCGTCGGCGCCAGTTCGTCATCCGAGAGGTCAATCTCGATTAGCTTGCCATGCGACCCTCCGACTTTGGTTTTCGAGATCCCCCGATGGACAACAATTTTCGTCTTGACGGTGATCTTCTTCCCGCCCAGTACGAGTGGATCCTCTTCCTCAACCTTCACTGAAACTTCTTCCGTCCTAGGTTCCTCGGTCGATCCCAACTCCCCAGCCGGCGCAACGTTCGACGGTCCAGCAACCGGCTCTTCAGCCAGTGCATCGATGGGCTCTTCAGCCAGCTCCTCTGCCGGTGCAACGACGGGCTCTTCCACCGGCTCTTCCGCCGGTGCAACGACTGGCTCCTCTGTAATCACCGCCGGCGTAGGCTCCTCCAGTGCAACCGCGTCTTCTTCCACCTCCTCCTTCACCGTCATCGTGGCCAACTTCTCCCCCGGCCTAAGGGGCTGCGACGAGTCGTACGGCCGCTCCAGCGGCACCAACGTGTCCACCTGCATCTCGTCCTCCACCGGCGGCATACTGACGTCCCCCGTGACCGGCGAAAATCACCAGAGGTCAACGGCAGGAACGTCCTGGTTCCACGACAAGATCTTGTTCTGGTCGGCCTCCTCGTTGTCGGACTCCGGGTTTGAACCCGGCGGATGAGGCGAGCGGTGTGGCGTGTCGGCACGGCGATTTGAATGCCACGATGATGGTACACGAGATGGGCCAGCGACTGGCACCACCGGCGAACGTCCTCACATGGACTTCCCCTTCCGCAGCTTATCGGCCTTCGGCTTATCCAAAGCCGGTGCGGTTTTCTTCGCCTTCTTCTTCTTCTTCCTCTCTTCCTCCTTCTCCTTCTGCTCCTCTTCGCGATCCACCTCCGCGACGTAGTCGTTCTCCAGCATCTCCTCGAACGTCCGGAGCGCCGTCATCATCTCTTCACTCGCTGCATTGTGAATGTCGTTGACGAGCCCGGCGCGTGCAATCATCCGGAGCATCATGATGCGCTCGTGGTCTTGCGCGGCAGTCACCTCCAAGCGCTCCACACACCGCGACAAGCGGGCGATGGACACGTTGGCGTGCGCCGACCGAGTTTGACCTTCGACAACTTCTTCCGCCGGTGTTGATGCCCGCGAATCCACCACGACCCGAACGGGTTTCTGGCGCGGCTTTTCCTCCCCCTTGAACTTCGGCTTTTTGGAAGCCGCCGGCGTATCGTTGTCGTCCCTCTTCACGCGCGTGCACCGCAACTTCGCGTCATGACACGCCGTGCAGGCACCTCTCTTCCGCGTCCTTGTGCCGACATACTCCCGGCATTGGATTCCATTGAGTGCGCACCGGTCGCATCCTGTTAAGCCGGTACGTTAGCTCCAATCTTCTATGGCTTACTGCGACGCACCTTCTTCAAAAATTTTCCCCTTCAATGGGGCCGGCATCTCCTGGATCTCGTCCTCCTCGTCCTGGTAAACATTCTCCTCCTCCTCTTCCCACAGGACCTGCACCTCCGGCTCTTCTCCGCCGGGACTTGGCGGTTGTGAGTCCGGCCTATCCAGGCTGGACGGCGCTCCCTCGGGCGATGGCGGCGGCGTCGGCATATCCTCGTTGTTGTCCACCAATCCCGCCCGGCACATCAACAACGCCATGTTCCTCCTCGTCTGCTCCGCGGCCTCGATAAGCTGCTCGTACTCCCTCTTGTATGCCGCGGCCTGTTTACAAAGACCATCCTGGTCCCGCGCCACGTGAATCGTCCCCGATGGTCCCGCCGCGGTGTTCGTTGGCGCCTCGGGTTTCTTTGTCTTCTTGGCAGTGTCCCGATCCGCACATGCCTTTCGTTTGGCGGCGAGCTTCTTCCTGGCGGCATCCCGCTCAGCCTCCATCCGCAGTGTTTCCTCCCGCTCCCTCTCCTCGTTCCGCGCCACTTCCAGCGCAACCTCCGAATCCCGCTCCGACAGCCGGGCGAGGTCTTTCTTGCGTGCCACTTCGGCCGTGTCATCCTCGTCTCCGCCGTCCTCCCTCATGCGCTTCTCGCGCAGCTGATACAGTAAGTGTTTTGCAAAACCCCAGGATATGTAAAGTCCCGGCCTTTTGCAAAAGGCGCTTATAACCCTTTTGGGAGTACAATCTAGCCTAGATAGTGCCATTATCTGCTGCAAGCTATCATATCTTTGACTGATAAGATACCTCACCCTGCTGTTGAAATGATGATCATCCGGCATGGTCTTGTATGTGATGGTATGTGATGGCACATCAATTTTGCATCAAAAAAGCACCGGGTTTGCGAATTGTTTTGCATTTTGTGAAATAACTAATGGTGCAATCACAAAACTGTACAGATAGATCAATAGAGCTCAACGGCCTCTACATGCTCCATTTTTTTTGATATATAGCTGACAAATTGATGAAATTTCCTTTTTAAACCACTACGCCTCTGGTCCAAAAAAGGAAATAATCGTTTTCGCCCTTCCTTGGACCCAGGTTGGCTGTTTTTCTTGGTTTAACTTTGTATGACCCATGATCTATAGCTACAGAGTATAATTAGAACACACCTACTCATGATATGACAATGTAATATGGCAATAATTACCCATATTCACTTTCTGTTGCTTTCATTCATAATTCTGAAGGGCATGAATTATACATGTACTGAACAGCCCATATTGTACTCTATCACTATCAGATACATTGTACATATATTTTATCACATTCCTATCAATAGGGCTGCCCTTCTGATGCAAACGGTGAATCCACTTATTTGTCAAGGCAAGAGTTTATGGGCGTCCTAAGGGTTCTGGGCCATGTCAATAGTGTTCTACAATATGAATCACACTTTACTATAGGACAATTAGCCCATCCAATCATGTGAATATCAAGCATTGTAATGTTCAACCCCCAAATGTGTGTTCCAGTGTTTTAGTCTGTCCTGGAATCTTGAAACCATGTATAGGTGCTTCTGGAATGTATTGAATGTATCCTACTCAATTCTAAGCCACAGATCATCCCAAAATATGGCCTTGAACTTGAGATATGGACATTTTCCAATCATTTAGTGAATAGTGCACCAGGCAGGGCAGATACAGCAGAGAAAAGACTAAGAACAGCATTTGACAATGTGAAAGAACAATATTCTACTTTATTTGAAGAATTTTCGTCAAGATTCCACCAAATGGTGTTTGGGGGCATATGGGTTATAGTGTAATTTAAATTTCAACCTCTAGAGTACACACAATTGAAAACACTATCTTGCCAAATCTTGACCAAATTCCATGAAATAAAGCTTGGGATGACTGTTTTACCTTGTGGCTTTCTTTCTATGGTGTTTATTTCGCACCCAGTGGCTTCCTTTGCCCCTATTTGGAAATAAAATCGCGAACTCACTTTTCAAGATTCTCATACTTCTGATCATCTATTGAGTGGTATTTTGTCATTTGGGTGTTGGGACATGTTATTGTGATTAGTCTATGCACTTTTATTGGTGTTCACTACTATAGGACCAAGCGGATAAGCTGAACACTTGCCTAGCACATACTTTGGTTCACTCTCAATGTCACTGATGATCATATTGCTACAAAGCCAGTCAGAAGTGTTTATGCATCTACCAAATATGGTGGGCTCATGTATGCAGGCAGTCTGATCTTTGGTATGCATATAATCAGGTAAATATTGAGATTGTTGTTATGTCCAATGATATGTGGATATCCTCATTGGACACCAGGAGAATGTATCAAAAGACAGAGCTGACCACCTGGATATAGGAAATACTGATTGGTCTTGGGTTCAAATTTGTTTATCCTTCATACACTATCATTTTTATGTGGCATCAGTAATGCTGAATTATGTCAACATTACAGGCCAGTTGACAGGGACAGTGTACCTCCAGTCACCTCAGGACACAAAGGAAATGACATCTACACAGTTAAAATAACCAGAACAGTCAATCCGCACCCTGGGAAGGGCAAAAACGAGTAATTGCCTTTTTTGGCCGAAAGCGTAGTGGCCCAAAAAGGAAATATGTCAACCTGGAAGGCCCTTCCGCACGAAGAAATCCAAAAATAGACTGAAAACCGAAGTTGTAGAGCAAAAAAAGCTCTTTCCAGCAGTGCAATCCATTTAGCAATCAGTGCCCTGGTTGTGGTGCAAAATGCAAAATAAATTCCCAACCCCGGCGATAAATGAATATTTTAATCAAATAAAATATTCATTTATGCTGCTCAGGATCATTGGATCAATTTGATGGGCAGCAGGCATGCTTAATCAAGTAAAGGCCCAAGAGATATGATAGATTACAGCCAAAGATAAGGATACTCACTCTTTTGGGGCAAGATAAGAGTTATAAGCGCCTTTTGCAAAAGCCCGGGACTTTGTATGTCCTGGATTTTGCAAAATGTCTACGGGATGTAGTGTCTCGCGCCCCTCGTCCTCACTCTCCAACCCCGCGTCGGCCGCTCTCCGCTTTCCCTGCCTCACGTCCGCCCGGCGTCCTGCGTATTCCGGAGAGCCCTCGTGGCTCCCATTGTTGTCGCTGCCGCTGGGTCCGGGGTTTCCTGGTTCCATTTCGTGTCGGTGTTGTGGGTGATGGTTGTGGAGAAAGAAAAATTTCCTTGTTGTGATGTGTTTGACAACTGTCTTAGACTTGTGTCAACACCGCATGTGACGGCATTGTTCTTCTCCGGCATTCCATTACCTTTGGCCATCACATGCTTCCTCCCACGGTGTCCTTGTTCCTTGAGGGCAAGGAACGTAAAGGGGGGATACTGTTACATCCTGTACCACCCAGTATGTTATATCCGTGTCCGGAAAGAAAAGGAAACGGCCGGAAGGACGGACGGCCGGAAGGGCCGGAAGGACGGATGGCCGGATGAAGTGTCGGGGGCCGGACGAAGGTCCGGATGTAAAGCGATACCACAAGAGTATAAGGGTACACCAATTAACTTGGCTCCGAAGGTTGGATAGAGAATGGGACAGAGGTCGGACGACGGAGCAATGCGGAGGCAAAGCACGTTAATTATCAACTAAGGTTACATCCGAAGTAAGTACGTATTTATACTAAGTACGGAGATAGTCCGGATGCGTTCGGAGAAGAAGTTAAAGACAATAGGAATAAGCGAAGACAATAAGGACAATAAGGAATACATGTGGGGCATAAGTCATATGGTCGGAGAAGGGGAAACGCTCAGTAATTCTTCATTGCGTAAAAACCCCGAGGGCGTGCGTCAACGACCAAGGTCGGACGCAACAGCGAGTGAGACGGACGCGAGCCGGAGCTCAGTTGACGCGTCCGGAAAGGAGGAGAGTCGGATCCGAGGATCCGAACGGAGGACGGAGGAAGTCCGGACGGAGCCGGAGAGATCCGGACGGAGCCGGATGGTGTAGGAGTTGCATGGTCGTAACAGTATCCCCCTCTTAGGGTTCCTTGCCCCCAAGGAACAGGAACCAAAAGGAATACGGACCGGAATGAATGAATGACTGAAAGAATGACGCGATGACGTGTGGGAATGGAAACGGACGTGGCAGCACGTGACAGTGAGAACGTTGCCATGGGAACAACAACTTTTTCTCTTTCCTCCACCATGTCGTCTACCTCCAACCGTGACAGCACTCCACCGCCACCCCCGACCGGGGGTAAAGGGAAGAACCGAGAAACAACGCCGGACAGGAACGCCCGAGAGGAGGAGGAACAGAAGGAGGAGGAAGCGCGCAAAAGAGGCGCTGCTGCGGAATTGAGGGAGGCGGAGTTGGCGGCGATGTCGCCCGAAGAGAGGAAAGCGCGGGAGGACGCGGAAGAGCAGAACCGGAGGTACGCAGCCCGTCTCCAGGAGTACGAGCAGGAAATGGCGGCCGAGGAACGAGCGGTGGCGGAAATGCGCACGAAGGCCCGTGACCTTCGTCTCCGTGTCTTGGCTGGCACGGCCACCGACTACGACTTCGCGGATCTCGCGGATATGCTCCGTCGGGCGGAATCGCCGGACGCGAAGGACGTTCCGGACGAGCGGATCGGACCGGACGACCTGAGCACGGACCCGGGAGAGCCGGAGACAAGTGGGAAGAGGAAGAGGAAGGCGGACGTCGACCGGAAACCGCGTAAGAAGGCGAAGGAGGAGGATATCGAGTGGTTTTTGGCGGTGGAAGGTAAGTGATGGATTTGCCTGCTTAAAATTCTTTGGATCCCGGGTTAATTGATTAATAGCATGTGAAAATTGCCACAACCACGGGATCGAGTGCGAGGTCGCGCACGACGACAACATCCGCGTGTGCCGCGAATGCCGGCGCAAGAAGATCAAGTGTCCGCTCATGCCGGAGAGCACGGTCCGACGTCCGAAGGTGAAACCGGCGCGCGTGAAGGCCACGAAGGCCAAGTCGTCCACGACCCGAGGACGGACGGAACCGGAGATCCCGACTTCGCGTCGGACCCGGATGGACGACATCCGCGACCTGCTGGAGGAAACCCAGCAGCGCGTTTTTCGTCTCGAAGCTGGGCGGGAGACGGACCGGAAGTTGATGAAGTTGTGGGCGCGGAACGCGTGGAGGGACCGGGGAGAAATCTCCTCTCGCGAATACCTCGAGGAGCTCGACGTCTCGCTCCACGACACACCACTGGCCTCGGCAGTCGACGACATCCGGAAATGGATCCGGAGACAGAAGACCACTTCCATCCGCAACTCGGAGGACACGGACGACGATAGAGTGGATGGGAAAGGCGATCCGGAGAGCGAAGACGAGCCGGAGGACGAAGAAATGCCACCGGCGGAGGATCTCGGACGACCCGAGGAACCGGAGCAACCGGACGCACAGGGTGGAACGGAGGCGATGGAGGTGGATGGTCCGATGTACGGACCCGAGCCGGAGCCCACTCACGCGTCAGCCGAGGTTGGTCCGTTCGTGGAGGTCGCTCCGGGCGAATTCGTCCAACCCGTTCCGCCGGAGCCGAAGGTAAAGGAGGAACGAGGCGCGGAGCTTGGGATGTCGGACGCGGAGTACGAGCGCCACATGCTGGAGCTCTCGGCCAGTCGGAAGAAGAAGAAGCAAGAAGCGACGGAGAAAGTTGAAGAGGCGAAGAAGAAAGCGACTGCCCTCGCGGAAACCATACGCCAGCTCGAGGTCGAGAAGAACGCGTTATTGGAGAGCGCAAATGCGGAGGCGGCCAGGGTGAAGCAGGAAGAGGAGGAGAATCGGATCCCCCTCGTAGCGCTTCCGTTCAGAGGCGAACTCGAGGGTTATCGGCTCATCCGGGACATCGACGGCCAAATCGTCTACGAGATGCTCGATGACGAGGAGCCGGTCGCTAGTGGTTCGGGGACGCAGCCGGAGCCGGAGCAGAAGGAGCCGGAGGAATCGCAGGCCGGAGGAGGGGAAAAATGAACGATCAAAATACGGACGATTGTAAATCAAAAACGGACGTTTGTAGAATAACTTGAGTCCGAAATAAATCTTTTCTTGGTCATGAAGCGCGTAGAGTCGCCGACGAGACGGAGTAAGACCGGAGGGATGTGACCAGAGCCGGAAGCTCAAAGTCGTTCCCATTCGGGTCCGGGCTTGTCCGGATAACGCTCGTGAAACTCTGCCAAGAGCTCCGGAGCATCCAAGTCGAAGGCCGGAACCCACTGGTACTGTTGTCCGGTCGAAGACCATCCGAGCCATTCGACATAGTACCGGAGCAGACAACGACGGTACTGTCGGTCGATCTTGGAGTCGAGTATTGTTGATAGTTCGAAATGTTCGTCTCCGTCGATAATCTCGACCGGTCCGGGTGGAACTTGTTCGCGTCCGGGGAATGGATTCGGAAAGTGTGGTTCTAGCGCTGAGATGTGAAAAACGGGGTGAATGCGCGAAAGGGCTTTAGGAAGACGGATTCGATAAGACGCGCCGGAGGTTTTCTCGATGACTTCGTATGGTCCGAAGTGCATCTCGGAGAACTTCTCCGTTGGCCGGGTGGTTGCAATGAACTCGGTCGACACAAAGACATGATCTCCGACCTCAAGGATCGGGTCCGGAAGACGCTTTTTGTCAGCAACTTCCTTGTAACGCTCCGTAGCAATTGTAAGTTGCGCACGGAGGTATTCGTGGACGGATTGGAGGTCATAGACGTAGTCCCAGGCTTTATCAACATCCTTGCCCTGGATCGTAGTCTCGTGGAAGGTGAGTGCCGGATGATAACCCTTGTTAGCGAAGAACGGAGATACGCCGGTCGATGCGTTCGGAGCGTTATTGAGTGCGAACTCTCCGAGAGGAAGGAGCTCGGCCCAGTCGTCCTGTTGATACGCACAATACATCCGGACGTACTGTTCGAGGGTTTGGTTCATGCGTTCCGTCTGTCCGTCGGCCTCCGGATGGTGGCCAGACGTAAAGTGCATGGTCATATTGAGTAGTTCGCCCAATGCGCGGAAGCGGAGACGAATTCTGTGCCACGGTCGGAAGTAACATGGGCCGGGACTCCGTGTTTGGAAAAGACGTGAATAAGGAAATGTCGGGCGAGTTGCACGGAGGTGATATGGAAATCGCAGGGGAAAAGGATAACCTGCTTGGATGCACGATCAACGATGACACAAATGCAGTTAAACTCGCCGGAGAAGGGAAGGTTTTCGATAAAGTCGATGGAAATGGAATGCCAAGGACGGAGGGGAACCGGAAGTGGACGGAGAAGACCGTACGGCTTGTGCCGAGGGGCCTTGTTGCGCTTGCAGTGAGTGCAGGATTTGCAATAGTCTCGGACGAAGTTCCGCATTTCCGGCCAGGCATAGTCGCGCCGGACGAGGGCCAGCGTACGATTCTGTCTGAAATGGCCGGAGAGTATGTGATCATGCTTGTTTTGTAAAACACGTACACGGAGAATGTCCGGAGAGTTGCCGGAAACCTGCGGGACGTAGATCCGGTTGTTAAGAAGTAGAAGTCCGGTTGGATCTGTGGTCCAGCGCGAGCCGGAAGCATCGGACGCCGCGGATGCAAGTCCGGAAGTAGCGGCTGGGTCGTCCGGATAGTGGGAAATGATGTCGCGGTGAAGCTGATCAACATCCATGACGACGGAGGCTCGGAGACAAACGTCTTCAAGGTAAGTAGCGTTAAGCGATGCGGATAATTGATCGGACGTGAAAATGGGCCGGAAGTTCTGAGGATTGATCTGGCTGAAGGCCGTATCCCCCTCTTTCGGATAGACGTCCCATTGTCTAGTCAAAGCATCGGGTTTACCTCCGAGTTTGCCCGGTCGGAACCGGATCACCATATTGAAATGGCAGAGATATTCGGACCAGCGTACTTGCCGACGGGTAAGGGTTTTCGTCGTTGCGAAGTATTCGAGGTTCTTGTGGTCCGTGACAACGTCGACAACTAAAGGAGCCCCCTCGAGATAATGACGCCAATGAGTAAAGCAATCAAAAATAGCAAGGAGTTCCTTATCGTGAGTGTCGTAGTTGAGCTCCGGAGCCGTAAGTGTCCGGCTCCGGAAGGCGACAGGGTGAAGTTCCCCGTCATCTCCGGTGATGGAGAGTATGCCCGCGATAGCGTAGTCGGATGCGTCCGTTTCGACCGTAATCTGACGGCCGGGAATCCAATGGTGGAGGACCGGAGCATCCGTAAACGCGCGCTTGAGAGTGTCGAAAGCCGTTTGGCAAGCGACCGACCAGTCCCACTTGATAGCGGTACGGGTAAGCCGGGTGAGTGGAACGGTAATGCCGGAATAGCCGTAGATAAAACACCGGTAAAAGTTACAAAAACCGAGGAAGGACTGCACGTCCTTAACTTTCCGAGGGACGGGCCAATCCGTGATGGCGGAGATTTTGTCTGGAGCCATCCGGAAACCGTCCGGAGAAAGAACATAGCCTAGATATTCGCAGGTAGTAACGCCGAACTCGCATTTGGGAAGTTTGCAATACAAACCGGCTTCCCGGAGGCGCTGGAGCACCTCCCGGACGTGAGCGGTATGGTTGGACGGATCGTCGGAGTACACCAAGATGTCATCGAGGTATACCACGACATAAACATCCAACAGATCCGCGAACAGCGTATTGAGAAAACGCTGAAAGGCGGCCGGAGCATTGGACAAACCTTCCGGAACGACCCGGAAGTTGTAGGAGCCGTAGCGTGAGCGAAATGCGGTTTTGTACTCGTCGCCCGGGGCGACTCGGAGTAGATGGTAGGCATGCCGGAGGTCGAGCTTGGTATAGATACGTGCCTTTCCTGGTGCATCGAGGAGATCCGAGATCAGAGGAAGCGGATAACGATCCTTCTTCGTGATACGGTTCAATCCACGGTAGTCGACGCAAAGCCGGAGACTTCCGTCCTTCTTCTTAGCGAAGAGGATAGGAGCGCCATGGGAGGAACGAGACGGATAGATGAAGTCCGCCTTCAAGTTCTGATCGAGGAACTCCCGGAGTGTTACATCCCGTACCACCCGGTACCTCCTCCGGCGGAATCCGGCTTACCGGCTTATTACGCCGTCCGGCTTATCACTATACTCCGCCACTACGCCGGACTTTCCCCGGTTCACATTCTCCGATCCGCCGGTCTTCGGACTAGCGTCCGGCCTTTGGCCGAAGACGGGTTTTCACGCAATGAAGTATTCTGAGCGTTTCCCGTTTATCCGCCTTCGCGTGGATCTCCACATGCTTTCCATCTACACGCCCCCATGCATTGTTCTCCATCCGTATGTTCCCTTGTACTCGCTTCAAGGCTATGTTCTCCATTTGCTATATTCCTTGTGCTTCCCGATTCATAATTAGATCCGGCTTTAGTATTTAAACCCCGTATCTACCAGCTTGTACTTTAGATTAGTTATTAACGTCTTTGGACTCCTCGTTCATTGTCTAAGTCGTTCTCCATCCTTCGGCCTTGTTCACTTCGGCCGCTCGGTTCCTTATCCACTTCGCCGGCTAGTAGTCTAGCTCGCCCAGCACCTCTGTGGCGTTAGCGTCCCCACGTCCGTTCACCTTCGGCTTTCGGCAATCCTACGCTGACCGGCTTTCTTATCCCGACCGGCTTTCATTCGCCGGCCGGCTTATCCGGCATAGCCATTCCCGCGGCTTGGTATATAACAGTATAACTAATCTCACCTACCTTGCTGGCAAAACCCATGTCTAACAATCTTCTTCCCGGTACCAACGACATTCAACGTCGTCGTCAATCCCGGTTCTTTTCAAACGTCGTTCCTCTCAGTCCACCCTCTCACCAATCGGGTGTCTATACTGGACCCATTACTCCGTCACCCCAGCCCTTCTTACCCTCATCATTGGCCACTCGCCGTGCGGCGAATCCCGCACCGGCCGTTGCATCGGTAACAGTTCCCGGGCTGGTTTCCTCACCCCATACTCCGGACAATCCCCGTCGATACCCTGCTTCTCCTTATCCGGAGCGCGGCAGGGCTCAAGATATGCCTAATGTTGAATCTATACCGTATGCTCACATATCCCGGCAGGCTTCTCCCGCCGGTGATAACGGTTCACGGCATGCATCTCCTCCACATCGTCCTGCTAGCGCCGGGCCGACCGATCACGGTTCGCCTGTGCCGCCGGAGGGCGGTGATGAACCTTCTCACCATAGTTCTTCCGACTCGTCAGATGGCGGCAATGGCGATCCCGAGGGCCCCCCTGGGCCTCCTTCTGGACCACCCGGCCAACCTGGCGGCGGAGGCGGCGGAGGAGGCGGAGGTGGCGGCGGAGGTGGAGGTGGTGGCGGTGGTGACCGTCGAGGTCCCGCCGGTCCTCCTGGCCGGCCCCCGGGACAACAACCGGACTTTGAGCAGTTGCTCTTTACGACGATTTCCGGGCTCTCTGCGGCCCTCATTAATCACAACAACAACCAGTCCTCCGCTCCTCGCTCAACTCGCTCGCTTCTCCGAAATCCGGACACTTATGACGGTGCCGATCCGGCGAAACTGCAGCCCTTCCTCAACCAGTGCTATATGCATTTCGCTGAGCGGCAGCAGGATTTCCCGTCGGATGATGAACGTATTCTCTTCATCATGTCGTATCTACGTGGGACCGCTGCCCTGTGGTTCCAGCCGAATCTCTACGACAATTCCGCACCGCCAGCCTGGGATGGAAACCTCATTCTGTTCCTCCGGGAGCTATCCGACAACTTCGGCCCCCAAGATCCTATCGGGGATGCCGAAGCCGGCATTAAAGTTCTGCGCATGAAGTCCAGCGATAAAATCGCTACATACATCATCTCCTTCGACCAGCTCGCTCCGATTACCGGTTGGGATAATCGTGCCCTCCGGTCTCAGTTCTACGACGGCTTACCATCTCGTATCAAAGACGAAATGGCCCGGCAATACTGGGATAGATCTCTTGCCGGCTGCAAGGACGCAGCCCGACGCATCGATCAGCGCCACTGGCAACGCGAAATGGAGAAACAGCGTGAGCGTGCCCAAAACCCCCGTTCCGACAATACCGGCACGTCTGGCGGTAACGCCGACGGCGGACAGAAGTCCGGCCGGCGGGATAAGGGCAAGGGTAAAGGGAAGTCTGGCTCCGGCGACAAATCCCCTCCTTCCAACGCCAACACTCCTCCGAAAACCGCCGGCAATAACTCCGGCGGCAAGGAGAAGTCCGGCGGCAAAGGCAAAGGCAATACTCAAACGCCGAAGCCCTACGCCGCCAAACTCGGCGCGGACGGGAAACTTAAGCCGGAGGAACGTGAACGCCGGGAGAAGGCCGGTCTCTGCATGTTCTGCGGAGGTTCCGGCCATAAAGCCGATGATTGTAAGAAGAAGAAAGAACGGCCTGCGTTCGGTAAAGCCGCTAATGTCACTAGCGACGCCGATAGCACCCCCGACTCAAAAAAATAGACAGCAGCTCGGGTTCCTCCTCACCCAGTCCGAGTTGCGTTGACTCCGGGGTGTCTACCGAGGTTCACCTCAATGCGTCCGCTCTTTCCCCTAATGCCCTTTACGTCTCTCTCGATGTCTCTGCGCTCCTCTCGGCCTATCTCAAAGCCGGTTCGGAGTTAAGCGCAACCTTACTCCCTTCCGTTGTATCACGTATTGCCTCGGGATTCAACTCCCGCTTACGGACTCTCATTGATTCCGGCTCCTCACATTGTTTTATATCTGCGAAAGTCTGCGAATTAAATGCTTTTACTCTGTACGCGATTCAACCGGTTAACCTCCGGTATCTCGACGGCTCTACTTCTGTGATCGACAAGCAGGTCCGGCTGCTCACTCGGTTCCCATCCGGCGATGTCCACTTAGTGGAATTCTACGTTACCCGTCTTGATTCTCCATGTGACTTGGTTCTTGGATACTCGTGGCTCACCCGCCATAATCCGTTGATTAATTGGGTTGACGCTACTATCTCTTTCCGGACCATCGACACTTCGGAGTCTTCTGTGTCGACACCCCAGGCTATTATGCCTGATTCTGTTTCGGTTGCTCCGGTTACGGACGAGGCGCCCCCGGCGATACCGGCATATTTGCCCAATACGCCGGCCGGCTTACCTACACCGAGAACGTCTTCGCCACCTCTTGCTCCTTCCATGGAGATCCCACCTGCTCCTTCACCGGAGTCTATCCCGGCCGCGGACCTTCCCCGGCCTTTCACCACTGCTCCGCAGGTGTCTCTCGTTAACGCCGCGGCGTATCGCGCCATCATCAAAGATAAATCCACCCAGCAGTTCACCTTGCGTGCTCACCTTCCGGACAAAGTCCTTTCCCGGTCGGCTGAAGCTGAGCCGTTTAGCACGGCCGGTATCCCGCCGGAATATCACGACTTCGCCGACGTCTTTTCGGAGCAGGAAGCCTTCAACCTGCCTCCTCATCGGGACCACGATCTGAAGATCGAACTCATTGGCGGCGATGCTCCGCCGGTCGGCCATGTATACTCGCTCTCACAAAACGAGTTGGCCGCCCTCCGGACATTCCTGGATGAAAACTTAAAGGCCCGTTTTATTTACCCGTCTCGTTCCAGTCATGGCGCTCCTATTCTTTTCGCTAGAAAGAAGGACGGCAGCCTCCGGCTTTGTGTCGATTACCGCGGTCTCAATCGGATTACGAAGAAGGATAGCTATCCGCTTCCTCTAATCTCGGATTTACTCGACGCCCCAGGAAAAGCACGCATTTATACGAAACTCGATCTCCGACACGCTTATCACTTGCTCCGGATCGCCGCTGGCGATGAGCCGAAAACCGCATTTCGCACTCGGTACGGCTCATTCGACTTCCGGGTAGTACCCGAAGGTCTCACCAACGCCCCGTCGGCGTTTCAACGTTTCCTCAATAACCTCTTCGCCGATCTGCTGGACGTCACCGTCGTCGTCTATCTGGACGATATACTCGTCTACTCCGATGACGAGAAACAGCATACGGCTCATGTACGGGAGGTATTAAAGCGTTTGCGCGGCGCTTCGCTGTTCTGCAAACTCAAGAAATGTGAGTTCGGCGTAACCACTACGGAGTTTCTAGGTTTTATCCTTTCACCGGACGGCTTTACCATGTCTCCGGAGAAAGTCGCGGCCATTACCGACTGGCCGGAGCCTCGAAAAGTCAAGGACGTACAGTCTTTCCTCGGCTTTTGCAACTTCTACCGGCGTTTTATCTACGACTACTCGGCCATCACTATTCCGCTCACGCGTCTAACCCGTTCCGGCGTACGGTGGACTTGGTCCGACGAAGCTCAAACGGCTTTTGACACCCTCAAACGGGCATTCACGGAGGCACCCATCCTACACCACTGGGTTCCCGGTCCTCAGCTTACCGTTGAGACCGACGCCTCCGACTACGCCATCGCGGCGATTCTCTCCATCGCCGGTGAGGACGGCGAAATTTACCCGGTCGCTTTTCGGTCTCGCACCCTCGGCCCTTCGGAACTTAACTACGACACACACGACAAGGAGTGCCTCGCCATCTTCGACGCCTTTAAACACTGGCGGCATTACCTCGAAGGCTCGGCGCTTACAGTCGATGTCGTTACGGATCATAAAAACCTGGAATACTTTGCGACGACGAAGATCTTAACCCGTCGCCAAGTCCGGTGGTCCGAGTACCTATGCCGATTCAACATGGTCATCCGATTCCGGCCGGGCCGGCTCGGCGGAAAACCTGACGCTTTAACTAGACGATGGGACGTCTACCCTAAAGAGGGGGATAGCACATACAGTAAAGTCAACCCTCAGAATTTTCGTCCTATCTTTACTCAGGATCAACTTTCCGCTTCACTCCGAGCCACCTATCTCGAGGATGTCGTCCTCCGAGCCACTATCGTCATGGATGTTGAGCAGCTTCACGCCGACATCTTATCCCACCTCAATGACGATCCCGCCGCGGTTTCCGGCTTAGCCGCCGCCACCGCCGGTGATTCCCCACGCTGGACTATCGACAACGCCGGTCTACTCCGCCGTGACGAGCGCATTTATGTCCCATTGGTTTCCGGTACCTCCGAGGAGCTCCGGGTACGTGTATTAGTTCATCATCACGACCATGTTCTCGCCGGCCATTTCGGCGAAAACAGGACTCTCGCTCTCATACGCCGTGAATATACCTGGCCCGACCTCCGGACGTCCGTCAAGGATTTCTGCCGGTCTTGTGTCCTCTGTCGGCGTAACAAAAAGCCTAGGCATCGGCCGTACGGCCTCCTTAAGCCTTTACCGGTCGCCCTCCGGCCTTGGCATTCCATCTCCATTGATTTCATTGAAGAATTGCCGAAAGCCGGCGAATCTGGTGAATTCGATTCCATCCTCGTCATTTGTGATCGGTCTTCAAAACAGGTCATCCTCATCGCCTGTGACGTTCACGTTGATTCCCGGCGTCTTGCCAACCTTTTCCTCATTCACGTCTTTTCTAAACACGGTGTTCCATCTCACTGCACCAGCGATCGTGGTTCCGAATTCGTATCGGCGTTCTTCCGCTCTCTCGGCGAGCTCCTATCAATGGAGTTTCACTATACCTCGGGGTATCACCCGGAGGCCGACGGTCAAACTGAACGTATGAATCAGACTCTGGAACAATACATCCGGATGTACTGCTCGTACCAACAGGACGACTGGGATCGGCTTCTACCCCTCGCCGAATTCGCACTCAACAATGCGCCGAACGCTTCCACCGGCATATCCCCGTTCTTCGCGAACAAGGGTTATAACCCGGCAATTACCGTCCATGCCGAACGCGATGTCGCTAACGTCTATGCCAAGGACTATGCCGTCGATCTCGAATCCCTTCACGAGTACCTCCGGCAACAGATTACATTCGCCAAGGATCGGTATAAGGAAACCGCCGACCGAAAGCGTTTGCCGGACCCTCAATTCAACATCGGCGATTCCGTCTACGTTTCGGCAGAACATCTGCGTACCACTCGGCCGACGAAGAAATTCGCCGAGAACCACTTCGGCCCATACGAGATCCTCGCCAAACCCAGTGCGGCCTCTTATACCATTCGGCTTCCGAAAACGCTCAAGGGAGTTCATCCTACTTTCCATGTGTCACAACTCGAGCCTCACTTCCCCAATCCTTTTCCTTCACGCACCGAAGAGCCACCTGGCGCTGTAGAAATCATTGACGGCGAAAGCCACTTTGAAATCAAACAGATCGTCGACTCTAAGCTCGACCGGCGTTTCAAGGACAAGAACCGGCAACTCCGGTATTACGTGGAGTGGCTTGGCTACGAGAACACCGACGACCAATACGATTGGGTCGCCGCGGTGGATATTGACGCTCAAGAACATGTTGACTCCTTTCACCGGCGTTACCCTCGTAAGCCGGGGCCTGTTCCTTAACGCTTCTGCTACGCCGGTCTTGACCGGCTCGAATGCCTGGCATATCGCCCGGCTTATTGGTTCACTCCGTCTTCCACTTATCCCTCGATTGGACTTCAAACCCAAGAAAACTCTCCATTAAATACGCAAATATACAGCGGCATTTTCTATCTACAAAGTGTCCGTTTTTTCTTTTATTATATATTCAAAAAATATTGACCGCTCCGGTCAATCTACTCCTCCGCCGGTCCGCCGGTTCCACTTCCCTCGGCACTCTCGCCATCCTTCGGTTCTTCCACCACCACGTCCGGGAGACTCATCTCCCTCCGCGTCCCGCTGGGTCCCGCCGTCGGTGCCGGTTCGTCATCCGAGAGGTCGATCTCGATCGGCTTTCCTTGCGACCCTCCGACTTCGGTCTTCGATATCTGTCGGGTGACGACAGTTATCGTCTTGGCGACGATCTTCTTCGCGCCCGGCACAAGTGGGTCCTCTTCCTCGACCTTCACCGTAACTTCTTCTGTCGTCGGTTCCTCGGTCGATCCCAGCTCCCCGGACGGCGCAACGTTCGACGGTCCAGCAACCGGCTCTTCAGCCGGCGCAACGACTGGCTCTTCTGCCGGCGTAATCGTGGGCGCCCGAGGCGGCGCATCAATGGCGGCGGTATTCACCGCCGGCGTAGGTCCCTCCGGCGCAACCGCGTCTTCCTCTACCTCCTCCTTCACCGTCACCGTGGCCAACTTTTCCCCCGGCCTAAGGGGCTGCAACGGATCGTACGGCCGCTCCAGCGGCACCGACGTGTCCACCTGCATCTCGTTCTCATCCTCCACCGGTGGCATACTGACGTCCTCCGTGACCGGCGAAAAATGCCACAAGGCACCGGTTGGAACTTCGCGGTTCCACGAGACGATCTTGTCCCGGTCGGCCGTCTCGTTGTCGGACTCCGGGTTTGAACCCGGCGGATGAAGCGACCGGCGTGGAGTATCGACGCGGCGATTCGAACGCCGCGACGACGGTATACGAGATGGGCCAGCGACTGGTACCACCGGCGAACGTCCTCGCACGGACTTGCCCTTCCGCGGCTTTTCGGCCTTCGGCTTATCCAAAGTCGGTGCGGTCTTCTTCGCCTTCTTCTTCTTCCGTTCTTCCTCTTTCTCCTTCTGCTCCTCCTCGCGCGCCACCTCCGCGACGTAGTCGTTCTCTAACATCACCTCGAACGTCCGGAGTGCCGCCAACGTCTCGTCGTTCGCCGCATTGCGAATGTCGTTGACGAGCCCGGCGCGTGCGACCGTCCGGAGCATCGCGATGCGCTCGTGGTCTTGCGCGACCGTCGCCTCCAGGCGCTCCACACGCCGCGACAAGCGGGCGATGGACGCGTTGGCATGGGCCGACCGTGTTCGGCCTTCGACGACTTCTTCCGCCGGCGTCGACGCCCGCGAATCCACCACGACCCGGACAGGTCTCCGGCGCGGCTTCGGCCTTTCCTCGCCATCGGACTTCGGTTTTTTGGAGGCCGCCGGCTTTTCATCTTTGTCTCGCTTCACGAGCGAGCACTTCGCCTTCGCGTCGTGACACGCTGCGCAGGCGCCCCTCTTCCGCGTTCTTGTGCCGACGTACTCCCGGCAATGGATTCCGTTGACCGCGCACCGGTCGCATCCTGTTAAGCCGGTACGTTAGTCCCAATCTTCCCCGGCTTACTGCGGCGCACCTTCTTCAAAAATTTTCCCCTTTGATGGGGCCGGCATCTCCTGGATCTCGTCCTCCTCGTCCTGGTCAACTTCCTCCTCCTCCTCTTCCGGCAAAACCTGCACTTCCGGCTCTTCTCCGCCGGGACTTGGCGGTTGTGAGTCCGGCCTATCGAGGCTGGACGGCGCTCCCTCGGGCGACGGCGGTGGCGTCGGCATATCCTCGTCATCGTCCACCAATCCCGCCTGGCGCATCAACAATGCCATGTTCCTCCTCGCCTGCTCCGCGGCCTCGATAAGCCGCTCGTACTCCCTTTTGTACGCCGCGGCCTGTTTGCGAAGTCCCTCCTGGTCCCGCGCCGCGTGAATCCTCCCCGACGGTCCCGCCGCGGTGATCGACGGCACATCGGGTTCCTGCGTCTTCTTGGCGGCGTCCCGATCCGCACGTGCCTTTCGTTCGGCGGCGAGCTTCTTCATGGCGGCGTTCCGCTCACCCTCCGTCCGCAGTGTTTCCTCCCGCTCCCTCTCCTCGTTCCGCGCCACTCCCAGCGCAACCTCCGAATCCCGCTCCGACAGCCGGGCGAGGTCCTTCTTGCGCGCCACTTCGGCCGCGTCATCCTCGTCTCCGCCGTCCTCCCTCATGCGCTTCTCGCGTCCCTCGTCCTCACTCTCAACCCCCGCGTCGGCCGCTTTCCTCTTTCCCTGCCTAACGTCCGCCCGGCGTCGTGCGTATTCCGGAGAGCCGTCGCGGCTTCCGTTGTTGTCGCCGCCGCTGGGTCCGGGGTTTCCTGGTTCCATTTCGTGTCGGTGTTGTGGGTAGTGGTTGTGGAGAAAGAAAATTTTCCTTGTTGTGATGTGTTTGACAACTGTCTTAGACTTGTGTCAATACCGCACGTGACGGCATTGTTCTTCTCCGGCATTCCATTACCTTCGGCCGTCACATGCTTCCTCCCACGACATCCTTGTTCCTTGAGGGTAAGGAACGTAAAGGGGGGATACTGTTACATCCCGTACCACCCGGTACTTCCTCCGGCGGAATCCGGCTTACCGGCTTATTACGCCGTCCGGCTTATCACTATACTCCGCCACTACGCCGGACTTTCCCCGGTTCACATTCTCCGATCCGCCGGTCTTCGGACTAGCGTCCGGCCTTTGGCCGAAGACGGGTTTTCACGCAATGAAGTATTCTGAGCGTTTCCCGTTTATCCGCCTTCGCGTGGATCTCCACATGCTTTCCATCTACACGCCCCCATGCATTGTTCTCCATCCGTATGTTCCCTTGTACTCGCTTCAAGGCTATGTTCTCCATTTGCTATATTCCTTGTGCTTCCCGATTCATAATTAGATCCGGCTTTAGTATTTAAACCCCGTATCTACCAGCTTGTACTTTAGATTAGTTATTAACGTCTTTGGACTCCTCGTTCATTGTCTAAGTCGTTCTCCATCCTTCGGCCTTGTTCACTTCGGCCGCTCGGTTCCTTATCCACTTCGCCGGCTAGTAGTCTAGCTCGCCCAGCACCTCTGTGGCGTTAGCGTCCCCACGTCCGTTCACCTTCGGCTTTCGGCAATCCTACGCTGACCGGCTTTCTTATCCCGACCGGCTTTCATTCGCCGGCCGGCTTATCCGGCATAGCCATTCCCGCGGCTTGGTATATAACACGGAGCGCCAAAAGTTCGGCCGGAGAAAGGGAATATATGGGACCGACCGGAGGTTCCGCGTCATCGACGGTCTCGATCTTCAGATCGAACTCGCGATGGGGCGGAAGGTTATATGCCTCCGATTCCGAAAAGACATCGGCGAAGTCGTGGTATTCGGCCGGAATGCCGGACAAGTTAGCGAAGTCCTGCTCGGCCGAGGATTTAAAACCTAGACTCTCGTCGGTCGGCGTAGCACGCAGAGTATACTGGATGGTGCTTTTATCGCGAATGATAGCGCGGAAAGCAGCAGCGTTGACCATAGACACAAGCGGGGCAGTAGTGAACGGACGAGGCGCGGGGGCCTCGGGTGGCGCCGGAAACGGTGCCGGAGGAATCTCCATAGAAGGAGCAGGTCCGGGCGAAGACATCAGCGGTATAGACGGAATGAGAGCCGGGGTTGCCGGATGCTCCGTATCCTCCGTAACCGGAGGGACCGCAACAAAGGCCGGAGTGATCTCCGGGTGTGTCGACACAGTAGACTCGTCGTAAACAGGGCTGAACTTTAGTGAGGCGTTGCGCCAGTCAATCAACGGATTGTAGCGGCGTAGCCAATTTAGTCCAAGAACCAAGTCACAGGCAGAGTCCAGACGGGTGACGTAAAATTCCATAGAATGGACATCGCCGGAAGGAAACCGGGGCAATAAATGCAGTTGCCGGTTTATAATAGATGAGGAGCCGTCGAGATACCGGAGCTTAACCGGAGGGACCGCGTACGGAGAATACCCATTAGATTCGCAAACTCGAGTAGACACAAAACAGTGCGAAGAGCCGGAGTCGATGAGCGCCCGTAAGCGGGAGTTGAATCCCGTGGCAACTCGTTGTACAAAAGACGGACGCAGGGTTAGGCCCGCGTCCGGAGTAGGAAACCCGGACAGAATGCCGGAAGGAGAGATAAAGTCCGCGGAGAGTAAAGATATATCAAGATCGACGTAAAAGGCATTAGGAGAGAGAGTGGACGCGTTGAGAGTAACCTCCGGAAGCACCGCGGAGTCAACACGGCTCGGACCAGGTGCGGAGGGTTCCGAGCCGCTGTCTAATTTTTTGACTCGGGGGTAGAAGAGGCATCAGCGGCAGGCGCAGGCGGATTAGAAACATTTCCAGCCTTGCCTTGAGCATTGCCCGGACGCTTCCGGCAGTCGGCCGTCTTGTGGCCTTGACCACCGCAGAACATGCAGAGGTTGTTCTTGATGCGCCGCTCGCGCTCCTCGGGTTTGAGTTTACCGGAGGAGTCGAGCTTGGCCGCGTACGGTTTCGGGGTCTTTGATGACCCGGAGGCCTGACCCGCGTTGCCGGACGTAGCCAGAGGAGTAGTCGACGGAGGATTGGTCTTGGCCGGAGGATTTGAATTACCTCGGCCCTTGCCCTTTCCCTTGGACTTCCCACCACGACCACCACCACTCTGTCCTCCGGCCGGAGGAGAGCCGGAGGCATCTCCGGACGCCTTGCCGGAGGGTGGCGGATTGTTGGAAGCGCGCTCCGCAGCTTTCTCGGCCTGTCGACGATGGTAGCGCTGGTCGATCTGCGAGGCGTAAGCCTTGAGTCCGACAAGAGAAGCCGGAGTCTGGTTTTGCGCGATGGTGTCCTTGATGCGACTGGGGAGGCCCCTGTAGTATGCCCGGAAGAGGGCAGCCTCATTGTATCCCGTCATAACCGCGTGAGTGTCGAACTCGAGCTGGTAAGTAGCCAGCCGGTCACCCGGCTTCATCGACAGCGTCTCCAGAGAGATCCGGGCGTCCCCGAAGGGGTCGTGCGGACCGAAGTTAGTCGCGAGCTCCTGTACAAATAGTCCCCAGTTCCCATCCCAATGCGGAATGGGCGCCGTACCGCTCGCATAGATGTTGGGCATAAACCACTGCTGAGCGGTGCCCCGAAGATACGACCGGACGTAGAAGATCTTATCTTCGTCGCCCGGGAAGTCTTGTGGGCGTTCCGCGATGTGCAGATAAATCTGCGACATGAAAGTGGCGAATTTCGTCGGGTCCGAACCATCGAATGTGTCCGGAGCCTTGGAAGCGGTACGAGTGGAGCGAGGAGGAGCGACAGAGTTCTGTGCGAGGAGGGCCATAGCCTGTGCCATTTGTTGCACGGCGAAATTGAGCTGCGGGTTGTTCGGAGCGGGAATGTGAATTGTCGGACCCGGAGGTCCGGGGGGACCGGGAGGACCTGGAGGACCTGGAGGCAGCGCCGGACCAAATGGTCCGCCACCACCACCGCCGCCACCTCCACCGCCACCAGGTCCTGGATTAGGCGCGGGCGCGCCGGAACCCGATGGATGAACAGGAGGGTTTGGAATCGGGGGAGGATTTCCGCCCGGGGGCGGACCTCCACTTCCTCCACCTCCGCCGCCTCCACCGCTACCGCCGCCAGGAGAGCCAGAAGGTCCAGGAGGACCGGAAGGGCCCGCAGGCGGGGGCGGAGTAGAGCCGGAAGGAAGATTGGTGGGTGGTTGGGCAGTAGGGTCAGGAGTTTGTCCTCCACTGGCTTTACCTTTACCCTTGTCGACCGGAGCCGGAGTAGCCGGCGGAGCAGTATGCGGTCGAGAGCCGATCGTAGTAGGCGATGGCGGGACAAACATTGTTTGCCTGGAATAGATCGGAGGAATCGGAGCGATCGGCTGGGTCGTCTCCAATGGGTCGACCTCTTCCGGTACCTCCACAATGGTAGCAGTGTGGACCGGATGATGAAACATACGACGATCTGGGGTAGGAGAAGATATGCCAGTACCGGAGCCACGTTCGTACTCATTGAAATCCATCACCTCGGGGTAAACCGATCCGGGGTATTGTGAACCGACCGGAGATTGGCTGAACTGCCGGAAAGCAGCTCCACGGTTTTCTGGGTCGAGAAGCGGTCTTGACCACATGGCCGGAGCATGCGGCCGAAGAGCACGCGCATCCGGTTGAAAATGCGGTTGGGACCGTTGAACCCGAGGGTCAATAGGTGGTGAGAGCATGGGTGGCTGAAAACCAGAGGTAGATTCTACGGGCTGCTGGCCCGGAGCCTGAATCGGAACGATGGCGCTGAACTGGCGCGATCGACGACGATCTTGGCCTACATCCGGAGTGGGAATGAGGTGAGCGTAAGACATGGGAAGAAGCCAAATTAATTTGAGTTGATAATACTGTTATATCCGTGTCCGGAAAGAAAAGGAAACGGCCGGAAGGACGGACGGCCGGAAGGGCCGGAAGGACGGATGGCCGGATGAAGTGTCGGGGGCCGGACGAAGGTCCGGATGTAAAGCAATACCACAAGAGTATAAGGGTACACCAATTAACTTGGCTCCGAAGGTTGGATAGAGAATGGGACAGAGGTCGGACGACGGAGCAATGCGGAGGCAAAGCACGTTAATTATCAACTAAGGTTACATCCGAAGTAAGTACGTATTTATACTAAGTACGGAGATAGTCCGGATGCGTTCGGAGAAGAAGTTAAAGACAATAGGAATAAGCGAAGACAATAAGGACAATAAGGAATACATGTGGGGCATAAGTCATATGGTCGGAGAAGGGGAAACGCTCAGTAATTCTTCATTGCGTAAAAACCCCGAGGGCGTGCGTCAACGACCAAGGTCGGACGCAACAGCGAGTGAGACGGACGCGAGCCGGAGCTCAGTTGACGCGTCCGGAAAGGAGGAGAGTCGGATCCGAGGATCCGAACGGAGGACGGAGGAAGTCCGGACGGAGCCGGAGAGATCCGGACGGAGCCGGATGGTGTAGGAGTTGCATGGTCGTAACACAGTACCTCCTCCAGCGGAATCCAGCCTACCGGCTTATTACGCCGCCTGGCTTATCATCATACTCCGCCACTATGCCGGACTTCCACCGGCTCATATTCTCCAATCCGCCGGTCTTCGGACTAGCGTCCGGCCTTTGGCTGAAGACGGGTTTTTACGCAATGAAGTATTCTGAGCATTTCCTGTTTATCCGCCTTCGTGTGGATCTCCACATGCTTCCCATCTACACGCCCCCATGCATTGTTCTCCATCTGTATGTTCCCTTGTACTCGCTTCAAGGCTATGTTCTCCATTTGCTATATCCCTTGTACTTCCCGATTCATAATTAGATCCGGCTTTAGTATTTAAACCCTGTATCTACCAGCTTGTACTTTAGATTAGTTATTAACGTCTTTGGACTCATCGTTCATTGTCTAAGTCGTTCTCCATCCTACGGCCTTGTTCACTTCGGCCGTCTGGCTCTTCATCCACTTTGCCGGCTGGTAGTCCAGCTCGCCCAGCACCTCTGTGGCGTTAGCGTCCCCCACGTCCGCTCACCTTTGGCTTTCGGCATTCCTACACCGACCGGCTTTCTTATCCCGACCGGCTTTCATACTCCGGTTGGCTTATCCAGCATAGCCCTTACCCGCGGCTTGGTATATAACACTAGCCCTTAACGTCTTCTAATATCTTGGTCCCTGAAGCCCGCGATCGGGCTCCTGTATGTAGCATCGGAGGGTTAGGGGAATCGACTGTGCGGGTTCCCTAACCCTTAACGTTTTCTCTTTGTCCAAGTCCGTTGAAACCCACGATCAGGTTTCAACTGTGAGAAGGTCCCGTGGTTGCGTCATGAGAATCCCGTGACGCAGACACGTCGCGCGAAAAAAAAAGTAGAACCTGGGCAATTCATGACATCACCCCCCCCTGTTCAAGGTTGTTGTCCCCAACGACTCGTAGTTCTTCATCCTATCTTTCCGATCTTCCTTTCCAAGATGGGTTTTATCCATCGAAATTTTTCCTGCGTCGTGGGGCTTATTGTCACTGCCCATCGATTATAACCTGCGAAGGCTCCTCCTGTCTTCTCCGCTCAGGAACCCGCTTTCCAAAATTTCCGGTTTTCTCCCTTCATTGTGGTCCCATTGTCCGGATTCTGAACTCCAGCCATGGTTACAGGGCTTATTGTCACCACCTGTGGGTTGTTTTTATTGCGCCAGCGTCCCCTTTGGCTTTGGCATACGACTCCCCATGTTGTTGAATTCTCGCCCCTCTGTGGTACAACCTGTTTCCTTTGTTTCCTCTTTTCCCTCAGGTTTCAGTTCTTGGTCGCACCTCTATTTTGCCCTTTTTTGTCGACGTAATTGATTACCAGCGGCATCTTGGTGTCATGCCGTCACCTTGGGGTTCTTGATCTACTTCCCAATCCAGAACCTGCTTAGCGCTTCTATTACATTGCTTGATAGACTTTTGTCCCTGAAACACGGGTGCCGGGTTCTGAATTCATTCAGCGACCCTGTACCCCTGTCTCAGTTCCGCCTTATTTCTCCACAGCATCCCTTTCTTTTCCAACCCATTAAGTTACCCTTTCGTGAAAAATGTGGGCCATGGCCCAGGGGTGTTTCGCGAAATTTCTGGCACTGGGTGCAAGGCCTTGTTTGCGCGCCGCGCAAATCCTGCGCAAATTCTATATTTGCACAATATTTGCGCCACATTTGCGCGCCGCGCGAAAGGATTATATGCCCAGCATTTGCGCGCTGCTCAAATGTACTATTTGCGCAGCATTTGCGCATGCACGCAAATGCAAAATCAAATTGATCGGCCAACACCTGCTATACTAGGCAATAAAACACTTACTGAAAGTGGCAAAACGAAACTGAAACCTCCCATTGACCTTTTCTTTTGGCAGAATAACACTTCCTCATTATTTCGATCAAACTAGTACAATTTTCGTCCATTCACACAGGTTGTGCCTCTAGTGGAAAGACGAACGGATACAGCCTAATTAGGCTGAGCTATCAGCCATATAAAACATGTGTGATCAACGAGTCCTCTCCACCGACGACCACTGCATTTTGCACAAGAGCTCTTCCGCTTGCTCGTTTTCGCTCCTCTGGATCTAGGACGTTTTGGGTGGGGCTTGCTCCCAGCCACGCCATTGTGACAGCCGCCTCACGATGCTAAACGTCTCCCGTCGTCTTCTCTCCCTTCACGACGACTCATTCGGCTACGCTTGCTGTATCTTGGCTGCTCTAGGCTCGAGGATGTTCTAAGTCCAGCCTGCTCTCTATGAAATAAGCCACTAGACCTCCGTTCCGCCACCTCTCCCATCACATGCACCAGTGGTTGTAGCCGAAATGCAATGTACCCTGCCCTGTAAGGGGGGTACATTGCATTAAAGGCACCTCTGGGCTCAGCAGCCGAGGTGTGCCCGTAATGCAATGTTCCTGATCCCGGCCGCACGGCCATTTACCATCACCTGCGTCCCAATATAGGATAAATCTTCCCCATATTCCCCCTTTGCTTCCTTTTATGGCAGCGCGCCCGCTGCCACCATCAGCCCCCATGTATTTGGAGGAGAATCCCATCATTTCAGAGGAATCCCATCATTATTTACAATTATTTAATGTACACACCACGTCTGGGAAAAGCCTGCCCTACCACACCGCGTCCTCCCCGCCCTCCAACAGCGCCTCCTCCTCCTCCGGGTCCAATTCGTCTTCCATCTCGACCTCCACCGTCACTGCTTCTGTAGACGCCGACGCCGACGCCGATACCGCGCCCCCCCCAGATAGATATCAGCCTTTGCAAGAATCCCGTGCCAGCGCCTTTCCAGATACTTGCAGCACGCGCGCTCCGTTGCTGCGTGCTCAGCGGCGTAAGCACACCTGCCTTCCATGAGCTCTGGGGGCGCTCCAGGCAGCTCCTCGGCGGCCAGACATTCCCACTCGCATGCCACAGCCTCCCTGTACGCGACGGTATGCCGCATCTCCTCACGGAGTAGACGGACCTCCTCGTCGTACCGGCGCTTGCGGGCGAGCACCTTGCACCATTCCACGCGCAGTGCTAGAGGTTATTTCGCATTATCAGCCTAGCCCCCAATTTTACGAAACAAATGGATCACGCACCGTCCTGCAGGCGGGGATCCTTGTTTCCCTCTTCCTCGCCCACGGTGTACCAGATCCAAGACAGGGTGTGAGAACCCTCCCCAGCTGCCATGTTATATCCGTGTCCGGAAAGAAAAGGAAACGGCCGGAAGGGCCGGAAGGACGGATGGCCGGACAAAGTGTCAGGGGGCCGGACAAAGGTCGGGATGTAAAGTGATACCACAAGAGTATAAGGGTACACCAATTAACTTGGCTCCGAAGGTCGGATAGAGAATAGGACAGAGGTCGGATGACGGAGCAATGCGGAGGCAAAGCACGTTAATTATCAACTAAGGTTACATCCGAAGTAAGTACGTATTTATACTAAGTACGGAGATAGTCCGGATGCGTTCAGAGAAGAAGTAAAGACAATAGGAATAAGCGAAGACAATAAAGACAATAAGGAATACATGTGAAGCATAAGTCATATGGTCAGAGAAGGGGAAACACTCAGTAATTCTTCATTGCGTAAAAACCCCGAGGGCGTGCGTCAACGACCAAGGCCGGACGCAACAGCGAGTGATACGGACGCGAGCCGGAGTTCGGATGACGCGTCCGGAAGGAAGGGAAGTCGGGACGGAGAGATCCAGATGAAGCCGGACGAGTCCGGACGGATCTGGAGAGGGTCAGAGATGCACGGGCGTAACAGTATCCCCCTCTTAGGTTCCTTGCCCTCAAGGAACCAAAGAACCGGATGAATACGATAGCCGGAGCCGGATGATGATGGAGGAATGACGGAGGAGTGATGGAGGAGTGACGGAGGAGTGATGGCATGAGAATTAGAAGTCGTGGATGCGCAGCAACACGTGATGGTGAGAGCGTTGTTAGGGAAACAACAAATTTTTTCCTCTTACCACCATGTCGTCTGCCAGCACCATGAACAACAACGGGGATAATACCCCACCGCCACCACCGTCGGGGAACAAAGGAAAAGGATGTGAGACGTCGACGGATGCCCGGGCCCGAGAGGAGGCTGAACGGAAGGAGGAGAAGGAACGACAGGAGAGAATCATGGAGGAGAGAGCAGCAGAGCCGGAGGAGGAGAGGGATGCGCGGCTGGCCAGGGAGGAACGTGACCACCAAGTTGCGTTGCGTCTTGCTGCAATGGACGCGGAAACCGCGGCTGCGGTCTCTTGGGCGACGCAGCAACGCGAACGCGCGCTTCAACTGCGCACGCGAGTCAACGCCGGCACCGCCACCGATGCCGAAATCGCGGATATTTTGCGACAGGTGTCGGAAGAAAGGGACGCGGAGCCGGAGGCGTCGGTTTCGAACCGGAAGCGCAAGCGGGAGACGGAGAGTGAGGGGAAGTTGAAGAAGCAGAAGAAGGATAAGAAGTCGGTGAAATGGGAACTTGCGATTGAAGTTAAGTGATGGATTTGCCGGACAGGCCGGACGCAGACGGATACTGACAGATAATTCCAGCTTGTGCTCCATGCCACGACCGAGGCATTCCCTGCCGGACCGCGCCAGAACAGGGACACCATGCGTGTCAGGAGTGTGGCCGCAAGCAGACCAAATGCCCGCTCATTCCGGAAAGCGAGGTACGCCGTCCGCCCATCAAAGCTGCGCGCATCTGGGAGTCGAATCAAGCCCGGGCGAGTCGTCCGGAAGCAAGAAGAATTCGCGAGTCCGGGTCCATGTGTCGGGCGCGTCGGAACAGCCGGAAGGGCGTCGGACGCGCATTGACGACTTGCGCGACGAGATCGCCAAGTTCCGCGCGGCTCAAGTTGAAGACCGCGCCATCCTCGTTCGCTGGGTGGAGCGCCATGTCAACAACACCGGGGATCACGACTCCTCGCAATACTTGGCGCGCATCGGAGCGCTCGTGGAGCCGGAAAACATGTCGGACGACAAGTCGAAGTCGGGAGTGCAGGATACGCGCGAGGTTTCACCAGAGTCGGAGGACGAAGACGAGGATGCTCAGAGCGATGACGAGGAAGACGATCTGGACGTTCCAGACGCGGAGGCGATGGACGTGGATGAACCGGAGCCGGATCGCCTACCAAGCGGACCGAACGTCGTCGGTCCCTACGTCGAGATTTCGCCCGGGGTGTTGGTCGTCCGGGAGCCGGAGGTTGTCGTGAAGAGCGAGACAGACATTATGGACCAAGTGGAGATGTTCGCTCGGTCGAACGAGCGTCGGATTCGGAAGGAGGCGCGAAGGAAGGCCGCGAAGGAAGCGGAGGAAAAGGAAGCGGCCGAGAAGGCAGCGGAAGAGGAGAAGGAGAAAGCGGAAGCGTTGAGGGAGGTGAAGAGGATCGAGGAGGAGCTGGTCGCGCTCAACGCGAAGCGGACCACGCCGATGGAGAAAGCGGCCAGAGAGAAGAAGGTAAAGGAGGAGAAAAAGGATGAGCCGTTGCCCGTCCGGGACGAGTCCATTCCACCATCCGGCTTCCAGGTTTCCCGAGAGGAATCCGGAATTGTATACGAGTTGGTTTCGGACGACGAGCCGATCGTCGATGAAGACGAGGAGCCAGTTGCGAGTGGTTTCGGTTCGAAGCCGGAGCCAGAGCAGAACGCGGAAGCGGATGAAGGCGAGAAGTGAACGGACGGAAACGGACAATTGTAGATAGAAAAAACGGACGTTTGTATAATAACTTTCTTGAGTCCGAAATAAATGTTTTCTTGGTCATGAAGCGCGTAGAGTCGCCGACGAGACGGAGTAAGACCAGAGGGATGCGACCGGAGCCGGAAGCTCAAAGTCGTTCCCATTCGGGTCCGGGCTTGTCCGGATATCGCTCATGAAACTCTGCCAAGAGTTCCGGAGTGTCCAAGTCGAAGGCTGGAACCCATTGGTATTTTTGTCCGGTTGAAGACCATCCGAGCCATTCAACATAGTACCGGAGCGGACAACGACGGTAACGTCGGTCGATCTTGGAGTCGAGTATTGTTGATAGTTCGAAATGCTCGTCTCCGTCAATAATCTCGACCGGTCCGGGTGGAACTTGTTCGTGTCCAGGGAATGGATTCGGGAAATGTGGTTCTAGCGCTGAGACGTGAAAAACGGGGTGAATGCGCGAAAGGGCTTTAGGAAGACAGATTCGATAAGACACGCCGGAGGTTTTCTCGATGACTTTGTATGGTCCGAAGTGCGTCTCGGAGAACTTCTCTGTTGGCCGGGTGGTTGCAATAAATTCGGTCGACACAAAGACATGATCTCCGACCTCAAGGATCGGGTCCGGAAGGCGCTTTTTATCAGCAACTTCCTTGTAACGTTCCGTAACAATAGTAAGTTGCGCCTGGAGGTATTCATGGACGGATTGGAGGTCATAGATGTAGTCCCGGGCTTTGTCAACATCCTTGCCCTGGATCGTAGTCTCGTGGAAGGTGAGTGCCGGATGATAACCCATGTTAGCGAAGAATGGAGATACGCCGGTCAATGCGTTCGGGGCGTTGTTGAGCGCGAACTCTCCGAGAGGAAGGAGCTCGGCCCAGTCGTCCTGTTGATACGCACAATACATCTGGACGTACTGTTCGAGGGTTTGGTTCATGCGTTCCGTCTGTCCGTTGGCCTCCAGATGGTGGCCGGACGTAAAATGCATGGTCATATTGAGTAGTTCGCCCAATGCGCGGAAGAAAGCGGAGACAAATTCCATGCCCCGGTCGGAAGTGACATGGGCCGGGACTCCGTGTTTGGAAAAAACGTGAATAAGGAAGTGCCGGGCGAGTTGCACGGAGGTGATATGGAAATCGCAGGGGAAACGGACAACCTGCTTGGATGCACGATCAACGATGACACAAATGCAGTTAAACTCGCTGGAGAAGGGAAGGTTTTCGATAAAGTCGATGGAGATAGAATGCCAAGGACGGAGGGGAACCGGAAGTGGACGGAGGAGACCGTACGGCTTGTGCCGAGGGGCCTTGTTGCGCTTGCAGTGAGTGCAGGATTTGCAATAGTCTCGGATGAAGTTCCGCATCTCCGGCCAGGCATAGTCGCGCCGGACGAGGGCCAGTGTACGATTCTGTCCGAAATGGCCGGAGAGTATGTGATCATGCTTGTTTTGTAAAACACGTACACGGAGAATGTCCGGAGAGTTGCCGGAAACCTGCGGGATGTAGATCCGGTTGTTAAGAAGTAGAAGTCCGGTTGGATCTGTGGTCCAGCGCGAGCCGGAAGCATCGGACGCTGCGGATGCGAGTCCGGAAGTAGCGGCTGGGTCGTCCGGATAGTGGGAAATGATGTCGCAGTGAAGCTGATCAACATCCATGACGACGGAGGCTCGGAGACAAACATCTTCAAGGTAAGTAGCGTTAAGCGATGCGGATAATTGATTGGACGTGAAAATGGGCCGGAAGTTCTGAGGATTGATTTGGCTGAAGGCTGTATCCCCCTCTTTCGGATAGACGTCCCATCGTCTAGTCAAAGCATCGGGTTTACCTCCGAGTTTGCCCGGTCGGAACCGGATCACCATATTGAAATGGCAAAGGTATTCGGACCAGCATACTTGCCGACGGGTAAGGGATTTCGTCGTTGCGAAGTGAGCGAGGAGGAGCGACAGAGTTCTGTGCGAGGAGAGCCATTGCCTGTGCCATTTGTTGCATGGCGAAATCGAGCTGCGGGTTGTTCGGAGCGGGAATGTGAATTGTCGGACCCGGAGGTCCGGGGGGACTGGGAGGACCTGGAGGACTTGGAGGCAGCGCCGGACCAAATGGTCCGCCACCATCACCGCCGCCACCTCCACCGCCACCAGGTCCTGGATTGGGCGCGGGCGCGCCGGAACCCGATGGTTGAACCGGAGGGTTTGGAATCGGGGGAGGATTTCCGCCCGGGGGCAGACCTCCACCTCCTCCACCGCTACCGCCGCCAGGAGAGCCAGAAGGTCTGGGAGGACCGGAAGGCCCCGCAGGCGGGGGCGGAGTAGAGCCGGAAGGAAGATTGGTGGGTGGTTGAGCAGTAGGGTCAGGAGTTTGTCCTCCACTGGCTTTACCTTTACCCTTGTCGATCGGAGCCGGAGTAGCCGGCAGAGCAGTGTGCGGTCGCGAGCCGATTGTAGTAGGTGATGGCGCGACAAACATTGTCTGCCCGGTATAGATCGGAGGAACCGGAGCGATCGGTTCGGTCATCTCCAATGGGTCGACATCTTCCGGTACCTCCACAATGGTAGGTGTGGACCGGATGATGAAACATACAACGATCTGGGGTAGGAGAAGATATGCCAGTACCGGAGCCACGTTCATACTCATTGAAATCCATCACCTCGGGGTAAACTAATCCGGGGTATTGTGAACCGACCGGAGATTGGCTGAACTGCCGGAAAGCAGCTACATGGTTTTCTGGGTCGAGGAGCGGTCTTGACCACATGGCCGGAGCATGTGGCCGAAGAGCACGCGCATCCGGTTGAAAATGCGGTTGGGACCGTTGAACCCGAGGGTCAATAGGTGGTGAGAGCATGGGTGGCTGAAAACCAGAGGTAGATTCTACGGGCTGCTGGCCCGGAGCCTGAATCGGAACGATGGCACTGAACTGGCGCGATCGACGACGATCTTGGCCTACATCCGGAGTGGGAACGAGGTGAGCGTAAGACATGGGAAGAAGCCAAATTAATTTGAGTTGATAATACTGTTATATCCGTGTCCGGAAAGAAAAGGAAACGGCTGGAAGGACGGACGGCCGGAAGGGCCGGAAGGACGGATGGCCGGACAAAGTGTCGGGGGGCCGGACAAAGGTCCGGATGTAAAGCGATACCACAAGAGTATAAGGGTACACCAATTAACTTGGCTCCGAAGGTCGGATAGAGAATAGGACAGAGGTCGGACGACGGAGCAATGCGGAGGCAAAGCACGTTAATTATCAACTAAGGTTACATCCGAAGTAAGTACGTATTTATACTAAGTACGGAGATAGTCCGGATGCGTTCGGAGAAGAAGTTAAGACAATAGGAATAAGCGAAGACAATAAAGACAATAAGGAATACATGTGAAGCATAAGTCATATGGTCAGAGAAGGGGAAACGCTCAGTAATTCTTCATTGCGTAAAAACCCCGAGGGCGTGCGTCAATGACCAAGGCCGGACGCAACAGCAAGTGATACGGACGCGAGCCAGAGTTCGGATGACGCGTCCGGAAGGAAGGGAAGTCGGATCCGAGGATCCGGATGGAGGACGGAGAGATCCGGATGAAGCTGGACGAGTCCGGACGGATCCGGAGAGGGTCGGAGATGCACGGGCGTAATACGCCACCCCCGCGCCGCGCGCAATCCCACCCTCGATGATGGCACCACCAATTTCTGCCCAATGCTCGTTTTGAGCTTTCTCCTTGTTGGTCAGCGCGTGTTTGTTCAAAGCGCGCACGTCCTCGTCCGCGAGCACCCGGAGCTTCTCCTCCCATCCTCCATGACCCCAAATGCAGAGCAGCGCTGCCCGCAAGTACCGGTAATGCAGTTTCGCCGTGTGGATACGAATATTGATGGCGCGCAGAATACCCTGCCCTCTCGTCATCAGCCCCTGACCCGTGTAATTGCGGAGCTTGTAGCGGTTGGCTATCGTGCGGGTGCGTAAGCCGATGCGCACATTTTCCAGCGCCTCCATAGCCTCTCCCACCCACTGTGCCCCAATAAAAATGTTCTTCATAAACAAGTGTGCAACATAAGATTAAATAAATCTCAGGGGAATAAATCAGTGAGCAGTCAGGTGACATGTCATGTGACAGCACATGATGCGTGAGTCATTTTTGGGAGTGAGTCATAAAGGAAATGACTCACTAGGTCTATAAAAGGGGCAGCAGCCCGCGGCTTGGAGTAGTAGCTCTAAGATCCCCCTATTTGTATTTGTTTAGGGTAGCCTAAAATTGATCTCTTACACAAACTCTTACGTGTCCTTGAGTTCTTAAGTCTACTGAGAACTATCTACTTGGTTCCATTACAACTTGCAGAACCTTTTTCAGAACAACTAGTGACGGCTATCAACGAGGCCTTCGCCACCGCTTCTGATTACGTAATCACCACCTCCATTTTCAGCAACTCACCGCTCGCTCCCTAAAGGGGAAGTACTCCTGTGCAGCTTTTTTTTGTATTACCCGAGACCAGTTGTTTCGGAGGAGTTCACGGCGAACTTAAACTTTGTGTTACATCTGGTGACCACTGCAGGGGGAAGCTGATTTAACCCAAGATATATTTGTAGGAAGCTACAGATAAAACACAGAACATTACAGCACAGATACAGTACCGGACAAGTACAGCACAGTTACAGAACAAGTCCCAAACAGTACAGCATAGAATGAGAATGTCTACTACTGTCACAGAAGCACCGCAAGTATTCCATACATGGGAAGAGAGACAACAGTATGAAGCATTGTTTGCCTCAGACTCGAACAGACGACAATTTGAAGAACAATTTGGTGCACCTGTAGGACCCTTTGAAGACGCACCTGGGAAGTCCGAGGATGGACCATCACATACAACCAAGAAGCCTTCAAAGAAGAGACAGGGAAAGCAGAAGCGTAAAGAAAGGTCATATTGAAAGAGGGCGACCGATGATGAAGAACCCGAGGGTGGTGACGATTCATCTTCTACGGAGTCAGGTAAGAGCTCGAGTTCATCTGAACAACCAACTCACCGACAAGTGCCGCGTCGAACTCCGAAATATTTACGCAGCCTCCATCAAGTTTCAGTGTTCCGCCGCGCACATCAATCGACCTCCCCCATTGTGGATCTAAAGACGCCCCCAAGACCTTTCAAGGAAACTATTCAGATGTTCAGAATTTTATCGACCATTATGAACGGGTTCTGAAGAAGAGTAACATTACCAGTGATCGCGAGAAGTGTGAGAGCATCTTGATGTATTGTGCAGTAGACGTGCAGTATGTAATTCGTACATTGGAAGGATATGAGCTAGGCAGGTGGAGAGTGCTGAGACAAGACATACTTCGACACTATGACGCGGAACGGGTATACCAGAAACACAAACCGGTTGATGTTAAAAGGTATGTAGCAAAACATCGAGAAAGAACCTGTACGAGTCTGACTCAATGGCGCCATTATTATATGAAGTTTCATTCTATAGCGGGAGGACCACTTACCAAGGGACACCTGAGCCGAGAAGATTATAACACCTATTTTTGGATCGGAATTCACCAGTCCTTGCGGCAGATAATTGAAAACCGAATCCTGCAGGCTAACCCTTGGCGGTCAGACGTAGATCAATATACTGTCAAGGAGATCAATGACGCAGCTGAACGACACTTTCAACATGATCAATACGAAACACTAATGGCCTGGTCAGCAGAATTGGGTGAAGACTTAGGGGAAGAAGATACCGATGACGAATCCAGCGAGGACTCATCCGGGAGCGAGTTGTCAGAATCAGATTTCGAGATATTTCGCAAGAAGAGGAAACTGCAGAAGAAGAGGAAGAAGAAGAAAGATTTTCAGGAAAAGATACGGGCCGCTAGAGGAAGAACCCAGCCGAGAAGCGTGGCCAGCAGTATTCGGGGACTGAGGAAGAGATAACTTCCTTAATTAGACAGCTGAACTCGATGAGGTTGGATGATCCAGAGTACACACCAAATTATTATAAAGTCATGGCGATGGACCAATGCGGGCTTGCTGAGAAGTGCGTCAAACCATCCAATTTTAGTGTGAACATTACACCACGACCACCGACACCCTTTCGTTCAGCACCTATACATTCGCTGGAAGGAAGAACAGGAAGCCCGGCAACTTACTCCAATAGCATTCCGTTAGGAGGACAAGGCGGACCCAACGGCGTAAGTGGGCCCGGAGGACCTGGAACTAGGAGAAACGAAGACGCTTGCTATGGATGCTTTGGTGCCGGTCACCGGATTAGTGAGTGCCCCAAAATTACGGTATTGATAGCAAATAATATTGTCGCGACTAACCCGGAGACTCGGAGACTGGTCATGAAGAATGGCACAGAGATTCGTCGATATCGACAGGAATCTTTAGTTCAAGCTGCCGAACGGATAGCCGGAATACAAGGCCCTTGTAAGGGCAACCTCAGCTCAGCGCGTGAGCGCGGGAACTAGCGGGAGAATCCAAAGTAAACTCAATTCATGGTACTAAATACAGAGTTCTAGAATACGCACCTAGCGGGAGAATCCGAAGAGAAGAAAGGATGAGGATTCCCATGCTAGGCGAGGTTTTTTATAGGTACTAGCCAGTAGCATGTGTCCGAAGCGATCGGCAGTGATCCTGAGCTTGATCACATAGTACGTTCCAGTGCGAGCGGCCGGACAAAGGGGGACGAAGGGAAACGGAGTCCGGAGGGACGGAGGACGACGTTCCGGGCGAGGGTGGACGTTCGGGCGAGGCCGGACGCGGAATAGGCATTGGATGAAGGATCGGACAAGGCAGCGGGGCAGTACGATGGGCCGGAGCCGGACGGACGGACGGACAGACGGACGGACGGACGGGGGGTTCCCCTGACATCACCCCCCCCTTGGAATGCAGTGTCCCACATGGGCATCGCGCTTCCAGAACGAGAGCGAGTCGAATGCGGCCGAGGCGATCCAGCGCGGGGCGTTGGGGTAGCGGCGATAATAGGCGTCGATGGCGTCTTTGGCGAAGACGTCGGAGTGCTTTACCCATTTATTGTGTTCCGGGCCGTAGCCTTTCCACCACACCATGTACCAGAGGCTGCCATAACAGACCTTCGCTTCCAGGATCTCCTCGACCTCCCATTGAACGTCGCGGTCCGTCTGAAGGACGGGCGGGGGTTCGTCGTTCCGGGGGCGTCCGGGAAACGGATCCGGTTCCGCGAGCTGGAGTTTCACCACCAGGAAGACCGGGTGGAGCTGGGAGTACCGCGGGCGAAGCTCGAGTTTGTACGCACCCTTTCCGATGACCTTCACGACTTTGAAGGGGCCAAGGTGTTTGTCCGTAAATTTGACGGACGGACGGGTCGTCCGGATGTCGGAGGCGTCCAGCCAGACTCGGTCGCCTACTTTGATCTCCGGGGTGGGCGTGCGTCGGCGATCGTAGTACAGCTTGAACTCGTCTTTGGCTTTGACGAGCGCGGCTTTGGCTTCCGAAACTCCGGATGCGATCCGGTCTCGGAACTCGTTCGCGGATTCCACACTCGAGCGCAATCCGTTGGGCTCGAACCCCATCCGGGGGAGCCTTCCGGTGTCTGTCATGAACGGAACTTGCTGCGTCGAAGAGTGGATGTGGTTGTTGTACATGAACTCCGCGGCCGGAAGGAGCTCGTCCCAGTCGTCCTGTTTGTAGTTCGTGAAGATCCGGACAAACTGCTCGAGCTCCTGATTGACACGCTCAGTCTGGCCGTTGGTTTGTGGGTGGTAGGTGGTGGAGGTCGCTGGCTCTATCCCGATGAGGCGCCACAGTCCCGTGGTGAATTCCGCGACGAACTGCAGTCCGCGGTCGGAGATGTACTTCCGGGGGGTTCCGTGGTGCCTCCAGACGTTCCGGTAATAGAGCCGAGCGGCTCCGACCGCGCCAAGGCCAGTGTGGCACTCGTTGAAGTGAGCCCGCTTACCCAGAACGTCGACCACAACCATGACCGCGTCGAACCCGTGCGCGTCCAGGAGCTCGACGATGAAATCCACCGAGACAGTGTCCCAGCGTTCTTCCGGAATCTCGGTCGGGTGGAGCTCTCCGTGGGGTAGCTTCCGAAGCGCCTTTGTCCAGTTGCATGGGTCGCAGGTCCGGACGTATTGGCCGACGTGACGGGACAGCTGGGGCCACCAGTAATTCCGGGCGATGAGCTCGAGGGTTTTGAAGCGTCCGGCGTGTCCGGCGACCCGAGTGTCGTGGTGTAGGGCGATGATCCGGCGTCAGAGGTCCGACGATCTTACCGCGGTAGTGAAGGAGCCCTTCTGCGATGCGCCACTCGGACGACCGGGGGGAACGAACATTCCGGTTCTTGAGGAGTTCCCGTGCGACAAGCGCGACGGGGTCCTCAAGGTCCGGTTCACCCGCGAAAGCCTCCGGGACGTCACGAAGGAGGGGAACCTCGGGCCCGGTAACCACGATGCCCTCCAGTGCACGGACGTGGAACAAGTCCGGACGGAGAAGGGTGACATCTGTGTTGTCCGAGCCTACTCCGTGGTCCGGGCGACGGGACAGCGTGTCTGGATGACCCATGAGGCGGCCGGGCTGATGGTGGAGCGCGAAGTCGAACCGGGACAGGTACAGGGACCACCGCGCCTGTCTCCGGTTCAAGTTCTGCGCCTTCCGGAAATACTCCAGGTTTTTGTGATCCGTCCAGATCTCGACCGGATGTTGCGTACCTTCGAGGAAATGTTGCCACTCCTCTAGGGCTCGGATGATCGCAAGCATTTCCTTGTTGTGGATCTTGTAGTTGCGCTGGACGTCACTCAGACTCTTGGAGTAGAACGCGACCGGATGCCACTTTCCGTTCGCGTCCGGCTGAGACAGGACGGCCCCAGTGGCGTAGTCGGAGCTGTCAGCCTCGACCCGGTATGGATGCGACTTGTCGGGCAGGACCAAGACGGGCTCCACGGTCACCGCATCCTTGAGAGCTTGGAAGGCGGCCGCCACGGCAGCAGTCCAGGTCCACGCGACGCTCTTCTTTGTGAGGTCGAAGAGGGGCCGCGCGATGTCTGAGAACGCCCGGATGAACCTCCAGTAGAAGTTCGTGAAGCCGAGGAACTGCTGCATGTCCTTCTTGTTCTCCGGAGCAGGCCAGGCGGCGACTCCGGTGACCTTGACCAGGTCCATCTCGACGTGGTTGTGCGAGATGATGACACCGAGGTACTCGATCGACGACTTCTCGAACTCACACTTCTCCGGCCGGAGGTAAAGCTTGTGCGCCCGGAGCCATCGGAGAACTTCTCGGACGATCTCCCGGTGGCGCATGAGGTCAGAGTGAGCGATGAAGATGTCGTCGAGATATACCATGACGTCTCCGGACAGGACGAGGTCCTGGAAGATGTCGTTCATCATCGTCTGGAGCGTGGCCGGAGAGTTGGTAAGGCCGAAGTACATCACCAGTGGCTCGAAGAGCTCTCGGTTGGTACGGAACGCGGCCTTCCACTTGTCGCCTCCCCGGATCCGGACGTTGTTGAAACCCCAGCGGATGTCGAGTTTCGTGAAGAACCGAGCTCCCTTCAGGCGGTTAATGAGGTCGTTAATCAATGGGAGCGGGTACCAGTTCTTTACAGTCATCGTGTTGAGTGCCCGATAGTCCTGGACGAACCGGAGGCTTCCGTCCTTCTTTTTGATGAAGAAGACCGGAGACGCCATTGGGGACTTGGATGCGCGGATCCGTCCAGTGCTCAACCCATCCTCGATGAACGCATCGATTTCCTTCTGCTCGAGGGGGGAGATCGGGTAGACCTTGCAGTTGGCCGGTATCACGTCCGGGACAAGTTCGATGGCATGGTCCCATGTCCGGCGTTCCGGCAGTGCGTCGAACGATTCCTTGTCAAAAACGTCGGAGAAATCCTCGACCCAGGCCGGAACTGAAGTCCCAGGCGGGGCTGAGTTCCGAGCGAAGGCCTCCGCGAGCCGTTGAGAGACGGTGCTACCCGTGCGGATTTCTTCGGCCGGAGCGAACACGGTGTAGAGGATCCGGTCGCCTTCCTTGAGCTCGTCGTCGTCGTCCGGGTCCGGAGTGAGGTCCGGAAAGTCATCTCCGTTATCGTCCGGATCGTACCCGTCGTCTCCGCACCACTCCTCCGAGTTGATGGCGCAGATAGACAGGACGGGACCTTCGCGGAGCTGCCGGAGGATCGCAGCGGAGATTTTCGCGTTGCGACAGACCGTGCAGAGTTCGTCTCAGCAAGTGCCGCAGCTGGTCGGGCAGCGGGTCATCCGGACTTCCTTGGTGTCCCAGTCGATCTCCAGGTTGTGCTTCTGGAGCCAGGAGTAGCCGAGGATGACGTGCTGCTTTCTGAGCCGCGTTACCGCGAGTTGGATGTGTTCGGAGTGTCCCTTGTAGTTGACGACCATATCAACCACGCTGGAAATGCCTCCGGACGCATTGGGCGTACCGTCGACATCGAGGACCGGAATGGGCTGAGAGAGCTTCCGGACGGGAAGGTTACGGGAGATCACGTACTCCGAGTCGATGAAGTCTCCAGTCGCTCCGCAGTCAACCAGACCCTTCACGGACATCGTAGCCGCGGTCTCTACTGATTGCATCTCCAACGGAATGTGTAGGGAGTTCCGGCCCTCAACGGAGTCAATAACGTACCACTGGGGTAGTTTGCGCTTCCACCTAGGGCGGCGGACGCGGGGAATGGAAGGAGTTTTTGCCTCTGGGGCGGGAATAGGGGGCTCCGGCTCAGGGGCGGGAGCCGGAACGGGGGATGTGTCTTGCGTTTCAACTGCTGATTTATTGGGTATATTTTTGTACAAGCAGGAGTAACGATTGGGGGACGCGACCGAGGGCGCACTGCTCACTCGGCCATGTCCGGAAAACCCTCCGGCTCTGTGTCTCCAGTTCCCGACTCGGTCGGGAGTTCAGCGGCGGTGGAGAGGTGCGCGAAGAGCTCTCCGAGGAGGTTGTCACCGAGTTGACGGATGACCTCGTCTAGGACATCCGCGTGTCGGACATCCGAGGGAGTCGGGCAGTCTCAGGCGAGGTGTCCGGCCGCACCACAACGGAAGCAAGCACGGGGCATGAAGCGCGCGCGGGTCCGGTCAACATCCATCGGAATGCCGGGCAGAAGGGTGGGCGCTGGCACGGTTTTGGGAGCGGGCGTGAAGGAGGGGACTGGGAGGAACGTCCCAGTGCGGGGGCGTGCTGCCGGAGCCGGGGCGCGAGACGGGGGTACTCCCACTCGGACGCGGGCGAGGGCGTCGCATTAGCGGAAAGCGCGGAGACGCCATCCGGCGTAGTCCAACAGTGTCGGAGCAGTTCCGGACGTGGTGATCACCGTGTTAATCCGCGGGTCGAGTCCAGCGCGGTACTTGGTGACGCGGACGAGCGGGTCCGTGTATCCGGCCATCGCTGCGAGTTCTTCGAAGTCGTCCGTGTACCGGTAGACATCACAGGAGCCCTGGTAGTAGCCGTGGGTCTCCAGTCGGAGGAGAGCTTGGTCTTGCTCATTTTCTTCGACGAACCGGAGCCGGAACTCGGACTCGAATTCCGCCCAGGACGGGAACGGGAACGGAACGATTGCGGACTGTCGTTCGGCCCATCGCCCGGCCGCATCTCGCGCCATAAAGGACATGGCATACTGCACGAGTTTTTCCTCGACGACCTGTCCGTGGACCATAAAGGCTTCCAGAACCAGTCGGAGGTATGTGAGGACGGAGTGGAGGAACATCCGCCCTTGTGTCCAGTCGCCGTCAAAAACGGCTGGGGGGTTCGGTTGGAGAACCGATTTCGCTGCGGGGGTGAGAGAGGTGAAGTCTGGACCCACCGCCGGAGCCGGAGCGGCAGGGACGGGGCAGCTGCGGGTGGATTTTGGCTGTTGTGTAAAACGCGGAGGAGTAAGGTTTCGATATTCGCGAGAGAGTCTTCAACCGCGGTCAGCCGGGTTGCGGGGTCAGAAACTGGGTCCGGGATGTAAACATCCAGGAGCTCGGGTTGCGCGGATCCGTCTCCGGGCGTCGGGGCGTCCATCAAGGAGGAGGGGTCGAGATTGGAAGGGGGGGAGGCCGGAGCGCTAGCGTAGCGGTCCGAGTCCGAGTCTACACCGAACTTCGCAATCTTGACCAGTTGATCCCTTAGATCCTTTCTTCTGCTGTAAGGGCAACCTCAGCTCAGCGCGTGAGCGTGGGAACTAGCGGGAGAATCCAAAGTAAACTCAATTCATGGTACTAAATACAGAGTTCTAGAATACGCACCTAGCGGGAGAATCCGAAGAGAAGAAAGGATGAGGATTCCCACGCTAGGCGAGGTTTTTTATAGGTACTAGCCAGTAGCATGTGTCCGAAGCGATCGGCAGTGATCCCGAGCTTGATCACATAGTACGTTCCAGTGCGAGTGGCCGGACAAAGGGGGACGAAGGGAAACAGAGTCCGGAGGGACGGAGGACGACGCTCCGGGCGAGGGTGGATGTTCGGGCGAGGCCGGACGCGGAATAGGCGTTGGACGAAGGATCGGACGAGGCAGCAGGGCAGTACGATGGGCCGGAGCCGGACAGACAGACAGACAGACAGACAGACAGACAGATGGGGGGTTCCCCTGACAGCCCTCGAGTGATGCTAGGGTACCTTGATCCATGGGATGGTAATCAGTCGGCGGTCCAGAGTTTTTACCAGAACGAGATGCGGAGCGAATGGCGGATGGGTTTAGAAAATGTTTCCGGAACGAGTGACTCTTCAACTGAAGAGGAGGACAACTCGCAAGACGAGATAGTCAGCCCGGAAGTGTATTTGACCCCACCCATGAGAGTAAGCGACCCTTGGTATCAGGTACACCCGGTAGAAAGATTGGAGCCCAGTACGTGCAGGGCTAGGAAAGTAGTTTTCGATGGCGTTTACCCGCCGCGTCGAGAGAAGACACCGGCGAAAGTAGGGGAAGTGAGAGACTTACAAATGGATCCAGACACTTCAAAAGAGAAAGATCACCAGAAGGATATTTCCCCTGCAGCACAACCGTCGGGAGTCACTGGATCTGAGAGGACACGATCTGAAAAGCTGCAGAAGATGCCTGTGCGACCTCCGACACCTAATCCGGGTATATTAAGCCCTGATATTCGCTCAATCGAAGCTCGGAAGCCCCGCGGAGGACAAGATGAAAACGCTGAAACGCCGGAAAGTAGATCTCATGGAAAAGACAAGAAGGGAACCAAGAAGTCGTCGGCAATTCCAGAAGAACCAGATAAGAAAGCCGTGGACAATGAGAGTTCGAAGGTGACAGGCCGACAATCAGGAATAACCAATACGGTTAATCGACAGTCAATTGTTGATCGGGTGCTTGACACGCCGGTCACCCTGACCGTTCGGGAAATTCTGGTAACCTCCAAGGACATTCGCACCGATATCCAAGAATTAGTCAAGGTAAAAAATGTGCGCGCGGTGCTTTTGGGAAACTCACGAAACCATCCGCTTATTACTAGTTTTGGGTGGCCGTGTTCGGACGGAATTCTTATCAAGATCGACATGAAAACCAGTGGAAGAAACATTTGTGCCATTGTCGATACAGGCTCGGAGTTGAATGTTGTTCGCGAGGATGTAGCCCAGAAGAGGATTTGGCAGCCTATTGATGTAAGTCGAGTTGCAAACATGAATGATGCTAATGGGGGTGAGGGGCAGCTGAGAGGGTGGATAAAGGATGTGGATTTCAGTTGTGGAGGCGCGCTCACTTTGACCGACTTATGGGTATCCCAGTTGGCGCCATTTTCACTCTTGCTAGGATGGCCTTGGCAACGCGGAAAGCTGGTGAGTATCAATGAGCGTGACGAGGGAACATATCTAATATTCAAAGATAGAGAAACCTGCCGGCCGTGTTATGAGCTTCTAGCAGTTCCACATGAAACCCCCAACACAGCCCCAAATTCGATTCAATATCGGGTGTTTACCTTCCTAAAAGAGCTGTCACGACCAGCAAACCCCGGTGGAGATTCTTCTTCAAAATCCAGACCAGGGTGACCCTACGGAACGACCTCGGACCTCGAGTGGCCCCCCAGTTCAAGATGAATCAGTGAGAAATGAGCGGCGACCTGAGCTCAATAGAGGATGGGTATTCTTTTCAGAAAACAAGCAGAGGTTCGGGAGGATGATCTTGCAATGTATCTTGGGAATGGGTCGTGCGGTGTGGCACCACATTGTACACCAGATGCACCCGATCTGGGAAAGAATACCGTCAAAGGTATATAAAACCCTGCAGGAGGAGCGAGGAATCGCGGTTGAACTGGGAACCTTGCCCTCGCTCGCCATGGCGCTTTCTCGCCCAGCGACGGAACCCCTGCTACTTCGCGATAATCGTCAGGGGCCGTTCGGACCCTATGAAGAGATCCAGTACCTACGCCAACAGCAGACTCGCGCTCCAACAATGCCTGTGGCCGCCCTGAAAGTCATGGGTCCAATCGCTGCTGTCGAAGACCTTATCACGCGTCAGTGGATGGACTGGGAACAGTGCCGGCCCTTGCAAATTCACCCTACCTTCTCAGTATCGCCCAACGCCGAGTATTTCGGGAAGAGGGAGTTGGCGAACGGCCAAGTGGTGCACCGGAGCCTGGCGACCAATGTGCTACGTGTCTTCCCAGCGGACGATTCGGGAATACCTTACACCCTCGCTTGCCACGAATTTACTGTTCACCTTGCAGCACCGATGAGCCCCAACGAAGCATGGTGCCTGGAGTGTCCTTATCCTACCAACGAACGACTGCAGGCGGTGGTGGCCGGGATGGTGCCGCGAGGTGTGGACCTTGGCTTTGACTTAGCTTTTCCTTCGCATGCCACCAGTATCGCGCCAGATATGTTGCCCATGATGGAGCGTTTGAGGCTCAACCAGGCAAGTCGAACGGTAATTAGACTCAGAATAATAACTCATCCATACCAGACAACGAACGACGTCGACACTGTAGTGGAGACGCTTTACGGGCACCACATCACCGCCATACCTCCTCAAAGCACGATCACGCAGTTGCCAGCGGGCAGAGGAGTAGTGGCAACAGGACGTCGCACCTCTGGATACGGGATCGACATGCAAGGCCGCCCTCTTGATGAACTTGAGGATAGTCTTTTTGGATCGGACCACGGCAGTATGCCAGAACTGGTCAGTGAAGAAGAGCCGATTGACTTGGGAATTTGTCCATTTTGTCTGGAAACGTCGCATGCGTCCAACTACAGTTGCCTGTTGTACGTGCCTCGCCTCTCTGAGAACGAGGCGATAGCTGTTCAAGCCCTCAGCTCGTTAGCCACACGTATGTCTTTCTTTATCACTCAAGGATGCCGAATTGGAAGTAATATTGAAGTTCTAGTTAATGACCCAAGCCTATCAGAGGAATTGCCCGAGAAACGTTGCGCCTTGGACGAAACAGAGATGTCGCTTGAATTACACCAAGTCTTGGACAAGGCAGTTGGGCCGATGCTGACTGAGTGGGTTGCGCCTGTCGCCCTTCGACCGCAGGAGACCACGGCCGAGATTCAAAAGATGCTTGAAAGTTTTGTTGCAGATTATGCACCTATGGATCCCAAATATCCCTTCTAGTTAGAAGGGGGTCTACAGGTGTAGTCCCCCTTCTAACTAGAAGAAATTTTGCTAATTTGCCTACGATGCATCAAAGGTCGCATTAAAGTCAGGCTAAAGTCACAACAAATAAGGTTTGGAGCATACCAAGGCGACTATGCTACAGCAAAGGCACAGTAAAGCTGCTAGAAAGGTGCTATATATGGGTAAGTCATGTCAGACCCTAAGCTCCAGCAAAGTCACAATAAAGTTGTCTTGGGTAAAAGTCTCATGACACCCTAAGCTGCAACAAAGTCACAATAAAGTGGTCTTGGGTAAAAGTCTCATGACACCCTGAGCTGCAACAAAGTCACAATAAAGTTGCCTTGTGTAAAATTTTCATGATGACCCGAGCTGCAACAAAGTCACAATAAAGGTGCCTTGCATAAAATTTTCATAACACCCTGAGCTGCAACAAAGTCACGTTAAAGTCCTTTCACATCGAAATCTCTCATCAAAAATAATATCAAAAGACACAAGTAAACAAAAGCTTCATATCCATGACATTATATGGAGACATTACATCTGATGTGAGCTGCAATAAAGTCACAATAAATATGACCATTCACGTAGAGTTTGTAGAAGGTAGTAGCTGCAACAAAGCCACAATAAAGCTGGTGTAAAGTCACAATGAATGTATGTGCCCTTTGTACATAGAGTTCAGGAACTGCATATGCTGCAATAAAGCTGCAATAAAAGGTGTGTTCTTGTAAGAAAGCTAGTCAACTTTTACCACTGTTTGTACTAAGGACCACCTATAACTCCCACAAAACCTTTATAGTTAGAATGAGGAATAGAGGATTTTGGCCATTTCCCCTATGCTGCAATAAAGGCTGCGATAAAGCCTCAATAAAGCTGCAATATCTCAAGATTTGAGACATGGTAGACACTAGACAACCTTGCCACAATAAAGCTGCAATAAAGGTCACAATAAAACTACAACAAAGGTGTTACCTCACAACAGAGTACCAAACAATACAAAAGTTGCAATAAATCTGACCACTCATTTGGCATACAGCAAGTCCAAATGCCACAATAAGGCTGCAATAAAAACCTTTCCAAAAAAAATTCCCCACACATATATGCTGCAATAAAGTCACAATAAAGCTGACAATGCATGTGCCCTTGTACGTAGAGTTTGGGAACTGCATACACTGCAATAAAGCTGCAATAAAAGTTGTTTTCACATAGTCAACCTTTGCTGCTGTCTGTACCAAGCATTTACTGTATGTTGCAAACTATGATGATCAGTCCTTGTTGGAATGATGTTGTGCGCAGTTCCTCTGCTAAGAGAACAATCCCCTATATACAGTAAGTGTATTCATTGCCTTGCCCCCAAAAGACATCTATCATTTTATCTATAGTTATCTTACCTGTGCTATGGCCTGAGGAAACATACTAGCCCCTCAGTTTCCTATCATGATCCAGATCACTTTATATGAATATTTTGTTGGAATGTAATATTCATTTTTCGTCGGGTTTGGCCGAGTATTTTGCATTTTGTGCAGCAACTAGGGCACTGATTACAAAATGGATTGGACAGCCAGACCAAGTGATTTTTGTCCTATAACTTTGGTTTTGACTCTATTTTTGGATTTTTTTTGTCTCGGAACCTCCCAGCATGACATGTTTCCTTTTTTATCTATTATCTTGCCTGTAATCAAGCATACTACCCTCCAGGATTCCTATCATGATCCAGGCCACTTCAAATGAATATTTTATTGGAATAAAATATTCATTTATTGCCGGGTTTTGGGCGAGTATTTTGTGTTTTGTGCAACAACCAGGGCACTGACTGCAAAACGGATTAGACAGCCGGATTCAGCGACCTTTCCTCTACAACTTTGATTTTTGACTATATTTTTGGATTTTTTGGTGTCTCGGAGCTTCCCAGGCTGACATATTTCCTTTTTGGACCACTACGCCTTTCGCTCAAAAAGGAAATTCTTCGTTTTTGCTCTCAGTTGGGCACAAATTGACCGTTTTTCTTGATTCAACTTTGCAGTTGTCATGTTCTATAGGTGTAGATGCGACTTGCATTCTACTTTGGGCTGGAGAAACAGTGTAACAGGGGCAAATGTCTGAACTTGCACAATTCAACCCCTGACATTCCTACCAGACACATAGCCATGTCTCACTATCAGCAGTCCTAGGATAGTATCATGTCATCATTAAACACTGTTTACACATGGTATCTCCCCTTTCTAGGCATCATACAGATGAATACTGAGCACATGAACAATTCGCTAATTTATTGTTTTCCTTGCCTTGTCCCTATGTAGTATGCCTTTCCAGTCGTCCCACATGACATATGAGACATATAAACCTGTTTTTTGTCCTACTATTCAACCTCAGTCCACTACATATTAACTTTGGTGATGTTCAGGCTTCAGCTGGATATTCATGTTATCTAGGCTGCTTTGCAGCATTAGAACACGATGTAAACCATCCTAAGAGGCACCCCAAGCATACAACATTGCTTGACTCCAAAAGCAGGGCAAAATATCGACCTGAACCTGAGATATGGGAAGTGAAAATTTCTGATCATTTGTGAAATAGGGCCTTAAGCACTGCATATAATGAAAAAAAAAGCATGTAAACAGCATTTTCCAATTTGAAAGAGCAATATTCAGCTTTATTTGAAAGAATTTCATCAGGTTTCCACCAGATTGTGTTTTTGGGCATGAGGGCTCAACTGCAAATTATGGCCTTTTGACTGCGCACTGTCCAAAACACAACTTGGTCAAATCTTGACCAAAATCAATGAAATAAGGCTTGGGATTGTTGTTTTACATTGTAGCTTCTCATTTATAATGTCTATCTGGAACCAGGTGGCCTCCTTGGGCCTCAATTAATAAAATTATGCAAAACTGACATTTCACAGTTCTCATGATTCTGCTCATATATTGGTGCAAGATTTGGGCTCTGAGGGATGGGGCATGTCATTGGGATTCTTCCATGTAGCTTGATTGGTGTTCAGCACCATGGGACAAAGCAGAAAGGGGAAACATTTATGTGCTACTTACCTTCCTTGAATCTCAATGTGGGTGATGCCAATATGACCACAAAATCCCCCAGAAGTGTCCATATACCTCCTAGATGCAGTAAGACCATTTATGCAACCAGCTTGATGTGTGGTACTTGCAATATACTGTGAATATCGAAATTTCCCACCTGGCCATTAAATTATGTATATCCACCAGAAACACAGAGAAAAGTCATCAAAATTACTGATATAAGGTATGAATATGAGAAGACAGTCATTGGGCCGAGCTCCACTGTGTCTGTGTGAAGTAGTAAGGTCAGAAGTGAAATTTTGCAAGTTCAGACATTATCTCTATGTTAAACTGTTTCCCCAGCCCAAGGTGTGATGCAAGTCTCATCCACACCTATAGGATATGACAGCTGCAAAGTTGAATCAAAAAAAATGATCAATTTGCGCCCAACTGAGGGCAAAAACGAAAAATTTCCTTTTTGAGTGAAAAGCGTAGTGGCCCGAAAAGGAAATATGTCGGCCTGGGAGGGTCCGAGACACCAAAAAATCCAAAAATATAGTCAAAATCAAAGTTGTAGAGAAAAAATCACTGAATCTGGCTGTCCAATCCATTTTGCAATCAGTGCCCTGGTTGTTGCGCAAAACACAAAATACTCGGCCAAACGCGGTGATAAATGAATATTTTATTCAAATAAAATATTCATTTAAAGTGGCGTAGATCATGATAGGAATCCAGGAGGCTAGTATGCTTGATTACAGGCAAGATAATAGATTAAAAAGGAAACATGTCATGCTGGGACGCTCTGAGACATCAAAAAATCCAAGAATAGAGTCAAAACCAAAGTTGTAGAGAAAAAATCACTTAGTCTGGCTGTCCAATCCGTTTTGTAATCATTGCCCTGGCTACTGTGCAAAATGCAAATTACTCAGCCAAACCCAGCGATAAAAGAATATTTTATCCCACTAAAATATTCATATAAAGTGATCTGGATCATGATAGGAAACTGAGGGGCTAGTATGTTTCCTCAGGCCATAGCACAGGTAAGATAACTATAGATAAAATGATAGATGTCTTTTGGGGGCAAGGCAATGAATACACTTACTGTATATAGGGGATTGTTCTCTTAGCAGAGGAACTGCGCACAACATCATTCCAACAAGGACTGATCATCATAGTTTGCAACATACAGTAAATGCTTGGTACAGACAGCAGCAAAGGTTGACTATGTGAAAACAACTTTTATTGCAGCTTTATTGCAGTGTATGCAGTTCCCAAACTCTACGTACAAGGGCACATGCATTGTCAGCTTTATTGTGACTTTATTGCAGCATATATGTGTGGGGAATTTTTTTTGGAAAGGTTTTTATTGCAGCCTTATTGTGGCATTTGGACTTGCTGTATGCCAAATGAGTGGTCAGATTTATTGCAACTTTTGTATTGTTTGGTACTCTGTTGTGAGGTAACACCTTTGTTGTAGTTTTATTGTGACCTTTATTGCAGCTTTATTGTGGCAAGGTTGTCTAGTGTCTACCATGTCTCAAATCTTGAGATATTGCAGCTTTATTGAGGCTTTATCGCAGCCTTTATTGCAGCATAGGGGAAATGGCCAAAATCCTCTATTCCTCATTCTAACTATAAAGGTTTTGTGGGAGTTATAGGTGGTCCTTAGTACAAACAGTGGTAAAAGTTGACTAGCTTTCTTACAAGAACACACCTTTTATTGCAGCTTTATTGCAGCATATGCAGTTCCTGAACTCTATGTACAAAGGGCACATACATTCATTGTGACTTTACACCAGCTTTATTGTGGCTTTGTTGCAGCTACTACCTTCTACAAACTCTACGTGAATGGTCATATTTATTGTGACTTTATTGCAGCTCACATCAGATGTAATGTCTCCATATAATGTCATGGATATGAAGCTTTTGTTTACTTGTGTCTTTTGATATTATTTTTGATGAGAGATTTCGATGTGAAAGGACTTTAACGTGACTTTGTTGCAGCTCAGGGTGTTATGAAAATTTTATGCAAGGCACCTTTATTGTGACTTTGTTGCAGCTCGGGTCATCATGAAAATTTTACACAAGGCAACTTTATTGTGACTTTGTTGCAGCTCAGGGTGTCATGAGACTTTTACCCAAGACCACTTTATTGTGACTTTGTTGCAGCTTAGGGTGTCATGAGACTTTTACCCAAGACAACTTTATTGTGACTTTGCTGGAGCTTAGGGTCTGACATGACTTACCCATATATAGCACCTTTCTAGCAGCTTTACTGTGCCTTTGCTGTAGCATAGTCGCCTTGGTATGCTCCAAACCTTATTTGTTGTGACTTTAGCCTGACTTTAATGCGACCTTTGATGCATCGTAGGCAAATTAGCAAAATTTCTTCTAGTTAGAAGGGGGACTACACCTGTAGACCCCCTTCTAACTAGAAGGGATATTTGGGATCCATAGGTGAGATTATGAGGGAGAACGTGCGGGAAGGGAGGCGAGGAGTGAGGAAACGATGGCGAGGGAACAGGCTGAAGGGAGTTGTCAGGTGCCAAGCACAGCCAAGGAAGCGCGGGCCGAAACACCGTTCCCACACATTCCCGCTGCTGTCATACCGACCATGGATCATACAAACGAGCCTTCTCATACCGCCCTCCTCGAGCCTCCCGTATTCCGTTGCAGCGGACAAGTCGTCGATCGGGAGCTGTGGTCCAGCTCGTCGCCCTCCCAATCTAGTTCTGGCAACAGTAGCGAGTCATTCAATATTGTAGACACAGCAAAGCGGACGGGGAGATACGAGCAGATTTCAGCGCTCTCTCCTGGAGGATGGAGCCCGGCAGTCACCGACTGGTCAGTAGAGATGCCAGACTTCATGTTCAATCCGAGATGGGTTATTGATGAAGCTGTTGCCAGGGCGCTTAACGTATCCGAGGCAGAACCACCTACCACTGCCAGCACGACTTCCTCAACTAGTACAACGACATCTTTAAACGAGGACGCCGAGTCCGGGCTCCACGCGCCATTTCACCGTCGCCCCCAGTTTTCTTTTCAGCCAGGGAACCCAGAAGACATTCAGTTAGCACTCTATTTTTGACTGTACGACGGGGCTCTAAAACAGCTGGACGCACGACACTTCAAGGATGATTTCGGGTCGGAACCTGCAGAGAAGGCATTGCGTATCTTGCATGGGCCTCTTCACCATTTTGTTGACTATGCGGCCATAGCGGCCGAAGGGGTGTATGGCCTTCAGGACGCAGTCCCCCATCAGCTCCATCCTTTGTCCCCGATATCCAAACAAGACGTGCCATTAGACGACTCGTTGGGCCCTGTTCGTTTGCCCACCTCACTTGACTTTAGCTTTCCGACGTACGCCCCCACGCATCCTGCGCATTCTACTACGCCCTCGGCGCTACCGCCTCTCGTTGCATTTTCCGGCTACGTCCCGATCGAAGACAATCATTCAGCTGAACCGATTGAGTACAGCCTCGAATCAGAAAGGGGGGGGACGCAGTGCGAATCGGGGAGGGTATTGATGCGACACAAATCGGAGTGGGCATTGATCTGCGCTGTCTCCCGGACGGAGTCAGTTCGCTGGCCATTGACCGCAAGCGTAAGAATCCAGAAGGAGATGTGGATGGAGAGTTTCAGCAGGGGCGTTGACAGCGGGCATTCGGTAAGTTTCGGGGAGACAATCTTTGGAGGAACGTCATTGAAAATGAAGCCCTTGAAGCCGCCGCTGCGAGAGCCGTCGCCGTTGCTACCCTGGAGGACATTCAGTATTTTGGTGGAATCCGTCTGGCAATTCTCGCCATGTTGCATTTTCTGGAGGAAATCTGCTGGAGATTATACGGGATCGACGAGAAGTCCTTTCCAGATAAGTACCTCCCCCATCACCCTCTGCTCCACGACCTCGAAGCCGCCAAGATTCAGACCCTCTGGACTGTTTTGCAGCGGCACGGACGCGAACAACTGGCCAACAACCTTCATGAGCTGCTCTCCATCCGGATCCGCAACGACATCGCCGACACCCATCTGTTTGACGCCACACATCTCGATGAATGCTATCCCGAACAAGACGTTCGATATTGAGATCTCCTGTGCGAGCCTCACATTATGCCAGTTGGCCGTGCCGAATTCGCCACGCGCATGGGTTTCAGTGACTCGGATTCTGACGACTCGGACGACGAGGGAATGCATCTCGAATACCCCGACAGCGAGTGCCACAGTACGGACGAAGAGGTGGAGATGCCCGTCCGTCAGTGGATCCAAGCCGCCCCCAATTACTACCCTTGTGGGCCTCCCTACGCTACCCGTTCCGGCGCGCTCGTCGTCGACCGCGGAGGTATTCCACATTCACTTTGAAGGCACATTTCTATTTATTCCGTTTGCTGTGGTCGTCTTATTTATCATCAGTTCCTATCGCACGTTGAGAACAAGAGTTGAAGAAGTCGGTGTTTCGGTTACGAGAATGATCAAGGGATCGCGCCCCATCGCTGGGATCCTTACGGCGACTGTAGTAACATGTTTGAGGAAAGCTTTTAGCCAGACGGAGCAGGTGTGCAGTGATACATGGGGCTGCCATTGTTCTGTTTTTGGAATAGTTGGAACCGAGATTTTGGGGCGCGTGGTATGTACTATCACATTGAATGTTCGATATTTTGGAGTGTCCATACTGGCAATAACGAAATATTTGAACTGGATGTGTGCGTGCGAGGGGGACTTTACAGCTCTTTGCAGTACAACAGGCGCGGTCCGTTTTTTTTTTTTTTCAGCAGTTTTGACTAGAACACCTGCCACGGACTCAGTTTTGCTCGGATTCCCTTGGAAATAGGCGCGTTCGAATCACATTGAAAATTCACAGGGGATGAGATGCCGGCTTTTTTGATGTGATTATGTAATAGAATTTCTTCAGAAAGATCATGCTTTGCACTAGGACAGCTGTAACACAGTGAATAATAGTCCGATTGACCTAATTCTGGAATATGTTATGTATCTGAGATCTTACCAGAGGATGGCACATTGCCATAGACAATATACCAATTGAATATCATTTTCCGCTCACTTTGGCCAAAGCAATATTCATGCCCCATGAGAAGTAGAGCTCTGTATTGGAATTTCACCATACCCATATCTGTGAATTTCATGATCCCCTAGAGATAGTACAGACACATAACATATTCCGGAATTAGGTCAATTGGACCATTATTCGCTGTGCTACAGCTGTCCTAGTGCAAAGCATGACTTTTCTGACGAAATTCTATTACATAATCACATCAAAAAAGCCGGCATCTCATCCCCTGTGGATTTTCCATGTGATTCGAACGCGCCTATTTTCAAGGGAATCCGAGCAAAACTGAGCCCGTGGCAGGTGTTCTAGTCAAAACTGCTGAAAAAGAAAAAAAACAGACCGCGCCTGTTGTACCGCAAAGAGCTGTAAGTTGCGAAAAGAAAACTTTTGTCTTTCCTTGACCCGAGAGAACAATTTGGAATGCGAAGTCGAAGTTTTTCATTACGGGCGTATGCTCGACAAGACTCAACTCCGGAAAGATTGGGAAGAACTAGAAGAGGACGACGAATTTATATTCTATCCTGTACAAATTTTTGACCAACAGGGTACCGAGTTCCAGTCGTTCACTATGTACCAATGGGTACAAGATAATGAAACTGAGAAGGAGGATGTTGAGTGGGACGAGGATGATGAGGGGACTTATTTTTGCCCCGTAGAGTTAGCGTACAACACAGGTGAGGAAATTCAAGTCCTTACCATGTACAAACGGGTGGACAAGAAAATTTGTCCGGTATCCACCACTTTCTCGCTTGAATACGAAGTAAAGCGTAACATCCCAGAGGACCCACTTAAAACATTACCAGAGCTAGAAAAACGACCGCCACCGTTTCAAGCCACAAAAAGGTTAAATGAAGAAAGGCTAAAGATCCTCGACTTGAATTCCGATGGATTCCTGAGTGAAGAAGAGCGATTGTTTGTTCGAGTGATGGAAATCAACCAGCGGGCTTTGGCCTTTGAGGATGCAGAAAGGGGAACCTTCAGGGATGATTATTTCTCTCCATACAAGATTGCCACCGTACCTCATACGCCTTGGGAATATAAAAATATTCCAATTCCGCCAGGGATTCTGCATAAAGTGATTGAGGTCCTCAAGCTAAAAATGGAGGCTGGCGTGTATGAAATGTGCCAATCATTGTATCGATCGCGGTGGTTCTGCGTTCTGAAGAAAAATGGCAAGTTACGCATCGTCCATGATCTGCAACCATTAAATAAAGTTTCCATTAGGGATGCTGGAATGCTGCCTATTGTTGACGACTTTGTTGAGGAATTTGCAGGCAGACAATGTTACACGGTATTCAACTTGTACTGGGGATTTGACGCAAGAAAAATGGAGCCAGAAAGTCGAGATATGATGTTCATGACCCCGTTGGGCCTCTTGCGCATCACTTCAATGCCAACAGGATACACTAACTCACCCGCAGAGTTTCAAAAATGCATGGTCTATATACTGAAGGACGAGATTCCAAACGTGGCGAACATTTTTATCGACGATCTACCCATCAAGGGCCCGGCATCCTCTTATTTGGATAAAGACGGTCAGCCCGAGAAGCTAGCAGAAAACCCAGGCATTTGCCGTTTCGTTTGGGAACACGCATTGGACATACATTGAATCATGCACAAGGTCGGATGTGCTGGGGCAACCTTTTCAGCAACCAAGGTGCAATGCTGCCGTCCCAAAGCCTTAATTGTCGGGCAGGTCTGTTCACCTGATGGGAGAACGCCAGACGAGAAAAAGGTTTCAGCAATCTTGAACTGGCCAATGCTAAAGACTCCACAGGAGGTAAGGCGCTTCCTAGGACTCTGCGGAACTGTACTAATCTGGATCATGAGCTATTCAGAAATTATACGGCCACTTACAGAGTTGTATAGGAAACAGCAAGTATTTGAATGGACTGAGCGGCGAGAATGGGCTTTTGGTCGAATCAAACATCTCATAGCTTCAGCACCAGCATTGCGTCCTATTGACTACGAATCAGAGGAACCCATTATTCTCTCAGTGGACTCAAGCTCCGCAGCAGCAGGGATGATCTTGTCGCAACATGATGAGAAGGGAATTCGGAGACCCGCAAGATACGGCTCAATTCCAATGAGTGAACGGGAATCCCGATACTCACAGCCTAAGCTGGAACTTTTTGGACTATATCGAGCTCTCCGACATTGGGGACTATACATCATCGGCGCGAAGTCACTTCAGGTCGAGGTCGACGCCAAATACATCCAAGGCCTTCTCAATAACCCTGACTTGCAGCTGGATGCAGCGGTGAATAGGTGGATTCAAGGTATTTTGATGTTCCATTTTGCATTGATTCACATATCTGCCACAAAATTTCAGGGCCCAGACGCGTTGTCACGACGAACACCTGCTGACAGAGAGGAGATCATAAACGATGATGATTCATGGCTGGAGGAGATCGCTCTTTTCATGCAGCGAGATTGGTCGGAGATGACAGAAGAAGAGCAAAACTTGCCTTCATGTTTCATGAGCTGTCAGCAGCAGGAGAGTTTCTTGCACCAAGTCTATCGCTTTCTCAGCACTATCGAGGCCCCAATTTTTGATAAACCACAGAAGCATGCACGATTCATTCAACAAGCGACAAGATTCATGATTCATGAAGGAAAGTTTCTAAGGTGAAACAAGAAAGGGGCACCGCTGAATGTAATTCTAGAGCCAGCCCGGCGCCTAAAAATCCTGACTCAAGCTCACGAAGAAATGGGGCACCGAGGCATTCAGCCTATATGGGATATGCTCAAGTTGCGATTCTATTGGCCTAAGATGTACAATGATATTCAACATCATAATGCATCGTGCCATCAATGTCAGGTACGGAGTACCAGGAAACTTGAGATCCCAATAACTTCGACTACACCGGCGGTGCTTTTTCAAACGGTCTATATCGACATTATGATGATGCCAGAGTCAACTCACAAATATAAGATGATTGTGGCAGCCCGAGATGATTTGTTGGGAACTTGCGAGGCACAGGCTTTGAAATCAAATACTGCGGCAGATCTTGCGAATTTCTTCTGGGTGTACATTTATTACCGGTACAGATGCCCTCGAAAGGTCATTACTGACAATGGTTCTGAAGTTAAAGCAGGATTCAAAGCTTTGATGAAAAATATGAACATACCTCACGTCAAGATTTCCGCTTATAACAAGCCTGCTAGTGGTGTCGTCGAGCAGGGGCATTTTACCTTAAATCCTGTGGAGGAAAAATTGAGATGTGGCCCGAAAAGCTCGCAGCTGCTCTACTGGCAGATCGCGTGACCGTGGGTCAGGTAACGGGTTTTTCCCCATTTCAGTTATTGCATGGCGTAGATCCCGTCCTACCATTCGACCTCGCGGAAGCTACATTTATGGTAAGCGGTTTTCGCACGGGGATGACAACCACCGAGCTCTTGACACTCCGAATCAGGCAACTTTCGAAGCACCCCAGGGACATCAATAGAGCGAAAGAAGCCTTACGGAAGGCCCGCTTTAAGTCCAAGCAGCAATTTGAGCGGCGGTTCATGAGGAAGTTGCAACGAGGAATATACAAGCAAGGGGAGCTGGTACTTGTGCGGAATGTGGGCATCGAAATGGAAGTTGGCTCGCGCAAGAAGACAGACGATAAATACTTTGGGCCATATGAGGTGGTACGGAGGAATGCAGGAGGGGCATAGATTTTGAGGGAGCTGGACAGAACTCTTTTCCAACGGCAGCATTCCGACTACTGCCCTACATCACTCGGAGTCATTGGTTTATGCGAAATAATTTGCTGGAGGAAGACCTGGACAACACAGATTCGGAAGATGACGATGAGATGCTGGACGAGTCAGAGGAAGACTGAAGATCACCGCATGCCGTGGGCGGCGCGAGCCAGAATAGAACACAGAATAAATAGCCCCCATAAATTGGCGACAAACGGGCTCATGATGGAAGAAAAGAAGAATTCAGGGACTGCAATAAATACTGGAGCCTCAAATGACCCAACAATTTGGGTTTTTCTCGTCCACCTTCCCCCAACATCCACTATCCCAGTATCGCGCTATAACCACTCAGTTGTCCCGGTCTTGTTTTTCGTTTTTCATTAGAACTCTCTACTGCTCGCTGGCTTCACCTCCATCACCCATCTAGTCTAAACATGCCCAGCACCCATTTCAAATGTCTGGGACAGGCCCTAAAAATTGTGATTCCATTCACGCGCAGCTCTCCAGGTCCGGCGAGCGCTAAAGTAAGGGCATCAAATTCATTCCTTTCATAACCGTCATGACCTAAAGTTCTTCGAACAGAGTCTCCCCTCTGAAGCAGAACCAAACGTCCTTCGTGCAGACCATTCGCCCTCCCCGTTGAGCTCACCCAGTTCTACAAGAGGGATCTGGGAATCTGACAACGAAACAGCTGCTCTCGATAACATTCCCTTCTTCTTCGCATACGGATATTCCAACCCTGCCAATGCTCTGCCTGTGCCTGCAGAACCAGCTGCAGTTACATCTATGCTTGAGCGTTCGGTGTGGTCGCCCACTCCCAGCATCATCGCTGACCAGGAATTGCGTCAGCGTCACATTCATTTTAACGACCACCTTATCCACCAACAAGCCGAGGAGAGGGACTTGCGTCAGCGTCGCTCCTCACCAGACCTTTGTAATCGACTGCCTCAGGATCGATTCCAGCCACCACAGGCTCACCATCCCATTCCCATTCTTTACTCACCATATATTCCGACGGTATACGAGAGCCTCGAGGACGAGGTAGCCGACCATATGAACAAATTTCACGATTTTAAAAGGGTGATCGACACAACCGTTGCACTCTGGGCCACAGTGGGCCGCAATCGAGGATGGGGTGTACGAGCTGAGGGTGCCTGCTAGTCGTGTCTTCGAGCTGGGTGACGTGGTCCGCTGTCATGGGCTTGTGACTGGTGATTGGCGGATGACCGGCCCGGTGGAGCGGTACAGTCACCGGAGCAAGAAGCAGTGGCACGGCCTACAGGATTGGGTTCGTATCGTGTGCCAGAACCCCTTATTGCAGCAGGAGGTTTTGGTGAAGATTCCTGCCGAATATTTTTACCCGCCGCCTTCCTCATCATCCCAGGCATCCACCTTCCACCGCACACTCCACAGGTTCAAGTTGATGCTTAATCTCACTAGGGGCAAGCCATAATTTGCGGACTCCGCAAATTTTGAATTTGCTTCTTATTTGATCATCATTTGGGCCCTATTTGCGGGGTCCGCAAATTGTGAATTTGCGGAGGTCCGCAATTTAGAAGCAAATATGATGGACAAACAACCCAAAAAGGCCAAATTCTGATGTCATCTGACTGTTGGGATTCCAAAGGATTTGATTCTTGCTGTCATCTGACTGTGGAGATTTTCTTTGGGATTTCAATCTATATTTGGGAATTTTCTGCTTAGGATTGCATCTGCTTCATATCCCAATAAGGCTTCTATACATTTCTACTCTGTCCCAAAAGGATCTCTAGATTTTGGGGAGTTGGCAGATACACTAGAGCATCTGCAAAACAGCAGCACCAGTTGCAAGTTGGAGCCCTTCCAGCTGACTTGGGGTAGTTGTGGATCCACATTTGGAAATACAACATACAACTCACAACTTCTTATGCCCTCTTCTGTTTTTTGCTTGAACCTTTTTCAATTTCTGGATTTGGTGGAGCAAGGTATCTGTATTTCAGTGGTAGCTGGGATATGGGCTTTGGTAGAAGTTGAATTTCATTCCTGGGAAGGAGAAGAAATTAGGAAAACCATGACTACACAAACTTGGTTATAGGTAGAATATATATACATTATGAATTCTAACATGACTCTCTTGCTTTACTTTGCACATATCTGTGAATCTGGATATTTAATACCATAAGCAGCTGTGTTCATCCTTCTGGAGACCTGCACACAGCCACTTTGTCAGTGTTTTGGTACAATTCAAATCACCTGACCTTTTATCATGAAATGATGTCCCAACTAGTCTGGTTAGGACATCATTTCCCAACTATAAGATTTACTTGGCATACTCTTCAGGTCCATTCATCAGAAGTGAAATGTAATCTCTCATTTGAGCCTTCTTGCTTGAAACTTTCATTCTACAGACTCCCCCTATGCCATTCTGTTCTTCAATTTCTAGAAGACATGGTCACTCTCCACATGATCATCTTGCTTGATAGATTTGCAACTGTTTATGAATCCATATATATATATATAATTATAATCATCAATTCATCATGATTGTTGCCAATGTCAATCTTACAAATTCTTCTTGACTTGACTCTTTTTTGAACTGCCCCAGGTAAGCTCTTCTGGATCTGAATCCAGTGTTCAATCTTTAACATTCAATACAGACAATGAGCTCAAACCAGACAGACAGGGTCTTGAATGTCACATCGATTCTCACAGTACCAGATACTCCTCTGGATCCTGCTCATGCCTGCCAATCAACCTTAGGGGTGTCTACTTGGCTGGATGTCGTGAAGGACCTCCTACCAGCAGTGACCAAGAAACAATGAAAAGAATGGGATTTCACTTGTAGAACAAGTTCAGATGCAGAACATTGAGCTGCTCAGATTGGATTGACATGCACAATCAAAGAACTCAGGGAGCTGTACTCTGCATCTGAAATTTCACTGGCCATCTTCAACCTAACTTTAAAGCAGATTGAGGCATGAAGATATTCACTATATGAACACACCTTGTAATGTCTTCTGTGTTCCTTCTGAGATAGCTGTGAAGCTTGAAAATTGTGTGTGACACTAAATTGCAATGAAGAAGTATAGAGTGGAGCCTATTCATGCTATGTACCAGTGCAGAAAACTATAATCATATTTTGGATGGTCCTGAAACCCTCTATGTTGTTTGACTCTAATAGTCTCTGGACATACATTGTTAGAAGGATATCCAATAGACTTGATAAATTACCTGATGAATATTTAACTGGATATTATGTGCTAGAAGGTCTGAGTTTGTTGAATGTGCTTCTGAAACCTGTTCCTGCAAATCCCCAACAACAGCATCCTTGCGCAACATTTGGTGTTGTAGATCATAAACCAAGTCTGTCTTTGCACTCAAAGCCATAAAGATTCATGAGCTTTTGTAATGCCTTGCTGAGCTCACCTTGGAGCTCTGTAGCCCTCAACATCATTGCTTCTGTGGACATGGCTTCAGAATCCACAAGCTCAACGACCTGCTGATTGGATGTATACAATTGAACAAATTAATTGAATGTTCAAAGGAATGATGATGTACCTTAATGCCTTGTTGTGGCATTGGAGTTGTGGCTTGGATATTCTTGACAATATCCCCTTCCAGTTTCTGTCTTGCTATCCAGAGCCTCGGAAAACTTCAAAAGCTCAGCCTGTGCCCTCTTGAGTTCACCTTCTGCATAACCAAATTGCCAAGTAGCCTTTTCAAGCTCTATGGTCTTCAATGTGATTGTGATTGTGAGCACAGTTTCAGAATTCTTGAGTTCAGTGATCTGCTCATGGGATGCCTACGATGGAAAAGATGAATTGAATCCGCCACCTGACTGGTCAAGTACCTCATTTTTTTTTCTTCGCAATCTTCTAAAATGATGTTTTTGCGCAAAATTTCCCTTTGGAGCTTTTGAATCGAAGCTGATTCCATACATAGAGCATCAGAGAGCTCTACAAGTTCCTTTTGTGCCTTCTTGAGTTCATCTTTAGCCTGTTCCAGCTCTGTGGTCTTCAAGCTATCGCATTTGTAAGCATAGCTTCAGAACCCTCAAGCTCAGTGATGTGTTGATTAGATGCCTACAGTTAAACAAGTTAATTAGATTCTCAATTGAAAGGTTATATACCTTAATCTCCTGTTGGAATGCAACAATGGTCTGTTCAGACTCTTCTGCAGTGTGATCCTTGGAAGAAATCTTTGCTTCCAGCTCCTGCATGGAAGCTGTCTTGCTATCCAGAGCCTCAGAACATGTTAAGAGCTCTTTCTGTGCTCTCTCTCAAGTTCATCTCTGGTTTGTCTACATTGCAGGGTAGCCTCTTCCAGCTCTGTATCTTCAAGGCCATTCCATCTCTGAGTGTAGCTCGAGAATAGCCCAGCTCAGCTATCTGCTTATTGGACACCTATAATTGAATGAGTTAATTGAATCCTCAACCCTGTGGTCAAGTACCTTGATTTCCTGCTTCAACACAATAACTGTCCTTGCAGAATCTTCTGCCATGTGGTTCTTGTGAGAAATCTCTGCTTCCAGCTCTCGTAATGAAGCTGTCATCCTACTCAGTGCACCAGAAAGCTCTATGAGTTCCTTCTTGGCTCCTTTAAGTTCATCTTTGGCATGATGACATTGCTGGGTCACCACTTCAAGGTCTGTAGTCCTCAAGACCAGTTGCATGTCTCGAATGCACCCATGTCCCAGCAGTGTTCCAAATGAGTTTTTTTAATTTTAATTTTGAGCATTGAATGATTTCACTTAGTCTGCAAAGCATTCCAAGTTAGTCTGCTGAGGTAACTGATGTTCCATCAGTAGTTACTGGTAAGTCGTCCATCAGGAAATGCCAATTATGCACAGTTTTTAAAACCTAGTTGGAGCTCTGACTGGTGGTTCTAACTGATACCATGCTTTGCATACAAGGGCTGTATACCTACTAAAACCCGATCTGATTGAATCCAATCATCCGGCAATGAGTCCTCATGCCAAAGGATCCCACTCCAAGTGTTTAGTACTGTCTGTCTCTTTGTCATGAATCACCTGGGTTCCAACTTTTTGCACAACACGTCTGTATGTACAGACGTGTCTGCGTCACGGGACTCTCCTGACACAACCATGGGACCTTCTCAAGGTTGAAACCCGATCGTGGGTTTCAAAGGACTGGCATATGGGAAGATGTTAACGGTTAGGGAACCCGCACAGTCGGTCCTCCTAACCCTCAGACACTAATACACAGGAGCCCGATCACAGGCTTCAGGGACTGGGATATGGGAAGAAGTTAAGGGTTAGGACACCCGCACAGTTGGTCCTCCTAACCCTCAGACGCTATAGTGATAACACACAGGAGGCTAGGAGCATCAAGCATTAATGCTCCTTAACACTGTGATGCAGGAACTGGCCGTGATCACAATAATTTATTCATAATGTATATAAGCACGGTAGAATCTCCTTGTACAGTAGATTCTACCTCATCTAATCTCAGGCTTCTGCTTTGGCTTGACTTAGGGATTGTCTCTACCCTGTCCCACTTCCTCTCCATTCTATTGCGGGTTGCATCCACACCCCGGGTATTATACCTGAGTGGATATCATACCCTGTTTGACATGTTCTGGGTTCCGCCTCACACCCCGACCCACAATATACAAGGTTCCCGATTTTGTGGGCATTTTGTACTTTGAAATGCCGGAGGAGTATAGTGATTGATCTAGGGGCCCATTGATGGCTCCCCCTAAATGAGTCCAGTACTTTTTCAATGTGTATATGCACGTAGGTGACACTGTGCATCCACACGAGTACTGTACGGACTTGTAGGTAGGCAACGGTCATGGTCACGATGACCTCTGTTGCGTCGCCGATGTTCGGGCGGTCACGGTCATGAAGGGCGCCGTCGCCAAAGAGTCTGCATAACAGTCAAAAAAAATTGAATAAATTCCCAAAAAAAATTCTGCACCGTCTATGAACTGATTTACTCCTCCTGAGAATCATCCTCTGCCTCTGAACCCGATTTTGCGCTCGGAATTCCCACTTCTGTCCATTTTTGCCCTTGATCATTGTATGCCCAAATATCGTCATCTTCGTTCCCGCTGTCAATCCACCAGAGTCCTGGTCCTGGATGGCTTCTGCGACCTCAAGCCTAGAGTGAGCCGGCATCAGTAGGCCGTCTCCGAGGGCGTTGTGTATAACATCTGTCAAAGCCACATCAGAATCATCAGCTTCAATGTCGCCATCCAAATCTTTGTGGATGCTGGCGCCAGTGGGAAGATCATTCAGAGTGTCTGGAAGTGTACTGGACCCCAGACGGGCTTTGATCTCGTCTGAAATAATCTTGTCTTCCTTCAGATAGGTGCGTAGAGCTTTGCGAGTGGCATGGCTGGTTAGAGTCTCATACGAGAGGTCATAATCGGGTTTTCCAGGTATGGCACACATTTTCCAGGCCTACGTATTCAAGATCAGCCAATTCGACGCAATCAGGAACATATATACCCGCTTGATGAGGTCGCATCTGTCAGGCAAGGACATCCAATCGTAAAGATCAACACAGGCTTGTACAGATGTGTCGCGGAGAACTGGGTAGGAATTTGTGAATGTCACCTTCTCGGGGGTGATTCCTGCCGCCACTTGAGCCTGGTGACTGTCGACTTCAAATTGAAGCATTGTCTGTTTCAGTTTGTGCTTTGCAACCCGTTGTATTCCAACGTCCTGTGGCTGAAAGATGCCCGTGCAGTTACCAGGGATGTAAATGATGATTATGTTTGGGAATTCATTGAAGATGAAGGTATGGAAGGCCTCGGAGGTGTGCACGGGAAAACGTCAATGTAAACAATGGCTATCTGGTCCTCGTTGAGCTCTGGGTCGGCTTCAATGACCGAGTCAATGTATGGCTTGACAATATTTTGAATCCACTCCTTCATGGTTTTCAGAGTGCTGAAATGACTTGTCCGCTTGTTGCTTTGAGCGAACGCAAAGTGGAACCCACGCTCCTTGGCTTCCTTGTAGCCTTCGGCGCGCGTGGTTGGGAGGGAGACTGGGGTTTCACCAGACCAGACCTGCTCCAAGGGAAGCATGGCACCATCCATTCCAGTCGCGACACCGAGAGTGTAAGTGCGCTTTTCATCTTTCCCATGAATTTCGTCTTGTTTTGATCCTCTTGGGGCAAATGTCCGACCCTGTGCAGGGCGAATATAATTCCCTGTCTGGTCATAATTGATAACTGTTACATCCCGTACCACCCGGTACCTCCTGCGGCGGAATCCGGCTCACCAGCTTATCACCAAACTCCGCCACTACACCGGACTTCCTCCGGTTCATATTCTCCGATCCGCCGGTCTTTGGACTAGCGTCCGGCCATTGGCCAAAGACGGGTTTTCACGCAATGAAGTATTCTGAGCGTTTCCTGTTTATCCGCCTTCGCGTGGATCTCCACATGCTTCTCATCTACCCGGCCCCATGCATTGTTCTCCATCTGTATGTTCCCTTGTACTCGCTTCAAGGCTATGTTCTCCCTTTGCTATATTCCTTGTACTTCCCGATTCATAATTGGATCTGGCTTTAGTATTTAAACCCCGTATCTACCAGCTTGTACTTTAGATTAGTTATTAACGTCTTTGGACTCATTGTTCGTCATCTAAGTCGTTCTCCATCCTACAGCCTTGTTAACTTCGGCTGTTCAGCTCTTCATCCACTTCGCTGGCTGGTAGTCTAGCTTGCCCAGCACCTCTGTGGCGTTAGCATACCCCATGTCTGTTCACCTTCGGCTTTCGGCATTCCTACGCTGACCGGCTTTCATACTCCGGCCAGCTTATCCGGAATAGCTCTTCCCCGCGGCTTGGTATATAACAATAACCAACTAGTGGATATGAACGGTAGGAAGAATTACCAGTTTGAGGGGAAACTGACCTTGTCCGGAACATGCTCGTTCTCAATTGTGTAAGCGAGTCGGAAAAATGTCCGTTCACACAGCTTGGCCGTATTTTCTGGGATATGCTTTGAAGCCCCATCGTCCAATCCAAATTACTTTCCAAGAATGCTCACACAAATTTCTCGGAGCATTTGAATTTCTCGAGAAGCTCGGGCCGGGCCTTCTGAATCAGTGCAATCATCAAGGCACGCACAATTTGGACATTAACAACACATCCAGTCGCTCAAACTCCCGTCAACGTCTCGACAATGCTGGCAACAATCTCTGGGTGTGCAGCCAAAATCCCCGCACGACCCGTCCCCACCAAAGAACGACAATTGGAAATGTTCTGAAGAGCTGTGTCGGTGAAACGGCGCTCTCCGTTGACAATCCACTTGTGAAGTGTTCCACAATGGAGACGGCTGGGGTCCGGATCGAACAGGTGTGGGTGGGACCTCTGGAGGGCAGTGACAGCCTGAGCTGAAGACCAGCCAGCGCGGCGAAGAGCTGCTTCAATGAGATTCCAGAGGAACGAGTGGAACCAGAACACACGCTGGCTTGGAACATTCTGGACAACACTGCCCTGTGTCCCATTCCGGTGTTTCTTCCAGCCCTGTTAAGCTGGCCTTGAGAGATCTGTTACATCTGTATCCCACCCTGCGATGCTGCGGCTTTTGTGTTTGCTATCAAAACCTTTTGGACAGATCTTTCGTTGTCGCTGTCATCTGTACCAACTGCAGCTTGATAGCGCTCACGTTGGCGACGCTTCCGAAGGGTGGCCAGCTTCAGCAACAGGACACTTCTGTCTTTTAGCAGGGTGTCCGTCAGCATCAGATGCATCATTATCGATTGGAGTTACACCTGTACAACACTTTGCAGGGATTTTCGCACCGGACCTGACTGCAGCATCAATGAGACACTCAATCCATGCCTTGCGGAAAGATTCCCGTTCTGCCGTATTCATATACTTCCAGCATTTTTTTCAAGTTTTCTAGGGAGGACCCGTGCTGATGGAATTCAATAGGTCGACCTCCGAGGTGGCAGGTGTCGAACGAGAGCTCAAGTGCATGCCCGCACATATCCAGGCTCTCCTTGTCAAGGTAAAATTGGTAGCGGGAATCAGAGGGATTTTCGGGGAGAGAGTCAGGGAGGTTTTTGAGGAGATTTCGGAGATGCATGATACGAGCTATCAATTCTTTAGGTGGTCCTTTGACGGCCTGGGGAGCTGCGGCATTTTTGGGCGCCATTTTCGTTGTTGTAGCAAGGAATGCGCAAATAATTTTCCTTCACCCACTGTCAGATTAGCTACTGTTTAATTCTGCAAATCGGCACCCTATTTCCCGTCGTCACCCAAATTGGTGATGGTCACAGTCACTTTAGACTTTGTTGTGTTGCCCCCGTCCATTAGGCCCTGTCACGGTCCTTGCGCGGTTGCCTACCTACAAGTCCGTACAGTACTCTACAAAAAAACAAATCAACTTGAACAACTTGAGTTGACTTGAGTTGACTTCAAGTGACTTGGTTGGGCCAAGTTGAGTTGAGTTGAGTCAAATTCAGACTTAAGTCGACTTGGCAAGTCGCGACTCGACTTATCGAGTCACAGCAACATTAATATTGATCAGTGACCAGTATCTTTGCCAGGTAGTCCGATGAAGAGCAAATTGTTAGCTCTGTGTTTCTTTGAGTATTTTGGAGGATCCAAAGGAGGCCTCCCATTAGGGCTGACGAGGAATGGGGAGGGGTATCAATGGTCTCAAAAGAGAGGCTTAAGGCTGTGTTCAGGGTTGTTTTTTCTTCATCTATGACCATAGTTTTTGAATATTACATCTCTTGTGCCAGGATCAATTATTACAGTGTATATGTAGACTGTCATCTTATCCGCAGGAAGAGAAGTCTTGTATCTTTTTTGCAGGAATTTGTTGCATTACTGTGTCAGATTCTTGGCTGAAAATCTGGAAACCATGGGAGATTTCCTTCAGTTGGAAGTTGGCATTACAGCCAATAACAGTACCGAAGGCGCAGTGAAAAAATTTCCTGTTTGGGATGTTTTCAAAGAATTACCCATAGCTCGGCCAATTCTCAACGGATTTACTAGAAAATAGGCAGAATTTGCTAGGCTAATTCATGCGGAATTAGTAATAGAAATAAAGTTGGAGAAATATTGTATGGTAGATGATCTTGGATTTGGGGCTATTTTGGGGTTGAATGCCATCTAGCAAGCTCAGTACTTGGTCAAACTGCCTGGTTCTGTGAGACGCAAGACTTGTATGGATTTTAAAAAGTGTCATAGAGCCAGAATTTTATAAAGGTCATGATTGCATTCAATTCTCACAAATATTTCCAGTTCAGACTGATTGCCCATTGTCCCAAAACTGGGTATAAGTACCATAGACTGAGTTATATGGAATTCTGGCTCTATGATATGTTTTTAGATCCATACAAGTCATGCATCTCACAAACCTAGTCCATTTGAACAACTCCTGAGCTTGCTAGATGGCATTCAACCCTAAAACAGCCCAAAATCCACGATCATCTACCATACAATATTTTTCCAACTTTCTATCACGAATTCCGCATGAATTAGCCTAGAAAATATAGCCCATTTTCAAGCAAATCCGTTGAGAATTGGCCGAGCTATGTGTAATTCTTTGAAAACATCCCAAATGGGAAATTTTTGGCCGCACCTTCGGATGTAAAGGTGATATAGTTGGATTCAGGCTGCTCTTAGGCATAATTGTCATCAGATGTGCCTAGTTCATCACACAGATCCAAATTTTGACACAATGGGTTCCATTTGGGGTGAATAGTTTCTATAAAGTAGGTTGCCGCAACTATGCAGTTGCCTGGATGCTTGCATCCAAGTTCATTACAGTTATGTTGGCACTGTTCACATCCACAGTTTTTCCTACTCATTCCAGGCTCATTGATCCTGTGTGGGCATCAGTCTGTTGCGGATGTTCTCCGCTGTGCAATGGTGACCATGTCCTGTACGTTTTTGGTTTTGTGGTTGTCCCGTAGGCATTTGATTGCATCCTTTCATTTGATCAAGCCAAAGTGTCTTGGACAAACAAGAATACCACTGTGAAGATTGGTCCTATCCAGAGTCCTCAACAGAAGCTCTACAAGTTTCTCCACAGCCTGCTTTGTGTTCTGCATTGGCCCTTTAGCACAATGACAAAGTGGCTCTGCCAGCTTGTTAACAGGAGCTTGAGATAGTTTCTGCAACAATAGAGTTGCAATCCCTTCAAGAACCATATCCAATTGGATTCTTGGCTTGTGAAGGAGTTGTAGTCATCTCCTCATTGCCTTATGACTGGGTTTCTAATGGCCCCTGGACTGAAGGAAATATGTAAGCTGGCTGCATTCAGATTAATTTAATCCATACATCACGGACATCAGATTGCTCTGTCTATGGATCCTTGCACTAACTGTGGTAAGCTAGTTGGAACTATATTTTAAATTGATCCCTACATTGGGGACACTGGCTCACTATATGTGATTTAAGCATGAGCAGCCACTGGAATTCAAAACTGCATGGCACTAACATCTTTATGGGAATATGTTTTTGAACAGCTTTCTCTTCATCCTGCTGATTGGGATGCTACCTACTGGAAGTTGAGACCAAATCGATGAACTTTGGTTGTTCAGTACTTGTGGAGAACTGGTGGAATAGCAACATGAAGGTTTCAATGAGGATGTGTGTCACACTAGTAACCTCTAGATATTGATCTAGATCCAGATCATGATCAGTGTATTTCTTGCTGTCTAGATTTCCTCCAGGTCTTTGTATTGAAGCTGAACAGACAAACATCATCCCCTCCAGTGGCTAGTAGTTCATCATTGGAGGAAAATGAGATGGAATTTATTGAGTCTATATGGGCAGTAAGGGTGTGTGCCTCTGTAAATGACGGAACAGGAGTAGAGGCCATGATTGTGCAGAAGAGAGTTAACCAACACGTGTACATTTACATCACGGTATGATCATGATTATGATCAAGTGGTCAATATATTGAAAGCAAGTTGGGTGGCTGTGTGGAGGCCTCTGGAGCTCGCAGCACAGCTATAGGTCACATGATTTTTTGTCTTCGAATGTTGTCCTTGATGGCATCACAGGACCAGATTTCAAGACAACAAGGCAATTTGTGATTTTACTGATATATATATATGGCTGACTTGTTTTATGCATAGGTTCCACATGTACAGTTCTTTGCAAAGCTTTCTCTTATTCAGGCATCCAAGCTTGGATCTTTGATAAGGTTGCCTCATGCTGATGCCTGGCTCATATTAGCTGCCTCATTTTGGTCTTCAAACCTTTCTCCTTAATTATAACGAGCATATTTCCTAGGCTGCAGCTCTGTTATTGTGATATGGTTGCACATGAGCATGCCTTATCCCACACTTACATTCTGCATCCTCAGCAAAGCTTTTCTTTCATTGTAGGCATCTGAGCTTGAATATTAATTATCTTTGGTTGAGACAGCCTCATGTTGATGCCCAATAACCTGGGCTTATATATAAAGCCACCTCTACATGTGAAATCTTACTGCTTGACTGCTGCACATTCCTCAGATAAAATGCCTTTTTTATATGCTCGTCCTATTGGCACAAGCAAGGTAACCAGTTTGCAAATCAATCTACATCTCACTCAAAGGGATTTCAAACAGATAACTAGGACTCCTGGAAAGGCTTTCCTTTACACTCATCTTGCTGCAGTTTGTGTCAGCATCAAGACTGAAACCAAAGTCCCTGCCATTCCAGGCAACAATATTCCAGTGGCCAACATGGATCTCAGCATGATTACAGCCATTTGCATAAGTCTGTGAAAACACATTTTTTATTTTTGTCCCTCATGTGCCTGATGTAAGCCGTGGGAACAAACAGCAACACAATATCCGGAGAATTTCAGGCCAAAGCACAGATGTAAACATCTATCAGATTGGACCAAAGTGAACTAAATAGCAAAAGTTGTTGTTTGGGTAAGCAGCAGTTCCAGCGAGTCCAAGGTTGTCGTTAAGGGCAAGAGGCATCGCGTTGCCGCTTGTTCCCACGGCTTACATCAGGCACGTGAGGGACAAAAATAAAAAACGCATTTTCACAGACTTATGCAAACGGCTGTAAAACATGCATATCTCAGCTCCCTTATCTCAATATCAAAGATATTGTCACAGTCTGACACCGCACCATACACAACACTGTTGTGGCCATCGGGGGTGATTGCTTTCTTATATCAGCACATTATCATCCAAAGGCAATGATCAATGGAGCATTAAAGGAACTGCTGCCAGGTTTTGACTGGCGTGGAGAGATTGGTGTGGTGGCACTTGGGTGACAAGTTCCATACAAAGTCAAAGTATCAAATGCCTTGGTTATCAAAGCCATTAACAAGTGAGTTTACATCATCCTATGTATGCTTCTCTGGCTATAATCACTGGTCCTCGCAGATTCATTGCTGGTTACCTCCAGCAAGTCCATGATGGCAAGAGTGTTCCTGCAGCTATGGGGTAGAGCTTCTTTTGTGTACATGTTCAAGTTCTGGTACAATCCCAATTCCTCCGTCTGCTTCATGTTTCCTCTCAGGAGCATGTAGACCAATGCATTTTTGATAGAAGTAAATTGTTGGTGTTTAGCATAATGATAGTTGCAAGTCTGCTCAGCAACATCCTTACTGTAATCAGTCAGTAGAATCTATATATCCTGGGGTGTTATGATACACACTAGTTTCTGACATAGATTGCCTTCTGGGTTTTGCAATTGTAGACAGCATAAAATGGGCCAGATGTTGCAAAGGTATCAGAAATATGAGTTGACTGAGCAATGCTCATTGCAAACAACTCTGGGCTTGCTTCAATTGTATCATAGTTGAATCTTTTCAAAACTTGGTGCAATCCAGCAGTTGTCTCAGCATGACTGGTACACTTTATAATGATTGGTATAATTGGACTGGATTTACTGCTGGCCAAAAAGGGACTGGGTGATGTGAGTAGAACTCATGCATCAAGCACCTCACTGACAGATGGGAAAAAACCCCAGGGTTTGTACCTCCAATAACAGCATAGAGGTGGTCCTCAGGAATCACCATGAAAGAAGGAGCTTTGTGAAATCCGGGGAATCCCAGTTCACCAACACATGTAAATCCTTCCATTTTTGGAAGATCATCAATCTCCAGATATGGAAGGTGTGAGGTGTGTCATTTATTTGCACATCTGACTTGCTTCTGATTTGCGAGGTCCGCAAATTTCAAATTTGCAGACCCCCGCAAATAGCATGCAAATGATAAGCAAATGATAAGCAAAATTAAAATTTGCGGACCCCGCAAATGATAAGCAGATAAAGAGCAAATACATAATCTGCTTATAATTTGTGTAGGATTTGCAGAGCCCGCAAATGATTGCTTGCCCCTAGTGTCTTTCGCGCATTCCAGAGGAACCCATGGGCCGAGAGTCGATTGATCTACAGTACGCAGCTGAAGACAACTAGTACTAAAACCAAGGTTCCGCGCACTTTCATACTATGCAACCCTCTTCTAGTCGCTGATAATGATATGTGATGTACATACGACCCGCCTCAAATTATTTGATCAATGTTGCACACCTGTTTTGACTGGAGACAGTCATGATTTTTCCATTCGCCGCGGATGTGCCCCAATAAAAATGTTCTTCATAAACAAGTGCGCAACAAAAGATTAAATAAATCTCAGGGGAATAAATCAGTGAGCAGTCAGGTGACGTGTCATGTGACAGCACGTGATGTGTGAGTCATTTTTGGGAGTGAGTCATAAAGGAAATGACTCACTAGGTCTATAAAAGGGGCAGCAGCCCACGGCTTGGAGTAGTAGCTCTAAGATCCCCCTATTTGTATTTGTTTAGGGTAGTCTAAAATTGATCTCTTACACAAACTCTTACGCGTCCCTGAGTTCTTAAGTCTACTGAGAACTATCTACTTGGTTCCATTACAACTTGCAGAACCTTTTTCAGAACAACTAGTGACGGCTATCAACGAGGCCTTCGCCACCGCTTCTGATTACGTAATCACCACCTCTATTTTCAGCAACTCACCGCTCACTCCCTAAAGGGGAAGTACTCCCGTGCAGCTTTTTTTTGTATTACCTGAGACCAGTTGTTTCGGAGGAGTTCACGGCAAACTTAAACTTCGTGTTACATTGCAGGCGCTCCTCCACGTCTGGCAGGCCAGCAATACACGCCCCTTTCCGTAGCCTCGTGTCCGAAATTTCTGACGGCATGAATAGACGCGTGGCTTCGGCTAACTGCTCCCTTTTGCCCTCGAATACTTGCTTCTGGCAGTCGGTCAAGATGCCCTACAGCGTGGGCATGTAAAGTGCCTGCAATCTTCGGAATTTGTGAATAGTTTTGAGGAGCGCCGTTCGGCGCTTGGCGAACACTAATTGCTGACTTGGTGTGGGGTCCTTGAGAGTGTTCACGTCGACCGTGAGCTTACGCCTTCAACGTAATCATCAGCAGAGTCAAAACACCAAGAAAATCCCCACTGCGTGGTCTCGAGGTCCATTCCCATTATGATGAATGTCCCTGGTGTGTGCTCCCTCCCCACCTCAATGCCATCGCCGGTGAAAATTAGCTCTTCTTGCGCTATCTGGAGCTGGATGTCGCGTAGGGTTGTTACTGCAGCAAATCAGTATTTGTCAATCCCAATACAGATGCACAAACCTTCCTCCTTTAGCTCAAACGGTGATTTCTCCGCGTTTGTGTGTTGCTTGGACTCCCAAATATCCACCGACTCTCGCCAATCCTTCACTTGAGCTGGCTGCACACCTTCCACTCCCTTCGTAAATGCGTCGAATGACGCCATGTGCGCATACCCTTCCTTGATCGCTACTGCCAATCGCTTCGGCAAAACACGATCTGTCAATCTGTCAGTGAACACCCTTCCCCGAAAGAAGTTCGCTTACGCATAGCCAGCAGTCTGTCATAATTGTGAAAGCCGAAGACATCCTCCAATGTCGCCTGGCATGACCCCGGCCCCATCAGTTGTGTCGATCCGGCCGCGCCGTTAGCAAATGACCAGTTCTGCTCGATGGTCTCTCCGTGAGATTTACCTGTGCTGAACATCCAGTGGAATGAATATGGGGGATGGCATTTCTTGATGTGATCAGGGAGGTGAAAATTGGGGACTTTCCACCAAACGTTCTCTGGTGCGAGCTTGAGGCACATAAACTCTGGGATTCCCGACATGCGCTCCCAAAAGTGGATCGCATATTGGCAAGCGATATCGTAAGAGATGATGAGCCACAACAGGCGGATCATCACCAAGGTAGCGAGGAGAATAAAATCCATATTGCACTGCCTGCGTTGGAAAAATGAGTCACCGACAAGATAATTATTAAAACACGTACCGCTCACCGACCTGTAGGTCACCAATGCCGTTGGCCTGCCACATGTTATGCCTTGAACAAGTCACCCCACCGATACCCGTCGTCCGCAATCCCTTTGTGCATTTCTGGTTGGCCAGGAACAAGGCGCGGAACCCTGAACAGTTTGACATTTCCTCCTCGTCGACATGCTTCGCGATATGTGCATAGTACCCGTCTTCCCTGTGGCGCTTGCAAAAGTAACCCAAGCCATCACCCATGATGGGGTCCACGACCTCCGAGCAAACATTCCGGTTTGACAAACGGAAGTTTGTGTCCTGCGCCAAGAACAAAATATATATATATATCTGTCTCCATGCATTATTAGTACGCTTGTCATAGAAAAAAGCAACTCCTTACCTGTAGCAAGCCTCGATATTCTCCCACCCCTCAGGCAAGTTCCATCCCAGTTGCGGGCAAGCTCGGCACGATATCGTCAACTCGCCTTGCTTTGTCGCCTTCACCCCTTCCGCACAATGCCCGCGCTTCGCCCTCTTGTTCCGCTTAACCTCCCGCCACTGCTGCACGATATGCATGAAGGGTCTGCGCTGATCCTGACAAGTCCTTAGCGTTGAATCCCATGCAAGTGAAAGTAAACGAACCGGCAGCTTGTCCAAACTAAGGATCCCCAGGGGTAGAGGTAAACCTCCGGAGGTACAAGGAAAGGTACATGGAGGTAGGGGTAGAGGTCGGGCCATTGTGAAACCTCCCAAACCTTTGACCTTACCTGGGAGGTACAGAGGTACAGGGAGGTCTGGGATGCAATTCTTCAAATTTAATTGTTTTCAATTCTGCAGTGGTGCAGTTGGTCCTGTTACAACCAAACAGGGTTCTTCGTGAGGTCACCAGTTCTATTCTTGCCGTAGACAATATTTTGTTGGACTCCTTTTAATAAATCCATGACGCACTCCATCAAAAAATTCCTGGAGAAAGCGCCCTACTTTACCGTCCAGCATGTCATTGATACTGCGGCTATTTATATAACTTCTACGCAGATTCTTTGGTCCATAATACGATCACCAATTTCATGAGATTGTTGATGAAATTCTAACATGATTTGGTGGAGGACAAGGAATTCCAAGTGTCGGTTTGTGAGAACATGGGAAAAGGGAAGAGAAAGGGAAAGCAAGGTGGAAATACATAGTTCTATTTGTTGAGTATATACGGCAGACATTGTACATGTTCTTCCCAGCCGTCTCTCGCAGCCAAGTGGTACAAACCTCCAGGTCAAACCTTTGGAGGTCCAAAAAGAGGTAGCAGAGGTATACCTCCGAGGTACGGGAGGTAAGTAGGGGTATACCTCCGAGAGGTCGGAGGTTTTGGAGGTAGAGGTAGAGGTCGCCCCTCCGTACCTCTACCTTTACCCCTGGGGAACCCTAGTCCAAACCGTCATGATTGCTGCACATTTCTAACCCCCTCAAAAAATTGTATGCCGAAAGCTTTCCCAAGCAATTGAGTTTCTGGAACAGCTGCAGCAGCCCGAAAGTGGCGCAAGTGTTCAGCGCGCTGATTGTTGCCGGCCACCAACAGGCCCGCAACAGCTGGACGCGACACTCAAGTGGGGGATTCATGTGATTTGGTCCAGTTCGGCAGCCACAAAAGTCGATGTTGAGCTCATGGATGCCGGTCAAGTCGTGTGCTGCAGCCTCTCGGTAGGGGCAAATCACACCTGGCAGGTGTCCCAGCTGCACTCAAAGGCCGAGCAGCTGGAGCGACCTTCGGTTCCACACGAAATTGGCACCGTTCCATTTCGGTGTGAATATATTAGCCATTTACTTTAATCAAGGTACTCGTAGCACACGCCTCCACAAAATGGGTCGGGTGATGGATGTGAACGGCCACAATACAAGTCGAGCAAAACATCGCTTCCCCGAGGCACGCCTGATCAACACAGCGCGATTAATGAGCACGCACAATTGTTGTTGAACTTTTAACGCCACTTGGGGAGGCCATCGCACTCGTGGTTGGGGCATTCACGCCTCGGATCCATACAACAGGACCCCGCACACCGCACATAGTTCCTGGCAGAGCCGCGCCCCTCACGCCTGTCAGGGGAACCACCCGTCCGTCCGTCCGTCCGTCCGTCCGTCCGTCTGGCTCCGGCCCATCGCACCGCCCCACTTCCTCGTCCGATCCTTCGTCCGGCCTCGTCCGTCCATCCGTCCTCACCCGACCATCCGGCCTTCGGTCCTATGCCCCAGCCTACGCCTCCGTCTGGAACGTCGTCCTCCGTCCCTCCGGACTCCGTCCCCCTCCGACCCCCCGCGTCCGGTCGCTCTCACTGGCACGTGCTATGCGATCAAGCTCGAGACCACTGCCGATCAATCCGGACACGTGCTACTAGCTAGTACCTACAAAAACCTCGCCTAGCGTGGGAATCCTTATCCTTTCTTCTCTTCGGATTCTCCCGCTAGGTGCGTATTCTAGAAACCTGTATTTAGTACTGTCAATTGAGTTACTTCGGATTCTCCCGCTAGTCTCCCACGCTCCCGCGCCAAGCTGAGGTTGCCCTTACAACGCCGGAGGTTCTCCGCGATATATACGTCCCTGTGCGGGTACCAATTTTGTAAGGGCCGGTCCTGTGAATCCGTTAGGTTCTGCTGCCAGTAAAGTACCAATTGCCCACGAACGGAGTTGGTGTTTCATTTGAAAACCACGTCGATACCATCATCCAAACCCTCATCTGAACAGGCCTCAAGAGAACAGCTGCCCAAGTCGTACGAAAAGGAGTCCGAGTTACGTGCTTGATTTGTCGGCAGATCATCTGCCCAAAATTCATTCGTTACTGAAGAAGACGAGGGTGCCGCGTTTTGGACCGAGCTGAATTTGGTACGGACGCGCCAGTGGTCGTTTGTGGTGTGGGAGACTGACACAGGTGTAGAGGACACCACCAACTGGGGTTTTGTAATCTTGCGTTTGTGGCTATGAGACATGCCTGGATTACGAAACGGCTAGCCAGAGTCAAAAAGCAAGAGATGCGGAACCCAAGGACGCGCCAGAACGCCAGAGTGAGAGACAGTAGCTCACCACTTTGGCTTTGGCCCACATCACGCCCAGCCGGGGATGTGCACACATTACCATCAGCGATCACTGGATCGGCCTTGAGCCCTTATTGGCCAAAGTGCCGATATCTTCATCTTAATGGCCCGCACTCGCTGCAACCACCGTGCTCACCCTCCAATCGACCCCGGTAAATTACACTTCCTCCGACACCACTGGGCACCATATCTTGCTGCACACGATCAGACGCGCCTTCAACCTTTTTTCGCCGAACTCATGGGCAAATACATGAATCTTTTCGGACTCACCCCTTTGAGTGCACCCTGGAGCGGCGTTCCGGACCAGCTGTCTCCCGAGGAGTTTCAAGAACGTCAAGACACGGCCTTGCGCCTCGCCAAAGTCAGCTCCATTATCAGCCACAATTTTTCTCTAATGCTCATGTCTCAGCAAATCCGCTTCTGATACGGGCATAGCGACGGGATGTGGGCGCCCTAAGCGACGCAGCGATGAGAACGATTCATATTTTTTGTCAATGTCACTCACACTTTCGATATCCCCGCGCAAATGTTTCCGGCTCATGCTATTATATATCAAGAATCGCTGATGTTAGTCCTCCACGCAGCCCACACAAACATGGGCCACTAACCCAGCATTATTGCCAACCCTTGTCGCGCGTTATTAGGCATTTGCAGAATCTTGGACTCTAATTCTTGTGGGAGGACGGATAAGAAATCCCTTGTATTTAAAACGTGAATCATTAATAGTCAAGGGCCTGGCGAGCCTTTTCCGCCGCAGTCCGATGAATTGGTCGGGTAGCAGCAGAGGAAGTCTTTGTGGAACTTGACCGAAGCGAGTATGCCCGGTCGTGAGGGGCCGCGTTCTGATCATTTCACGCAGCGCGGATCCGCGTGGGCTCATCCTTCCCACGATGCTGTTCCTTCCCAGTCTGCGAATCATGCTCACGCAGAGCGTGCAAGATGCGGGAGGGCTCGGTGGGGGCCGCCATCGGGACGGGCGGCTTGTAGAGGTCCGGGTTATGTGGGCTTCTGATGAACAGGCTGCTACGACGGCGCACTGATCCCACAATCACATCAGCTTTTGAAATACACGTGAAGATCCGCGCGCGCACACCTTCTGTTTGGGGGGCCGCGCCCGACTGCAACGGGCCAGGCACCAACGGGGCCGCTGTACCGTGCACTGAGATTATGGTCGTGAGCACTGTCAGTATAGTTGACGCAACCGAAGTGACGGACTGGGGAGGACAAGTTCCCCACTGTTAGTGAGCAGCCAAGGGTTTGTGGGGGAGGAGCCGCCCAACGCGGCTATGGAGGAGAAAGTCCAAGTACGACGAGTCAGACCCGACGTGTCTGATACGGGATTGTCAGAGAGTTATAGACATGTTCATATCAATAAATACCAAGACATACCAGAGAGAATGAGATTGCTGCTGTCAAGCAGAATCCAGGGCTTATGCTTTGAGGACCATTCAAGTTGTCCATTGTCGTGGCGCAAGGCAAAACCCAAATGGGAATCCATTGTCAAGATGACCCGTTGTGCCGACTAAGTGTCAAGAGTCTTGGAGGACTCCATCAGTTTACAGCCAGGGAGTCGGTTGTTGAGCTCCAGCACAAAAGGAAGAGAAGGCAGAAATCCAGATTCGTGAGACGAGTGGGGGTTGGTTGACTGAGGGCGCTTGATTCCCGTTGTGTTTGTTGACCATGTTGTTTGTTGGCAAAAGCGCCCCCTTCCTCGTCCACCGCCCACCAGATCTTCGACCATTTAACGTCAAATTCATGTGATCAACCAAGGCTGTGAGCTACTGCATCTATGCCTAGGTCACACCTTGTGCACACTTCCACACTTTGCCAGGCACCATCGAGGACCTCAAATCGCCCCGAAACACAAAGCCATATTCCGGATGAGACAACTTGAGTAGGGAGCCCGAGGCCGCAACCGAGTGCAGTCCGGAGGGAGCCAGTCTTAGCAAGATCCCTTTCAGCCCAACATCCGTCATCCTGCACGATGTTTGCACACATTAGCGAGGCTTTAGAACATGTGGTTGAATATCGGACTTACCGCCTTCAATGTTAATTTATTGTACTCTAAAGAAAGCCCTGGCCCCACCAATGAGTCACCAGCATATGTGATATGATGTATGTATCCGGCTTGCCAATAATCTAGATATAGTTTAGGGTTTCAGGACCTTGAACGTGAACCATAACTTCATCTGAAAAATATTTCTGTACCTTGCAAAATAACGTGTCGGAGCATTGTAGGGTCCTAATCGTCGTGTTCCGCAGCTCCCTGGATGGGTGGTCTGCACAAGGGCATTGAAAAGGTAGAATTCTCTGGCTTAGCTCAGCTAATTAGGCCTGATGAAGCTGCGCTTTGACAGGCGCCCATCCGATAAGGCATAGATAACAAGAGGCGCCCGAGCATCGCCACCCGCGTAAGCATCACCACTCGCGTGGCAATCAGACTGTTGTCTTTCCATAGCCCTCCATGCCGCCTTGTGGAGATTCGGAAGAGCGGCACTTGCATCATCTGGAGACTTATCGCAAGTATGACCGCACGTGAGTCTTTTCAAAAATAAAACAAATAATCCGCTGCTCATAAAATATTTGTTACAGTCATCGGGACGAGCACCATAAAAAAGGGCGGGACCGAATGCGACGTTTGCGTGCCACACCCACCGAGGAGAAGTGTGAGCTCCACCGCCAGGCGCAGCGTCGCTACCGGGAATGGTACATCCACCTTGAAGGGCACATTCATCTTTGATCTTGAGCTGACTGTAAGGGCAACCTCAGCTCGGCGCGGGAGCGCGGGAGACTAGCGGGAGAATCCGAAGTAACTCAATTGACAGTACTAAATACAGGTTTCTAGAATACGCACCTAGCGGGAGAATCCGAAGAGAAGAAAGGATAAGGATTCCCACGCTAGGCGAGGTTTTTATAGGTACTAGCCAGTAGCACGTGTCCGGATCAATCGGCAGTGGTCTCGAGCTTGATCGCATAGCACGTGCCAGTGAGAGCGACCGGACGCGGGGGGTCGGAGGGGGACGGAGTCCGGAGGGACGGAGGGCGACGTTCCAGACGGAGGCGTAGGCTGGGGCATAGGACCGAAGGCCGGATGGTCGGGTGAGGACGGATGGACGGACGAGGCCGGACGAAGGATCGGACGAGGAAGTGGGGCGGTGCGATGGGCCGGAGCCGGACGGACGGACGGACGGACGGACGGACGGACGGACGGACAGGTGGTTCCCCTGACACTGACTGACGTTGGCGACAGGTTTCAGGAAACGATTGCACATTGAGCGAGGCACGCCACTGTGAAAAAAAATGCAGCCCAAGGCAAAGAGACGAAATTACGCCCCAAAGCCCGTCAATATTGGTCCGATCCCGAACTGGTAACATCCGACGAGGAGGAGGAGGAGGAGGACGAGTGGTAATTTGCATTAAATACATACGTAGTCAATGTATCTAACAGCAAGCCTTTGTTGGTTCTCTCTCAATGTGTCTCTCCCACTGCGCCTGCGCTTCAGCAAGGAGCTGCTGCGTCCTCACCACCAGCCCCACCTGCGCGGCCGCCCGCAAGCCGCATTGGACGACCTTGCGGTACAGCTTGCATTGCCGCTTGCTGGTGGACTTGGGGACGCGGGTGACTCTGTCCCAGTCCGAGGTGGCGCAGGTGGTGCTGGAGGTCTCCCAACTCCTGGTGCCCCATGGACGGTCACTGTCCCACCCGCCACCAATGCCCCAATCAGTCGCACTGCCCCAGCCACTGGCGGCCGGGGAGGGAGGGGTTGGGGGAGAGGGCACGGGGGGGAGGAGGAGGGGTGAACTGGCGAAACCAGTCATCAAAGCGCCACAGGCTCTGCAAAGCTGTGCGACGAGAGGCGATGGCTTGAGAGCATGCTAAACGAATACGAGTGAGCAAATTTTTTTGGTTTTCATTTGTGGAAGGCAGTGACAAGGAGCGTACCGATTCGCGCGTCGCAGCGGCCGCGCACTAGGAGGAGCTGTCCATACGACTTGATTTTGGACCGGTCTCGCTGAAGGAACGCGAGACAGCTCTGCTGGCACTCCGCTTCGCATTGTCACGCTAACATAAAACTTCAGTGTCATGATTCGCTCGCGAGGACGATGTCTAGACAACTCACCTTCACGGCAATTGGTTCTCAGGAGGATCCACAGCATTAAAATTAAGAAAATCGAGTAGTGAGCGTAGAATCACTGAGTCCACGTGCTGGTCACTCACCATCAGATCAAGACAGGTCTTTCCTTCCTCCCATGTCTATCCAACGCGGCGCTGACGAGCTCATCATGGATGTCCGCGGTGGGCGGGACCCTCGCTACTATTGTCTTCCCCCTTTCCATGGGGCAGGGGATCGGGAGGCGCGACACTCGGGTCCTTTCTATCTGGTCTCACACGGGCAAGTGGTGGGGACCTTCAATGATTGGTGAGTTCCCGGGCAATGACTGGTGTGCCCCAAGGTGAATACCCCGCAATAGGTTTGAGGCTAAGGCCAGCGTCTCGGGATTCCCGGACAACAGCCATCGCAAGTACAACTCCGTGGAGGAGTGTAACAACGCGTGGCAGGTGTTGTGCAGATGGGGCTTGCACTCGCACCCTGTGGACCCAACCTCACCTCACATATCAGTGTTGCCACGCCCGTGCGCCCCTGCCGCCCACACAACACCAGTCAAACCACCACCGGCCACCCTACCCCACCGAGGTGCATGGTGAAGGAGGACAAACCTGAATCTGGAGTAGATCTGTGAGTTCCAAGTATTGGACGAGGCAAGGGCACTGATTTAATCTGATTTTGAAGGAACCGCCTCTACACCCCATCGGCCTCGCGTTCGCCGCCAGCGAGCCCCATAAACTTTGTGATACGTGGGTATTGTCTCCAGCAGTGCGTGGGTCTCTGTTCTATTGATTGATTTCCCGAGTGACGGACTGACAAATGATTTGCAGGTCAGCGAGAGAACAAGGGACCGGTACCTCGAAATGCAAGGTCGCGGAGAGGAACCGGACTTGCTCCTCACGCATAGCTTGCGGGCAGCATCTCGCTTTGCCCTGGACGAGGCGCTGAACCTTTAGTTTACTGTTGATGTCGCGTATCTTGTGTTTTCTCTGGCCGTATCAAGCGATTCTGATTTTGTCTTGGACAAAGAATGTGATTCTCGACTTGGGAATACATGAGCGCACGTGGTGAGAATATCCGTCTGCCAGTGAATTATCGGAAAACAGGAAATCGTCCCTACCCAACATGCTGCGCGAAGGAACAGCCAGACAGAGACGTGAGCGCGCCGGACTCGCGCCTGTGAAGCCGGGGAGAGTAGGCTGGGTCCATGGGACAAAGCTGGCTTTTTTCGGAGGGCACAAGGATGCGTTTCTGGCAGCCGCAGAAACAGGCAGAACAGCAGAGTTCTACAAAGCTGCCGCGCAGTGGTACCTGGGCAAGTACGGCTACAATGTGGCCTGGAACAGTGATTTGAAATAGGGGCAAGAGACAGCGGACGACATGGACCCCGACGAAGATATTGACTCCCCTCTGCCAGAGGAGGCCGAGCGCCACGGGGAATATTTCATCACCCTCCGAAAAAAAAATTGCGGTCTGGTACAACACCCAATATGGTAGCACGCAGCAACGGAAGCCCAAGCAAGCCAAGACATTCAAGCAGTTCTTCGATAAACGCGAGCTGGAGCCGCCGAAGCCGGTCAAGCCACGGGTCCTCCATTTCTACGACGAACGCATCAAGCCGCGGTGCCTTGAGCATTGCCCGGACGCTTCCGGCAGTCGGCCGTCTTGTGGCCCTGACCACCGCAAAACATGCAGAGGTTGTTCTTCATGCATCGCTCGCGCTCCTCAGGTTTGAGCTTACCGGAGGAGTCGAGCTTGGCCGCGTACGGTTTCGGAGTCTTCGATGACCCGGAGGCCTGACCCACGTTGCCGGACGTAGCCGGAGGAGTAGTCGGAGGAGGATTGGTCTTGGCCAGAGGATTGGAATTACCTCGGCCCTTGCCCTTTTCTTTGGACTTCCCACCACCACCACCACCACCTTGACCTCCGGCCAGAGGAGAGCCGGAGGCGTCTCCGGACGTCTTGCCAGAGGGTGGCGGATTGTTGGAAGCGTGCTCCGCAGCTTTCTCGGCCTGTCGACGATGGTAGCGCTGGTCGATCTGTGAGGCGTAAGCCTTGAGTCCAACAAGAGAAGCCGGAATCTGGTTTTGCGCGATGGTGTCCTTGATGCGACTGGGGAGGCCCCTGTAATATGCCCGGACGAGGGCGGCCTCGTTGTATCCTGTCATAACCGCGTGAGTGTCGAACTCGAGCTGGTAGGTAATCAGCCGATCACCCGGCTTCATGGAAAGCGTCTCCAAAGCGATCCGGGCGTCCCCGAAGGGGTCGTGCGGACTGAAGTTAGTCGCGAGCTCCTGTACAAATAATCCCCAGTTCCCATCCCAATGCAGAATGGGCGCCATACCACCCGCATAGATATTGGGCATAAACCACTGCTGAGCGGTGCCCCGAAGATACGACCGGATGTAGAAATTCTTATCTTCGTCGCCTGGGAAGTCTTGTGGGCGTCCCACGATGTGCAGATAAATCTGCGACATGAAAGTGACGAATTTCGTCGGGTCCAAACCATTGAATGTGTCCGGAGCCTTGGAAGCGGTACGAATGGAGTGAGGAGGAGCAACAGAATTCTGTGCGAGGAGAGCCATTGCCTGTGCCATTTGTTGCACGGCGAAATCGAGCTGCGGGTTGTTCGGAGCGGGAATGTGAATTGTCGGACCCGGAGGTCCGGGGGGACCGGGAGGACCTGGAGGCAACGCCGGACCAAATGGTCCGCCACCACCATCGCCGCCACCTCCACCGCCACCAGGTCCTGGATTAGGCGCGGGCGCGCCGGAACCCGATGGTTGAACTGGAGGGTTTGGAATCGACAGAGGATTTTCGCCCGGGGGCGGACCTCCACCGCCTCCACCGCTACCACCACCAGGAGAGCTAGAGGGTCCGGGAGGACCGGAAGGGCCCGCAGGTGGGGGCGGAGTAGAGCCGGAAGGAAGATTTGTGGGTGGTTGAGCAGTAGGGTCAGGAGTTTGTCCTCCACTGGCTTTACCTTTACCCTTGTCGATCGGAGCCGGAGTAGCCAGAGGAGCAGTGTGCGGTCGCGAGCCGATCGAAGTAGGCGATGGCGCGACAAACATAGTCTGCCCAGTATAAACTGGAGTGACCGGAGCGGTCGTTTTCCAATGGGTCGAGATCTTCCGGTACTTCCACAATAGTAGCAGTGTGGACCGGATGATGAAACATACGACGATCTGGGGTAGGAGAAGATATGCCAGTACCGGAGCCACGATCATACTCATTGAAATCCATCACCTCAGGGTAAACCGATCCAGGGTATTGGAAACCGACAGGAGATTGGCTGAACTGCTGGAGAGCAGCTCCCCGGTTTTCTGGGTCGAGAAGCAGTCTTGACCACATGGCCGGAGCATGCGGCCGGAGAGGACGTGAATCCGGTTGAAAATGCGGATGGGACCGTTGAACCCGAGGGTCAATAGGTGAGAGCATGGATGGCTGAAAACCAGAAGTAGATTCTACGGGCTGCTGGCCCGGAGCCTGAATCGGAACGATGGCGCTGAACTGGCGCGATCGACGACGATCTTGGCCTACATCCGGAGTGGGAACGAGGTGAGCATAAGACATGGGAAGAAGCCAAATTAATTTGACTTGATAATACTGTTATATCCGTGTCTGGAAAGAAAAGGAAACGGCCGGAAGGGCCGGAAGGACAGATGGCCGGACGAAGTGTCAGGGGGCCGGACGAAGGTCCGGATGTAAAGTGATACCACAAGAGTATAAGGGTACACCAATTAACTTGGCTCCGAAGGTTGGATAGAGAATAGGACAGAGGTCAGATGACGGAGCAATGCGGAGGCAAAGCACGTTAATTATCAACTAAGGTTACATCCAAAGTAAGTACATATTTATACTAAGTACGGAGATAGTCCGGATGCGTTCGGAGAAGTAAAGACAATAGGAACAAGCGAAGACAATAAAGACAATAAGGAATTACATGTGGGGCATAAGTCATATGGTCAGAGAAGGGGAAACGCTCAGTAATTCTTCATTGCGTAAAAACCCCGAGGGCGTGTGTCAACGACCAAGGCCGGACGCAACAGCGAGTGAGACGGACGCGAGCCGGAGCTCAGATGACGCGTCCGGAAGGAAGGGAAGTCGGATCCGAGGATCCGGACGGAGAATGGAGAGATCCGGATGGAGCCGGACGAGTCCGGACGGATCCGGAGAGGGTCGGAGATGCACAGGCGTAACAGCAACGAACGTAAAGGGGGAATACTGTTACATCCTGTACCACCCCGTACCTCCTCTGGCGGAATCCAGCCTACCAGCTTATTACGCTGCCCGGCTTATCACTATACTTCGCCACTACGCCGGACTTCCTCCAGCTCATATTCTCCGATCTGCCGGTCTTCGGACTAGCGTCCAGCCTTCGGCCGAAGATGGGTTTTCATGCAATGAAGTATTCTGAGTGTTTCCCATTTATCCGCCTTCGCGTGGATCTCCACATACTTCCCATCTACACGCCCCCATGCATTGTTCCCCATCTGTATGTTCCCTTGTACTCGCTTCAAGGCTATGTTCTCCATTTGCTATATTCCTTGTACTTCCTGATTCATAATTAGATCTGGCTTTAGTATTTAAACCCCGTATCTACCAGCTTGTACTTTAGATTAGTTATTAACGTCTTTGGACTCATTGTTCATCGTCTAAGTTGTTCTCCTTCCTACGGCCTTATTCCCTTCGGCCGTCCAGCTCTTCATCCATTTCGCCAGCTGGTAGTCTAGCTTGCCCAGCACCTCTGTGGTGTTAGCGTCCCCCACGTCCGTTCACCTTTGGCTTTCAGCATTTCTATGCCGACCGGCTTTCTTATCCCGACCGGCTTTCATCCACCGGCCGTGTTACGCCCGTGCAACTCCAGGACCACTCCCGACCACATCCAGCCGCCTCTGGCATTCTACGCCACTTCCGGATCTTGATCCGAACCTCCGGTCCTCCAATCTCCGTCTTCCGTCTTCCGGCTCCGGCCTCCAAAGTATCACGGAAGTTCCTCGGACTCCCCACACGACACCAAGTCCACGCGGTGTCGTATCCGATGGTTTTCATCAAGTCATCCGACTCACCATCACATCCTATGTCCTTATGCACTATGCTCCACATGCTTTCCTTTATTGTCTTTATTGTTATACGACTTATCTTATTGTCTTTTAGTTACTTTCCTCTGCATCCGGACTTGCCCCATAAATATTATAAATATGTAGTACAGTCTTGGATGTACCTCAGTTTGATTATAAATGTTTACTCCACACCAAACCCACTTCCAGTCGAACTCCCGAACTTCCGATACTTCCGACTTAATGTTGTAACGTTACCTCTGTCTTCGGGTAACTCATCCGGTCGTCTTTCTTACTTCCGCCTCTTCTGGCTTCTTCGTCTTGACAACCTACCTTCATCCAACATCCGGACGTGACCTCCGTTCTTCATCCTTCATCCGGACTTATCCCGACTTCTGGCAGTCTCGGCTCCGAACCTTGCCTTGACTCCGGCCATTTGGAAACCCATCCGGCCTTCATCCAACTCGTCCGGCCCTCACCTTACTCATCCGGCCGACGAGTGGAGTCCTTTGACTATCCTCGTTGTCGTCCTTCCCTATTTCAAGTTGCCAGCAGTACAATCCCCACTCATCCTTAACCCCCTGTGGTGTAGTGATTTCGATATCCATAGTTCCGGATCCCACATCACTGACCTCCATTAACTTCCGCACTTCCGTTAACCTCTGCCCAGCTCCATCCTCCAGCCTTCCATCTCTCTGGCCCGGACATCTGTCATCCGGAACCTACCTCCTCTCCTCCTCTCTTTCCTTCCTTCTCCGACACGGATATAACAGTAGGGCTTCAGCGTTTGAGTATTGCCTTTGCCTTTGCCGTCAGACTTGTCCTTACCGCCGGAGTTATTGCCGGAGGTTTTTGGAGGGGAGTTGGCGTTGGAAGGAGGGGATTTGTCGCTGGAGCCAGACTTCCTTTACCCTTGCCCTTGTTCCACCGGCCGGACTTCTGTCCGCTGTTGGCATTACCGCCAGACGAACCAGCATTGTTGGAACGGGGGTTTTGGGCACGCTCGCGTTGTCGCTCCATTTCGTGCTGCCAGTGGTGCTGATCAATGTGCCAGGCTGCGTCCTTGCAGCCTGCAAGAGACCTATCCCAGTATTGCCAGGCCATCTCGTCTTTGATATGAGACGGTAAGCCATCGTAGAACTGAGACCGGAGGGCACGGTTATCCCAACCGGTGATTGAAGCAAGCTGGTCCAGATGATGTATTTAGTGATTTTATTGCTGGGCTTTATGCACAGGACTTTAATGCTGGCTTCGGCATCCCCGATCGGATCTTGGGGGCCGAAGTTGTCGGATAACTGCCAGAGGAACAGAATGAGGTTTCTGTCCCAAGACAGCAGTGCGGAATTGTTATAGAGATTCAGCTGGAACCATAGAGCAGTGATCCCGTGGAGATACAACATGATGAAAAAAATATGTTCATCATCCGACGGGAAATCCTGCTGCCGCTCAGCAAAGTGCATGTAGCACTGGTTGAGGAAGGGTTGCAGTTTCGCCGGATCGGCACTGTCGTAAGTGTCTGGGTTGTGGAGAAGCGAGCGAGTTGAGCGGAAGGGCGGAAGACTGGTTGTTGTCGTGATTAATAAGGGCCGCAGATAGCCCGGAAATCATTGTGAAGAGCAATTGCTCAAAGTCCAGTTGTTGTCCCAGGGGCCGGCCAGAAGGACCAGCGGGACCTCGTCGGTCACCACCACCACCACCACCACCACCTCGGCCGCCACCTCCCCCTCCCCCTCCTCTGCCGCCTCTGCCACCAGGTTGGCCGAGTGGTCTAGAAGGAGGCCCAGGGGGGCCCTCGGTGTAAGGGATTATATACAAATATTACATACTTTACGTACAAGTCACATGTAACAGTCACATATGAGATTATCTATCTTTTATCACAAACCATCATCCCAAACGCCTTCAGTCCTCGTCGAATTGCTCCGAGTTCGAGGAAGGCCCGGGAGATACTTCACCTTGCCTGGCATACGCACTAGGCACTAGGCGACTCTAACTCTACACACTCTTATCTTTACATCTTATCACGCCACATCACAGGTTATTGCAGTCTATACTCAGTTCTTACGAACTTTTGGAGAGCTAAGGAGACTACTGCTACAAGTTCACGAACTTTCAGTTCCGGGTAGTCTCTTGAAGAGTATAGACAGTCGTCCACCACAATATAACGCTCAATCATCCCGCTAGGGCAAGTGTACGACGTTTACCCTCTTGTGAGTGCTCCTCAAGCCTTACACTTGGGATCGCCGTTATTGTCATCTGACGAGTCAGGAGAACTATGGTGAGAAGGTTCATCACCGCCCTCCGGCAGCACAGGCAAACTGTGATTGGTCAGCCCAGCGCTAGCGGGACAATGTGGAGGATGGGATGCATGTTGTGAATCATTATCACCGGCGGGAGAAGCCTGCCGGGATATGTGAGCATACAGTATAGTTTCAACATTAGGCATATCTTGGGTCCTGCTGCGCTCCAGATAAGGAGAGGCAAGATATCGACAGGGATTGTCCGGAGTATAGGGTGAGGAAACCAGCCCAGGAACTGTTACTGATGCAACGGCCGGTGCAAGATTCACCACACAGCGAGTGGCCAATGATGAAGGTAAGAAGGGCTGGGGTGACAGAGTAACGGGGCCAGTACAGGTGCCCGATTGGTGAGAGGGTGGACTGAGAGGAACAATGCTTGAAAAGAACCGGGATTGACGACATCATTGAATGTTGTTGGTACCAGGAAGAAGATTGTTAGAAATGGGTTTTGCCAGCAAGGTAGGTGAGATTAGTTATACTGGTATATACCAAGCCGCGGGGAAGGGCTATGCCGGATAAGCCGGCCGGTGGATGAAAGCCGGTCAGCGTAAGAATGCCGAAAGCTGAAGGTGAACGGATGTGGGGGACACTAACGCCACAGAGGTGCTGGGCAAGCTAGACTACCAGCCAGCAAAGTGGATGATGAGCCGGACGGCTGAAGTGAACAAGGCCATAGGAGGGAAAACGACTTAGACAATGAACAATGAGTCCAAAGACATTAATAACTAATCTAAAGTACAAGCTGGTAGATACGGGGTTTAAATACTAAAGCCAGATCTAATTATGAATCGGGAAGTACAAGGAATATAGCAAATGGAGAACATAGCCTTGAAGCGAGTACAAGGGAACATACAAATGGGGAACAATGCATGTGGGCGTGTAGATGGGAAGCATGTGGAGATCCACGTGAAGGCAGATAAACGGGAAACGCTCAGAATACTTCATTGCGTGAAAACCCGTCTTTGGCCAAAGGCTGGACACTAGTCCGAAGACCGGCGGATCGGAGAATATAAGCTAGAGGAAGTCCGGCATAGTGGCAGAGTATTGGTGGTAAGCCGGGCGGTGTAATAAGCCGATAAGCCGGATTCCGTCGGAGGAGGTACCAGGTGGTACAGGATGTAACAATATTCCTCTCCATGTTCTGCAAAGCTTGGATGCCACACACACTCTTTGCTGAAGGTTGTCTAACTGATCTTGGGTTGGATGGGGTGTGGCACTCATGGTATTCTTTGATGTTCTTTTTGGATCCTGTGAACAAATGGTCCATGGCACTGATTGTATTATTTGGATGGTTAACAAAGTTACTTGGACAAACTAACTTAACCTTACAAAACTAACTTTACTTGTGGCAGACAAGTAAAGTAAACTTAGCAAAAGTGTAAGTAACTTAAAGTTAGAAAATGTACCAGCACACTAGAGTAAGCTAACAACTCTAGGGGTCGTAACAAGTGTTGATTCATGCCCTTACGACCATAGCTTGACGAACTTGGTGGGATTTGATGCCATCTGATGGCATAAGTTACTTTGTCTGATCACATTGATCTAACTTGGCAGGGCAAGTTACTTCCAAGTAACTTGAAGTAAGTTGAAGTTACTTGAAGTTATTTGAAGTAATTTGAAGCTTTTCAAAGTAGTTTCTATTACCTTCATCTGCGTAACAAACCGGAACAGTGATAAGTTGAATGTGAATCCAAACAAAACGGGGAAGAGCTGATGGGATTTCAACCCCAAGAGTGTTGATATCACTATAATGGAAGAAGTTATGGTTTGATGATGATAATGTTTTGGACTTGCCAAGGCACGTCAACCTAAGCATTGGTAAGGATTCCAAAAGACTCAAAGACTGTCGACTATGTTTGAGATGTTTTACCAATATACTGGGAGGATTTCCGCTGTGTGTCTGATGATTATTCATGAACAATCAGTGTCACAACTGCGCTTGTGAAGTTGAAACACTTCCTGGCAGCCATGCATCAGTTATCAGTCATCATTATGCTGAGAAAAGCAAGCACAGCTTGAATTATGGTTGAAGCAGCTAAACATTGGAGCTTGAAGGAAGACAAAAGGCACTCTCAGAATCATGAATGTACAAATTTTGGCACGAAATGCAGCCCAAGCTGCTGGGATCCTGGTGGCAAATTACTTTGGCTGATCGCCCGTAAAGTACCATAAAGTACTGTAAAGTTAGCCCTGCCAAGTCAAAGGAGCGATCAAAGTTAAAGTTAGGTGTCACAAGTTACTTTATTCACTCTCTATTATTTGGGTAATACTTTCCTAATCCTCAAGCAAAATGGCTTGTGGGACCGATGGCACGGTTTGTGTAATATTTTCCCCCAGATCCCGGATCAAAATGATCCATAGCACTAATGGCATTGTTCAGGTAACTTTTTACTGATCCTAGGTCAGAAAGTCTAGTGGCACCAATGGCACACTTTTGGTAATTTTTTTTTTACCAATCCTGGGTCAGAAAGTCTGGTGGCACCGATGACACTATTTTAGTAACAAATTTTACTGATCCCAGGTTGAAATGTCTCGTGCCACCTATGGCACTATTTGGGTAACAAAATTTAACTGACCTTGGGTCAGTGGTCTTGTGGCACCCATATCACAATATCCAGCCCAATTTGCGATTCTGTGGCATGCACGGCAATTCCGTGGCATATGTGGCACTGTTTGCTCAAAAAAAGCGACCAAACAATGACAGGCATATACTAGGTGGGTGCTGCAGCTGCTACCCAACCCATTTGGTGGCCATGCCACCTCCTGATAACTATCAATGGGTCTTGGGGAGGTAGACCTGTCAATAGTTATCGAGTGGTGGCGGTATTTTCAGATGAGCTGTGAGGCCACGGAAATTACTGAACCTTCATGGCTTGCAGTATTGATTTTCTTTCTGGCTGCATAGCGAAGTTGAGGTGATGGTGAGTGTACATTTCACTGCGATGCATATGCAGCATTGTCTGGTATTTTTTTTCCTTTTCTTCGAGTCAACAGTGAGCATGTTTGTGTTCTTCACTGTTGAACATTAAAACCTGTTCAAACTTCAGATCTGAGTACGACTCAGATGATACAACTTCTTTGCCTCTTCTGTGACATTCAGCAGCAAACCCTTTCGAATTCATCTAACATTGCGAGCAATCCTTTGGCGTGATTATTGCACCAACCACTCCTAAAATATTCATGGGGATGGCCAAAGTTTCCAGGTTCATGCCGATAAGATTTGTTTCAATCCTGACTGTGCATTAGTGGTTCTGGAAGAAAAACATTGGAAGATCATCAATAACATGGTGTGCACACCACCGCAAGCCTGTACAGTTTTCTTGCACCCAATAATTTGCTTGATTAATCAAGTTACATCAAAAATATCCAGCATGCATAAATTAACCCTCTACATCAGACAACGTAATTATTTCCATTGCAACCTTCCTTCATGTCAAAGATAAGCACGGCGCCCTTTGATGCTGAGAAAATGTTGGAGTGGTGCCGAATGAAAGCCTTGATTCAGGAGAACACTTCTTCAATAGGGTTGAAGTCAGGGGAATAGGGATGGAGAAATTTGATGTGAACACCTGAATGTGCAGTAAGTAAATGGTGATAAAGCCAATGAAATTGACGCACCAAAGCATTAAGCCAGTTCGAGAATCTCTTCACCGTGATGGATCTGTGCATTGTCCATTACAAGGACGGACAACAGGCCCGGGAACATAGAGGTGAGGGGCATCTGTCAATCATAGATGAGAAGTTGAACCAAAGAAGGAAGAAAAGATATACAACTTCGTGTTCAATGAGATTTAAATAGTCAACATGTTTTATCAAACCTTCCACCACTCTGTTGGCTATCATTTCGTCCAGTGTCAGGAGCCCCGTGGCTGTGAGCCATGTGCCCCTGACAAACTTCAGCTTTATCTTTGCTCTCTGCCCCTTTTTTGCGCGCCCGTAGCCACAGTGGTATGTTCAGTTGTTCTTGGATGTCTCGTCTAGAAATCCGAGGTATTCGGGCGGATATTGTGCCATCCGTCGAACGAAATCCTGTTGAACCTGCTCGTTCCGTTCAGCTGCAATCTTCTTCAGTTTCTTTCTCGAGACGCCGAGGTGCTGCAACTCCTGGAAGATAGTTGTGAAATGAACGGAAATGTGTCGGTTATGCTTCAGAAGCTTCAGAAGCTCGTTGAGGAACCAGTCTGGCCACAGGTTCACCAGATTCAGAAGAGCTTCCTGGTATGCCAGAAATTCGATTCTGAAAACCCTACAATCTCGAGGATATCTTCAAGCAGCAGAATGTGGTGCTCAAACAAGTTCATAGCCGCCAGTTTGACTTGGTAATGCACAACACGTCCGGGCATGGTGGAATCAATGCAACAGGTCCAGATCAAGAGGCAAGGTGGTAACCTTGGGCAAAGCTGAATCAGAACTAGCCTCTTCTCTCACATATGCCTGGTTCTTCTCATTGATGTCTGTTTCAAAAAGGTGTTCTCCACCTCAACTGAAGAAGATGGTAGATCCCTCCATGAGGATAGAGTATCCATGGATGCGAGACAGATAGGTGGTGGAGATGAGATGGTGTGATAAACCAGGAATATACAGGACATGTGAGAGACAAATGTTTCATCTGTCACAGCTAGGCCGCAACAAAGATCAGCTCAGAGTATAGAATGACTCTGTTTGCAACTTGGATGGGCACTCACTAATACAATGATAAACAATGTAGTCTCGGGGTTTTGCAGCAGAATAAACTGTTAGAATCGACAACGTCGGTATAAAACCGAACGAGGAGGACGACTAAGAGAGCGTCTAGCTCATTATTATAAAAGGGTAAATCGTTGTATTCGAGGTTCTTCCTCGATAGGGAAGAACCTTGTCAAGAGACGCTACTTGTACAATACATGCAGGCCGTATGAGTAACCGGTTAGACTACCGAAGCCCGTTTATCCGAGCCGAGGTGCCAATACTTCTAAGAAGCACTACTACATCAGACTTTGTACGTATGTCACGATACAATAATATCCATATATGTAATGGTCCGAATCAATCGCGGAAAGGGAAACTAAACTAAACGCCAATGTCCAATTTCCACGTTCAACATAAACTGCTCAAAGATGTTGGGAATCAAACTAGGTTGAACAAAGGAAGCTTTGTTGTTTCTACAGTACAAAGTACCTAGGTTTTTATACTAGTCAGTGTACAGGAAAGAATAAATAAAATACTACACAAGCATGAATAGAATAATTCGGAAAACCTAGTAGCTGGAGAGTTGAGCATGAGCATATGGTTGAAATGTCAAGCCAATGGTCGAGATGGCCAAAATAAATTAACATGGTTGGTAAATGAGTAATGAGTCCAGAAAAATGAAAGAATAAGGGAAGGTATCGAGGAATTTGTGTATCTGATGTCGTGGGAGGGCTGTGGCGACGGAGAGGTGGTGTGCGGGGTGAGAGACAATAGAGGTGGTGTGATGGCAAGTTGACATGTTGGCAGATCAGTGGAATTCAGGGACCAGCAGTGTAATGTTCATCATCTCCTCCCTGTTGAAACAGTGACTGTCTTCAGTCACTTGTAATTGACACGTTGGACAAGAATAAAGTGGGTCCTCCCTACTGAAATGCAGACTCTGGGCTGGACTGCTACCCATCATCAAGCCTAGCTGCAGTTTGATCGGAATCTGGGGCTAGCAGGTCATCTTCTTCCTCGGGATCTGCAAGCAAGGAGTCTTCTAACTCGTGCAGGTGCTTGGTAGATATATCAATGAAGGTCTGAGATGGGGCTTTTCTCGTGGGCGAAGTATGGGATAACACGGAATGCTGCAATTGGCTAGTGTAGGACAGAGCCATTGAGCTTGCACAAAATGTAGGCACCACCACAATTTCTGGACATGACAATGAGAGGGCCGAGATACCATTTCCACATTTACTTGTTCAACAACTTTTTCTATTGCAGTATTCCGCATCACTAGATCTCTGCCCTGGAATTCAAAGTTGCGAATGGTACTGGCATGTTCCTGCTCGAAGTGAATAGCAACGTGCATGTGGGCCTCAAGGATGTTGGAATGAAGGTGTGACAGGTGTTCACGGTGTTTCTGAAGCGCAATAGCTTGGCAGGCAATTAACTCCGTGGTTGAAAGAATTGATTCAGAAGGTGGCAGGAAGTAAGTGGCTTCGGAAATATCAAGAGGAAGAAGGGGATGTGTTCTAGTGGCGGCAACATATGGTGAGCATCCCATCCGACAATGTATGGTGACACGGTCTGCCTAGAATATTGAATACACCACAGAGAGCCATTTGGACACATTTCCATCAGTGGCCTTGAAGATAGCCTGTTGCATGTCAAAGTGGGGACATTCTGCAAGGTTGGCCTGTAAATTATAACCCGAAATGTGTATATGACGGATACCATATTGTTTGTTGAGGTGCATCAGAGCTTTAATGAAAGGTGAGTCATTCTCTGTGACAATCTTGCAAAGGGTGCCCCAACAGCACAGAATGTCTTGGAAAATCCTATCTGCGAGGGCCTTGGCATTCTCTTAGCACAGTGCACAGAACTTGGGGAAATGGCAAAGCGCACAACGGCCTTGCACGAGGTATTTTAAAACCTCCGCTCAGCGGTGAGTGCATTGTGCCCATATACATTTTCACAAATAATGGGGCAACAACAGGAGGGATGTGGATTTGACGAATTTGGCACTGTTGGCTATCTGCAAGGTAAAATTCCAATGCCGATCAAACAAATGACTGATATTCGGCATCAGACATGTCCCGGCAGCATTCCAAATTATCATGCCAAACACAGACCAGGTCAATGCGATAATTAGCGAGCATGGCAGCTTCGGATTGAGGGACAATGTCATAGGAAAGGGATGGCAGTGGAAGTTCATCAGGGACAACTTCAACAGCAAGAGTGGCAATGGTGTACTGGAGTTGATGAACGTAAGGTGAGTTGTTGATTATGTGCATAAAGCTGTGACTCATTCAATCCAGTCTTCAAAGTTGTCCTTGGGTTCGGGTTCATCGCCAGGCTGGGGAGGACAGTGCGAGAGTCCGTCAGGACAGTGGGAAGTGCCAAGTACATGGACAAGTGTGAAATGGAAGGTAAGGATCGCTAAAATCCACCGATTGATGCTTGCACTTGGAGCTAAATCTGGGTTCACTAGCATTCCTTTAATCTAACATGTGTCAACTTCAACCACAATGTTCCGCAGACCAATCAGATACAATTTCCAAGTGTGAAGTGCACGGAATAAACCATAGAGTTCGAGTTTAAGCCGTGAGAAGCATAATGGAGCCAAACACATATAGAAACAACGAGCCAAGTTGTTAGGGTCACATTGGGAGAGCAGGAAGCTGATAGCAATCCAGGAGGTATCAACAGAGAGGATAACGGGAACCCAGGATGTAGAGTTGATGGGACGCAAAGCAGGGCAGTGAAGCAGTGCACCCTTGAAGTCTTCTTGCACGCTAATCTGTTCAGGTCCAAAAACAAAAACAGCTCCTTTGTAGGTGAGCATAATGAGGGTGTTTGCGCGATGGGCGAAGTTATGGCACACACTGATAATGCCAAAAAAGGCACGTATCTGATAGGTTATGACAAGGTCCCCAATTGACAAATTTTGTGACATGCATCTTATCAGGAATCTGATCTTCGTAGGTGCAGACGTGACCAACTACAGTAATTGTGGGAGCACAAAGGATAACTTTCAAGCCAGAGAAGGTACTGCCAGCATACTTCCATACTTCATCTGCTGTATGATGTGATTTAGCATTTGGAAGTGCTCCCATACAAAACAGCAGATCCCGGGGTTCTCGGGGATGGTCTTGTGCTGTCTGGGAGTTCATAACACGTGGCAGGGCTGTGGACAGTGATGTCATTAAAAAGGATGGTGAAGTCGGGAATTTCAGGTTGCAGGATAAAGGTAATGTTGTGGAAAATGGGGACTGAATTAGTCCAACCCATGGGAAGTGTGACAAGATGAAGAGCTCTGCAAGGCATCTGGAAGATGGTATAATTGCAAGATAATTCGGCAAGCAGGTGCTCATCGTATCCTACATATAGGTCAAGCATGCCACTGCCAGCGCAACCTGCAAAATGTTCAGCAAGCTGATCGGTGAATGGAGGAACTCCAGAATGTTGAATTGTGATGGCGTTGAGTGGCTCGAGGCTGTGAATGAGATGCAAGCTGGTGCTGTCCATTTTGACTACACAGAACCAACATGAGCGGTAGGATGAATTTGAAGGTTTGTACACACTGGCTGCGATTTTAGTGTGAATGACTTTACAAAATTTGTTATAGATGCCAGGAGGGAGGTGAATGTTGCATTGGACCCATGGAAGGAAGATAACAACGACAATGAGGGCAAGATCGAGGGCCAGGACAAGGAGCATGCTAACAATGAGTAAAAAATACCTAATACAACAGTAGCTTGGATGCTGTCACATGTACAACAACCTCTACTTGTTCACCACATACAAACCCACTTGCAAACATCTTTCTAGTCCTGTTCATGCAAGGGATGGTGTCCCAGCAAGATCAAGGATTGAACATCTTTTGCTTGATCAAAACGCTCATGTCGACCAGCTTGCGCTCCAGAAGCCCTCTGAATCAACATGGCCATGGACATCAAAATGCAAGATGTCAACGCTCAACAAAGCTGAAGCCCCCCAAAAAGAGAATATACATATTTGACCAGGCAGGGATGATGGCCAAGCCGACGTGCACGCTGCAAAGAAGCCCAAGACCGACAAAAGCGCTGCAAAGAAGCCCTGCACCAACAAAACCAGAATGTATACCTGTGCTCCTGTAAATCTTCTCTTCTGGACGCTATAAAACGGTCTTATTGTTATCTGGTCTGAACCTCTGTCTAGTGTTGCTCACTGAGAGGTGAGCTTCCACTTTTTTAACAATATCTACTGTCCTTTTGCCTCCGAGATCGACAATCAGAGAACCACTCTGATTGTGATTTACCTCTGTCTACGCGAGCTACCCCACACGGGCGCCGCTACCCCAGTCGACCTCCCAGCAACTTTTCCTCCTTGGTGAGACCTTCCAGCTCACCAACCGTCCGTCTTTCCTCAGGCACAGCCACATTGATAAAGCTTCAAACTGTCTTCACGTTGTGAGCCGTCCGTCCCGATCCCCTTGTCACCCGCAGCGTGGCCAAGGTCCTGGACACGCCAGACAACCATCCTGATACACAATTGCCCGCACCGTCACCTTTGACACCACTCAGAACGTCGTCCACATCGTCACCCACTCGTTCCACACCCGTACCTCCTCCCTCCACGCTCACAGCGCACCACTCGTCCGATTACGACTCAGATTCCACTGCGCCCTCCATCATTCCACCCATGTCCAAATACGTCTTGGTAACCCACAAGGCCGGGCACCTCCCCACTTTCCACAAGGGCGAGGTTACGACCCTAGCGTGCAGTGATTTCCAAGACACCTTGTCCAACTACTTCGCACACAAGGACACCACAGCCAACATACAAGTTAGCGTTGCTTGGATGTATCCATCAGAAGGGGCGAAGGCCCAGACACACCATAGCCCAATTCAAACAGCAGATTGCGAATCCTCTTGATCTCCTTTCCAGCTTCCAAAGCAGCAATGTATCCTGCTTCAGTAGTGGAAAGAGAGACAGTGGTTTGCAATTTGGTCTGCCAGCTCACTGGGCCACCAGCCATCATCACCAAGTAACCACCAGTGCTTTTTCCAGTGTCTTTGCAGTCACCATGATCAGCGTCAGAGAAGGTGTCAAAGGGAGGTTGTGAAGGTGATGATTTGGCATGTTTGGATTAGGTGCAGCGGTAGTCAAGAGTTCCCTTCACATAGCGGAAAAGGTGTTTGGCCGCTTTCCAGTGTTCTTCGCCAGGGTTGCAATTAAACCGAGCCAGCACTCCGACAGTGTGCGCAATGTCAGAACAAGTTTGGAGTGCCAGATGCATCAGAGAGCCAACAGCAGATATGTAAAGGCTGCCATAGTTCTTGGCCTCCTCTGGAGTCTTGGCACCCATCTCTTTGGTCAAGATCAGACCAGGCAACATTTGAGTGCTAACGGGATGGCAATCAGACATGTTGTACTGCTCAAGCATGTCCACAGCATACTGGCGCTGCGAAAGATGGATGTCTCCAGTATCAGAGCCACGCTCAATCTTGATACCCAACAGGAACTCTGTGGGACCAAGATCCTTGACTTTGAATGATGAGCCAAGTTGAGCAATGACCCGGTCAATTTCAGCATCATCCTTTGCACAGATCATGCCATCATCAACATACATAGGGAGGATGATGCGCACCGTGCCATCAAAGTAGATATAGCACAAGCGATCAGACTGGAGAAAGTGGAATCCCATCTCAAGGTTTGCAGTTAGCTTCTTGTGCCATTCTCGGCCAGCCTGCTTGAGTCCATAAAGAGACTTGTGCAGTTTAAGAAGCTGGCCGCGCTCTCCTTGCGGAAATCCTTTTGGCTGAGTCATAAGATCATGCTGAGCAGCCAGCGCAAGAATGATGCGAAGCGTGGCGGGTTTGAAAGTAGGGGGAAATATCTCGTTCTAGTCAACTCCGGCACGCTGTCCACAACCATCAGCAACGAGTCTGACCTTGTAGCGCTCAAAAGACCCACTGAGAACAAATAGGCTTCACATCTGGTGGTGCATTAACAACATCCCAAGTGCAGTTCTCGAGGGGAGTTAATCTCGGAAACTGCTGCTTCTTCCGAAAGGTGAGCATCTGCTCGCTGAAGTGCCTCGGAGTATGTGCAGGGATTGCCGGACTGTTAGAATCGACAACGTCGGTATAAAACCAAACGAGGAGGAGGACTAAAGGAGCGTCGAGCTCATAGTCATGAAAGGGTAAATTGGTGTATTCGAGGTTCATCCTCGATAGGGAAGAACCTTGTCGAGGGACGCTACTTATACAATACATGTGGGCCGTACAACTAAGCTACTATAAGTAACCGGTTAGACTACACACCAGTCACCAAGTCCTTGCTCAAGATCTTCTGGGTGTCAGAATGATGACCCATTTGTTGGAACTTGTTTCTGACTCTATCATTCTCGCTTTTATGATACTTATCTGATCCTATATGATCCTTACTTAGGATCCTATCTGTGATCCTTATGATCCTTCTTCTTTGATCCTGATTGATCCTTTATGATAAACATGAGATACAGATCTTGTCCTTGTTCTCATTTTGGATATCCCTTTGTATGTTGTTAGTGTTCCCTTTGTTTCCATTCGGGATATTCCCTTTGTTCTTACCTCTATATATAGTTTCCTCACGCAATCTAACAGAGTTCTTACTGTTGCATCCAGACCTCTGTGCTTGCCTGTTCAACACCATTTGACGATGCAACAACGCCAGATCAAGGGGCAAGGTACCAACTGCAGACAATGCTGAATCAGAATTGGGTTCACCATTGTCCTCTCTAACAAATCACTAGTTCCTCTCATCAATGTCTGCTTCAAAGAGCAGTTCTCCATTTCATGTAAACCTCACAGTAGAGCCTAGTGTGAGAATGGAGTAACCATGAACACGAGACAGATATGTGACAGAGATGAGATTGTGAGACAAACGAGGAACATATAGTACATTTGTGAGAACAATGTGCCTGCTATGACAACGTCCATGTATGCGCAGCCTAAGCAATGTCCATCCAATCAACTCGGAGAAAATAACAACTCCATTTGCAACCGCAATAGGAACCCAGTACGGACAAGTGTTGAAAAGTCGCTTGCGCGATCCCGTCATGTGTGAAGTGCACCCTGAGTCTGGGTTCCATCTTGGGTCAGTGAGTGATGTAGTGGAAGCAGAAAGGACACTTGCATTAGGGGCTTTGGTCGTCACGGGACCCTTTGGTGATCTGGGCTTGCCCATCAAGTCCAATAACTTGAAGCAGTTTACACCCAGATGCCCAGACTTGCCACAGAACATGCAAATTACAGGTGTCTGAGCAGGGTTTGTCACAGCGGGCAATGCAGATGATGAGGGTGTTTGGGAAGGGAGAGCTGCAGCCAATGCAATGTTGAACGTGGGAATTGGACACGGTATTTAGTTTAGTTTCCCCTTCCGCGATTGATTCGGACCATTACATATACGGATATTATTGTATCGTGACATACGTACGAAGTCTGACGTAGTAGTGCTTCTTAGAAGTATCGGCACCTCGGCTCGGTTAAACGGCCTTCGGTAGTCTATCCGGTTACTCATAGTAGCTTAGTCGTACGGCCCGCATGTATTGTATAAGTAGCGTCCCTCGACAAGGTTCTTCCCTATCGAGGAAGAACCTCGAATACAACGATTTACCCTTTCATAACTACGAGCTAGACGCTCTCTTAGTCGTCCTCCTCGTTCGGTTTTATACCGACGTTGTCGATTCTAACATGCAAGGCCAGACAGTGGACTGATCTGGCTGGTGTCACCTTCCTGATGAGTGGTCCTAAATGCCTGGTGATTGGCATAGGCCTGTTCGATGTCTGACACCTTGAGATCAGCAGAAGACTGCTCAAATGGTGCCTTGAGGACGGAGAATTGTCCTTCATAAGAAGAACCACAGATTGTAGTTCCTCATCGGCTTTTGTAAGGTGAAAGTCCACAGACCTTGAGTCCTTAAGCAAGCGCATAGCAGCAGAAACACGACCAGTGAGTGACATAAGACTCTCATCCTCCCGAAGGTGAATGGAGGTCAGTGTTTTATAGGCATTGAAGTGAGCTCCAGCCTTTCTTGGAGCGAAAATAGACTCCAAGAAGTCCCACATAGCTTTGGGATTGTCTTCATGCTGCTTAACGAGGGGCTTGACATCCGAGCCCAACATGAACCACAGAATGCCAGCACACTTCTCTCTACCTGCGAGATCATCTGGATCAGATGACGTCGCTATGCAGTGGCCAAACACCTCCTTGCGACGTAAATAGGCTTTAGCATCGCTCTTCCAATCAGAGAAGAGTTTCTCCTTGGATAGAACAGGGACAAGAGCAGGGTCTGAGTCAGACATGATGTGGATGAAGAAGGTGAATGCGCAGGATGATTCGCCCAAATTCGCTAGATCCTGTGCTTGATACACCTCCAGCTCAGCAGTCACCTCCTCCTTCTCCAATCGGTGTTGCAGCACAATATCACTTTCACAATCAGACACCTGCACATCGGGCTCTGGGGAGTGGTGGAAAGTGCCTCAGGCTGAACCTGCATCAGCGCCTGCACCTGCTTCACCTATGCCAGATGCAATGAACAGTCATGATGAATTGATGCTTGAACCAGGCAAAGTTCTCATTGTTGCGCACAACAGTGATCAAAGCAGCTACTTGCTTCGGGCAGCGAACTATGCACATGTGCAGTTTGCATTCTGGGCTGTACAGTGTGGCAATCCCCCCACATACTACAAGGCACTTCGGCGAGCAGATGCTCATCTTTGGGAAGAAGCAGCAGTGTCTGAAATTAACTCTCTTCTTGAGAACTGCACTTGGGATGTGTTTGATGCACCACCTGATGTGAAGCCCATTTGTTCCCAATGGGTCTTTGTCATCAAGCACAGGTCTGATGGCTCTATTGAGCGCTACAAGGCCAGACTCGTTGCCGATGGCTGTGGACAGCGTGCTGGAGTTGACTACAACGAGATATTCTCCCCTACATCCAAACCGCCACACTCTGCATCATTCTTGCCCTGGCTGCTCAGCATGATCTTAAGCTTCGTTCCATCTGACTCAGCCCGAAGGATTTCCGCAAGGAGAGCGCAGCCAGCTTCTTAAACTGCACAAGTCTCTTTATGGACTCAAGCAGGCTGGCCGACAATGGAACAAGAAGCTAACTGCAAAACTGCTTGAGATGGGATTCCGCTGTCTCCAGTCTGATTGCTCGTGCTACAGTGGTCACTGTCTTAAGCCTTACCCCCCGTTTGAGCCCAAAGCTAAACCATCGCCCTCACAACATCCCTTTGACACCTTCTCTGACGCTGATCATGGTGGCTGCAAAGACACTGGAAAAAGCACTGGTGGTTACTTGGTGATGATGGCTGGTGGCCCAGTGAGCTGGCGGACTAAATTGCAAACCACTGTCTCTCTTGTTAGAATCGACAACGTCGGTATAAAACCGAACGAGGAGGACGACTAAGAGAGCGTCTAGCTCGTAGTTATAGAAGGGTAAATCGTTGTATTCGAGGTTCTTCCTCGATAGGGAAGAACCTTGTCGAGGGACGCTACTTATACAATACATGCGGGCCGTACGACTAAGCTACTATGAGTAACCGGATAGACTACCGAAGGCCGTTTAACCGAGCCGAGGTGCCGATACTTCTAAGAAGCACTACTACGTCAGACTTCGTACGTATGTCACGATACAATAATATCCGTATATGTAATGGTCCGAATCAATCGCGGAAGGGGAAACTAAACTAAATACCGTGTCCAATTCCCACGTTCAACATCTCTTTCCACTACTGAAGCAGGATACATTGCTGCTTTGGAAGCTGGAAAGGAGATCAAGAGGATTCGCAATCTGCTGTTTGAATTGGGCTATGGTGTGTCTGGGCCTTCGCCCCTTCTGATGGATAACCAGTCTGCTATTCGAGTTGCTAAAAACCCAGAGCATCATGGACGTATGAAGCACCTTGACCTTGCTCATTATTGGCTTCGCGACAAAGTGGCCAAGGGTTCTATTGCACCTCAATATGTGCCTACTCAAGACCAGCTGGCAGATATCCTGGCGAAGTCTCCCTCGTCCCACTGTGGACAACTTGCGCACCATGATTTGTTTGCATGGGAGATGAATGGCGAGACTAGTCTCGTCCCGGGGGAGTGTTGGAACCTGTTTCTGACTCTATCATTCTCGCTCTTATGATACTTCTCTGATCCTATCTGATCCTTACTTATGATCCTATCTGATCCTATTCCTGATCCTTATGATCCTTCTTCTTTGATCCTGATTGATCCTGATTGATACATATCAGATACAGATCTTGTCCTTGTTCCCATTTTGGATATCCCTTTGTATCTTGTTATAGTGTTCCCTTTGTTTCCATTCTGAGTTTCCTCATGCAATCTAACAGAGTTCAAATCATCTTGAAACGAGTGCCGATACTATAGCTATAAAGCTGGTCGATATGCCTGTCAAAATTTTGGATTTTGAATTGAGTTTAGCAGAAGGTTAAACAAGAAGTACAGATTCTCACTTAAAGGCCTCTCCAACCGAATAAAAAACTTGGCGTTTTTGACGCCATTAAACCAATCTGCAGACCATCTGCCGACCGTCTGCAGATCGTCTGCAGATCGTCTGCAGATCATCGTATGCAGATCGTCAGTGGGCAACAACGTAAGATTTTAGTGGACTAGGGCTAGCTTCGAGACAGGTTAAGAACTACGGCGTGGTCTTCCGCGAACTCAAATCGTGCACAATGGGATAATATCAGGAAGGGTTGGACCGTATCAGTAGTGTTTTGCATTTTAGAAGAGTAAGTCTGGGCAGAAAAGTAGGGGTAATACCGAAGAAATGGGTCCAACTGCCCTGGGGGTAAGGGAGCCTGGCAACGGATGATGAAAGAGGTCTCCTCTTCGCGGGAGAGGATCCGTTCAATGCTGCCAGCAATCGGCGTGCTCGCTGAAGATGAAGGATAATATAAAACGAGGCTGTTGCCAAGGTGTGTCGATGCACGGGAAAAGCTGGTGCCGTTGAACATGTACTGCGCACGATCCCCATCTTTGACGAGAGGGGGAGAGGTACCCACAACCTCGCTCCGCCTCCCAAATGCCCGGTCAAAAATCGCTTTGAACTCTTTGATGATATCCGGACAATCCGGGCGTCGAAGCCAGCGCCGCAAAGTCGCACCTCCCAGTCATGATTTGGTCAAAGTGCCTTCGAGTTCTCCTCCGACGTGGTCGGTGGTATGAATTTTTTGAAGGTATCCGATGGCCCGCTCGAAAGGAAAACACCACCACGAGATCACAGGCCCGAAAAGTAGAAGAAAGTCGTAGATGTGGAACGCGACGTGAATATTGGGCCGTTTCGCGTGGCTCTGGGTATGTGTGATGGACAGTAAGTCCTTTGACCCATACTTTGAGAAACCGACGGTATGCAGTTGCACGCTCAACCGTCATAGTGTAGCGGCAGACAAGAATTACAGCCTGGAATAATGCCATGCTGTGGTCGAGCATCCCGAGGAGGCGTGCTGAATGCTGTGTTAGAATCGACAACGTCGGTATAAAACCGAACGAGGAGGACGACTAAGAGAGCGTCTAGCTCGTAGTTATGAAAAGATAAATCGTTGTATTCGAGGTTCTTCCTTGATAGGGAAGAACCTTGTTGAGGGACGCTACTTATACAATACATGCGGGCCGTACGACTAAGCTACTATGAGTAACCGGATAGACTACCGAAGGCCGTTTAACCGAGCCGAGGTGCCGATACTTCTAAGAAGCACTACTACGTCAGACTTTGTACGTATGTCACGATATAATAATATCCATATATGTAATGGTCCGAATCAATCGCGGAAGGGGAAACTAAACTAAACACCAATGTCCAATTCCCACGTTCAACATGCTGGTCTGCGGGACGGTCTGCCCATAGCAGGACGAGCGCAATCGGTAGATATAACGTGGCAAGAGTTCGCCACTCATCCGCTTTGATACTGCCCGCGTTGCTCTCCCCGTAGTTGCGAGGCACGCTATTGATCTAGCAATCACGCATTGGATGAACTTAATTTGCAGCGCCGTGCGCTTCGGGGCGGAGTTAACAAATGATTGGATGCTCGACATGGCCTCTGAGGGCGTAAGTGGCTGGAAGGCGAGTGGGACATTGGGGAGGGAGGCTTGAAAGCCTGTCCTCTGACGTCTGGACCATAACATCGCTTGAGGCGCTTGTGGTAGTGCATGTGCATAGAATCGGATGCTTTAAGTACTAGAGACAGAATACAATAACACATAGTGCGTAAGGTAGGATCAAACACCAATCTCCAGAAAGCTGGTGCTCAAGGAGGAACAGCGTGAAGAGGAACTGGATAGGCACTTGGGGCAGAACGCGCTCTGCCGGTGAGGGTCAATAATCAATAATCACTCTGAACAATAAACATACCATTCGCAGGTACAGCTGGAGCTTGCAGGCTGCCGGGAGGAATACTACTATGGGCAGGTGCAGGAGGCGCAGGGACTGAGGTTGGCGTACGCGCTGTCAATGGGGATAAGCCACAAGTAGGGCATATGTTGCACCGGGAACAAAAGCCGTGGTCTATCAAAAATATTATGGTGGGTACATTCCTCTACTCATGAAGCGCCGTGCACATGAAATTCTTAGCTCCTTGTGTTATGGAATCCTCTCCTTCGGACTCACCCATGTACGAAGCTTCCCTCTTCACCAGCTTCCCACTTAATTACTTTAGGGTGTCCGGTATTTCGACGGCCACATCCAGAACAGCATGGGCGTCTTTGGGGTCCACTTTGGTGACCCCCGCTTTTTGCTCAGCATCCCCAGGCCTGAGGAGGCAGCCTCCCCCCTCGGGTACAGGTTTCAGCTGGAGGACTTCAGGCGTCTGCTATGGGTCAACCCCAAGTTCCCTTACCTCATCCTTATCCCGCGCTTCAGCCCGTTTTACGGGCCCCTCTTTTCATGCCTCAATGTCTCCAGGAAGAACCTCCCCATAGAGGAGGTAATAACTATCCCACTCGGCGAAAAAGACCCACAAGTCCGATGGGGCCTCGAGCAGACGTTCATTGATTGTTGGCTGCACCTGGAGAGCCTCCTTCGTCTGATCCTGCGGAGTATGACGGATCTTTATGGTGGTGCTGCTGCCTATGGGGTGTACACTTTTCTAAACCCCATCTCCTACTGCTACACCGAGAGGAATGCCTTTTCGCGTTCAAGCGCAGTAGACATCACTCTGCGCTCACGCGATGCGTTTCTCCCCATGATGGCGCAGATCACCCTCATGTTCATTCTTCTTGACGCGCGCAACTCCGGCGACTGGAGGGCTCGGATGCTGCAGCAAACAAAGCTTCACTGGCAGTGGCTCGTCGACTTGGAGCATTCTGCGGTGGGAGATTTCACCATCGACCGCATGGGGGGCATCATCGACCTCACTCAGCCCAAATCACATCCTGAGGAACAACTCCCTCAACATGCTCGCTGGCTCTTACCCCATCTCCTTAGCAAACACTGTGTCCCTCTTTACTTTTTTTACGGCGATGTTTTTCCTCCGACAGAGCCTGAGGCTCTTGTCAAGACAGGCTTTGTCCCCAATCTGGACGAAGTCCAGTATCTCCGAAGCCTCGGGGGCGACGTCGCTTTTAGCCCATGGTCGGTCACCGCATCAGTCTGCAAAAGTCGTAGAGACGGTGCAACGCTGTCGAATCTCCCTTCCTCACATGCACCGCCCACATATTGGCACTCGGAAAGGCCAGCCGCCTCCTCTCTCCCCGCGATATCCTTCCCAGCTGTCGAACACGATAGCGGTCAGAGACCCGAAGAAACTATACACACTTTCATGGGGCGCCGCAGGCTCCATAACGAAAAGCAGGCACAACACGAGATTCCCGAGTCAAAGAACCGGCGCCTAGCACAAGAAGAGCATGCAAGCAAGGGAGGGCCACCGGGCAAGAAAGGGGCTCGTGTATTCATATGGGAAGAACAGGAGGGCGGGTTTTTCGTCCGGCGTTCATACAATCGCACTGATGCAGCTGACCGTTGGGACGAGTTTACGCCTAACCAGCGCATCTACGATAGTTTTTCAAATCAGTGGGATCTCTGTACTGCGCTAGCTCCAACCGAAGAGGCTACGCCCGACAACATGTACCAGTATGAAGACAATGACAACGACAATTTCCAATTCCACCCGCCCGCTTCACCTGCCGATTCCTTCAATTCCCGATGTTCCCGGGCGTCAGGCAATGCAGGAGGAGACCGGTGAGAGGGCCGCGCAAATCCTTGAGCAAGCATACAATTTAGATCGCGAGAATCTTTACAAAGATACGGACAACCTGCCGGGTGGCGAATCCAAGACGTCCTGTCCACCATCACCCTCCGTTTCGGCTTCGAAGAGCCTGCCACTCCCATTAGTTCCTCCCGGGAGATGGAACGTAAGCGTGTGCCTGGGCCATTGGCAACGAAAGTTGGGCTGTCCCCGATGCCTCGGCACTCTCAATTTTCCTTGAACACCTTGTCGAGGGCGTTTTGAAAGGCTCTCAAGCCGAATTTTGTGATTTGACCTCCCCGGATTCTGACTTGCAACTCGAGTGGAATGTCAACGTCGAGATCTTCAGTCAGCGGGACAAAACGCTCTATTCAATTCGTCCCCGTGTTTCCGAGGCTTCCGCTCCCTCAATTTTACTAGAGAGCGCTGCCACTGTCCTTCAAACCATTAGGTCGGGCTGGGGGCATGATTTCACGCAGCTCATCCGCAACCTTGTGGAATTGGGCGCAGAGTTTCATCCCAGCTGGGGGAGACCGGTTGATCTTGTGCCTCTCACTCCACCGTCTGTCAACACTCTGGGTCGCTGCCCTGCCGGCTACCTACCCACCTTTGTTGATTATGGGGTCTGCATCCAGCGCCGGGACGCGTTTCTCTGCTCGCCGCGTGGTCGCGTGGCTCTCTTCTATGGGGGCATCGTCGGCTGACTCGCTCACTTGGCTATCCCAGACTTCAAGGATATCGCTTGTCTCGACCCTTCCAAAGACATCCTCAAGGCTGGGGCACGTGTGATGAGCGGGAATGAGGATGAAGCGCTGTGGCATGAAGCCCTGACGCAGGACGAGATCAATCTGATCTGCGGAGTCTACTCAATTGAAACGGGCACGTCTATCTGACCTCTTGCTGATGTATGCTGACTTCATCCCAGGACAAAGGAGTAGTCAGGCAGAAGACAGGCATCAACTGAAGTATATATCCTGGTGGCCAACACCAACTGCCTTTTGGTCGTCTGGTCTCAACACGGGATGGTGGAACACCAACTGTGAGCAGTGGTTTGTGAAAAGATTGAAGGAAATCGAGAGAAGGTCGGCCAAGCTACACACGTATTCGGAATGGAAAAACAAGGTCAGGTTCAGTACTTCCGCCTGCAAAGTGTTTTTGCAAAACAATGAGCTCTCTGCCCACTATCTCGCTGCGCACTTGCGTCAGTAGGAACACTATTATCCAATGTTGATATATCGTGTATTTGCAACAGAGTTTTGTCTTGGTGCGAAAAGCTGAGAGCGATGATGATGATCTGCAGGCCATCTGCAGACCATCTGCAGATCGGTTTAACAGTGTCAAAAACTCCAACTTTTTTATTCGGTTTGAGACGCCTTTAAATGAGAATTCATACTTCTGCTAAACTCAATTCAAAATCTAAAGTTTCGACAGGCGTATCGACCAGCTTTATAGCTACAGTATCGGCACTCATTTCAAGGCCATCTATTCCTTATGTTTAATATTGCATTTCGTCACCGGCGAAAGGCGGGCCGATACTTGAGGTATTGTGGGCATTTATTTGGATTTTGATAGACTAGATTGAAGATTAGATTGCGTCAAGTCCCAAACTGGAGATATAAAATTGAGTTTAAGGCCGATTTATGTGTATCAAAATACTTAGTGAAGTGTAGCTAATTAAAATGCCTATTTAATTGAGGAACCAGCGGTGTGATTCTAGGTATTCCCTTTGTTCTTACCTCTATATACACAGAGTAGTATTGCCTTGGATCTTCAGTTCTTACTGTTGCATCCAGGCAAGTAGTTTCCTCATGCAATCTAACAGAGTTCTTACTGTTGCATCCAGACCTCTGTGCTCGCCTGTTTAACAGGTTATGGGCCCCGCCCTCTGACTCTCTGGAACCACTTCTGAGATTCTCATACATTCTATCTGCGCATTTTCCTTGTCACTTTCTCTGTCCTTAGAGTGTGTGTGCCTAAGTCTTAGTAGATAGGAGCACCAACTGTTGGGACAAATCCTCTTTTGTGAGGTAGTCTTTGATTCTCCAGAAAACAAACGGTAGTCAATCCGTTGATTCTGGGATTAGGGCCCAAGTGCCTTACAACTGGGTGTTCATTAGAACCAGTTACATACACTACCTACATCTTCTTCGCACACACACTCCTGAGGGCGCCATCTGTCCATTTCTGGCAGTTGGTTCTAGCTTATCATCCCATCTTCCTGCGCATTCACCTTCTTCATCCACATCACTGACTCAGACTCTGTTGTCCCTGTTCTATCCAAGGAGAAACTCTTCTCTGATTGGAAGAGCGATGCTAAAGCCTATTTGCAGCGCAAGGAGGTGTTTGGCCACTGCATAGCGATGTCATCTGATCCAGATGATCTTGCAGGCAGAGAGAAGTGTGCTGGCATTCTATGGTCCATGTTGGGCTCGGATGTCAAGCCCCTCGTTAAGCAGCATGAAGACGATCCCAAAGCTATGTGGGACTTCTTGGAGTCTATTTTCGCTCCAAGAAAGGCTGGAGCTCGCTTCAATGCCTACAAAACACTGACCTCCATTCACCTTCGGGAGGATGAGAGTCTTATGTCACTCACTGGTCGTATTTCTGCTGCTATGCGCTTGCTTAAGGACTCAGGGTCTGCAGACTTTGACCTTACAAAAGCCGACAAGGAACTACAATCTGTGGTTCTTCTTATGGCCCTTCCTGATGAAGGACAATTCTCTGTCCTCAAGGCACCGATTGAGCAGTCTTCTGCTGATCTCAAGGTGTCAGACATCGAACAGGCCTATGCCAATCACCAGGCATTTAGGACCGCTCATCAGGAAGGTGACACCAGCCAGATCAGTCCACTGTCTGGCCTTGCATTGGCTGCAGCTCTCCCTTCCCAAACACCCTCATCATCTGCATTGCCCGCTGTGACAAACCCTGCTCAGACACCTGTAATTTGCATGTTCTGTGGCAAGTCTGGGCATCTGGGTGTAAACTGCTTCAAGTTATTGGACTTGATGGGCAAGCCCAGATCACCAAAGGGTCCCGTGACGACCAAAGCCCCTAATGCAAGTGTCCTTTCTGCTTCCACTACATCACTCACTAACCCAAGATGGAACCCAGACTCAGGGTGCACTTCACACATGACGGGATCGCGCAAGCGACTTTTCAACACTTGTCCGTACTGGGTTCCTATTGCGGTTGCAAATGGAGTTGTTATTTTCTCCGAGTTGATTGGATGGACATTGCTTAGGCTGCGCATACATGGACGTTGTCATAGCAGGCACATTGTTCTCACAAATGTACTATATGTTCCTCGTTTGTCTCACAATCTCATCTCTGTCACATATCTGTCTCGTGTTCATGGTTACTCCATTCTCACACTAGGCTCTACTGTGAGGTTTACATGAAATGGAGAACTGCTCTTTGAAGCAGACATTGATGAGAGGAACTAGTGATTTGTTAGAGAGGACAATGGTGAACCCAATTCTGATTCAGCATTGTCTGCAGTTGGTACCTTGCCCCTTGATCTGGCGTTGTTGCATCGTCAAATGGTGTTGAACAGGCAAGCACAGAGGTCTGGATGCAACAGTAAGAACTCTGTTAGATTGCGTGAGGAAACTACTTGCCTGGATGCAACAGTAAGAACTGAAGATCCAAGGCAATACTACTCTGTATATATAGAGGTAAGAACAAAGGGAATATCCCGAATGGAAACAAAGGGAACACTAACAACATACAAAGGGATATCCAAAATGAGAACAAGGACAAGATCTGTATCTCATGTTTATCATAAAGGATCAATCAGGATCAAAGAAGAAGGATCATAAGGATCACAGATAGGATCCTAAGTAAGGATCATATAGGATCAGATAAGTATCATAAAAGCGAGAATGATAGAGTCAGAAACAAGTTCCAACAAATGGGTCATCATTCTGACACCCAGAAGATCTTGAGCAAGGACTTGGTGACTGGTGTGAAGCTCACTTCAAATCCTTAGTCAGATCCAATCTGTGAGCCTTGTCTGGCAGGAAAGCTGAATGCAGGTCCTTTTCCTTCCACTGAACATCGTGCAGCTGCTCCGTTGGATTTGGTACACTCTGATCTGAAGGAATACCCAATCTACACTTGAGAGGGTTGGAGATATTGTGTTCTCTTGATTGATGATCACACAGGCTTCAAAGTTGCATTGCATATGAAGGGCAAGAGTGGTGCATTCAACGTGTTCAAGGTGTTCAAAGCTTATGCTGAGAATCACTTTGAACTTAAAATAAAAGCACTGCAAGACGACAAAGGTGGAGAGTACATGTCTAAGGAGTTTGAAAATTACCTCGCTTCTGAGGGCATTGTGCGTCGTCATTCAACGAGGAATAGACCACAACAGAACGGAAATGCAGAGCGTGGAAATCGCACTGTTGATGAACACACAACGGCTATGCTTCATGAGGCAAATCTGCCGCCATCATTCAGGGCACTTGCAGTTGCCGCTTAAATTCATATCGCAAATATGCATCCATTAGCTCGTATCGGAGCATACACTACTCCGTATCTGCTGTGGTACAATGCAAAGCCAGATGTGTCGCACCTTCGGGTGTGGGGCTGCCTTGCCTATGTGCATGTGCAACGGGATAAACGGGATGCTTCTGGCATTCATTTCCAGAAGTGTATCTTTGTGGGTTATCCCACTGAATACAAGGGCTGGTCATTCTACAACCCTGTGACCAAACAAATGTTAGAATCGACAACGTCGGTATAAGACCGAACGAGGAGGACGACTAAGAGAGCGTCTAGCTCGTAGTTATGAAAGGGTAAATCGTTGTACTCGAGGTTCTTCCTCGATAGGGAAGAACCTTGTCGAGGGACGCTACTTATACAATACATGCGGGCCGTACGACTAAGCTACTATGAGTAACCGGATAGACTACCGAAGGCCGTTTAACCGAGCCGAGGTGCCGATACTTCTAAGAAGCACTACTACGTCAGACTTCGTACGTATGTCACGATACAATAATATCCGTATATGTAATGGTCCGAATCAATCGCGGAAGGGGAAACTAAACTAAATACCGTGTCCAATTCCCACATTCAACAACAAATGGTCACATCTAAGCGTGCCATCTTTGATGAGCGCTACTTCCCTGGGAACAAGCCTCAACTTATGGTAGTTTGTCCCAAGGATCCTGCATCACTCTTTGTTGATCTTCCTCCGTTCAAGCTGCCAGTTGTGCGCAATGACGGGGGAGATGATGAGGACAATGCTGGTGCTCATCGAGCACCTCCTGCACCAATCCACCTTCTCCAGCTCCTTCCCCTCCTCATTCACTGCCATCCAATCACTCACATTCACCGGATTTGCCCCCAACGAGCCTGCAGTTGACCAGCAACCTCCTCCTTCTGTTGGAACGTGTTTCTGACTCTATCATTATCGCTCTTATGATACTTATCTGATCCTATATGATCCTTACCTATGTATGATCCTATCTGATCCTATTTTTCTGATCCTTATAATCCTTCTTCTTTGATCCTGATTGATCCTTTATGATACACATCAGATACAGATCTTGTTCTTGTTTCTATTTTGGATATCCTTTTGTATCTTGTTATAGTGTTCTCTTTGTTTTCATTCTGGGTATTCCCTTTGTTCTTACCTCTATATACACAGAGTAGTATTGCCTTGGATCTTCAGTTCTTACTGTTGCATTCAGGCAAGTAGTTTCCTCATGCAATCTAACAGAGTTCTTACTGTTGCATCCAGACCTCTGTGCTTGCCTGTTTAACACCTGTCACTCAGAAAGTACACTCAGTATTGGGTAACTTACCCAACAGGTTCCAACGGTCCAGCTCAATCCTCAGCAGTGACTCCGCATCCAGTTGTGTCAAGGCCAGGCCGCAACAAAGTTTTGAGTGTAGAATGACTTTGTTTGCGACTTGGATGGGCATTCTGTTTGGATGGTGGTTCAACAAATGATCCTTGTCAGGAGTCATATGTGAACTGCACCCAGAATCTGAGTTCTATTTTTAGTCAACAACTGAGGAGAATCACAAGCATCTGAGATCAAATGGGACACTGCTGCACCATCCGAGGTGGGCTGCTTCACATGCTTGAGAAACTTAGAGCAGCAGAGAAGAAAATGAGTGTCCTTGCCGCAAAATAGGCAAATAGACAAATGGGATGGATGTGCAGCAGGAGACATAGTGGATAAATGGGATGAATCAACAGATTGACTACCGTTTGTTTCCTGGTGATTTAAAGACTGTCTCGCAAAGAGGATTGGTCACAACAGTTGATGCTCCTAAATACAAAGGCCACACACACTACAAGGACACAGAGATTGATGGAGAATGCACAGTAGATAGATGAGTATCTCAAAATAGACTCAGAACGGTGGGGCCCATAACCTGTTAAAGAGGCAAGCACAGAGGTCTGGAGTCAACAGTAAGAACTCTGTTAGATTACATGAGAGAGAACTACTTGCCTGGAGTCAACAGTAAGAACTGAAGATGCCTACTCTACTTATATACCTATGAAGACAATAAGAGTAGCTAGAAAAATAAGATGTGTACTAACACAATAAGAACAATATAGAGACAATAAGATCTGTATCTGACATCTGTTAGATGTGTATCAGATGTGTATCATAAAGGATCAAAGAAGGATCATATAGGATCAGATAAGTATCATAAGAGCAAGAACGATAGATTCAGAAACAGGTTCCAACAGGTCTGAGTGAAAAGGCAGTCATCGAAAGGGCAACAGCCCCCTTTCTTAGATGTAGCAGTGGTCCAAACATATTCATGGCACAGGAGGAGGCTACGAAGAGGGTAAAGAGCAATCGGACAAGCTTGACATACTATGAAGGAACATATATGGGCTTGTACGCCTTGAGATTGCATTTGGGACACCTCAGACACAAGTTGGGCTCTGTGACATCAGCCACCTCAGGTGCATTCAGTGGGGGTATGTTGGGGACCTCGTGGGGGGGGTTTCCGACTGGTCTGACTGTTAGTATTCCTGGGCGCAAGTGACGAGAATAATGCGTACCCGTATGGAGGGTGGACGGTTTCATTAGAAGAAGAGGAAGACATTACTGAGGACAAGAGTAAGCAGTGAAGGAGACGGGCTAAAGCATGCACCGAGGGGTTGAGTAACAAGAAGTATACTGAATATTTATGATTGCTTGACTCAAATTCCGAGTGCCTTTTATACATGGATTCCTCAGCATTGCGATTTTGGTGATAAAAAAGAGACTGTGTAACGGAGACTCTGGTTTAGAAAATCTCCGTACATCCAATCAGTATATGTTGCAGGATCAATCACAAGAGACTCGGCAGACTACCCATACGGTGATTTGCTTCGCTATCTTTTACCTTTTGTACTTGTGTCTGCGTATAAACACTATTTTTGACCACAACTGGTGTACCACAATAATAAGAGCAATACCACTTCCATGTGTCACCCACGGCCTTCCCAAACATGAGGAGGGCCTGTGCTTACAAAAATGTCCTATGATTGATGAATCAGTATGAGGTTGGAAGAAACAAGAAAATCTTCGGTTCTAGGTCCTTTGAGATATATCCTGTGTTTTGCAACACCATTGAGGTCCTTATACATCTGTGGAACTGGATCATCTCGGGTATTGGTCCCCACAAAAATGAGTGATAGGTGCATTCCTTACACTCGGGAGGGCGCAGATCTTGACAGACAGCCGTCCATCGGGCAGATGTGGCGCTCCGAGAAGGCCTGAGAGCTGTGGTTATAGTAATAGAACATGTTCTGTGTGGCTTTGTGTTGCTATCAAGTGTATGGAGCACTTTGGACCCAGACGGACTTGTCTAGTACCCCTATAAGGGAGTAACGCGTCGCGTCGCGTCACCGGCTTCTCCCTTAATTACATCGCACATACACTTCCTTGCGCGTTGTCAAAAATTTTCCATCTGCTGACAGTTGCTAACGGAGCGAGAGGCTCAACGAGTGTCAATGACCATATTTATAAGGCGAGCTGCAATGAACTCCTTGGCACGACTCTTTTTGTGCTTTTGTCTTGTTTTTTCCTCAACGGAAATGAGTTGCTTGTATCACCCTTATCCTTTCTTCCAACATCCCCAAGACACCTTGCCTCAATCAGATAACGGCGGGGACCCTCAAATAGTTCTGCACCACCACACACTAACCGAGCTCAATGTTGTGCAAGGCAAGCTCTGCACCTTCATTCACAACAATGAATCTTGGGAGGAAGTTCCTTGGTATGTACCTTTCAGGACATCCTGCCCATCTTGATTAAATCAATCCAGCCCTCAGCGCATTGTTGGACGGGGTCTTTACCGCAAGGACATTGCAGCCTCGGGGTTGCACAAAGTATGGGCGCCGTATGTGTCACCATTTTCTGCCCTCATTGGCAGCGAAGTGGACTCACCTACGATCCTCTTGTCCTACGTTTGAACAGCATTCACCAGGGTGGTTCTGCTGATTTCTATCATGCTGTTGACCACCAGTGCAACTTCCCTGTCAGCACCGCTCTTTTGGAGTGAAATTCGCGCCTGGGGATCCCCTGCAATGTCTGGCTCACTGTCACATCTGCTATGGTTCTCTGAGCTGGGTGCGATCTTGTCTGAACTATCCCAGCCCACTGTCTTCATATGGATGGGAAGGGAACTTGCATCGACCCAGGATAGCACATTGGTTTGGTCCCCGTGCACAGTCAAGACTGAGCTGGTGCAGTGCGATGGCAGGACCTGCGTATAATTTTTTCAACAATGTAGCCGTGCGTAAATTTTTTGGACAATATAGCCGTTCGTAAATTTTTTGAGACTGTGTCTATGTATTATTATACCGCACCACAAAAATAAGATGTTTTAAAAAAAAAATGTTCAACTCAATGTCCTCAGCCACAAGGAATGGTCTTCTCAGTGCGAGGTATGCCACTGACCTCTCCGGTCAGATAATCCTCGTCCTCGCAGGAGCACTGCTCAAACTTGCCTCCATGTCCTCCAGCCAATGTTCGCTTTTTTATCGCCCTTACTTGCTGCCGCCCTCTACTCAAACAACTTTTGTAATTGGGTCCTCCCACTCCCTTTCAGACTGGATTACTGCCCACCTGTTGCCTGCCAATCCTGCTCTTTTTGACGGACCTAACGCTGAAGCGCAGTGTGCAACCACTGAGCTGTTGCTTTATTTGACTACTCTTGGCGAATCCGGCCAAGTCTCCTGGTGTGTCCAGACCAAAACAGACAAATGATTGAACTTACAACCGGCATAGGCCTCTTGTCGGCGACAAGGTGGTGCCTCCTGGGCATTTGACAAAATATCTGCAGCAAGAAAATCTCTACTGGCCTTGCTTCTGTCCCAAGGGATTTGATTCCAGCCCCAAACTGTTGTGCCGAATTCTTACCTGGAACCACGAAAGAACAGTGGCAGTTTGCCACCACGATCAGGCGTGTTGCCTATTTTTCTGCAAGTTTCCATTCATTTGAGTCAGAGGCCGTTCTCAGTGCAGCTTTGCAGTAAACCTGAGCAACATCTTCAGGACCTGCACCTCGAAGGAGGAGTATGTTCCTCTCAGCACGTCTGACTCTCTGCTTGCGAGAAAGTTGTTGAGCGAAAAGCCCAGGGATTTGAATCCTGCAAAGAACTGGCTTGCCAGTTACTTGGGCGAAGCAGGAGTGTCCCAAACCGAGGTCTTCAAAGTGGGTATGCCTGAACTTTTTTTCCCAAAATATTTGACGCTTAGTGGGTTTTGCATTTTAGCCTTGATTCTTAAAACTGAATCAGCTTTTCAAGCTGTTTCTGATGTGGACGGCCTTTACAAAATGAAGTTAAGGTATTGAAGCAGCTAGCAAACAGCCATGGATCATGCCACAATTCAGCACTTGATTGGACGTTGCAGTCAATGCAGTCACCACTTTCTCGTTCATTTTTTGTTTGACCATTGTGTTAGCTGCCAGAAATAGACTTTAGTCTTTCAATACAGATCCTTTTCTTGAATAATTTTCTGTCTGGAAGTTGGGAGTGAAAATAAAATTATTGAGTGATTTCCAGACGCATTGCATGCAGAGACACGTTGTGTCATATGATCACATGACCAGATCAACAAGGTCACGTTCCGGTTGCCAACATGTCGTCGTCTTTGTTCTTTCACCTCACCGCTGCTCTGCTTGGGTCATGGCTCGTTCCAAGCAAACAGCTCGCAAGAGCAACAGGGGACTGGCACCTAAGCACAACCTGAGTGGTAACCACCACTACCACCACTAGGACACGCAAAAAGGCCAAAAGGTAGAAGGTACGTGTCTTCTATCTTTTTTTTCAAGCCACCTTAGAAGTCTTCTTTGCAGAAATTTGAGGGCCTTGCTCCTGTGCTAGACATGAACAATGTATGCCTCAATACTGTTATAGGCATTGACTGAGGTTTTTCTACAGTGGTGCAGCAGGTGTGAAAATGGTGGGGCCGTTGTACTTTGCGCTCACTGCCCTCAGCATATTCGCGGGTGCTGCATTGAATTCCCCGGTGACATCTCTGACCCGGACACTATCTTCTACTGCCCCAAGTGCTGGACGGCAAACAATGAGAAGATTCCAACCTGGAAAGATGCACATGGTATTTCTTCAGTGGTTTCGCAGGAGACGGCCCGTGCTCCTTATTAGGTATGTATTCCATTTGTTCAAGACCCAGGTGCATTTTCATGCGCAGATTGCAGGCTTTCTAGAAAAGGGAAAGTCCCTTGGAATCACCAACTATTGTGGCCAACACAGTGTCTGAGTGTTAAACAGGCAAGCACAGAGGTCTGGATGCAACAGTAAGAACTCTGTTAGATTGCATGAGGAAACTACTTGCCTGGATGCAACAGTAAGAACTGAAGATCCAAGGCAATACTACTCTGTATATATAGAGGTAAGAACAAAGGGAAAACCCAGAATGGAAACAAAGGGAACACTATAACAAGATACAAAGGGATATCCAAAATGGGAACAAGAACAAGATCTGTATCTGATGTGTATCATAAAGGATCAATCAGGATCAAAGAAGAAGGATCATAAGGATCAGGAATAGGATCAAATAGGATCATAGGTAAGGATCATATAGGATCAGATAAGTATCATAAGAGCGAGAATGATAGAGTCAGAAACAGGTTCCAACACCAAGGGCAGTGGCCATTGATACTTACTCCTTTTATCGCCTTTCTTTCAATTCGATTGGATGGCGAGCTCCTTGATGATGATGGGGCCAACATCGTCTATAACCATTTGATTCCCTACTACAGCTAGGATCGGGGACAGCTCCATTTCTGGGACATTAGCTATGACCTCTACAATGACTTGAAGGTGTTTGAGAACATGATGCAAGACATGGTGGACAACATAACTGAGTATGTTTCAGAGCCAACCTTTTTTGTGTCAAAAGCTGATTTTCTGTCGTTTAGCTACGCTCCCGAGACAATCATCATCTTCATTACCACCCACTCAACTCTGGACGGTGATCTCTTGACTGCGCCATGTTCTCTCTCTGCTTCACCTCCTGAGCAAGTACATCCCTTAATTTTTTTTTTCCCTGTGTCCTCAATCGTCAGAGGTTCTCCCCATCCTCGTTCCCAAGGGTCTACAAGATCTCATCAAGAAGGTGACAGGCTCTATGCTTGTTTTCCTCTCATGCAGTGCGCTCCACGGTGGAGAATCCAAGGCGCAGGCTGGGTCCTTTGTTCGACGGCAAGTCTTTTCTAGTTTTCTCTGCTAAATTTTTGAGGTCTTCGGGCTCACTTGCTATGTGCAGGGCCGGATTTCAGTATGGCTTTGGGTTCACCACAGAAGAGTTTCTCCCAGCAGCCGCTACAACTTTCCTGTAGGACGCCATTTGCGATTTTTTCATTGGCGGATACAGGAAGAAATTTTCGCAGATCCTTTCCTCACACTATGAGCTCAGCATACATACTGATATTGTGGTTTACTTTTCCGATGGCAACGTTTTTCGCTATACCTGGCATCACCCCAAACTCCATCCGTACGGGCACACACTATGTGTGCAGTGCTCAGTGTGCTCAGCACTTGGGATGTATGATGTGCGTGATTACTGTGAATGCCAGGTAGTCTTGTGTTGCCAATGCAAGACTGAGGTGAAATATCTGAATGTGAGCGCTGGTCGGCCACTCCTCCGCATTGAGGATGGGCCGTGGAAGAAGACCAATGTGCCCCAAGAAAAGTGTTCTCCATAAACAAGCACGCAACAAAGATTAAATTAATACCAGAAGAATATATCATTGAGCAGTCAGGTGACATGTCATGTGACAGCACGTGATGCGTGAGTCATTTTGAAGTGAGTCACAATGAGTCATAAAAGGAAATGACTCACACTGGGCCTATATAAGGAGCAATACCCTGGGGCTTGGGAAGTAGTGTAGATCCCTCTATTTGTACTTGTTTAGGATAGTCTACAGTTGATTTCTTACACAATCTCATATACGTCCTTGAGTTCTTGAGTCTTTTAAGAACCATCTACTTGGCTCCTATACTACTTGCAGAACCCTTTTCAGACCAACGAGTGATGGCCATCAACGAGGTCTTCACTGCCACTTCTGATTACATAATCAGCACTTCCTTTTCCAGCATCTCACCACCAACTTCCTGAGTAAGGAAGTTCACTTGCGTAGTCTTTTCGTATATCCCGAAACCAGTTGTTTCGGAGGAGTTCAAGGCGAACTTAAACTTCGTGTTATATCTGGTGACCACCGCAGGGGAAGGATTGTCTCTGTAAACAGCTACGGAACAGTTACCGACAGACAGTTACCGACAGCACCGAACAGTACCGACACCGAACAGTTACCGGACAGTTTCTGACAGACAGTTACTAACAGCACCGAACAGTACCGACACCGACACAGAATAAGAATGACTGCTACCGTTACAGAACCAGCACCACAGGTATTTCAAACATGGGAAGAAAGACAGCAATACGAGGACACATTCGCTTCAGACTCAAATAGACGGAAGTTTGAAGAACGTTTTGGGGCCCCAGTGGGGCCATTCGAGGAAGACGCCCGCATATTTGAGGCGGGACCATTGTATACAAACGAGAATATGACTGGGAGACCATCAAGGAAGAGCAAAGGTAAGCAGAGACAGAAGGAGAGGTCATGCCGGGTGAAGATGAGAACTGCGGAGGAATTGAGTGGAAGCGACGGGCCTTCCTCCTCTGAACCTGACCGGAGCGAAAACTCAACAGACTATCCACTACGTCCACAGCCTCCACGACGAGTTCCAGTCTCACGCGCTCAGGCACCACCAACTAGTTTCAAGGCACCAGCATGAGCTTCCATTGATTTGCCACATCGAGGGTCAAAAGAAGCCCCGAAGACATTTCGTGGGAGCTATTCAGATGTTCAAAACTTTATAGACCACTACGAAAGGGTTTTGAAGAAATGTAACATCACAAGCGACAGAGAAAAGTGTGAAAGTATATTAATGTATTGTGCCGTGGATGTACAATATGTTATTTGCACACTGGAAGGTTACGAGGTAAGTCGGTGGAGTACGTTGAAGCGAGATATACTGCGTCACTACGATGCAGAGCGGGTTTATCAAAAGCATAAGCCAGTGGATGTAAAAAGGTATGTGGCCAAGCATCGAGACAAACCCTGCACAAGTCTAACTCAATGGCGTCATTATTTCACTAAGTTCCATTCAATAGCAGGAGGGCCACTTATGAAAGGACACCTGAGCCGAGAAGATTATAATGCATACTTTTGGATCGGGATTCATCAGTCCTTGAGACAGATCATTGAGAATCGGATTTTACAAGCAAATCCATGGCGTAGAGACACGGACCAGTACACGGTGAGAGAGATTGACAATGCGGCGGAACATCATTTTCGATGAGACCGGCATGAGACATTGATGGTGTGGTCAGCAGAGTTGGGAGAAGATCTTGAAGACGATGACTCAGCCAATGAATCCAGCGAGGAATCATCTGGAAGGGAACTTTCAGAGTCTGATTTTGAAATATTCCGCAGGAAGAAGAAGCTGAGAGATAGGAAGAGGAAGAAAGAAACCAAGGAAAAGAAGCGAGCGGCAAGGAAGAAGAATACTTTTGAGAAGCGCACCCAGCACTATCAAGGAACTGAAGAAGAAGTAGCCTCGCTGATCAGGAAACTTAGTGCCATGAAACTGGATGACCTGGAGTATGCGCCCACCTACTACCAAGTAATGGTTATGGATCAACATGGGTTGGTGGAAAAATGTGTAAAACCACCTATTTCTGACACGAAGATATCACCGAGACCACTGACTCCATTCTGACCAGCATCGATCAGGTCCTCCGAAGGAGGAGCTATGAATCCTGCAACATATCCTAATAATATTCCGTTAGGGGGATTCAATGGAAACGGTAGCATAAATGGACCTGGAGGGCAGGGAACTAGCAGAAACGAAGATGCATGCTACAGGTGTTTCGGGACTGGCCACCGTATTAACGAATGTCCAAGGATTGCGGCATTGATAGCCAATAACATAATTGCAACCAATCCGGAAACGCGTCGGCTAGTAATGAAGAATGGAACGGAAATTAGGAGGTATCAACAAGAATCACTGGTCCAGGCAGTGGAAAGAATAGCGGGGGGGCGGGGTCATGCTAGGATTTGTAGAACCCTCGAGTGACCGACAGATGGCCGTGCACAGTTTCTATCAAGACGAGATAAAACACGAGTGGCGGGGGGACTTGGAAGACACAACAGACACTAGTGATGAGATTTTAGCAGACAGTGAGGAGAGCTCGCAAGAGGAAATTGTGAGCCCAGAAGTTTTTCTTTCGCCACCTATGCAGGTGAGTCATTTCCCTTACCAAGTCCATCCAGTGGAAAGGACGGAACCAAGCATGCGTCGCGCTCACAAGGTGGTCTTTGATGGCGTGTATCCGCCGTGCTGAGAGAAAACACACTGGGGGCAAGCTGTGAATTACAGGCCCTGTAAACTCAATGTAAATGTGAAGGAAACTTTAAGTTTTCTCAGTAATTACCCATGATTTACAGTGCCTGTAAATTGGGAGTAAATTTGTAATTTCATCTGGAATTGCACCTAATTTACATGCCCTGTAAATGATTGATAATTCTTGGAATTAATCTAAAAATACCTATCATTTACACTGCATGTAAATGTGTGATTTACACACAGTGTAAACAGTGAGTAAATCCAGATACCAAACAACTTATTTATAGTTACACCTACTATAATAGGCAATTCAGAATTGCCAGAAATGGATCCCTGCTATCTCTTTGATCAGCTATTAGTCTGCTGTGTTTAACTACTGTTTCAATGCAGCTTACCAAAGGGATTGGATTTGAACACTGAACTCAGAACACAGTTCAATTTCTCAAAAACAGCTCAGCTTCAGTAGCAAATATTTGCCAATACATATGTGGACCGAACTATGGCAATGTTTCAAGTTTGATCTTGTGATGTCTGGAACAACATTGGACTTGAAGCATTGGTGAAAAAAGTCCTTATATCTGGGACTTTTATGGCCCAAAATCAAGGGCTGAGATTTTCCCTCCAATATGTTATGATCAGGGTGCTGGAGTCCCACCCAGCATGTAATTCTTACATAGACCACTTTTTGGTCCTTAGCACTGCAAATGTTGATGCCAACTGGGCAGCTTTTTGAAAATGTCAAGGTGTGTAAAGGGCAGGCTTTGAACCAGATATCATCTAATAGTGGCTGTAAGAGGCGTTCCAGAATGCCTCTCACAGCCACCAAGACAAACACATCATTATTTTGTGAAATTGGGCACATTGAGACAAAGTGTATGTAATCATCTTCAGGTGCTCTTGTGTTCAATCCACACAAGCTGGATCTTTTTTAATGCATTAATTTCTTCCCTCAGGTTTCATCAGCTGAAGAAATAAATATGTCTTTTGGATGGCATTGTGAGCACCATGCAGTCCTCAATCTCTGCCAGAGGATATTTGCTAGTGAGGCTTCGACACTTTGGCTCAACCACCACAGCTGCTCCTGATTTTATATGATAACAATGAAATGTCTGCTTCCATTTACATTGAGTTTACTGTGTGTGTGTCATTTACAGCTTGCTCCAGTGTGTCCAAGTATATCACAAAACATCCAGATTACCAAACAATCAAATCAGTCAAGTTCTAAAAAATTCCATTGTTTTTGCAGAAGATCACATGACCTATGACATCTTTGTGGTATGATTTTGGCGCTCAAGACGCCAACATCATACCAACAAGATGGCATTGTTTGGAGATATTTGGCAAAGAGAAGAAAAAAGTGTATGTAATCATCTTGGGTTCCTCTGTGTTCAATCCTCACAACCTGTATCTTTTGAATGCCTCAATTTTCTTCCTGCAGGTTTCATAACATGTGGAAAGCACATAGTAGTGAAGCTCTAATCCTTTGAAATCACCTGGTACTGCTCCTGATTTTATACAATAACCAATGAAATTTCTGCCAGGAGAAGAATTTGCTTTATCTACTTATCTACTTGGAAGATAGGGATAAAAATGATCTCATTGTTTTGAGTGGTGTGCATGGATTAGGAATGTGTCAACCCACAGAGAAATAGTGCAGACTGAAGCTGAATGAGAAAGATACGTAGAGAATTTCTGTAATCATGTCCTATAATTAAATGTTTACCTGCTGGAAGTGTCCTCTAGATCTCCTTTGAGAACTACTCCAATACAAAGAAACCTCATCGGCAATCATCCCAGCAACCCTGGTGAATTCTAAGAATCCCAGACTCATATGACAATGGAAGGATGACCACTTCTGGCAATTCTGGATTGCCTATTATAGAAGGTGTAGCTATAAATAAGTTGTTTGGTATCTGAATTTGCTCACCGTTTACACTGCATGTAAATCACACATTTACATGCAGTGTAAATGATGGATATTTTTAGATTAATTCCCAGGATTATCCATCATTTACAGGGCATGTAAATTACGTGCAATTCCAGATGAAATTACAAATTTACTCCCAATCTACAGACACTGTAAATCATGGTTATTTACTGAGAAAACTTAAAGTTTCCCTCATATTTACATTGAGTTTACAGGGCCTGTAGTTCACAGCTTGCCCCTAGTGACACCTGCAAAAGTTGGTGAGGTAAGGGATCTGCGTCCGGATTTGGATTCTTCTAAGAAAGACGCACCAGAAAAAGAGGCCAACATGCAACCAGGATCTCCGTCGACCGACGCGCCGTCCCCTCCAGTTCCAGGTGCACGAAGACCAGATGTCCACCCAATTGAGATTCGGAAACCCTGCGGAGGAAAAGATGAGGATATCGAAATGCCAGAAGTCAAGACAGACGAAAAATGCAAGAAGAATTTCAGGAAGATGTCGGGGACTTCAGGAGACGCGAAAGAAGAGGAAGAAGAAATCTTGAAACTGCCGGGCCGGCAATCTGAATTGTCCAAGACTGTGGATCAGCGATCAATCTTGAACCGCGTTTTAGATACGCTGGTCACGATGACCTTTTGAGAGATCTTAGCATCCTCTAAGGACATTCGTACCCACCTCCAGGATCTCATTAAAGTGAAGAATGTACGTGCCGTTTTGCTAGGAAACTCACGAGACCACCCCCTTATTGCTAATTTCGGTTGGCTGCGCTCAGACGGGATCCTCATCAAGATTGATATGAAGACGGGAGGGAGGACTGTGTGCGCGATTATTGACACAGGTTCCCAATTAAACGTGGTTTGAGCGGACGTGGCTCACAAGAAAATCTGACAACCGATTGATATGAGTCAGGTCACGAATATGAATGACGTGAACGGAGGAAAAGGACAGCTTCAAGGATGGATTCAAGATGTGGATTTCAGCTGTGGAAACACATTCACTCTTGCTGACCTGTGGGTATCGCAGACTGCACCCTTTTCGTTGTTGCTAGGTCGGCCGTGGCAGCGCGGAAACTTGGTGAGTATCGACGAACGAGATGAAGGCACGTACCTGATATTCAAGGACAGAGAAACACGTATGCCGCGCTACGAGCTCCTAGCTGTTCCACATGGAGACCCTGACTCGATCGCCAACGCAAACCAGTACCAGACATTCACCTTCCTAAAAGAATTGAAAGGACCAGAAGACTTCAATGGGAATTCCTTTTCGGGGAACAAGATCGGGCACCCCCATGGAACAACAATGTCAGCTCCCGTGTGGCCCAAGGCGCAAGAAAGATTGGAAGAGAGCGAGCAGCGATCTGGATTCTACAAGGAACACGGAGAAAGGCGAGTGTCTTTTTTGGAAAGGCGGGTATGTCGACGGGAGTTTTGGCAATTTATCTTGAATCTGGGTCGCGCGATATGGGCTTGTGCCATGCACCAGATCTGGAGGAACTTGCTAGAGTGTTACATCCTGTACCACCACGGACTCATCCGGACCTCATCCGACCACTTCCGGTATACTCCAGTATACGTCCGTTCACATTCCAATAACCTCCGGCCATCTCCCGGTCAATTCCCGGTCTACGCCGGTTTACCTCCGGCTCAATCCCGGACGACATCCGGACTACGACCGGATGACTTCCGGTTATCATCCGTTCATCTCCGTCTTCTTCCGGCTTTATGTTCCGGTCTTCTCCGGAACATTCCGACTCTTATTGGACTTCATCCGGCCCTTCGACCGATGACGAGTTTTTCACACAACCGTCTATACGCCTTAGTGGTAGATCTCCACATGCACTCCTGTTATGCACACATGCTCTATGTTCTCAATCCGTCATCTCCCTTGTACTTATACAAGAAGCTATGTTCTCCTTTTATTCTTCCCTTGTTCTTTAATCAATTTCCTTATATATACTTACCTCCGCTATTACTATAAAAAGTCTAGATTACAATCATGTACTTTAGATTGATTATTAACGTTGTTTGGCTTTCCGTCATTCTCCGTTGTCTTGACACTTTCTCCAACGACCGAGTACTCCGGCCGACGGACTTGACTTCCGTCTTCCGTCCGACGACCGGACTTGTCGAAAACCTTTCCCGGACGTCCGGACTTATACAACCGTGAACCTTTGCATAACTTCCGAATTACCGGACATTGCCCGGCCTTCGGCATATCACCTCCGGCTTACCGGACTTCTTCCGGCCTTCGGCAATTCTCCTCCGGCTTACCGGCCTTCACTTCCGGTAACCCTCGGCCGTCTTCCTTTCCTCCTCCTTCATTCCTAGCCAACCAGATAGTACGCTCACCCTTAAACCTAGCTGTGGTGTAGTGGTCCATATCCATGTTCTGGAATCCTCTCCCGTTTACTTCCGTTGACCTCCGGCATTCCCGAGCCCGGTCATAACCCATCCGGAACCTATCCCCTCTCTTTCCTTTCTCTCCCTCTTGACACGGATATAACATAGAGGCAGCATATAAGAGCTGACGAAGGGGGCGGAAGAACCTGGTCGAACTTTGTATTCTGCCCTTGCCCTCGTCCCTCATGGTGCTCTCTTGCCCGAGTACCGAGCCGATTATACTTCGTGATAGTGGGCAAGGACCTTTTGGACCGCTCAAAGACATCCAGTATCTTAGGCGCCAGCAGACATGCTCCCCGCCAATGCCTGTGACTGTGCTCAACGTTACGGGCCCCATCGCGGCAGTCAAAGACCTCGTTCGCCGGCAGTGGACAGACTGGGATCAGCGCCGTCCCTTGCAAGTATGCCTGATGCTTTCGGTTGCGCCCAACACCGAATATTTTGGAAGGAGAGTGTTGTCTAATAGGCAGGTGGTGCATCGAAGCCTAGCCACCAACGTCCTGCGGGTGTTTCCAGCTGCAGAAGGGATGGGCATGCCTTACACCTTGGTTTGCCATGAATTTACCGTGCATCTTGCTGCGCCGACCAGCCCCGACGAGGTGTGGCGCCTCGAATGCTCCTACCCTGCTGATGAACGCCTGCGCGAGGCGGTAATCGGGATGGCGCCACCGGGAATAGATTTGGGGTTCGACTTGGCCTTCCCGACGCACGCTACCAGTACAGCGCCGGACATGTTACTGCTGATGGAACGACTGCGACTTAATCAGACCGCTAATTAGGACGACGCGGTAGTCGACACTCTTTACGGGCAACACGTCACCTCTGTGGGTCCTCGTGAAACTGTCGCCCACTCCGGGACCACTGCAGCAGCCGGGCGCCGAACATCGGGATATGGCACCCACCACGCTATTACATTGGACTCGGATTATTCGGGTTGGACGACAGCGGAAGTATGTCTGAATTGGTTAGCGAAGACGAACCGATCAACTTAGCGCTGTGTTCGTTCTGTCTGGGGGAGGAGCACGCCTCCATCTTTGATTGCTCAACATACATGCTGCGACTTTCGGAAAGCGAGGTTGCTGCAGTTCATGCCCTTAACTCGTTGGCCTCCGGTAAGAATGTCTCATCCGCTCGAAGAGAAGGACATCAGATTAATTACATTTTTCAAGTTGACGTTACAACACTTCCAGAAATACCGCCGATAACGCGTCGCGCGTTGGATGAAACCAAAGGCCCACTCCAGACTGAGTGGGTAGCCCTGACCGCGTTCCGCTCCCACGAGACCGCCGAAGTACGCAAGATGCTCGAGAAGTTTACGACTGAGTACGATGAGGGGCAGGTGGCGAGGAATATGACGAGCGAGCAGGCGTTGGCAAAGGAACTAGAGAAGAGTTTTCATGCAGTGCCGATGGGAACGGTCAGCCGGATTCGCACCGAAACTCCGATCCCACACGTGACAGGTATCATTCCTCCCACCCACAACTGCAGCAACGAGCCCTCTCACACCGCCCTCCTCGATCCCCCCGCGTTCTACTGCAACGGGCAAGTTGTGGACCGCGAGCTATGGTCCAGCTCGTCGCCTTCCGACTCAAACACCGAGACCAGCAGTGACTCATACAATATGGTGAACCCAGACGCCCCCACACGGATGGAAGTGCACGAGCGGATTCCAGTGCTTACCCCGGGAGGATGGAGTCTGGCAGTCACAGAATGGTCAGTAGATACGTTGGATTTCATGCTCAACCCCGCATGGATTATTGACGAAGCCGTTGCCAGGGCATTGAACGCGACCGTCGCAGAGCCGCCTGCCACCGCTAGCATGGCTTCGTCAACCAACGCCACGCCGTCCTCGAACGGGGACCTCGAATCTGGGCTATATGTGCCGTACCATCACCTCCCTCAATTTTCATTCCAGCCTGGGAATCCTGAAGACATTCAGTTGGCCCTTTATTTCTGGCTATATGATGGAGCCTTGCAGCAGCTCGACACTCGCCGCTTCGAAGATAAATTCGGTTTGGAACCTGCGGAGAAGGCGCTGCACGTCTTGCACGGCCCCCTCAGCCGATTCATTGATTACACGGTGATGGCAACCGAAGGGGTGCAGAACTTGCAGCATTCCGCACCCCTTGCGCCGCTGCAACCAATGTCGCCGATCTCTGAGCAGAGCGAGGTTTCAGATGACGGCCTGCACCTGACTCACCCACATACATCTCTTGACCACAGCCTACCGTCGCACTCGCCATATTCCACAATGAGTTCTGCCTGTCCGAATCTCGAGACCTTGTCCTACGACTATCCAGGTGAACAGGAACCTGACAACCATTCTGCCGAGCCTCTCAATCCAAGCGATGAGTTTCTGGAAGGGGCGGAAATCAGTGAAAACAACACATGTTTCTTCCCGGGAATCAGTTCCCCAGCCATGGATTGCAAACACAAGAATCCAGATGGGGACGCAGATGGAGGGTTTCAACAGGGATGGCGTCAGCGGGCGTTCAGTAAGTTTCGAGGCGATGACTTGTGGAGGCGCGTTATTGAAAAAGAAACTTTTAAAGCTGCCGCCGCTCGAGCTGTTACTGCCGCCTCTCCTGAGGACATTCGCTATTTTGGAGGGATTTGCTTGGCGATCCTTGCCATGTCCCATTTTCTGGAAGAAGTCTGCTGGAGGTTGTACGGCATCGACGAAACATCCTTTCCCGACAAGTTCCCTAGCCACCCTCTTCTCTACGACCTCGAAGCTGCGAAGGTCCAGACCATCTGGTCCGTTCTGCAGCGGCACGGGCGCAACCGCTTGGCCAACAACCTACACAAGCTGCTCTCCATCCGCATCCGCAGTGACGTCACCGAAGCTCACCTGTTTGACGTTGAACATCTCGACGAACGTTACCCCGAGCAAGAAGCTCGCTACTGGGACCTCTTGCGCGAGCCCAACACCGCTCCGGTTACCCGAGCCGAATTCATTGCGTGCATGGGTTTTGATGACTCAGACTCCAAGGAGGAGGATGATGAATAAATGCAGCTGGGATATCCCGACAGCGAATGACACCCCTCTGACGAAGAATCGGATGTGCCTGCCAGGCGCTGGATCCACGCCGCACCCAACTACTACTCCTGCAGCCCTCCCTACGCCGTTCATTCCGACTTGTTTGGCGTTGTTTCGGGGGCACTCCACATTCGCTTTGAAGGCGTGTTCTTATTTATTCTGTTCGCCGCAGTCGTGCTAATTATTTCTAGTTTCTTTCACACACTAAGGATAAGGTTCAGAGAAGTTCGCGTTTCGGCATCAGAAACCATCAAGGGATCGCACCCCGTCGCTGGGACTCTTACGGCGACTGACATACCGGTTTTGAAGGAGGTTTTCGGCAGGGACAAGCAGGCGTGCAGTGATACATGGGGCTGTTGTCGTTCTGTTCCCAGAGCAGTTGGATCAGATATTTTGGGGCGCATGGTATGTAATACTATCTTGAACGTTTGGTACCTTGGTGTAGCATCTGTTGTGGCTATGACAAAGTACTTGAACTGGACACGAGTGCGCAGTAAGCCCCTTCATCCGACCAAGGAGTATCAATGTTTTTCTTTGACCAATGGAAGAGCATGGGAGGAGGAAGAAAAACTTTTCCATTACGGATTGATGCCCAACGCGAGCCAACTCCGGGAAGACTGGGATGGGCTTGAAGAGGATGACGAATTCATATTCTACCCAGTCCAGATTTTCGATCAGTAGAACACGGAGTTCCAATCATTCACGATGTATCAACGGGTTCGGGATAGCAGTGTAGGGGAAGAGGAGGATGTGGGCGAGGAAAGCAAGGAGGATTACTTCTATCCAGTAGAATTGGCGTACAATACAGGTAAAGAAATTCAAGTTCTTACCATGTATAAGCGCGTGGATAAGAAAATTCGCCCGGTGTCCACCACATTTTCCCCTGAATACGAAGTTAAACGCAGCATCCCGGAAGACCCAATGAAATTGTTACCCATGTTGGAGGCCCATCCCCCGCCATTTCAACCTACAAAACACTTGGACCAGGAACGCCTGAAGGTGCTGGGGCTGAATCACGAAGGTTTTCTGAGCCCGGAAGAAGAGGTGCTGTTTGTTCGAGTAATGGAACTCAACCAACGAGCACTAGTGTTTGAGGATTCAGAAAGAGGGACCTTTCGGGATGACTATTTCTCACCATACAAAATTGCCACCGTACCGCATGTGCCTTGGGAATATAAAAATATTCTGATTCCCCCGGGTATATTGCAGAAAGTCATTGAAGTCCTCAAGCTTAAAATGGAGGCAGGTGTTTACGAGATGTGTCACCAAGAAATCTGGGACATTCACAACCAGCGGACCCCAACCTCCCTCCCCTTACCAGCCATGTTGTCCCCACATCCCGCCACCTGACCCGACAGCCAGCTTGACCCCTTAAGCCAGTACCCGATTTTCCTGGGACGTAACAGTACTATGGTGCTGACGTTGTCTTGGGCGCACCTTGACCCGTATCCATCCTCTACAGGAGGCACCAGCTCTGTTGCGCATGCATCGATGTGGTCTCTTTCTTCCAGTGAAGAGATGGCAGCAGAAGCCCAGAGGGCTGCACAAATGGGCAGCCGGGTGGACGTGTCAACGGGAACTGCAAGGACCGCACCCTCGCCGTCCCTTTTCATTGATCCTGCGACGTATCCCCACCACTTCCCAGTCGAATTTCAGCTTCAGCTTGCCAGGTACACCCCCTGTTACCCTAACAAGGATATGGGTGAGGACAAGGAGCTGCAATTGCGCCTTGGCGCCTACCCTCGGTGGAGAGTGGCCAACACGTTATTTAACGCTCACCTTGCTGACAATCTGGCCTCCCTGGAACACCCTGTGCAGCCTCTCTATGTCTGGCGCAGCCGGACGGAACCTGTTTTCGAGTTGGACACTGTCCCCCACTGGCAGCTGGAGTCGGGGGATACAGTGGAAACATTTGGTATGTGGGACAGAAGGTGGCGCTTAACGGACCAAGTTAAGCGGCACCATGAATTCCATCTTATCAGCAAGGACCCACCGATCAAATGGGTATATATTGTATGCAAGAACGACCTGCTCCGGCAGCAGGCATGGCTCAAGATACCGGCGAGGTTCTTTTATCCCACCACCCTTGGGATCGAACTGCGCAAAGGGGCACATGCCATCGGGTCCCTATTCGCTCGCCCCCAGCCAATCTTTCCACACCACGCACACAGTCGACAACTGAGCAAAAAACTGCGCTTTCGCTGGGGAAAACGTACCGAGGCGGTTTAGCATTTCACTGGTCCGACACATGCAGCGCACATCTTTCGCTGATACTCCAGGTCGTACACGAACCCTGCCCCATGCCTCGATTTCCAACAATCTCACACATTCCTTAATTGACTGCTCCCATATCTACAGCTCTTAGTATTCAACCCATGCTCCTTCCAACCCCATGTGCTCTGTCTCTCGCCTAGCTAGTAATGATTTGTCCTGTAAAAAGTTCAGCCGCTGTTCATAATGCTCAAAAACTTGTTGTTGCTCGCACTAATGGACGGTTCATGTTATCCCGTTCGCCGCGGATGTCATGTACGAGAAATAATAAATACAGTACACGAGCATACTGAGTTTTAAAAGACCGGCTGACTTCCTTGCAGAATCAAATCCAAGCTACATGACATGTAAAGGATCTATTTTAAAGAACTTAATCATTGTTCCATGCATGTTTTGACTGGGGACAGTCAAGATTTTTCCGTTCGCTGCGGATGTGCCCCAAGAAAAGTGTTCTCCATAAACAAGCACGCAACAAAGATTAAATTAATACCAGAAGAATATATCATTGAGCAGTCAGGTGACATGTCATGTGACAGCACATGATGCGTGAGTCATTTTGAAGTGAGTCACAATGAGTCATAAAAGGAAATGACTCACACTGGGCCTATATAAGGAGCAACACCCTGGGGCTTGGGAAGTAGTGTAGATCCCCCTATTTGTACTCGTTTAGGGTAGTCTACAGTTGATTTCTTACACAATCTCATACACATCCTTGAGTTCTTGAGTCTTTTAAGAACCATCTACTTGGCTCCTATACTACTTGCAGAACCCTTTTCAGACCAACTAGTGACGGCCATCAACGAGGTCTTCACTGCCACTTCTGATTACATGATCAGCACTTCCTTTTCCGGCATCTCACCACCAACTTCCTGAGTAAGGAAGTTCACTTGTGCAGTCTTTTCGTATATCCCAAAACCAGTTGTTTCGGAGGAGTTCAAGGCGCAGCAACAGCAGGGTTTCAGTTTAAACCGTCTCATGTCCTATGAGACCCCTGGGTTTAAACCGGTTTGAACCATAATGGTTTAAACCGGTTTGAACCATGATTGGTTCTCATATAAAATTTGGCTCTGAACCATATGGTTCCAACTGGTTTAAACCGTGGTTGGAACCGGTTTAAACCACTAATGGTTCTAGCGGGTGTAAACCGTGTTTGGAACCGGTTTAAACCACTAATGGTTCTAGCAGGTTTAAACCGTGGTTAGAACCAGTTTGGAACCGGTTTAAACCGGTTGGAACCGTGGTTGGAACCGGTTGGAACCGGTTTAAACCATCATGCTTTGAACTTAAGATGTTCAAAATGTAGCTTTTTTTGTTTGGTTGACACATGAAAACACATAGTTCAAACTAGTTCAAACCATGCCCCAACCCAGTTTAAACCATCATGCTTCGAACTCAAGATGTTCAAAATCTATATTTATTTTTTGGTTGACACATGAAAACAAACACAGTTATACTCAATTATTTTCTGCTACTCCAGCATCCCAGTCAATCCTTGCATCTGGTCGCTCAGATCTGATATGCTGGGCAAGACTAACCCCTGCGCTGGGCCAAGTACCTCCAACATCTGCAAACTTCTTCTCTGCATCCTCATGCATCTGCCCATACATATTTGCAGTCTTCAATGCATAAGCCTGCTTGCCTGGATCATTGCTATGATCTTCAGCAAGGGCGGTCCAAAGGGTTGAGGCCGGGATGCTATTGCTCAAAACCTTGCCTTGAAACTGACTTATTCAGGGAGTAAGTGGACCCACCAATGTTTCTGCTTTAAACCCTATTGTATCTATCATTTCATCTATTCTATTCTCTTACCTTACCCTAGAGCACTTCGACTCAATGTGCATCCAACTGTGTTCTTAATCAAGTAACAAGATTTCGAGTGAGTGCTCGACTTTGTTGAATATTACTCTGAGCCTTGACTAATGATTTCTGTCTTTCATCTCAGCTTCCTATTCTTTCACAGCAAGCCATTCACAACCGCAATTCAAAACAACAGTGTACTTCATTAACCAAGTACCAGTTTGTGTTACCATTCCCATTCACAGCATTCGCTTGGACTAATTGATGACTTGGCCAGGCCAAGCATCACACCTACTTATCCTCTCTCTCGGGATCTCACTTTGTCGTCTAAGTCGCTGTGGTCGTGTCAAGCATATCTTTGGTTTCGACCTGTGGTGTTCTCAAAATCTTGCTAGAGAACATGTGTTGTCGTCCTTTTTTTCCCCTGCTTTTATGTTGAACGTGGGATTTTAGATACGGTATTTAGTTTAATCTCCACTTACGCGATTGATATGGACCATTACATATACGGATATTATTGTATCGTGACATACGTACGAAGTCTGACGTAGTAGCGCTTCTTAGAAGTATCGGCACCTCGGCTCGGATAAACGGGCTTCGGTAGTCTAAGCGGTTACTCATAGTAGCTTAGTCGTACGGCCCGCATGTATTGTATAAGTAGCGTCCCTCGACAAGGTTCTTCCCTATCGAGGAAGAACCTCGAATACAACGATTTACCCTTTCATAACTACGAGCTAGACGCTCCCTTAGTCGTCCTCCTCATTCGGCTTTATACCGACGTTGTCGATTCTAACATTTTATTCACTCACTTGCAGGTCATTTGCAACTCTGTAACACACACCGAGCACGCCGTCACCTTTCTTGACATTGTGTGTGCAGTGAAGTGCTCCAGCCACAGACTATATGGTTTCGGCACATGGGTTTATTGTACACTCACATCTTCATATTTCTATCTCCCTCTGTACACTTGTAATTTAGTTTCACTGTCTGCACTCTCATACACAGGACGAAACCTGGTGTAGTTTGTAGTCGGACTCAGGCTCGGGCGCAGATGTGCAGGTGCTCAGGATCAAGTGTGAGGAAGGGTGTGAAGGGCATTGTGGGAGGACCAAGTTTAGTCTCTCAATCTTTCTGATGCAACATTCATTGGATTCAATTCTTTGGTTATAATACCTCAACCATATGCACAGATCTAATTGGTTCAAACCATGGTTTAAACCAGTTCAAACTTTTTTCATGTGCCAACAAAAAAAAATCTACATTTTGAACATCTTGAGTTCAAGGAATGCTGGCTTAAACAGGTTCGAACCATGGTTTAAACCGGTTCCAACCACGGTTCCAACCGGTTCCAACCGGTTCCAACCACGGTTTAAACCGGTTCCAACCATGGTTTAAATCAGTTGGAACCATATGGTTCAGAGCCAACTTTTATAGGGGAATCAGTCATGGTTTGAACCGGTTTAAACCATTATGGTTCAAACCGGTTTAAACCCAGGGGTCTCATAGGACATGAGGCCGTTTAAACCGGAACCCTCCTACGGTACCAAGGCGAACTTAAACTTCGTGTTACACCGACACATCTGTGGCTGGCGCATGGTATGGCGAGTGGGCGGTGATGCAAAGTTCGTGCACGAATGAGGTGCCTACGTTTCCCAACTCCACAGGTGCATTTTTACTCCCTGGTTTGTAGACTGCGCTGAGAGACATTTTTTTCCAGGCCCGAAGGCAGATTCAGCCCAGGCTAAAAAATAGATACTAGGTTGGTTGCAGACTTGTTTTTCTTGGGACACTGCCGCCCATTATATAGCTTTTTTTTTGCCCTCCCTGCCTGACCCTGATGAGTTGGCCTCTTATTGCGTCACCTTTTGCTGATATGCATGCCATGCCAGAGATTCTCTCTGACTTGAGCAATACATCTTGTCTACCTGGACTTGCATGTGTCCTGCCTCATTCCAGACTCGATGCCGCCATGTAGCCCCCATGTGCTTGCATCGAGAGCTGGCAAACATGGGCTAGCATGTTTGCTAGTGAACTTGGGGCAAGGTGCGGGTAGACCATGCCGCCTCCGAGCAACAGCTAGGACGGTGAAGAAGCTACTTTAAGGGGCCTCCTTTGGATGTAGCCTGGGCCCACAGCTGCAGTTAAGCAGCTCGGGAGCTCTTTGCCACTGAGATCTGCTATTCATAACTTACACACGATTGCCGCTGGCGAGAATGACTGAATACTTTGTCTGTTTTTCACTTGATTCATTCACGACACATCTACTTTTTTGTTACAGAATCCATTCTCCTTGTCCCTGAAAGCCCGAATCTAATCCCGTCTGTTTGGATACATCCCTTGGACAAGGATGTACCCCCCCTCGTTCCAGACTCGACGCCACTATGCTGCCCATGCACTTGGGTTGAGAACCTGCAAACACGGGGCTCTGGTGTTTGCAGGTGAATATGGAATGAAGGGCAGACAGACCGTGCCATCGCCGCACAACAGCGAGGATGACGCGGATGCCACTTTAAGGGGTCTCCTTGCACATAGCCTGGGTGCCCGTCGCCAGCAGGCCTCGACACAGGAATTGGGATGTCGCACTTATTACCCTCTGGCGCTTCTGCATGAAGGCTCTCACCAGGGCCTCCCATGGGGAGCTGGTGGCTACCAGTGCACTGCGTGCCTTCATCTGGTGACTTCACTTCAAGTTTCGGTATGTTTTGAATTTTGGAGAATCAAATAATTATTGAGTGACTATTTACAGACTATAGACGACGTGCGAGGCGCAATGGAGGGGTAAGGAGGAAGAACACGAGCGTAAGGCAAGGTGTGGGTGCGGCGACCGAAGGCGTGCCGTGGACGTCAAATGGTCCATGGTGTAGGTTGAGGCGCGCTTGCATGCGTGGCGGGGTGCGTTGAGTGAAGGCGGAGGGTTTCGTCACGCGAGGACCAGACGAGGTGGCAAGACGTGTGTGGATGCGGGTAGGGGCTCATTGATGTGGTGAGCCATGAGTCGAGGTCCCCAGGTGTGCATTGAGGTCGTGAGGTGTGCATCCTTGAAGTGATGAGAGGAGGAAGGCAGTGCTGCCGTTGCTAGGGGAGAGCGAGGGGAGGGTGCGAAGCACATGTGGATAGGTGATTGTTGATGTGGGGAGGTGCTGGTGGATGTGGGGAGCCCGGTGTCAACGTGCCAAGCCGTGAGTCGACGTGGCGACACCCACATCGAGGTGTGGCGGTTTTGTGAGGGTTGGGGATGGGGATTGAGGTGCCAGGGAGCGCATTGAGGTGACGAGGTCCATGTCGAGGTGGCGAGCCCCCTGTCGTGTCGACGTGGTGAGTCCAGTCTGGCGTCGAGGTGCGTCGAGGTGACGTGGTGAGGGGCGAGTCGACGTTGCGAGGGACAAACATTGAAACTTACTGAGGCCGAGTGGAGTTTAGCGCAAGCTCTGGTGTGCCGTTGATAAGCCGTGCAAATAGCTACACATGAAAGATTGCAATTTTGCGATCTCGACTAGTGAAAGCAACATGCAAACATCCCAGAGCAGTTACTGTGAGCCTCGAACAGATAACTACCAGTCACATAGCTAGAGTTGTTCTTCCTCGACGGAGACTCCTCAAATAACTGAACAGTACCTAGGACCCCGCCTAGACGAGCTGAAGCTAGACTTGGACCAAGAGGAAGTGAAGATATTATATTTGGTGCCATACCAAGTGTTCGCGACAGTTTCAAAATGTCCGTGACAGTTTCAAACCCACCTCCAGGGACCAGTGTTATTTGTGCATGCATTCCGAGATTGGGAGACGTGTTTTGATCACATGTCAACATCACATGATGGAGTATGATCCAGAAGGCCCAGACTCCAGTCTGGACAAGCTAAATTCGTTCAAGGAATGCTCCGAGATCAAGTGTCAACCTGTCCGATCATGACAGCTGTCATGGTCAAGCCAAGAGAAGTTGAATCCAGTTCAACACACAGAGAATGAAGCATTGAGGAGGAACCTAGTCTTTCAAGACCCACTACTAGGACTCACAATAAAGAGGCATCCTTACCTGGACAGTAGTCTGGAGGAATCTCAGAGGAATCTGGAATTGTGATCATGGGAGCAACAAAGTGACAAGCTGTCCGATCAAGCTGTCCAATCATGACAGTTTCCAAAGTGATCGAGAATGGTTGAGTTCTGCTCAACAGAGGTCCGAGCTAGGCTGAATGCCTCCTCGAAGAGTCCCCATTGAGTTCAAGATATACTGCATTGGCTCAGTTGAAGAAGACAAGGAGCAGCAAGAGGAACTTTGGTCTTCAGCAGACACAGTCCCATAACAACCCAAATTTCGATCGCAACCTGTCGCTTTGACATCCAACAGATAGGGGGAACCAATAGCATTAATAGAGCAGATCATTTGAGTCAGAATCTCGGTTAAACGGACTTTTATCACATAATAATGTACAGTAATCTATCAGAGAGAGTAGTATATAAGGGCACAAGTTGGGAGGGTTCAGCAGCAGACCTGGGGAGCTACCAGCCCTCACACGCACTTGGCAGGTTGCCAGTGTGGGTAAAAAGGTCTTAGCTCGGAGAAGCAGTAGCCTATCCATCGCGAATGGGAACTTAGACAATGGATATGGATTTGATTGAACAAGTTGTGTTTGATTGAACTGTGTGATGTGTCTTGAGGATTTGCGTCCGCGATTGAAATTAACTGTGTCTGTGAACTGTGTCCTGTGTGTCTTGTGTGTCCTCAAATGTGCCTTGTGTCTGTCTTGTCATTGTGTCTGTAAATGTGTCCGTGTGTGTGTCCTGTGTCTTGTGTTCTGTTTGCAAACCATGTTGTGAGCTCGCTGAGCCAACATGTTAGCAAAAGCCTCGTTCCTCGGAACAAAACTGTGCCAGTCCTTCGAGACTGTTTTACCTTGACAAACCAAACTCTCGTTCCTTGGAACAAAACAACGCCAGTCCATCGAGGCCGTTATCTGCACAAAACTGTCCACACTTCGAGATTGTGAACTCCAAGTTCCTCTCTGAGTTTGACAATGCCCACAAAAGTGAACACAACTTCTCTGCTCGATGACTTGACCAGTCGCAGACGGAGGTTCTAATTCAAGGACAATGGAATCTATGCTATAGGACCTAATACTTGGTCCTCACCCCCGAACTTGCACACATTTTGCTCTTGGCAAAAGAGGGAGTTGATTTGGTTTTTAGTTGGTTGGTATATTTTTGGGTGACCTTCGGGTCAGTCGAGGATATATTGGCTTGCTAGAAGCTAGAGTGACTTCCACCCGCACATGAGTCTGATACCTTTCACCGTCTCCCAACACCGCTTCCCCTCACTCCTTGTTCTCGAGGTCTAGCCCTCCTTCATATCATCCAGTATCGACGACTGGCTGTGTCGTGTCTTCCGCGTAAAGGACCTTGGGTGCCATGCAATCTGGGGACCCAATGATAGAGTCAGTGTATCTTCATTTTGAGCCGTCAGCGCACGTGTATGGGAGCTCACTTTGTTTTCATGAAGAATATAATGCACTAACCCCACCGAATAGCAGTGAAAATTCCTTCGTCTGTCGAAATTTGGGTATGTCTTGGCTTTCAAATTCTTCCTTAGTTGCTGATCTAGAAAATGTCTAGCTGCGTCGTAGTTAGCCTCCAGTAGTTGTGTTGTGTTGTGAAATCAATCCATTGCTTGTTTTGTGTGAATCTGTCTTGTATGTAATAAGTGAGTGTTCTTCAAACTAAAGTACAACAAGGGCGCAAATAAATGGCCCCTTTCCTTTTGACCACGACCAGCTGCTAACTGCATTTGAGTACATAGACCATTCTCTCGCAGGCCGAAACTGAAACCAAGTACATAGATGTTGAGTGACAAAATTGACATATCACACCAGTTCGATCTTGCACCACTAACTAAACTCCTTGATTATGGCCACCTGCGGCCATCGCCAGCCATGACCTTGTCAGCGCTACATGTGCCCTCATCATCATCTTGTCGAACTCATTCCTTCACGCCGCCTGGTGAAAAATGCCAATTCGTGTTCGCAACAGGCCACCATACACCCTTCTGTAAAGGAGGAGGACATCTGCAGGCTTGAATCTGAGCTAATTTATTGGAAGAAATTAGCACTTGCTAACCAAGCAAGGCTACACTTGGCTGGGATAAAATGCGCAGAGTCTTGGGAAGAGGATGATAGAGCGGCATTCACATCTTGAAACGTCAAGAGCTTTTGGATTTATTGCTTGTATATAATTTTTACAGTTGTATATAATCTGCCATTATGGGATCTAATAGCGTAACCTTTCCTGACCCAATCTCCGTTAGTGATGCCCTTCTTATTACAAGCTTGTCCCATGCAGTTTGCGCCTTCACCTGGGCTCGTGATTTCTTGTCAAAGTCTTGCTGGAATTTCACGCGCTTGTGTGGGTCGGTTTCGGCCATGAGCTGACAACTCTTGGCCTCCAGGATTTGCTGTGCTTTGACAAGAGAGTCCGAAGCAGTTTGGAATTTTTGATTCCATGCAGCGATTTTCACATCTTCAGCCACTAGTTGCCAGTGGCTCTGATTATTTAGAAAGATGGGTTGAGAGAGCGGTGGGTCATGTTGATTCAACTGCAATAGTGTGTGCTTTTTGTGCGTTGGTGCAATACCATAAGATTCAAAGGCCCAGAAAAAATTATTGAATCACATTTCATTTGTAAAATCTTTTGACTATTACCTGCAAGGTTTTCATCTTCATGGCATCAAATTGCTGTCCTTTTTTCAAACCGCCAACCAAGGTACACTGAACAACTTTGAGATTGGCATCTTGGTGAACTGTTTCTATCAGATTTGAGTTGTCCCTGGCCTCCCATATTTCCCTGAGCATGCGGGTTTTTTCCCAGCAAAATGCCTTTGAATACAAACCCGCTTGATTCTTTATTTTGGATCCAATCTCGTGACAAGTCAACACACAAGACGCTGGAGAGAAAACACAATTATACCTTGCGCCGCCTTCCTGCCATGATCAGAAATAATTTGAATCGTGCCCTCCCAATCAGGATGCTCCATGCAAACAAGATCTCGCATGAGTCATCGTACTTGCTCAGTCGTTGCGCAAAGCTTGACAAGCCGAAAGAAGTGTATGGTGCATATGCAGAACATTTGATGAAGGTGCTCATACAGCGACAGGTCTTGGTTGGTTGTCGTACAAATCCCACTTGCATAGCATGGAAGAAGCAAGTTTCTGCAGGTGCAGACCAAGACCTAAAGACGTCAAAAAAAAATTCAGCAGGAAGAATAAGGGAGCAGTAATGTATTAATTACCCTTGGCTTGACCACAATGCTAGTTGGCAGTCCATGATAAAATCATGCAGTCCAAGCCGTCTTCAAGACTAGTTGCATGGAGGTGGTGCCACTTTAGCCGCCTCTGGGTGTCCTCAAAGACAATGGCCTCAATCTCTTCGAAAATACGTTGCTGTGCTTGTGCAGTCATTCAATTGAGGTATATCCGGCAGTAGATGAGGCCTGAATGACACAAACTCACTGGTGTTGGCATCTCAGTCCATGCTGGCTACTTCAAATTCTTTGAACCCAATTATGCACTTGAACCCAATGTCGCTTTGGAGATACCACCCAGAAGCAAGAAGACATCGACTGGCCTCGAGTGTCATGCACACTATGATTCACAGCCGATCATTCTTGTGTGCCTGAGGGCTGAGTTCTTCATCCTCGTCGGAGTCTGTAGGGTCACAGTCGAGCGGGAGCGCTAGAGTGCGCCGTATGTAGTGATGTTCTTTCGGAAGGACTGTATCCTGGTACAACTTGAGATTAATAACACCTACACGAAGTATTAGCATCCATCTAATATACCGGAACACGCACCTTTCCAACCAGTACCAAAGGGATAATGGATGCCTTGTACCAGTTTTATAAACAACTTGACATGTCCCCGGTTTGCGAGAGAGACGTGTCAGTCTGCCAAGCTGGGATTGATGAGGGGAAATTGTTGATGAAGGAACGATTTGAGGATGGGATGGCGAAGAAAGCAGCGAGGAGTGAGGTCGGCCAAGTCATTGACCATCTGATCCAAGAGACCCATTAATGTTTCCTGGACTTTTGGAGGTATTTTCGTAGGTAGTGGGACTGGATGGGTGTGCGGCTCGCTCGTCATGAGCAGAATGTGCGGGCAAGAAGCACGGTGGTCCTCCAAAGGTTCTTAGATGTGGAATTTGCTGCTACAAGAAAGGTGTTTGAGGAGCGGCTGAACTAGCGAGCCTCCCTCGTCACGATGCAGAACAGCTACAGCCAAAGTCAGTGGAATTCGCAGGAATCAAAACAATAGAAAGCCATGACTTACAACAAAAAGCTTTTTGAGCTGAAAAGTTGGATACAGTGGTGTATTTGACGGCAGGTCCATACCCTTGATTTGCGGCTTCATCTTCAATCCGTGCTGATTCCTCTAGGTCGCCGGTGATAACTGTTTCAATATATGCAAGATCGTATATGCCACCACCCACAGTGAATCTGTGGAAATGGTCCTTGCTTTGGCCTGGGACATAATGTTTGCAACTGCGATAAATTGCTCAACCTGCAATCTGTAGATGTGAACAGGGGACTTACCAGACATATGGTAACCAGGACTCCTCTTCTTTGGTTTCGCTATAACCAAATACCAAATGACCTTCACAGATCCCTTCTGGCATTCAGTACCTGCGTTGAACTTGTTGAAGGTTCAGAGAGGGGCAGACTGCAGCCGAGCTTCTGTATTGCCGCAAGATAGGCGACTGCTCGCAAGAAAACATCCTTGAATGGCAAGGATGTTTCAGACTGACGTCTGCGAGGGTGGCAGATACATGAGGGAGCTCAAGCAGCTCCTTGTTACTGTAGGGGCAGATTTTACAGCCTTGGCCTGGAAAATCTCGACTGTTGAATACAGGTTGAAGACAGGAAGCCAGAAAAAATAACGAACAAGTTGAGTGATTTCTGATACAAGGGACTGTTTTGTGCGTGATTGAGCTTTTAAGGATTTCAACATAAACTTCTTTCCCAGCAGGTGTCTGCCCGAAGGGATGTCCGCGAGAGTAGGCAACGTTTAGAACAGAATTGGACCAATTTGAAGGGTTGATTTCAAATAAATGCCCAATGCATCCAGTTGAACTGGTCTCTGGATATTCCACAACTGCTCCAACAGGGTATGTACAGAGAATTTCCAGAGTAGTTTCTCAAGTCACTGGTACATTGAAAGTTGTCTTCCAGCAGCCTTCACTACGAGGCTGGGGAAAAAGAGGCCAACAATGGGGAATAGACGGGATGACTGGTGCTGTGAGAGATGTTCCTTCTAGATATGTTGCAACTACGCGAAGATGGTTGTGTATCTCGGGAAGCACAAGGAGCAAGTTTTGATTTTCGGAGAGTCTCAACAGTTGGGAGATAAGTGGAATTGCGTCGATAGGTGTCTCATTGTGATTCAAGAGATCACATATACGCAAAGCTCCAGACATAGATAGAATGAATTTGACTGCTTCCAGAGGTAGATGGCCAAAGAAATATGAAACAAGACAAAATTCTTCCTCAGACATAAAATCCCTCGAAACCGTGTGCCTGAGTGCCACAAATAAATGAGCGGGCGTAACTGCCAGCATGATTCTAGTACAGTAAGTTAACAGCACAGCGACCTGGTAATGTGACCAGTGGCGCAGTCACACAGCGGTGAACAGCGAAATAGATGGGGTAGGGTGTCTAAACAGTCTGGAATGATTCCATGACAGCCCAACTTGGTCTGACACATGGCCAAACAGCGGGTGCCACCTGTCGCCAGAACTCCGCGGTTCTGGCCTCTTCTAGAGCAGAAGCTGTCTATGCTGTCACCTCCAAGTGTGAGGAATGCACCCTCTCCTCCACAAAAATGTCATCAACATGGCCACCTGCTGGGTCATCGGAGTTGATTGGGGGTGAGCTGTGGGGCCACCCTTGGCTGTATTGTAAATTGTCCAGAAAATGGGGGATGGTGGGCTTGGAGGAACTGGAATCTTCCCCCATTCTTCCACAACATCATTCCACTCCTGCACCATGTCTACATTGGATTCCTGTTGCATCTCAGCAACTGTGGGCACCCCTCAAGAACTTACAAGCCAACTTCTGAGTTGTTGCACAGCCTGCAGTAACCACAAGAAAACGCTCCCGGGCAACCTGCTTTTGAACCTGTCTTTTGTGAGCACTGTCCATTTCCATCGTGAAATCCTGCCCTGACCTCTAGGGTATAGCTGTCCCACATCATCTGAGCTCAACTCGTTATTGATCATACCTAGCTCATACAAGTAGCACAATGAAAGCCATCGGATGAGAGTATATTGTGTCAGCGAAGTTTATGTTGAGCAGAATCCTCTGATCTTTGTCTTCGGATAGCAGAAGTAGATTTACAAAGCATAACACAGCCAGGACCATGTACCAATTGAAAGTGCAGTGTCGAGGGGAATTTACTAGAGTTCATGGGACCAGGAAACTTGAGGGCATGCAAGGGATGTCCATTAGCTGGAACCACTGGCACACTTCTGCATAGGCCTCAATAAAAGACCTGAATGCATGAATATGTCCTACAGTCGACCACTCTGCACCAAAATCCAAGTTAAGGAAGCCCAGAATTTGATTGACTGTGAAAGTAGCAAGGGTATTCTTGCCGATATCACTGTTGTCGTGTTATGTGTTGTGTGCAGTTATCATGAGATGTGTCATGGGGGTGTCCTCAGTGCAGGAAAGATATTACAAAGATTCTGATTTCAAATGACCTGGAGAGGGGTGAGATTACAGAGGCTCATGGTGACTACAGCCTAGGAAGGGATTGGACAGGGACCACAAGGGAACAATGGGAACCAGAATGTGCAAACAACAAGTATAGTCAGATGGCACACAACTAATGTTCCAGGGAGTGCAACCTAATTGGGCATGAAAAACTAAAACAAAAAGATAGGGCTGAACTGAATAGTAGAATGGAATGGAATGCCCCGGGACGGGGTTAGGATGAGCAGCAAGAAAGTGATGAATAGAAAAAACGATAAATTGAAATGGGCAGGCTATAGTATGGTGAAATGAGGCATGGTCTTTGTTGGGAGGAAGGCAGTGGAATGAGACCGCACCCAAACAATGCAAATGAGAATGTGCAAATGACCAGCATGGTCAGATGGGACACAACACATCATAATTGGGAAAGAAGAACTAAAAAGAAAGGAAAATGTTGAACTGAAGAGTTGGATGAAACTAATGTTTGAATGCGGTGTGAGTGGATGAGTGGAAAAAGACGAGAATTGATAGTGAAGTGAATGAGGGGCGGTCTGTGTTGTCAAAAAGCAAGTGGATCAGGTACACAACAAACCAATGGGAGTGAGGATGCAGAAATGAATAGTGTGCTGAGTGGGGACATGACACATGTTCCACACAGTACAGAAGATCAGACCATGTGGAAATAAGCTGTGACAGATATACTAAACAGCAAGTCAAATAAGAGAAGAATTGAACTAAAGGCGAACTCAGGAGTAGCAGAAAGGGAGGACAAAGGAATACATACCAAGAAAACCAAATGTGAGACCACATACATGTAAATTGGGGAGAGTTTGAAGGGGTAGAAATGCCACCACCAATCATAGTGCCCCCCTTGGGATATCACAGTGGTGAGATGGTGTGTACAGCATGTTGATCCATACCCCAGCAGGGCAATGTTTCTTGTGAGACACTTTTTTTGTGTGCATGGGGCTGATGAAGGCTATGATCAGATAATGACCAAGGGGCTTTCAAATGGATGGAAACTAATTATTGGTGGCAAAAAAACCAAGCAAAGTGAGACCTGACGATAATGAGATACAATGCAAGGCAACAATGGGTGGGGGGTGGTTGAGAATGGGCCAAACGGCAAAGAGTGGTCATAGCGTCCCAAAATGGCAAGTGCATTGACAGAAGTGTGAGAAGGTGAGAAAAGGTTGAAGGTGAGTTTATTGGTCGAGATATGGTGATGGGGCATGAAACTAGTGGGGAGAGGAGGGTGAGTGAGTGATCTGGTTCATCTATGTTCCCTATGTTCCTTGAGGGCAAGGAACGTAAAAGGGGGATACTGTTACATCCTGTATCACTACGGACTCATCCAGACCTCATCCGACTGCTTCCGGTATACTCCAGTATACATCTGTTCAGGCTCAGATAACCTCCAGTCATCTTCCGGTCAACTCCCGGTCTACATCGGTTTACCTCCGGCTCACCCCCGGACGACATCTGGACTATGACCAGATGACTGGAGGTTATCTGCCGTTCACCTCCGTTGTCTTCCAGCTTAACATTCCGGTTTTCTCCGGAATGCTCCAGCACTCCTCAGACTTCATCTGGCCCTTTGACTGATGATGAGTTTTTACACAACTGTCCATCTGCCTTAACAGCGGATCTCCACATGCACTCCTGTTATGCACACATGCTTTATGATCTCCATCCATCACCTCCCTTGTACTTATACAAGAAGCTATGTTCTCCTTTTACTCATACCCTTGTTCTTTAATCAATTTCCTTATATATACTTACCTCTGCTATTACTATAAAATGTCCAGATTACAATCATGTACTTTAGATTTGTTATATCTGTGTCGGGAAAAGGAGGAAAGAGAGGAGGAGAGGAGGTAGGTTCCGGATGAAGGATGTCCGGGCCGGAAGGATGGAAGGCCGGAGGATGGAGCTGGACGGAGGTTAACGGAAGTGTGGAAGTTAATGGAGGTCAGTGATGTGGGATCTGGAACTACAGTAGAGGACAATCAAAGCCCGCCTATTGTATAGCGTGTGAACGGCCCATTTTTATGTAAATCTGAGGCCAGATTCGGATCCGGCTCGTCGAAAGGAGCTCAAAAACATACCTCCGAAGTTTTTCCCACGAGCCGTTAGTTTTCTCAATATTTTGGGCCGAAAAAACGAAATTGTGTGTACCTCTCTGGGCCCTCCGGACTGAAGAAAAATATATATATATCCTGGTGTGCAACTACTTTTGAGGTGCAAGTGCTTCTAGCGCTTGCATACCCTTTTCAGTAATTGTTCTGTGAGCCCGCTGTCTTCGGACTGCCCAATCGGCTGCCTTCCCTGTCAAACCTCGCCGATACGCGCTCATGAAGCGCCAGGAACGATTGATAAACCGGCGGATCACCTCAGTTGGGCAGGCATCCAGATATCTGATTGCGGCCTCCTTCGCAACCTTAAATCCACCACTCTTGTCAACCTCTCTGTACCGGTACTTGCACCAACCCCAATACTGCCAAATTATGAGTAATTCAGAAGAAGGATGAATAATGCTTACCATTTCAATTGGATTGAGCTCACAGTGAAACTTTGGCAAGAAAATGATTTCATGACCAAGGCTTTTGATCAATGTCTCGAGTTGGGATGCCTGGTTCTTGAAGTCATCCTGATTGGAGAGAAGGCGGGCCAGACAGCAATTCTGACTTTCGATAGGACAGACCGGCTTGCATTTGGCTTTGAGTTTGTTAAGCTCAGCTGCTGGGAAACCTCGCTCAAGAAGGACATTATAAAGTCCCTTTGGCTGGCCATCTGAATTTGTCATAGATTGTGGTTTACCCCGGTGTGTTTTGCAGGGGTTTGACATGGGAATAATGGTATCATGTTGCTTGCGCTGTTTGCCTGGGGATTTTTGGGTTTTATATCAAGCTCAGGGAAGAGTGAAGAGTTGATGTGCTTCTGCAGTGCGAATGGTGTTACTTTGCCTGTTGGGATGCCCCGCAAATATTCCAGAACTCGCACTTTCACTCGTTCATCATGCAGCCATGATCTGGCAGGTCGTGATCCACCCCTCGCCTCTCGAGGAAGTTTCCCAAAAAGCTGATAGTGTCGGGCCAATGAACGAACTCGTCGAGCAAACCATTCTCCCTTTCCCTTGCCATCATGCCATTGTCGGGAAATCTCAGCACCAGCTTGAGTACGAGATACACCCTTCAGGCGAAGTGTGGCAAAGTTGGAGACAATCATGAGCTGATTAATGCGAGATAATGGCAAGATCTTGCTATTTTTCTTGAGCTCCAACTTGATCTCTGCCCGAATCTCTGCCCAATCACGAATGGGCCCAGTTGTGGTGCTGGCAAGACTGTCTTCCAACTCATCCTCCCATGCTTCTGCTTGCTGTTCCTGCTCTTGCTGTTCAGCTGACATTTCATCCTCTAGCATGTCCGCCTCAACCTCGCTGGGTGCACCCGAAGAAGCTGGTACAGACATTGGTGTAATGTCTTCATTGTCTGACACTGCTGCTGAAGACACAGGCTCGGAAATTGGATCAAATTCTGTATCTGTTGCTTCTGGTGATGCTGATGCAGGACGAGTAACAGGGATGGTAGGTGACGATGGAGCTGAAGGATCATCCAGAATAATTGGGCTAAAAGGATGTGGGGCAGAAGGTGGCCCTGCAAGCATGGCTGCCTTCAAGGCAGGAGGCAGCTTCTTTGAAGTAATGGGCAGACTCGATGTAGCAGCATGAGAACTAGAAAACCCAAAGTTGTCCAAAAGATCTTGGTCTTTGAATTTGGCAGCATATCGATATGCTGTACTCTGTCCTTTATTCATGCCATCAGAGGTGGTATTGTAATGCTTTGGACGTTCTAGATATTCAAATTAGTCTTAAGGAAAATACCCATGAGTGATGTTTCACACCTTTCCTTTCCTTTATTTTAATCCGCAGATTTGGGGGCAACCAATCTGAATCCTTTGAGTCCTCCTTCTCAGCCATCTCAGCAAGCCGTAAAGTAAACTCTTCATCGTCAAAATCATCAAGGTCAATCTCGGATTCGACATCAGAGTCGTCCTCGTGTTCCCAGTCAACTCGTAGGCTGTCAAAATGGACTCCCATGGCAGAATCGTCATCAGAAGTATCTGTGATGTTTTCTGAAGCATCAGGAGGTGCCAATGATGCTTTTTTTTGGTTACGGAGGCCGCTCATATTTGGTTTTTGCTTCTTTCTGGGTGGCATTGGTGGTGGTCGAGATCAAGGAAAGATCATTTTTTATCGATCGATCGGCTCGATAAAATTTTCTAATTTTATCAGAATCATACTCAGCTGATCGAAAGACGTCGATTGGCATTTTCTCCGGTATTTTCCCGATTTTTTTTGACTTTTCTCAATATTTTGGGGGTCCAAAAGTTTATTAGGGAGAATTTCGAAAATCGGCTCGTGCAGATCTCTTTAATACTATCTAAATTGACTGTTTTTGTAGTTTCCAGACCCTCGGAACAATTTCCGCCGCTCTGGTATTCAACTTTCCCACGCATCCAAAATAGGCGGGCTTTGATTGTCCCCTACTGTACGGATATCGAAACCACTACACCACAGGGGGTTAAGGGTGAGTGGGAATTGTACTGCTGGCAACTTGAATAGGGAAGGATGACAACGAAGATGATTGAAGGGCTTCACTCCTCGGCTGGACGAGTAAGGTGAAGGCCGGACGAGTTGGATGAAGGCCGGACAGGTTTCCGGATGGCCGGACGGATACCCGGAAGGCCGGAGTCAAGGCAAGGATCGAGGCCGAGACTACCAGAAGTCGGAATGAGTCAGGACGTCGGACAAAGGACGGAGGTCACGTCCGGACGTCGGACGAAGGTAGGTTGTCGAGACAAGGAAGCCGGAAGAGGCGGAAGTAAGGAAAGACTACCGGACGAGTTGTCCGAAGACAGAGATAACGTTACAACGTCAAGTCAGGAGTATCGGAAGTTCAGGAGTTCGACCGGAAGTGGGTTTGGTGCAGAGTAAACATTTATAATCAAACTGAGGTACATCCAAGACTGTACTACGTATTTATAATATTTACGGGGCAAGTACTAAAAGACAATAAGATAAGTCGTATAACAATAAAGACAATAAAGGAAAGCATGTGGAGCATAGTGCATAAGGACATAGGGTGTGATGGTGAGTCGGATGACTGATGAAACCATCGGATACGACACCGCGTGGACTTGGTGTCATGTGGGGGGTCCAAGGAAGTTCCATGATACTTCCGAGGCCGGAGCTGGAAGACAGAAGACGGAGATCGGAGGACCGGAGGTTCGGATGAAGATCCGGAAGTGGCGGAGAATGCCGGAGGTGGGGCCGGAAACGGCCGGATGTGGTTGGGAGTGGTCCTAGAGTTGCACGGGCATAACAGCAGCACATAAAGCAGACAGTGGTTAGAAGGGATTGGTGGCAGAAAATGTGTTCAGAAGTGCTTGTCCTATGGCCCACCATGGCAGATCTCATTGATCACACCCCAGTCATGTATTGTCTTCTGTAACAGCATGCCTTCCTGATGCACAAATGTTCCATGAGGCATGATGTTGTACATGCTGCTCCCCTCCTGGTGTTCTATTCTAGTTGATGACTCATCCCTGTCTCGTGGCTTCTTGACAAATCCATGTTACATGTTAGCGTTTAAGATTGTGATCTTATCTCTGGGCATTTGGATGGATGATAGAGCAGAAGGTCGAATCATAACAACAGCAGAGGCAAAGCATGTTAATTATCAACTAAGATTACATCTGAAGTAAATATGTACTTATGCCAAGTATGGAGATAGTCTAAATGTGGTCAGAGAAGTAAAGACAATAAAGACAATAAATGTAAAGCTTGACACGCTTACAGGAGACTTTTCCACAGGATCCGGCTGAGGAGTCGAGGCGACTAAGTGGTGAAGACCTTCACCTGCCAGACAGTCCTACTCTAAGACTAAGGGTCGGGAGTCGAAAGTTCGTGCTCCCTAATGACCCTTCATCACCTTCTTCGAAAGTTTGTAAGAAGGGAGTGCTTGAGGACTAGTACGGCCACCTATTCGTAATCATTAGTCGTGTAGGATAAGAGCTCGTACTGGTTGTAGGGGCCTCCCGATTCCTCCTCAACTCAGAGGTACTCAACGTAGTTAGAGGAGACAATAGAAGATGATAGTTCAAAGTAGAGTGTAGTTGAATACATGTGACTACATACAGATGGTGACGTGTATTCTGTAACCGTAAGCGATGAGTCAGAGGCTAGTCATAAGTAATATTGCGAAAAATAGTAAGAGGAATTAATGAGTCCCGGGGTATATAATAGATCCCTTACAGAGCCCCCCAGCCTCGATTAGAGCTTCGGTTCGAACATTTCGGGAATTTGAATGTCAGAAAGGTCGATTGCTTCCCAGTCCTTAAGGTAAGCGCCAGTGAATAGGTCCTTCCCTTCCATCCAATGCCTCTTGTCCAGGATGAAAGCAGGTTCCGTGTCTTTGAATCTTCCGGTGCGTCCATTTCTGAAGTGCCGCTGCCATTGCGACACTGTGTACCAATGCAAGTTAGGAGGATCTCCAAAATATTCATCTTTTAAGCCGTTCAAAATCTTGAGCGCTCCCGTCGATAAGTATCCTCGCATGTGGGAGCACCCAGCTTCGAACACTTCCGGTGGGGGCCACAAGGTCCGATCTGAATCCTGGTTGTCACTCCCAATGTGTCTGAGCAGAATATTTTTCTCGCTCGAGGTTATTTGGTCCGTCGTCCAAAATTCCTCTCCTTCTGACCGGGCGAACAGGCGCGATTCCCCTGTGTCGAACTGAGAAACTTGGAGACTGGAGCCTAGCGCGTACTTCTTAACGATGTCGGAGTTGAAGAGCTCGGCCATGTATTGTATTACTCCGCTGCTCGCTACTGAGACCGGAGCTTCTGGATGGCTGAGGAACGACCCTACGTTACTCTTGTATGCATTGAAGGCTGCTACGCTCCCGCGAACCTTCTACCACTCGAGGTTTACATCCTGAAAACCCGGTTCATAGATGGAGCCCAAGGTCTGGAGGACGAGAGAGGGGATGAGGACGTCACGATACTCACGCACGCTGCTCCGCCTGACAAAGATCGAAAAGGGTATGCCGTAGCATATAGCTATTTCCAGCAGGTCCGGAACATTCCTAACCTCTGGGTGGATCGCCGCAAGTGACTTCAATTTTAAGGCTGAACGAGTCGCGCAGACTAACTTCCCTTGTGATAGCCATTTCATGTTCCGCTGCAGACCCCCGTAATGGGAGTACCCTAGCAAAGCTTCTAGCGATTTTTCACTCCAGGCCTGTATTTTGTCCCTTGCTACTGTCTCCGCATGTGGGTACAAGGACCAAGCCCAGTTAGGCGTGGGGATCATTCCGAATTAGGAGTGCGGCATCGTCACGATTATATCGATTTCCAAAGAGTGGGGTCCTTCAGCCAGAAAGGCGTTCATGTCCACGTCAGCTCCTTCGACGCTCCTGTCACGACACTCAGACACGTAGCTCATACAGGATCTGGAAGATCCCGTCGAATCCATGGACTGTGAGCGCAATGAGAGATCCCTCGAATGCTGTCGACGACGGGGACTCATAGATCTCGAGTCCTGACGCGGGCGGTAGCGACTGTCCCGACTGCGGCCTCTGCTTGCCTCTCTATCCGAAGACGATGATGTTCCTCTAGAGAATGGCCCACCTAACGACAATCAATCCACTAAAGAGCAGTGCACCGGCCTTCTGTTGTACCGAGTTGAGGGAGAGGAGGACCTCCTCCTGAACGGCAATGAACTTACCATGGCCATACTTTGAAGCAGAGGTCTAGGAGGTGGAGAGCTGAGACGCATAGGTAGCAGAGTATCGTGTCGAGAGGAGGGAAGGCAAGGAAGAGCCGTACTTCCTTTCCCTTTTCCTTCAGGCTTATATCGTCTTCCTCTCGAGAACGCCCCACTTGCTCTTGCTCCAGCGCGTGAGGACGCTAACCCTCCTGTGAAATCTCGTTCCACCAGTAAAGGGTCCTGTCGACCGTCAAACAAATTAAAGGTTTGATCCAGCCTGGGAGCGTATAAGTTCTTGACTTGCTCTCTTACGATACTGGTTTTGTCAAAGAAAGCCTCGAGTTCGATGGTATCCTCGTCGTCCAGCACGGTTCCAAAGTCGCTGAGGTCCACACTATGCATTGAACGCCTGTTCCTTGCCAGTGGTGGCTTGCCTAGATTCATGGTATTCTGGCGATAGAGGACATAGGCAGTCTGGACGCCAGCAGGGGCTCAACTAGAATGTTTGACCGCCCCAAATCTTTCCCAGTATGCTCGTGCGGCTCCGGGGCGGACAGTCCGTTGGGTGCCATGGAGGTGAGATTCAATGGCTCCTATCTCTGCTCCTGCTTCGAAGCGGCAAATTTTCTCACCGAGGCGTCCAGCTCTTTGGTTCTGGAAGTACCAGTCTGACCGGCTCCAGTCATCGGCCCATCGGTAGTAGCTGGGTAGGTTGGAGAAGGTCAGTCGTCCATGGGTACTGCTGCGTAACACTTCCTCGACCTCCATCCAGACTTCTTGATGTACGCGCATGAACTGCCAATCCTCCCTCATCCTCGCGGTGGTGATTCTGTGGATCGGGACCCCATGTTCGAGCAAGAATGGAAAGTTAGCTTCATGATAGTCCCTTTCCAAATTGTAGATCACCCCCACTTTATCCCTGGAATCGAGGTCCAGGGAACGAAGGAACTCCACGTCCTCCGCGCGAAGAACTGAGTTTGTCGACACCAAAGTGGATATCCATGCGACAAATCCTACGATGCTCAAGCAATGACGCTTAAACAGTATGACCACCCTTCGCACTTCCTCATCGTCCTCATAGACCTACAACAGCTTGTGAGCATCCATCAGTGTGGGGAGGTCACCCGCGATATTGGAGGAGCCATGGTGACAATACCACGTGCTGGAGGAAGCTAAGGATCTCGCTACTTCGCTCAAGCGCTGGAACATGTCAACCACTGGTGTGGCCCATTCAGGCACTACTTGATATCCCAAGTCGTGCGCTCGTCCTTCTTCCGGGTTATAATCCTCGCTGTCCAGACCATACAAGTCCTCGGATCCTTCTTCGTAATTCAGGGGTTCGACAAAGAGGAACCCCAAGGGGTCATTCTCCCCTGGAGACACGGGGGCTTTAGGGATTCAAGGGAGTCAATGCTCCTGCGCTTTGTACCACGAAGGGCTGGTGAAGCAGTCTATTCCTTGTATAGGCTCACTGGCTAATAACGCGGGTAGGATAAGGGCGGTAGAATCGCGGTGCTGTATGGCTCCAGTTGGGATATTGCTGGAGGGGGCCAAGAAGGAGAACTATAATGTGTTGTCAGTGATACACCATGACGGAACGATTAATGCCTCTGTCTTGGAGAACAAGAAATCATCGCATCTGCTCCTATCAAACTGAGTGGAGTACTCTGCCGTATCAATTTCGGGGTGCCTGGGCGTTTATGCGTGTGAAGCAAACCGAAACTTTGTGGACTACTATCACAGCAAAGGATTGCGCTTCCCAGTCAACCGAAAGTTCATGAAGTACTGGGGAAACCGACCGCCCAAACAGGAATCCGACCTCTTGGGTATCTGAAATTTTCAAAGAGAAGATAGATTCTAGAGATAGTGAGAGAGAGAGAAAAGGAAAAGAAGGAAGAACGTTGAAAAGTATCAGACTCATGCGCAGGTGGAAGTCACTCTAGCTTCTAGCAAGCCAATATATCCTCGACTGACCCGAAGGTCACCCAAAAATATATCAACCAACTAAAAACTAAATCAACTCCCTCTTTTGCCAAGAGCGAGATGTGTGCAAGTTCGGGGGTGAGGACCAAGTATTAGGTCCTATAGCATAGATTCCATTGTCCTTGAATTAGGACCTCCGTCCGCGACTGGTCAAGTCATTGAGCAGAGAAGTTGTGTTCACTTTTGTGGGCATTGTCAAACTCAGAGAGGAACTTGGAGTTCGCAATCTCGAAGTGTGGGCAGTTTTGTGCAGATAACGGCCTCGATGGACCGGCATTGTTTTGTTCCAAGGAACGAGAGTTTGGTTTGTCAAGGTAAAACAGTCTCGAAGGACTGGCGCAGTTTTGTTCCGAGGAACGAGGCTTTTGCTAACATGTTGGCTCAGTGAGCTGTTATATACCAAGCCGCGGGGAATGGCTAAGCCGGTTAAGGCGGCCGGTGTATAAAGGCCGGTCGGGATATGAAAGCCGGTCGGCGTAGGAATGCCGAAAGCCGAAGGTGAACGGACGTGGGGGACGCTAACACCACAGAGGTGCTGGGCGAGCTAGACTACCAGCCGGCGAAGTGGATGAAGAGCCGGACGGCCGTTGTGAACAAGGCCGTAGGAGGGAGAACGACTTAGACAATGAACGATGAGTCCAAAGACGTTTATAATTAATCTGAAGTACAAGCTGGTAGATACGGGGTTTAAATACTAAAGCCGGATCTAATTATGAATCGGGAAGTACAAAGAATATAGCAAATGGAGAACATAGCCTTGAAGTGAGTACAAGGAAACATACGGATGAAGAACAATGCATGGGGGCGTGTAGATGGAAAGCATGTGGAGATCCACGCGAAGGCGGATAAACGGGAAACGCTCAGAATACTTCATTGCGTAAAAACCCGTCTTCAGCCAAGGGCCGGACACTAGTCCAAAGACCGGCAGATCGGAGAATATGAACCGGAGGAAGTCCGGTGTAGTGGCGGAGTATGGGGATAAGCCGGGCAGCGTAATAAGCTGGTAAGCCAGATTCCGCTGGAGGAGGTACCAGGTGGTACGGGATGTAACAGTATCCCCCCCTTACGTTCCTTGCCCTCAAGGAACAGGGACGCCGTGGGAGGAAACATGTGACGGCCGAAGGTAATGGAATGCCGGAGAAGAACAATGCCATCACGTGCGGTGTTGACACAAGTCTAAGACAGTTGTCAAACACGTCACAACAAGGGAAATTTTCTTTCTCCACAACCACCACCCACAACGCTGACACGAAATGGAACCAGGAAACCCCGGACCCAGTGGAGGCGACAACAACGGGAGCCACAAGGGCTCTCCGGAATACGCAGGACACCGGGCGGACATTAGGCAGGGAAAGCGGAGAGCAGCCGACGCGAGGTTGGAGAGTGAGGACGAGGGGCGCGAGAAGCGCATGAGGGAGGACGGCGGAGACGAGGATGACGTGGCCGAAGTGGCGTGCAAGAAGGACCTCGCCCGGCTGTCGGAGCGGGATTCGGAGATTGCGCTGGGAGTGGCGCGGAACGAGGAGAGGGAGCGGGAGGAGACGCTGCGGAGGGAGACTGAGCGGGACGCCGCCAGGAAGAAGCTCGCCGACCAGCGGAAGGCACGTGCAGATCGGGACGCCGCCAAGAAGACGCAAAAACCTGATACGCCGACGAACACTGCGGCGGGACTGTCGGGGACGATTCACGTGGCGCGGGACCAGGATGGCCTTCATCAACAGGCCGAGGTGTACAGGAGGGAGTACGAGTGGCTTATCGAGGCCGCGGAGCAGGCGAGGAGGCGTATGGCGTTGCTGATGCGACAGGCGGGATTGGTGGACGACAACGAGGATATGCCGATGCTGCCGCCATTGCCCGAGGGAGCGCCGTCCAGCCTGGATAGGCCGGACTCACAACCGCCAAGTCCCGGCGGAGAAGAGCTGGAGGTGCAGCACTACATCCCATAGGCATTTTGCAAAAGCCCAGCTTAGTAACGTACCGGGGTTTTGCAAAAGCCCGAGCTAACTACCATATAGCCCCAAAAGCGTAATTTACAGTGCAGATATGCTGCTTTTCAGTCCTTTGGTCCCCCGATTAGGCAGTATAACATCCTGGCTGCTCGCTTAGCACCTGAGATTACGGCCGATCAATTAACCGTAGGATCAACCATTGATTATGCAAAAGTACATGACACAGATAGCCTAATCAGGAAAATGCTTCGTAAAAATCAGGAAAATGCTCTGTAAAATGCGCCATAATACTTTTAAAAATTCCTGGCAGGGCGCCCAGCTAGACGTCGTCGTATTGGTCCATTGAGGTGCCCTGGATGGCCAGGAGCTCATCCATCTCGGCCGTCCGCATGAGCATCTCCTCTCTGCTCATCTCCCCCTCCTCTTCCGCGTCCTCTCCTTCTGTATGCCCTCCTACAGATGGGGGCCCATGCTCGCCAGGCTCCTGTTCTCCCGCACACCCATCACCTTCGCCACCCGATGCTATTTCTGCGTCCTCATCCCCGCTCGACTCGCCATCGCCATCAATACCTGACGACTCCGATGAAACCCCGCCCTCAGGGGCACGAATTTTGTCCGTCAGAAGCCACCAAAGCCTCCGAAAGCGGTTACCGAGCTTCCGCCACAGGGCAGCCTGCCTTGCTGCGAAGGCCATGGCACCCTGTAAGTGAATCTTGCTGAACTGGATCTTGCCGCGGTAGTGCAGCGGCGAGGCCCTCTGGTCCCACACCTTTGCCTGCCACTCCAGCGTGCGCAGGCACCGAACCATCTCCTCCTGCAGGAGGAGGACCTCCTCCCGCCACCGCTTCACCTGCGCATAGGCTTTACACCACTCCACCCTCACGCCTTCATGCATATGCTCCCCCAGAGCCCCACCCGTACTCCCCGTGCTCATCCAGATCCACGAGATGAGGCGGGTGTTCTCGCCCAACCCCGGTATGCCCCGCACTTCCCCATTCTCGTTGACCTGCGCCGCCTCCTTCCGCTTTCCTTTCATCGCACGCTGTTTTCTTCGCTTCTCCTCCTCGTCTTCCTCCAGCAGCCTAAGGTCTGCCTTCTCTAGCTGTTGCCAATGCGACGGCCCCGCGACATGGGCAAGCGCAATGCGCGCTGCACGCGCATGCCTGTACGTTGCAGCTGCGACATCCACCTTGGGTTGGTGGCTGTCAAGAATCCCCCTTGACCTTGTGTTCGCGTGTTGCCGCCGTGAATTAATGTTCTTGTAGGTTTGCAGCCGTCTTTTGACTGTGAGCCCATGGCGGATAAGATCCAGGCTTTCACTGCACTGGACATCACGAAGGCGCGCCTCAGCCGCCGCCAGCTCAGCGACAGACAGAGGCGGCAAGGCTTGGGCAGGTGACAGGGCAGAGGGCAGTAGCAGCGGTGTGCGCTCCGCTTCAATCGTCTCGTCCCCATTCCCAGTGGTCGTGATACGCTGCAGCGCACCCGGAGAGTACTTGCGCTGCAGTAGCTGCAGCTTCTTGATCTGCCGCGAAATCCGGGTGCGGCGCATAACAAAGTCGGTGAGTTCTTTGCTGGTGGGCCGTCTGTTTGCTAAGAGATCGGCGGCAAGCTGACGCCTGTGGGAGAGACCACAAGAATTAGTCCTATCCCAGCAGGACAAATACTATCAAAACGCACTGCTGGCCTTCAATTTCGAGCCCCAGCATTAAATATTCCGTCATCGTCCCTTCGCTGGAATCACGCAAGGCGGTAGAGATGCGTTCTCTTTCTTGTTCCTCACGCATAAGCTCCAGCTCCATATCCTGGAGAGAAGGACCTTCAAAACAGTGTGTGAGTACCTGTGCGCTAGAAAAAACTAAGCTCTCCCTCACCCGACTTGGGCAGCTTGTATGGGTTCACAAGAGACTCCCCCGTCTCGAAGTCATCGACAGACTTCTTCCACGTGGGCACATCCTCTTGCTGCTCCACCACGAAGGCCTGCAGGCCGTCCGTCTGGCGGGCAAGCTCGTGTGTTGCCCTCAAGAAACGCTTGCGAAGAGTAACACCTCCAAGTTCGGTCGGCAAAAAACTCAGCATCACAAAAAAATTACTCACCCATGCCAACGACCTTGTTCCAATTCCAATAGTGCCAAAAGTTGTCCAAGGTGTCTTGCCGCGAACCGGGTCCCATCTCCCGGGTGCTCGCCCCCATCAGCCCACTCGAAGACCAAATCCGTTCGATCCCTTCCATGTCAGCTTGCGCGGCGCCAAGGGTGTAAAGCAAGGAAAATTCCTCTTGACACCATGTCAAGTGGCCGAGGATGTGAAGTTTGGGAATCACAAACTTGAGGAAGCATTGCACCAAGGAGAAGCGCACAGCTGGCAGCAGCTTTGAGAGCCGCTCCTTCAAATTCTTCGACCATTGGCACATGATGTTGTAGGACAGTAGGAAAAATATTAGCAGTAGGAAGTGGCGCCAAGCGCTGGCGAAAATGTAATCCATATTTCCGTATCTGAGGGACGCGGTCAGCTCTGTAGAATAGCCGAGGTGTGGAAGGGAACTTACTTTTCACCATTCTGCAAGTCTCCCACCCCATTCTTTGCCACAATCTCGTGGCGGCCGCATGTCACCATTCCGCACCCCGTCGCAGCATACCCTTGCGCATATTTTGTGTTGGCGTGGTCTAGCGCCGCCAGACCCGTACAGGTGCTCATCTGCATGCCGCTCAGCTGGTGACGCGTGCCCCCAGAAGGAAGCCCTCACCTCTTTCTGATCTCCAAGCGTCTTGACAAACTCATGATACTCCACAGACGGGACGAAGTACGCCCATCCGTCTTGAATGCTTGGGTCGGCCGCCCAGCTGGAAACCTTCTTCCTCTTGAGGCGAAAGCAGGCGTCAATGGCCAGAAAAAGGGTGTAGAGAAATCTACTTCAGATCAGCGGACAAATTCCAGCCAAGCACGAGAGGATGCCTACCTCTTCTCGAGCGGCGTCTGCTCCCAACCTGTCGGAAGATTGACACCAGCCTTAGGGCAAGCGAGGCAGTCCACAGCGAGCTCCCCGGCGCGCGTCTCTGAGGCGCATCGGTCAGGGTTGTTCCCCATCCCGCCACGTTTCAGTGCCCGCAAGTTGCGCCATTGGCGTACGGTCCGAAGCACGAGCTGATAACGACTCTAAGAAGTCGTCAGCAAAACTCGGAGAGGCGGAAGAAAATGCAGACCTTGAAGGCTCTGCTCCCGGTATTATCGGTGATCTTGGCGAGAGCGTTGAAGAAGTGGTAAACGGTGGTTTTCCCATGAAGGCTCACAGCATGGAAGAGCCGGAGGGCGGAGACGGTGATGGCGCTTTGGGGGTTGTCGGGAGTAGCAGGAAACCAGCCGTAAGCGAGCAGCTGCTCCCAACGATGGGTGGAGCTGCTAAGTCGACATTGACAGAAGTCTACGGCGACATGGTGAAAGCCGTTCAGTGCGATTACAACGAATTTCTCGCGGCCTGGGTGCGCAAAAGGGCACGGCTGGTTGTTGGGGTGCCCAAGCTGAACCCGCAGGCCGAGCTGGTGCAGCTCTCGCCTGTCGAAAAAAGTGCCGTTCCATGGCTAGCCAAATCTAAGATATTGCAATGGAACAGATGTCATGGAGACACACCTCTATGCGACACAAAGGACGAAGCTTGTGGCCCGCAACCATACACGCTTTGCAGAGCATCTCTCCACCATAGCATTCGGTACATCGGTACTTTGCGGGCCCTCCACAAGAGCATAGACTGTTGTGGCCCATGAAACCCTCACGAGAGATCAAGACTCGCAGATAAGCTTCTCGGAAATTTTGCACCCAGTAGCGAAGATTGTCATCCTGGAGGAAGACATCAGGGCAGTGGCAAGGGAAGGCAGAAGTAAAAACTCACGGTAGACGCATACCATTTCCGTTTTCTCTTGGGTTTCGTGCCCGCAGCTGTGTCGTCAGGGATATCTTGCCATCCATCGTCATTGTCGTCCAACTCTACAGGCTGTCCCGGGTCATCCGAGATGCGGTTATGACTTGCGAGGGGGATATGTTGTATATCGGCCCGTCGCCCATCAGCCGTCAAGGTGCCTGTTCGAGCACTTGCCCCAGGGTCATTGAGCGAGTGGCCGAAGGCTTTCAAAGAGAAGACATTTTTGGACCGCTTTTTCGCGTTGCCGCCTCCTTGAGATTGAAAAGATCGCTTCATTGAGAAACCCAGGAAGAATAACGAGGGGCAGGCAACAAACGAGACGAGAGAAAACACGCCAGATCACGTGGGCACCTTGTCAATGCCACGAAGAACAATACAGCATCAGTAGAGAGTCAGACATGAAACCAGGGAATTTAATTCAAGGGAATACTAAGAAGAAATCAAATTCAGGTCAATACTAAGAAGAAAATGAGGCCGGACATGTAAACAAGCGTGATTTTTCATCCCTCGTCTTTCCTCTCTAATCACTGTCGGAAAAATCGGATATATTGTAAAGTTCGAGCGCCGACTCGGCAGCATGAGTGAAAGCATCGGTGACACTCGGAGTAACCTCCATCTTGTGGAAAGAACCGTCGGCCAGACCTCGACGTGCCGCCGAGGACGCATGCTGCCTAACGTGAGTTAATAAGGTAAGGAAGGCGGTGTCCGAGCACGAGGGACAGCAGCACTTAGTCGTTTGCGTAGATGGTAGTATCGCGGCCTCGAGAGTAGACGTAAAGCAGCGGCTTCGAACCACTGGGCGTGGATGAGGCTGAAACAGAGGTAGCCAGACGATCTCGCCTTTTCCTCGAAGGGGGGGGGTCAACGCGCGCCCTTCAGTCTTGGGCTGCTGCTTCTGTGGCGCACGTTCTTCATCCCTGAGCCTCTTTGGCGTAGATGGCAAAACCGAGGTGGGATGATGGGTGTTATCAAACGCACTCATAGCTGCTGACCAGCCCAAGTGCTTCTTGTGAGCGCAGTTTTTGAAGCCGGCAACCTGAGGAGAAGCATCTTCCCTTCAGAGAAGTTTGTGAGTTATCGTTTATAACATAATTAATGTGAACGCACCAATGAGTATAGATCCCAGGCACCCGCCCCGCTGTGACAACGTAGAACCAGTGAGTTTCAGAGCCTCGAAGATGGCTAAAGCCCTTTCTTGGGTGAAAGAACGACTCCATGTCGATGTGGAGACCGTCGAACACGCCTTCGAGCGTGTTGTGTACCATGGGGCGTGGAGCAAGTCGTGACGGTGTTGGGAAGAGACAGCTGATGTCCCAAAACGGAAGTCAATCACTCACAATTACATGCGCAGAAAAAAACTATAGAGGATTTCGCAACAGGCTTTGATAAAGATACTACGTACAACTGAAAAAGACCCCAACAGCTCGCAACTCTTTGTCAACCTGTGATAGAGTCATCGGTGATTATAATTTTTACGCGTTTTCCCTCCTGAAATTGCCTCTTCGCTTCCTCATGCGCCGAGGTGATTTTCAAACGAAAGCTTTCCTTGCGAAGACGCTTTGTATTATTAATGAGGGTGATGCCAGTGAGAGTCCCATCTCCAAAGAAATTGCGAAGGGGCTGGTAAAAGTCTTGGTATGATTTGTGACCGTATTGCTCGATATATTTCCTAAGAACGACTTGAGTTGGGGAAATGGGAAAGTAAAGTGACGCACTTGCGGCGCTTGCTGAATATAATGTAAGCGAATATAGCAAGAGAAAGCAGGACAGGTAGCGCACGTTTCTCGGTATAGATAATCAGCGGCCGCCTTAGCCTCTGCTTGCGCAGTGGGCGATTCGTTCTTGTGAGATTCCCGAAGTCTTACAGCTAGCTACAGCAATGGACGTAGAAGTAGCTTAAGCACCTACCGCTGCATCCGTTCCCGTGCCTTGATTTACGGCATGGCTGAAGATAAGAACCGTCGCCCAGTGAGGAGCAATAGAAGACACATTAAATTATAAACTCATACGTTTCAGCGTACTTGCGGAGGGCCATGCGACATTTGATCTTGCGAACATTCATTCGAGCTCGGCTTTTGAGTTTGGTCGGTGGTGGGTCACCATCCGTGTTTGAGCCGGGCATGAAGTGAGAGTTGGAAACAAATTGGATTGACTCAGTAAATATAGACAAAGACGTGTTCGCGATAATATTGGATAAACAATTTGTATCACCTCACGTTCTGTGCTTTCGCTAATTCTTTTGGCGAATACCTTTGGAACTTAGTCTTGTCTGCCCTGGAAAAAATTGTAAAGTGTTCAATGCTTGAGGGGAAGACATAGTGAATATTATGTGCTGAAGGCCCGAATCGGGGCTGGCAAATCCCGATAAATCCGAAGCGTGTTCACGACCATTTGCCTCTGTCTTTGGCGATTTTGAGCAGAACAAGATCTTTTGCAAAGCGAGAAAAACAAATAGGAAGTCAAAGACAAAAAGTATCTATGCTCCAGGACAAGTGAATACGGTGTATGACCTATTTTCTACGTTTTTGGGGGCGATGTTCCTCCCCCTTGCTCTCCATGTCTGTAAGGTTGCTAAAGTCGGCGATATCGCCCTCGTCCCAGACCTCCACCCGCGCCCTCCCAGTGAAATTCTTCACCTTCATGTCTTTCCAAAGCGTAAATTTCTTGAGTGCCGTAGCGCAGCGCGCGCGCCTTTCTTCTTCCCGGCGGGCAAAATCTTCAGGAGAGGCGGAGGCTTTCCAAGCCAGATCTGAGCACAAGCCGTTATCGACCCAGCGGAAGAGGCTGCCGGCGGAGTATTGGATGACGGAGAACCGTTCCTCGCCGTCTTGGATGGGGGTGTTGGAATGGGTCACCACCGCGGAGGGAATAAGGATGCTACAGCCGGGGGGGAAGCGAATGATGAGGTCATAATCCCAGAGCACGAGGTGCCCGCCTTGGTCGGGATCGAATTCGCCGAGCGCGCTGATGAGGCACATGCCGTCGGCTTTGTTGGCGCAGTCCGTGTGGGGAGGAGATACGGAAACCAGCCCGAGGTTGGCGGTAATGGCGGCGAAAGGGCTGCGCAGAAAGGTGCGGTGCAAGTGAGGATTCTGCTGGGTGAGCGTCTGCTTGGTGGTGTGATAGTCGCTGAAGATTTGGAAGCAGAGGGACTGGAACACGGCTGACGGCAGGTGAGCGCCCGCAGGTGCAGGGGATAAGACGACTCACGATATGCATAAGTCGCAATGTGGCCAACGTTGGGGTCGGCCAGCAGCTCGTCCATGGCTGCGGTGTTCTTTTTCGATGTTGGCTTGATGTTGCCCACCGACCCCCGCCCCCGCCAAAGGCAAAACCTTTGGACTCGGTGGGGAAGCCTTCCCCGGAAGCGCGGCGGTGCTGGTAGGCCTTCACGGGGAAGCCCATCTTGGCACGCGCGCTACGCATTGCGGCTGTCGCAGCAGCGATGATGTCGGCCCGCTTTTGGCCAGCGGCGGGGGGGTTTATCAAAGTGCCGACGATGTGGCCCTTACGGTCGAGAACAACGTGGCATTTGCTAGGAAGAATGGGGAGGAGTTAGGGGATGAGAGATGAAGAGGAAGAAAAAGACGCACTCTCCCTGCCAATCCGCGTATTGCATGTGCTGCTTCAGCACCTCGGGCTCGTTGGCGTACGCACGCAAGGGATGCGCAAGAGGGGTGGCCAGGCCTGTCCACCGCGGTTTCGTGGCGCGAAAGTCTTCAGCGTTGAAGGAGGTTGGCAGAGGCACGCTTTGGGCAGCTTTATCGAGGGCACGAGAAGAGGGTGGCGGCGGCGTAAGGTTGTTGTTGGAATCGACGGCGGCAGCCCTTCGTTTGGTGCGTTCGCGCTTCCTCTTCTTCAGGTTCTTCTTTTGGGTACGAGTTAGTCCCTCGGTATTAGTGGCGGTGGTGGCGGGCTGCGCAGTAGTGGTGGCGGTGGTGCAACGGGAGTTTTCCGCGCTGGCTTCCTCAATCTCAACGTTGTCTTCATCGAACACGGCGCCGTCGTCTTTGCGAGCCATGTGCACGGCATTTTCGCGCCGAAGAGCCTCTTCGAGGTCGTAGTGCAAGCAAATGATGGGAGGGCCGAGGTCCTGCGACGCAATGCCTGACGGGTGCGTATGTATGTTAGTCCGAGGGTTATGAAATCACAGAAGGCCGAGTTATCTCCCTGTTGAGTAGGGCAGGCAGCGAGGAGAAGAGAAAAACAAGAATTGCTTCTCTTACTGCCGCCTTGCTCCCTGTTGAGAGTAGGGCAGGCAGCGAGAGAAGAGAGAAAGAAAAACTGCTTTTCTTACTGCCGCCTTGCTCCCTGTTGAGAGTAGAGCAGGCAGTAAGAGCAACAGAAGTTCGAATGCCGCTGCGTCAAGAAAGAAAGAGAGGGCAGACTCGGATGGCAAGCAAGAGAGGGAGAAGAGAGGCAAAATAATTCCTACCTGGAATTTCCTTCATGACTGGCGAGTTCCTGAGGGCGACGAAGCGGAAGGAGGCTGCGCGACTTCTTGAGCGCAAAAGTGAAGCACAAAGAGGTCAGGTGCCGTGTGACTTGACGTGTTTGTCACGCTGTCGGCGTTTCTAAGCTTTCATTCCCTGTCTAGACTCGTCATTCCCGGTCTGCCTGGACTCATGGCTCCTCGCGGAAACAAAGGATTTTATCACGGCGAAAGCCTCAAGTTCCTCCAGGAATATGTTCCTCAATATCTTTCTGTCAGCCAGACGAAAAAGGAAGACTTCTGGTCCGTGTTCTTCCCAGCTTGGCACGACAAATACCCGGAACTGGACGCCGACAAACAAGAAGAATGGAAAGATGAAGAAGCCAGATACACTGAGATCATCGAGGACATCAAGGAACGCAATACCCAGACAGCCAAGAAACTAGGGCGTAAAAAGGCCAAGGCCGTGCTGCTGCCATTTCCCAAAACCAGTGAGCGGCTGAATGAGCTGCGCGCTCGTGGGTCAAGTAAAGCGGTACGTGTTTTTTATTCTCAGGGCTTCTACCGCGGAAAGGAACTGAGCGACTTTGGATAACAGAAGCTCAAGACCTGGTTTTCGAACGCAAAGACCAGAGATAATACCCGCAAAGTGGAGCCCTTTCGCACATGGCTTTCCCACATCACCAGCCTTCACGGTGCTCCACGCCGCCTGCAGATGCCTTGGGCGCTGTGGCGGGACGCGGTGCACGGCGAGGCCCTCCGAATCCGCTACCGAAAGGCATACAAAAAGGATGCTGACGACGAAGAGGAAGATACCGGTGATGTCGACACGTTTGAACAGGACGTGGACGAGCCCGACCGCGAGGAAGAGGACCTCAGCCGTGTGGAGCTGATGCAGCGCAAATTTCGCCTCGCCCAAGCATATTTCACCGAGCTCAGCGACGAGCAGCAGCAGGAGATGGAGGAGAGCAGGGAGAAGGATTACAAGGAGAGACGAAGCGTGTACGAGCAGGCGCTGAAAGGCGAGACAGATTGTACTCCCGAGGAGCTGTCTGAGTGAGCACGCTCTCTTGCTTTTTCTCCATATTTGCTTAAGCTCATGTGTTGGCGACCGCAGCCGCCGACGCCATGCCGAGGCTATTTCACAGAGAGCGCTCGAAGGCCTCTGCGCGCAGATGAAATGCAAGGGGCTTTTGGTCTTGGGGGAAATTGTGGAAGGCGAGGACGACGAGGTTTTTCTTTCCATGTAAGTCTGCTCTTTTTAGCCAATCATGCGGTGTTTTGACGTGCCGTCCTAGGGTGCAGACGGGCGCTATCCCGGGCCACAAAGGCCTGCACTTTGGCAAATGGGCTCCGGTGCGCTCGAAAGCCGTGCTCCAGGCCTTCACGGACTTTCTTGTTGCGTGCAAGAAGGGGGAGAAGGGTATGTGCTGGCTCTGCAAGTGGTTTTGCCTCGCTCAGCATCCTCAGGTTCTCTCAGCGTCTTGACCGACATGGGGCCCCCCAACGCTGATGCGCCGGCTTTGTGCGCGAGATGCATGGGCTCCCTCATCCCGCTTCCCCACCCCTCAGAACCGCTGGAGGAACCATCGCGCGACACGGCTGACAAAAGCGCGGCGGGCAAGAGCAGAAAAAGAAAAAGAAAGGGACGTGCGCGCCGGGGCAAAGGCAAGAGCGCGGAAGAAGCAGAGGCGTCGGGCTCGGGTGTGGGGGAGGAAGACGAGGACTGGGAGGGCGACAGCTCCGATGCCGGCCGTGAGGTCGAGCCGTTCCCGCGCGGTGGCGAGGAGGAGGACCTCGAAGGCAGCACAACGCGCTCGACGCCGCCACCTGCCTTGAGACGCGAGGCGAACAGCCCGCTCCAGAGAGCCCTCACCGCTTTGGATACCCCGCAGCGCAAGTGGCGCATCCGTGACCTCAACTCGCTGAGCAACTCGGAACTTCAGCGAGAGCTGACCATCGCCGAGAACAGGGAGAAGCTCCGCACCATCATGGACACTCAAAAGTCGGGATCGGAGATGCTAGGGATAGGGTGGCGCCCTCTGAAGCGACGAGCTGCTTCCACCCCCAGCGCCGATGTTTCCCCTCCTCACACGAGATCTTCTATGCAGCTGGCCGCTCGCGCCTCGTCTTCGGAAGAAGGAGAAGGAGGTGCGGGAGACGTGGAAGAGGATGTGCGCGCGCTCTCTGCATCGCGCCCCCCTTCCCCTGCTTCTTCCACTGCGACGCCTGCCCCTCCGCAAGTCAGCGAAGCACCGCGTCCCCCTTCCCCTGCTTCTTCCACTGCGACGCCTGCCCCTCCGCAAGTCAGCAAAGCACTGCATCCCCCTTCCCCTGCTTCTTCCACTGCGACGCCTGCCCCTCCCCAAGTCAGCAAAGCACCGCGCCCCCCTTCCCCTGCTTCTTCCACTGCGACGCCTGCCCCTCCGCAAGTCAGTGAAGCATCCCCTGGCGCCTCGGAGGACTCGACCGCCCTACCGTCTGCCTCAGCCCCACCTGCGCCGGCAAAAACCAGTGACGCGGCCCATGGCGCCTCAGAGAACTCCACCACCCTGCCCGCTGTCTCAGCACCGGCTAGGCTCACTAAGACGCCCGCTGCTACGGAAAAGACCGGCTCAGAAAAACACGATGTTGTGCTGGTGCAATTCCGATCAGAGGTGGAGTCGCCTGCATGGGCTGCCCTCGTGGAGGCGTGGCGCCAGCTCGAGCAGGGCACTGGGTTCACCACCAACGATAAGCCGCTGCCAACGGGTGGCCGTCCCCGCGCCGTGGGCTGGTGGATTGCCCGCGCCAGAAAGAACCGCACCATCCCGCTCGAGATCAATGATGACGATGATGCGAGAGAGGACTTTTATGAGGCGGTTGTAAGCTGGTGGGTGGCGTTGAACCCAGCCTGGAGAAAGGAGGGCGTGACGACGGTGGTGGACTTTGAGGAACGCGGGCTCGCGCAAGAGAGTGGCGGCGAGTTGGAATGCCTCTCCTCGGGGCTGAATGGGTTGACAAGCGTGGTCATTTGCCTGTGGTGGTGGTACCAAATCGCCGATATCGCAGAGGGAACACCTGCTTGGAGGAAGTTGGTGGAGGACGTCTGCTGGGTGCTCACAGAGAAGTTGCGAGTGCTTTCGCACAAGCGTGGAGCTCTCCCAGCAACAGAAGAGCCTAGTGCGAAGCGCGCACGAGTCCAATAATTACCTTGTCTTCGATTACCCCGCCTTTTGCCTAAATAGGAAGCCCCTGTGAAGGATTAGCCGTTATCTAAGTGCTGCCAAATTGAGGAAAAACAAAGTCCGGAAGACCCGGAGATAAAATTGCCTGTTTAGGAGGGTCCGTAGGCGCCGAAATGGTGAAAAATATTAAAAGGCCATTATTTGAGCGGTAGTACACCCTTTTGGGGCTACATGGTAATTAGCTTGGGCTTTTACAAAACCCCGGTACGTTACTAAGCCGGGATTTTTGAAAAGTACTTACCATACCAGCTGGGTGCAAGTTTTGCGGGAAGAGGTGGAGGAAGATGTTTACCAGGACGAGGAGGACAAAATCGAGGAGATACCGGCCCCAACGAAGGGGAAAATTTTTGAAGAAGGTGCGTCGCAGTAAGCTGTAGAGGATTGGAACTAACGTACCGGCTTAACAGGATGCGACCGGTGCACGGCCAACGCTATCCATTGCCGGGAGTATGTCGGCACAAGGACGCGGAAGAGAGGCGCCTGCGTGGCGTGTCACGACGCGAAGGCGAAGTGCTCGCTCGTGAAGCGAGACGAAGTGCTCGCTCGTGAAGCGAGACGAAGTGCTCGCTCGTGAAGCGAGATGACGACGATAAGCCGGCGGCTTCCAAAAAGCCGAAGTCCGAGGGGGAAGAAAAGCCGAAACCGCGCCGGAAACCCGTTCGGGTCGTGGTGGATTCGCGGGCGTCGACCCCGGCGGAAGAAGTTGTTGAAGGCCGAACTCGGTCGGCCCATGCCAACGCGTCCATCGCCCGCTTGTTGCGGCGTGTGGAGCGCCTGGAGGCGACGGTCGTGCAAGACCACGAGCGCATCGCGATGCTCTGGTCGGTCGCACACGCCGGGCTCGTCAACGACTTCCGCAATGCAGCAGACGAGGAGACGATGGCGGCGCTCCGGACGTTCGAGGAGATGTTGGAGAACGATTACGTCGCGGATTTGGCACGCGAGGCGGAGCAGAAGGAGAAGGAGGAAGAGCAGATGAAGAAGAAGAAGGCAAAGAAGACCGCACCGGCTTTGGATAAGCCGAAGACCGATAAGCCGCGGAAGGGGAAGTCCGTGCGAGGACGTTCGCCGGTGGTGCCAGTCGCTGGCCCATCTCGTGTACCATCGTCGCGGCATTCGATTCGCCGAGCCGATACGCCACGCTGCTCGCTTCATCTGCCGGGCTCAAACCCGGAGTCCGACAACAAGGAGGCCGACAGGAACAAGATCTTGTCGTGGAACCAGGACGTTCCTCCTGTTGACCTCTGGCAATTCTCGCCGGTCACGGGGGACGTCAGCATGCCGCCGGTGGAGGACGAGATGCAGGTGGACACGTTGGTGCCGCTGGAGCGGCCGTACGACCCGTCGCAGCCCCTTAGGCCGGGGGAGACGTTGGCCATGGTGACGGTGAAAGAGGAGGTGGAAGAAGACGCGGTCGCGCTGGAGGAGCCTACGCCGGTGGTGAATACCGCCGCCATCGATGCGCCGCCTCAGGCGCCCATGATTACGCCGGCAGAGGAGCCGGTCGTTGCACCAGTGGAAGAGCCGGTTGAAGAGCCCGTCGTTGCACCGGCTGAAGAGCCGGTTGCTGGACCTTCGTACGTTGCACCGGCCGGGGAGTTGGGATCGACCGTGGAGCCGAGGACACGCGATGTTCCGGTGAAGGTCGAGGAAGAGGACCCACTCGTACCGGGTCGGAAGAGGATCGTCCTCAAGACGCAGACTTTCATCATTCGGAAGTTCACGAAGTCCGAGGTCAGAGCCTCACATGGCCAACCGATCGAGATCGACCTCTCGGATGACGAACCGGTGCCGACGGCGGGACCCAGCGGGACGCGGAGGGAGGTGAGTCTCCCGGACGTGGAGGTTGAAGAACCGAAGGCTGGCGAGAGTGCGGAGGGGAGTGGAACCGGCGGACCAGCGGAGGAGGAGTAGATCGACCGGAACGGTCAATTTCTTAAATGTATAATAGAAGAAAAAACGGACACTTTGTAGATAGAAAATGCCGCTGTATATTTGCGTATTTAATGGAGGGTTTTCTTGAGTTTGAAGTCCAATCGAGGGATAAATGGAATACAGAGTGAACCAATAAGCCGAGCGATATGCCGGCCATTAAGCCGGTGAAGACCGGCGTAGCAGAAGTGTTAAGGAACAGGCCCCGGCTTACGAGGGTAATGCTGGTGAAAGGAGTCAACATGTTCTTGAGCATCAATATCCACCGCGGCGACCCAATCGTACTGGTCGTCGGTGTTCTCGTAGCCAAGCTACTCCATGTAATACCGGAGTTGCCGGTTCTTGTCCTTGAAATGCCGGTCGAGCTTAGAATCGACAATCTGTTTGATTTCAAAGTGGCTTTCGCCATCAATGATTTCTACAGCGCCGGGTGGCTCTTCAGTGCGTGAAGGAAAAGGATTGGGGAAGTGAGGCTCGAGTTGTGACACATGGAATGTAGGATGAACTCCCTTGAGCGTTTTCGGAAGCCGAATGGTATAAGAAGCCGCGCTGGGTTTCGCGAGGACTTCGTAAGGGCCGAAATGGTTCTCAGCGAATTTCTTCGTCAGCCGAGTGGTACGCAGATGATCCGCCGAAACGTAGACGGAATCGCTGATGTTGAACTGAGGATCCCGCAAACACTTTCGGTCAGCGGTTTCTTTATACCGATCTTTGGCGAATGTAATCTGTTGCCGGAGGTACTCGTGAAGGGATTCGAGATCGACGGCATAGTCCTTGGCATAGACGTTAGCAACATCGCGTTCAGCATGGATGGTAATTGCCGGGTTATAACCCTTGTTCACGAAGAATGGGGATATGCCGGTGGAAGCGTTCGGCGCATTATTGAGAGCGAATTCGGCGAGGGGTAGAAGCCGGTCCCAGTCGTCCTGTTGGTACGAGCAGTACATCTGGATATATTGTTCCAGAGTCTGATTCATACGTTCAGTTTGACCGTCGGCCTCCGGGTGATACCCCGAGGTATAGTGAAACTCCATTGATAGGAGTTCGCCGAGTGATCAGAAGAACGCCGATATGAATTCGGAACCACGGTCACTAGTGCAGTGAGATGGAACACCGTGTTTAGAAAAGACATGAATGAGGAAAAGGTTGGCAAGTCGCCGGGAGTCAACGTGAACGTCACAGGCGATGAGGATGACCTGTTTTGAAGACCGATCACAAATGACGAGGATGGAATCGAATTCACCAGATTCGCCGGCTTTCCGCAATTCTTCAATAAAATCGATGGAAATGGAATGCCAAGGCTGGAGGGCGACCGGTAAAGGCTTAAGAAGGCCGTACGGCCGATGCCTAGGCTTTTTGTTACGCTGACAGAGGACACAAGACCGGCAGAAATCCTTGACGGACGTCCAGAGGTCGGGCCAGGTATATTCTCGGCGTATGAGAGCGAGAGTCCTGTTTTCGCCGAAATGGCCAGCGAGAACATGGTTGTGATGATGAACTAGTACACGTACCCGGAGCTCCTGAGAGGTACCGGAAACCAAGGGGACATAAATGCGCTCGTCACGGTGGAGTAAACCAGTGTTGTCGATAGTCCAGCGTGGAGAATCACCGGCGGTAGCGGCGGCTAAGCTGGAAACTGCGGCGGGGTCGTCATTGAGGTGGGATAAGATGTTGGCGTGAAGCTGCTCAACATCCATGACGATAGTGGCTCGGAGGATGACATCCTCGAGATAGGTGGCTCGGAGGGAAGCGGAAAGTTGATCCTGAGTAAAGATAGGACGAAAATTTTGAGGGTTGACTTTACTGTATGTGCTATCCCCCTCTTTAGGGTAGACGTCCCATCGTCTAGTTAAAGCGTCAGGTTTTCCGCCGAGCCGGCCCTGCCGGAATCGGATGACCATGTTGAATCGGCATAGGTACTCAGACCACCGGACTTGGCGATGGGTTAAGATTTTCGTCGTCGCAAAGTATTCTAGATTTTTATGGTCTGTAACGACATTGACCGTAAGCGCTGAGCCTTCGAGGTAATGCCGCCAGTGTTTAAAGGCGTCGAAGATGGCGAGGCACTCTTTGTCGTGTGTGTCGTAGTTAAGTTCCGAAGGGCCGAGGGTGCGAGACCGGAAAGCGACCGGGTAAATTTCGCCGTCGTCACTGGCGATGGAAAGAATCGCCGTGATGGCGTAGTCGGAGGCGTCGGTCTCAATGGTAAGCTGAGGACCGGGAACCCAGTGGTGCAGAATGGGTGCCTCCGTGAATGCCCGTTTGAGGATGTCAAAAGCCGTTTGAGCTTCATCGGACCAAGTCCACCATACACCGGAATGGGTTAGGCGCGTAAGCGGGATAGTGATGGCCGAATAGTCGTGGATAAATCGCCAGTAGAAGTCACAAAAGCCGAGGAAAGACTGTACGTCCTTGACTTTTCGAGGTTCCAGCCAATCGGTAATGGCCGCGACTTTCTCCGGAGACATGGTAAAGCTGTCCGGCGAAAGGATAAAACCTAGAAACTCCGTAGTGGTTACGCCGAACTCACATTTCTTGAGTTTGCAATATAGCGAAGCGCCGCGTAAATGCTTTAATACCTCCCATACATGAGCCGTATGCTGTTTCTCGTCATCGGAGTAAATGAGTATATCGTCCAGATAGACGACGACGGTGACGTCCAGCAAATCGGCGAAGAGGTTATTGAGGAAGCGTTGAAACGCCGATGGGGCATTGGTGAGACCTTCGGGTACAACCTGGAAGTTGAATGAGCAGTACCGAGTGCAAAAGGCGGTTTTCGGCTCATCGCCGGCGGCGATCCGGAGCAAGTGATATGCGTGTCGGAGATCGAGTTTCGTATAAATGCGTGCCTTTCCTGAGGCGTCGAGTAAGTCCGAGATCAGAGGAAGCGGATAGCTATCCTTCTTCATAATCTGGTTGAGACCGCGGTAATCGACACAAAGCTGGAGGCTGCCGTCCTTCTTTCTAGCAAAAAGAATAGGAGCGCCATGACTGGAACGAGACGGGTAAATAAAACCGGCCTTTAAGTTTTCGTCCAGGAATGTCCGGAGGGCGGCCAACTCGTTCTGAGAGAGCGAGTATACATGGCCGACCGGCGGAGCATCGCCGCCAATGAGTTCGATCTTGAGATCGTGGTCCTGATGAGGAGGCAGGTTGAAGGCTTCCTGCTCCGAAAAGACGTCGGCGAAGTTGTGATATTCCGGCGGTATACCAGCCGTACTAAACGGCTCGGCTTCGGCCGACAGGGCAAGGACTTCGTCCGGAAGGTGAGCACGCAGTGTGAACTGCTGGGTAGATTTATCTTTGATGATGGCGCGGTACGCCACGGCATTAACGAGAGACACCTGCGGGGCAGTGGTGAAAGGCCGGGGAAGGTCCGCGGCCGGGATAGGCTCCGGTAAAGGAGCAGGTGGAATCTCCATGGAAGGAGCAAGAGGTGGCAAAGACGTTTTCGGTGTAGGTAAGCCGGCCGGCGTATTGGGCAGATATGCCGGTATCGCCGGGGGCGCCTCGTCCGTAACCGGAGCAACCGAAACAGAATCAGGCATAATAGCCTGGGGTGTCAACACAGAAGACTCCGAAGTGTCGATGGTCCGGAAAGAGATAGTAGCGTCAACCCAATTAATCAACGGATTATGGCGGGTGAGCCACGAGTATCCAAGAACCAAGTCACATGGAGAATCAAGACGGGTAACGTAGAATTCCACTAAGTGGACATCACCGGATGGGAACCGAGTGAGCAGCCAGACCTGCTTGTCGATCACAGAAGTAGAGCCGTTGAGATACCGGAGGTTAACCGGTTGAATCGCGTACAGAGTAAAAGCATTTAATTCACAGACTTTCGCAGATATAAAACAATGTGAGGAGCCGGAATCAATGAGAGTCCGTAAGCGGGAGTTGAATCCCGAGGCAATACGTGATACAACGGAAGGGAGTAAGGTTGCGCTTAACTCCGAACCGGCTTTGAGATAGGCCGAGAGGAGCGCAGAGACATAAAGGGGATTAGGGGAAAGAGCGGACGCGTTGAGGTGAACCTCGGTCGACACCCCGGAGTCAACGCAACTCGGACCGGATGAGGAGCAACCCGAGCTGCTGTCTATTTTTTTGAGTCGGGGGTGCTATCGGCGTCGCTAGTGACAGTAGCGGCTTTACCGAACGTGGGCCGATCTTTCTTCTTCTTGCCATCATCGGCTTTGTGGCCGGAACCTCTGCAGAACATGCAGAGACCGGCCTTCTCGCGGCGTTCACGTTCCTCCAGCTTAAGCTTCCCGTCCGCGCCGAGTTTGGCGGCGTAGGGCTTCAGTGTTTGAGTATTACCTTTGCCTTTGCCGCCGGACTTCTCCTTTCCACCGGAGTTTTTCGGAGGAGTATTGGTGTTGGAAGGAGGGGATTTGTCGCCAGAGCCAGACTTTCCTTTACCCTTGCCCTTATCCCGCCGGCCGGACTTCTGTCCGCCGTCGGCATTGCTGCCAGACGTACCGGCGTTGTCGGAACGGGGGTTTTGGGCACACTTGCACTGTTTCTCCATTTCGCGTTGCCAGTGGTGCTGATCGATGCGTCGGGCTGCGTCCTTGCAGCCGGCAAGAGATCTATCCCAGTATTGCCGGGCCATCTCGTCTTTGATACGAGACGGTAAGCCGTCGTAGAACTGAGACCGGATGGCACGGTTGTCCCAACCGGTAATCGGCGCAAGCTGGTCGAAGGAGATGATGTAGGTAGTGATTTTATCGCTGGACTTCATGCGCAGGACTTTAATGCCGGCTTTGGCATCCCCGATAGGATCTTGGGGGCCGAATTTGTTGGATAACTCCCGGAGGAACAGAATGAGATTTCTATCCCAAGCCGGCGGTGCGGAATTGTCGTATAAATTCGGCTGAAACCACAGTGCAGCGGTCCCGCGGAGATACAACATGATGAAGAGAATACGTTCATCATCCGACGGAAAATCCTGCTGCCACTCAGCGAAGTGCATGTAGCACTGGTTGAGGAAGGGCTGCAGTTTCGCCGGATCGGCACCGTCATAAGTGTCCGGGTTGCGGAGAAGAGAGCGAGTTGAGCGAGGAGCGGAAGACTGGTTGTTGTTGTGATTAATGAGGGCCACTGAGAGCCCGGAAATCGTCGTAAAGAGCAACTGCTCAAAGTCCGGTTGTTGTGCTGGGGGCCGGCCAGGAGGACCGGCGGGACCTCGTCGGTCACTGCCGCCACCACCTCCACCTCTGCCGCCGCCTCCGCCTCCTCCGCCGCCTCCGCCGCCAGGTTGGCCGGATGGTCCAGAAGGAGGCCCAGGGGGGCCCTCGGGATCGCCGTCGCCGTGATCTGACGAGTCAGGGGAGCTGTGGTGAGAGGGTTCATCGCCGCCCTCCGGCGGCACAGGCGAACCATGATCGGTCGGCCCGGCGCTAGAAGGACGATGTGGAGGACGGGATCCATGCTGTGAACCGGTATCGCCAACGGGTGAAGCCTGCCGGGATATGTGAGCATATGGTATTGGTTCAACATTAGGCATCTCTGGAGCCCTGCCGCGCTCCGGATAAGGAGAAGCAGGGTATCGACGGGGATTGTCCGGAGTATGGGGTGAGGAAACCAGCCCGGGAACTGTTACCGATGCAACGGCCGGTGCGGGATTCGCCGCACGGCGAGTGGCCAATGATGAGGGTAAGAAGGGCTGGGGTGACGGAGTAATGGGGCCTGTATAGACACCCGATTGGTGAGAGGGTGGACTGAGAGGAACAACGATTGAAAAGAACCGGGATTGACGACGATGTTGAATTTTGTTGGTACCGGGAAGAAGATTGTTAGACATGGGTTTTGCCAGCAAGGTAGGGCAGATTAATTATAGTGTTATATACCAAGCCGCGGGGAATGGCTAAGCCGGTTAAGCCGGCCGGTGTATAAAGGCCGGTCGGGATATGAAAGCCGGTCGGCATAGGAATGCCGAAAGCCGAAAGTGAACGGACGTGGGGGACGCTAACGCCACAGAGGTGCTGGGCGAGCTAGACTACCAGCCGGCGAAGTGGATGAAGAGCCGGACGGTCGTTGTGAACAAGGCTGTAGGAGGGAGAACAACTTAGACAATGAACGATGAGTCCAAAGACGTTTATAATTAATCTGAAGTACAAGCTGGTAGATCCGGGGTTTAAATACTAAAGCCGGATCTAATTAAGAATCGGGAAGTACAAAGAATATAGCAAATGGAGAACATAGCCTTGAAGCGAGTACAAGGAAACATACGGATGGAGAACAATGCATGGGGGCGTGTAGATGGAAAGCATGTGGAGATCCACACGAAGGCGGATAAACGGGAAACGCTCAGAATACTTCATTGCATAAAAACCCGTCTTCGGCCAAGGGCCGGACGCTAGTCCGAAGACCAGTGGATCGGAGAATATGAACTGGAGGAAGTCCGGTGTAGTGGCGGAGTATGGGGATAAGCCGGGCGGCATAATAAGCCGGTAAGCCGGATTCCGCCGGAGGAGGTACCGGGTGGTACGGGATGTAACATGAGCTCACAACATGGTTCGCGAACAGAACACAAGACACAGGACACACACACGGACACATTCACAGACACAATGACAAGACAGACACAAGGCACATTCGAGGACACACAAGACACACAGGACACAGTTCACAGACACAGATAATTTCAATCGCGGACGCAAATCCTCAAGAAACATCACACAGTTCAATCAAACACAACTTGTTCAATCAAATCCATATCCATTGTCTAAATCCCCATTCGCGATGGATAAGCTACTGCTTCTCCGAGCTAAGACCTTTTTACCCACACTGGCAACCTGCCAAGTGCGTGTGAGGGCTGGTAGCTCTCCAGGTCTGCTGCTGAACCCTCCCAACTTGTGCCCTTATATACTACTCTCTCTGATAGATTACTGTACATTATTATGTGATAAAAGTCTGTTTAACCGAGATTCTGACTCAAATGATCTGCTCTATTAATGCTATTGGTTCCCCCTATCTGTTGGATGTCAAAGCGACAGGTTGCGATCGAAATTTGGGTTGTTATGGGACTGTGTCTGCTGAAGACCAAAGTTCCTCTTGCTGCTCCTTGTCTTCTTCAACTGAGCCAATGCAGTATATCTTGAACTCAATGGGGACTCTTCGAGGAGGCATTCAGCCTAGCTCGGACCTCTGTTGAGCAGAACTCAACCATTCTCGATCACTTTGGAAACTGTCGTGATTGGACAGCTTGATCGGACAGCTTGTCACTTTGTTGCTCCCATGATCACAATTCCAGATTCCTCTGAGATTCCTCCAGACTACTGTCCAGGTAAGGATGCCTCTTTCTTGTGAGTCCTAGTAGTGGGTCTTGAAAGACTAGGTTCCTCCTCAATGCTTCATTCTCTGTGTGTTGAACTGGATTCAACTTCTCTTGGCTTGACCATGACAGCTGTCATGATCGGACAGGTTGACACTTGATCTCGGAGCATTCCTTGAACGAATTTAGCTTGTCCAGACTGGAGTCTGGGCCTTCTGGATCATACTCCATCATGTGATGTTGACATGTGATCAAAACACATCTCCCAATCTCGGAATGCATGCACAAATAACACTGGTCCCTGGAGGTGGGTTTGAAACCGTCACGGACATTTTGAAACTGTCGCGAACACTTGGTATGGCACCAAATATAATATCTTCACTTCCTCTTGGTCCAAGTCTAGCTTCAGCTCGTCTAGGCGGGGTCCTAGGTACTGTTCGGTTATTTGAGGAGTCTCCGTTGAGGAAGAACAACTCTAGCTATGTGACTGGTAGTTATCTGTTCGAGGCTCACAGTAACTGCTCTGGGATGTTTGCATGTTGCTTTCACTAGTCGAGATCGCAAAATTGCAATCTTTCATGTGTAGCTATTTGCACGGCATATCAACGTGGTGATCTTGATCTTGATGTTACAACCGGATGGAACCGGGACTCAGCTATTCAGCTGAGCGTCTACTCTCCCCTAGCCTTGGCCTCCTTGGCAAAGGTGCACAGCATCTCTGGGGCGTTGCGGAGGTCTCTATGAGTTTGCCAAGTGTCGAATTGTGGCCCGAATCCTCGCCATCTTACTAGCCAGGTATCTTGCTTCTTGGATTTGTCATATCGCTTGCCTACAATTTTCTCCACTTCCCACTCTTCTGAAGCGATGCGGTGTTCTCGCAAATCCGGAGCGACAACCCTTGGACCAAACTCGACTGGACTCTCGGTAGGGTTTCAAGTGGTCCAAGTTGAATACTGGAAATCCCGGGTATTTATCATTGAGCCGTAGGCGATAGGTCCGAGGGTTAATCTTTTGTAAGACTTAGAAAGGGCTGATCCAGCGTTGCACTAACTTGGCTCCTTCTCCTTTAGATTCCACTCATTCCAGAGAGTGCGGATTGACTATTGACTCGAAATTCCGGTATGTCTCTTCTTCCCCAATTGAATTACTTAGCTTGCTCATCCTGAGCACGAGCAATAGACAAATGCACATTCTCATGATGGATCTTCAAGTTGTTCAAGTAGGCGCTGGTCTCCTTGGTCATACCGTACGTAGTCTGAGCCCCCGCTTCTTGTGGAAGCAAGAAGTCTAATGGAGCTTTAGGGGCGAAGCCGTACAGGAGTTGGAAGGGTGTCGTTCCGATAGACGCGTGCACATTGCTGTTGTAGGTGAACTCGAGTAGCTTTAACGATGAAGCCCAGTCATCCCTCCTTCGAAACATAAGCTCTCAGCATTGTTTCCAGTTGTCAATTGACATTCTCCATCTGGCTGTCGTGTTGTGGATGATGTGAGGATGATAGCGACATCCGAGTCTCGAGAGATGTTGTAACTGCTCTCCAAAATTCCGACATCCATCTCGGATCACGGTCTGCGATAATGCTATCTGGAAGGCCGAAACGCACTACTGTATTTTCCACGAATAATTCCGCGAAGCCTTGAACGATCAGACCTGAGGTAGGGCACGAAAGAAGCATGCTTGGAGAGGCAGTCAACAATCACCAAGATAGCATTGAATCCGTTGGACCAGGGTAAGTTGACTATCATGTACAGTGAAATAGACTCATATGGCCTAGATGGAATCAGGTTCGGAGTCAAGTATCTGCAGTGGGTAAAGTTCCGGTTCTTGGATTTTTGGCAGATATCGCAAGAGTGTCTGAAATCCTCCAAGTCCAGCTTCATCCGTCGCCAATAGAATTTAGAACTTATCTTTGACCACAGTATTTCCGGGCTTACATGAGCCGACTCTAGTGGGGCCTCGTGAGCTTCGGCCATGATCTCGTTCCTTTTCACCTTCAGCACGCATAGTCGTGGTTGATAGTCCGCATCCCTGAAGAATAACAAACCGCCGTCCGATCTGAAGAAACACTGACTGGGGGTCCAAAGTCCTTCTGCCACCTTGGCGTCCGCCCAGATCCCCTTGAACTCCGCATCCTCTTTATATGCTTCAATCCAAGAGGCTTTGTAGCTCTCCTCCATGCCAATATGAATGTTCGGCGGGGGGTTATGCACTCCCCAATACTCCACTGTCGTATCGAGCGAGTCCAACTCCTGCGGGTTCTCTTGTTGCCGATCCGCAACAGGTTGTATTGATGGCGAAGGCTTCACTATTGTCAGCACTACTGGGGGATCGTGAGAGGAAATGCGCTCTTCCAGCAGCAACTCGGAGGGAGAAGATCCCGAAGGAGTATGTGATTCCCCCCCAGTCTTGGTTACTGGAGGTCCTTCCGTTGTCGAGGCTTTCCCTCTATTCGTCTGACTTCTGGTTGTTGCAAAGACACTTTGCTTCCCTTCCAAGGCGTCTTCCAACGCCCAGGCGCTGAAAGTTTCTCTTTCGGCCTGGGGCTTACTAGCCCATCCATCCAATACCTCTTGAGCATCTCCCAAGTCACTGGAGATCTCTATGGCCTTGATGTCTCCCAAGGGGGGAGAGATGTGCGCCGGAGGAGCCCTCGGTAGCCTTGATAATGGGTCGACGTTTGAGTGAATCCTTCTGGGGCAGTGAATAATCTGTAATCCAGGAGTGTAAGCAGAGAAAATGGCCCCCCAGGCAGCTAATCATCGATTGGTGTTCTCGTACGTCCTCGCCCACTGCAGAGTAGAGTGGTCGGTTACTAGAAGAATTTTTTCACCTTCTATGTAAGGCTGAAATTTGACGAGGCCTTCTTTTGCCGCCAGAGCTTCCCTCTCCGTTGTTGAATAGTGAGTTTCTGCTCCCTTGAATGACCGTGACCAATAGCCGATCACGTGTTCGACATGTACCGTCGTTTCATCCAAAGACGGACCTCATATGTCTTTGAACATTGTGTCGTCCATCTTCACCGATAACTTCATGACCAGCCTCGGAACGGGGGAGATCCCTCCTTGAAAGCCTTCTCCAACTTCCCATATGCCCTTGTACCTTTCAAATCCTTTACTAGGATCGGCTGAATTTGTTGCAAAGCTACTCCTGCTGCTTCATCTGAAGCATCTGAGTAAAGGCGATACAGAAGACCTTTGATAGGATGTGCTAGCAAAGGGGCTCGCTGCAAAGCCAACTTAGCTTCTGGAAATGCGTGTTCCTCCTCGTCGCCCCATGTCCATTTACTCCCCTTTCTGAGGAGGCAAAATAACGGAGAGCAAATGTTCGCGTAGAAGGGCACGAAGTTTGAAAAGTAGACCACCATCCCTAGAAACGTTTGAAGCTGGGACAACTTCCTCAGCCTCTCCAAGTCGACTATAGCTTGTACCTTTTCTTGATGCGTTGACAAACCCAACCTTGATACTTTGTGACCGAGCAGAAGGATTGACGAGTAGAAGAGGTGACATTTTGAAGGCGACAGCGTAACTCCCGAATTCTCCACTGCCTCAAGTACCTTGTCAAGGTGATCTATATGCTCCTCGTAGATTTTAGAATAAACCACGATATCATCTATATAGACTAAGAAGAATAACCAGAGATAGGGGGACAAAATGCCTTGCATAATGCGCTGAAAGATAGGAGGACCATTCCTCAAACTGAAGGGCATACGTCGAAATTGAGACAATCCTCGGTGAGTTCTAAATGCCGTTTTTTCCACATCCTCCGGAGCCATATCCATTTGGTTGAACCCAGCAAGGGCATCTAGGGATGACAGAACTTGCGCACCAGATAAGGAAGATAGGATTTCTGATTGCCTGGGAATGGGAAATTTGTCTGCTACTGTGGCGGCGTTCAGTTTCTGGTAATCCACGCAGAATCTCGGCTTCCCGTTCCTGTAGGCGATGACCACCGGCGCACTCCAGGGACTAACAGACGGTTCGATCACTCCTTGCTCGAACCATTTCTCGAGTTGCTCATCAATCACTCTTCGCTTTTCCGGGGAGCTCGAATACATGGGTACTGCGATCGGCTCCGTGCCATCCTTGACCCAGATCTTTGCCTTAGCGTCCAAATGCCCAAGACGTCCATCAAAGCCGAAAGCTCGTACGCGCTTCTTCAGCATTTTCCAGGCTCTGTCCCTCAAAAACTCAGGAAGGGAACCAACATCCAGTATAGACTCCATGTTGTCTGATGGATACACCGTGTTATCGGGCATCGCAGCCGTCTTAGGTCCGTAATCTTCCATTTTGTCGAGCAGTTGCACGACATTGCCATCCCGATCCGGGACTAATCAGCCTTCATCTCGAACATGCACACCTCTCTTAGAGTTCTCCTCTGAGGGAGGAACTCCTGACCCGAAGTCAGTTCACACTTTGCTAGGTGGTTCGGACTCAGTCACGGATCCTGCGGCCTTTCTTTCTTCAGACGTCTTGACTCTATGACTTTGAACTAATGCTGCGAGTAGATTCGACCTCCTTTCCATGGCCTCCAGCTGCTCTGTCATCTGGGGTTTATTGAAGAACTCCTGTGGGTCGGTAAGGGTGCCGATGATCTCTCCTTTTCTGATTATCCTCGGACAATTGCTCATGTTGCTGATCCCGACTATAGGCTTTCGGGACGAGATGAGGGTGTTAGCCATGGTGAAGAAGGAATCCTCCATGTTTGCTAATAGATTCCTCTCGACTAGCTATTCCCTATCGTCGCAGAAGTCGCCTTCCAACGTTACCAGTCGGCACTCGTAAGGCTTGATGTGATAATCCATAGAAGTGCGCACCGTCTTCGAATCCGCTCCGTTCCTTTTTGTTGACGCTTGGCTTTCGCTCATTGATGCTCCTTTGTGACTGAATGCTTGCGTGAGTATGTCACCAAATTTGCCGCTAACACCTGCGCTTCTACTCGCCCTGCATATGAATCTACTCCTCCAGCCTCTACCTCATACGGATGACCCTTGAAGTATATGTTAGTGCCTGTTTCCATGTTTCTTTTGACGCCCAACTCATAGTTTAACTGGAAATCCTCGCCTAGAAGAATAGGCACACTCATGCCCTTGACGATGTAGACTTCCGCTTCCATCTCCAAGATTCCGTTCGTCATGGATGGCATCAAGATTTTGACATGGGCGAATCCTCGAATTGTGGTGCCTTTGTTGGTGAGTTGAGCCAAGTTCATCTTATGTCCCTGATGAATTGATGGAGGATGTGTAAGAGAGGCGAAGAAGTCTTCCAATATCAACGATATGTCGGCACAGGAATCTATCTGCAGGTCGACATGAGGATTGGTCATTTAGTTGACCCACCCCTTGACGGCGAATACCGACACTCCTATAGCGGAGTTGTTACGACCATGCAACTCCTACACCATCCGGCTCCGTCCGGATCTCTCCGGCTCCGTCCGGACTTCCTCCGTCCTCTGTCCGGATCTTCGGATCCGACTCTCCTCCCTTCCGGACGCGTCATCCGAACTCCGGCTCGCGTCCGTCTCACTCGCTGTTGCGTCCGACCTTGGTCGTTGACGCACGCCCTCGGGGTTTTTATGCAATGAAGATTTACTGAACATTTCCCCTTCTTCGACCATATGACTTATGCTCCACATGTATTCCTTATTGTCTTTATTGTCTTCGCTTATTCTTATTGTCTTTACTTCTTCTCCGAACGCATCCGGACTATCTCCGTACTTAGTATAAATACGTACTTACTTCGGATGTAACCTTAGTTGATAATTAACGTGCTTTGCCTCCGCATTGCTCCGTCGTCCGACCTCTGTCCTATTCTCTATCCGACCTTCGGAGCCAAGTTAATTGGTGTACCCTTATACTCTTGAGGTATCGCTTTACATCCGGACCTTCGTCCGGCCCCCGACACTTCGTCCGGCCATCCGTCCTTCCGGCCCTTCCGGCCGTCCGTCCTTCCGGCCGTTTCCTTTCTTTCCGGACACGGATATAACAGTATTATCAACTCAAATTAATTTGGCTTCTTCCCATGTCTTACGCTCACCTCGTTCCCACTCCGGATGTAGGCCAAGATCGTCGTCGATCGCGCCAGTTCAGCGCCATCGTTCCGATTCAGGCTCCGGGCCAGCAGCCCGTAGAATCTACCTCTGGTTTTCAGCCACCCATGCTCTCACCACCTATTGACCCTCGGGTTCAACGGTCCCAACCGCATTTTCAACCGGATGCGCGTGCTCTTCGGCCGCATGCTCCGGCCATGTGGTCAAGACCGCTTCTCGACCCAGAAAACCGTGGAGCTGCTTTCCGGCAGTTCAGCCAATCTCCGGTCGGTTCACAATACCCCGGATCGGTTTACCCCGAGGTGATGGATTTCAATGAGTATGAACGTGGCTCCGGTACTGGCATATCTTCTCCTACCCCAGATCGTCGTATGTTTCATCATCCGGTCCACACTGCTACCATTGTGGAGGTACCGGAAGAGGTCGACCCATTGGAGACGACCGAACCGATCGCTCCGGTTCCTCCGATCTATTCCGGGCAAACAATGTTTGTCCCGCCATCGCCTACTACGATCGGCTCGCGACCGCATACTGCTCCGCCGGCTACTCCGGCTCCGGTCGACAAGGGTAAAGGTAAAGCCAGTGGAGGACAAACTCCTGACCCTACTGCTCAACCACCCACCAATCTTCCTTCCGGCTCTACTCCGCCCCCGCCTGCGGGCCCTTCCGGTCCTCCTGGACCTTCTGGCTCTCCTGGCGGCGGTAGCGGTGGAGGCGGCGGAGGTGGAGGAAGTGGAGGTCCGCCCCCGGGCGGAAATCCTCCCCCGATTCCAAACCCTCCGGTTCAACCATCGGGTTCCGGCGCGCCCGCGCCTAATCCAGGACCTGGTGGCGGTGGAGGTGGCGGCGGTGGTGGTGGCGGACCATTTGGTCCGGCGCTGCCTCCAGGTCCTCCAGGTCCTCCGGTCCCCCCGGACCTCCGGGTCCGACAATTCACATTCCCGCTCCGAACAACCCGCAGCTCGATTTCGCCGTGCAACAAATGGCACAGGCTATGGCTCTCCTCGCACAGAACTCTGTCGCTCCTCCTCGCTCCACTCGTACCGCTTCCAAGGCTCCGGACACATTCGATGGTTCGGACCCGACGAAATTCGCCACTTTCATGTCGCAGATTTATCTGCACATCGCGGAACGCCCACAAGACTTCCCGGGCGACGAAGATAAGATTTCTACGTCCGGTCGTATCTTCGGGGCACCGCTCAGCAGTGGTTTATGCCCAACATCTATGCGAGCGGTACCGCGCCCATTCCGCATTGGGATGCAAACTGGGGACTATTTGTACAGGAGCTCGCGACCAACTTCGGTCCGCACGACCCCTTGGGGACGCCCGGATCTCTTTGGAGACGCTTTCCATGAAGCCGGGTGACCGGCTGGCTACTTACCAGCTCAAGTTCGACACTCACGCGGTTATGACGGGATACAATGAGGCTGCCCTCTTCCGGGCATACTACAGGGGCCTCCCCAGTTGCATCAAGGACACCATCGCGCAAAACCAGATTCCGACTTCTCTTGTCGGACTCAAGGCTTACGCCTCGCAGATCGACCAGCGCTATCATCGTCGACAGGCCGAGAAAGCTGCGGAGCGTGCTTCCAACAATCCCCACCCTCTGGCAAGTCGTCTGGAGACGCCTCCGGCTCTCCTCCGGCCGGAGGTCAAGGTGGTGGTGGTCGTGGTGGGAAGTCCAAAGGAAAGGGCAAGGGCCGAGGTAATTCGAATCCTCCAGCCAAGACCAATCCTCCGTCGACTACTCCTCCGGCACGTCCGGCAACGCGGGTCAGGCCTCCGGGTCATCAAAGACTCCGAAACCGTACGCGGCCAAGCTCGACTCCTCCGGTAAGCTCAAACCCGAGGAGCGCGAGCGGCGCATAAAGAACAACCTCTGCATGTTCTGCGGTGGTCAAGGCCACAAGACGGCCGACTGCCGGAAGTGTCCGGGCAATGCTCAAGGCAAGGCTGGAAATGTTTCTAACATGCCTGCGCCTGCCGCTGATGCCTCTTCTACCCCCGAGTCAAAAAATTAGACAGCGGCTCGGAACCCTCTGCACCTGGTCCGAGCCGTGTTGACTCCGCGGTGCTTCCGGAGGTTACTCTCAACGCGTCCACTCTCTCTCCTAATGCCTTTTACGTCAATCTTGATATATCTTTACTCTCCGCGGACTTTATCTCTCCTCCGGCATTCTGTCCGATTTTCCTACTCCGGACGTGGGCCTAACCCTGCGTCCGTCTTTTGTACAACGAGTTGCCGCGGGATTCAACTCCCGCTTACGGGCGCTCATCGACTCCGGCTCTTCGCACTGTTTTGTGTCTACTCGAGTTTGCGAATCTAATGGGTATTCTCCATACGCAGTCCCTCCGGTTAAGCTCCGGTATCTCGACGGCTCCTCATCTATTATAAACCGGCAACTGCATTTATTGCCCCGGTTTCCTTCCGGCGATGTCCATTCTATGGAATTTTACGTCACCCGTCTGGACTCTGCCTGTGACTTGGTTCTTGGGCTAAATTGGCTACGCCGCTACAATCCGTTGATTGACTGGCGCAACGCCTCACTAAAGTTCAGCCCTGTTTACGACGAGTCTACTGTGTCGACACACCCGGAGATTACTCCGGCCTTTGTTGCGGTCCCTCCGGTTACGGAGGATATGGAGCATCCGGCAACCCCGGCTCTCATTCCATCTATACCGCTGACGTCTTCGCCCGGACCTGCTCCTTCTATGGAGATTCCTCCGGCACCGTTTCCGGCGCCACCCGAGGCCCCCGCGCCTCGTCCGTTCACTACTGCCCGCTTGTGTCTATGGTCAACGCTGCTGCTTTCGCGCTATCATTCGCGATAAAAGCACCATCCAGTATACTCTGCGTGCTACGCCGACCGACGAGAGTCTAGGTTTTAAAGCCTCGGCCGAGCCGGACTTCGCTAACTTGTCCGGCATTCCGGCCGAATACCACGACTTCGCCGATGTCTTTTCGGAATCGGAGGCTTATAATCTTCCGCCCCATCGCGAGTTCGATCTGAAGATCGAGACCGTCGATGATGCGGAACCTCCGGTCGGTCCCATCTATTCCCTTTCTCCGGCCGAACCTTTGGCGCTCCGGGAGTTCCTTGATCAGAACTTGAAGGCGGACTTCATCTATCCATCTCGTTCCTCCCATGGCGCTCCTATCCTCTTCGCTAAGAAGAAGGACGGAAGTCTCCGGCTTTGTGTCGACTACCGTGGATTGAACCGTATCGCGAAGAAGGATCGTTATCCGCTTCCTCTGATCTCGGATCTCCTCGATGCACCAGGAAAGGCATGTATCTATACCAAGCTCGACCTTCGTCATGCCTACCATTTACTCCGGGTCGCCCCGGGCGACGAGTACAAAACCGCATTTCGCTCACGCTACGGCTCCTACAACTTCCGGGTTGTTCCGGAAGGTTTGTCCAATGCTCCGGCCGCCTTTCAGCGTTTCCTCAATACGTTGTTCGTGGATCTGTTGGACGTCTATGTCGTGGAATACCTCGATGACATCTTGGTGTACTCCGACGATCCGTCCGACCATACCGCTCACGTTTGGGAGGTGCTTTGGCGCCTCCGGGAAGCCGGTTTGTATTGCAAACTTCCCAAATGCGAGTTCGGCGTCACTACTTGCGAATATCTAGGCTATGTTCTTTCTCCGGACGGTTTCCGGATGGCTCCGGACAAGATCTCTGCCATCACGGATTGGCCCGTCCCTCGGAAAGTTAAGGACGTTCAGTCCTTGCTGGTTTTTGTAACTTCTACCGGCGTTTCATCTACGGCTATTCCGGCATTACCGTTCCACTCACCCGGCTTACCCGTACCGCTATTAAGTGGGACTGGTCGGTCGCTTGCCAAACGGCTTTCGACACTCTCAAGCGCGCGTTTACGGATGCTCCGGTCCTCCACCATTGGATTCCCGGCCGTCAGATCACGGTCGAAACGGACGCATCCGATTACGCCATCGCGGGCATCCTCTCCATTACCGGAGATGACGGGGAACTTCACCCTGTCGCCTTCCGGAGCCGGACACTTACGGCTCCGGAGCTCAACTACGACAATCACGATAAGGAGCTCCTTGCTATTTTTGATTGCTTTACTCATTGGCGTCATTATCTCGAGGGGGCTCCTTTAGTTGTCGACGTTGTCACGGACCATAAGAACCTCGAATACTTCGCAACGACGAAAACCCTTACCCGTCAGCAAGTACGCTGGTCCGAATATCTCTGCCATTTCAATATGGTGATCCGGTTCCGACCGGGCAAACTCGGAGGTAAACCCGATGCTTTGACTAGACGATGGGACGTCTATCCGAAAGAGGGGGATACGGCCTTCAGCCAAATCAATCCTCAGAACTTCCGGCCCATTTTCACGTCCGATCAATTATCCGCATCGCTTAACGCTACTTACCTTGAAGACGTTTGTCTCCGAGCCTCCGTCGTCATGGATGTTGATCAGCTTCACCACGACATCATTTCCCACTATCCGGACGACCCAGCCGCTACTTCCGGACTCGCATCCGCGGCGTCCGATGCTTCCGGCTCGTGCTGGACCACAGATCCAACCGGACTTCTACTTCTTAGCAACCGGATCTACGTCCCGCAGGTTTCCAGCAACTCTCCGGACATTCTCCGTGTACGTGTTTTACAAAACAAGCATGATCACATACTCTCCGGCCATTTCGGACAGAATCGTACGCTGGCCCTCGTCCGGCGTGACTATGCCTGGCCGGAAATGCGGAATTTCGTCCGAGACTACTGCAAATCCTGCACTCACTGCAAGCGCAACAAGGCCCCTCGGCACAAGCCGTACGGTCTTCTCCGTCCACTTCCGGTTCCCCTCCGTCCTTGGCATTCCATTTCCATCGACTTTATCGAAAACCTTCCCTTCTCCGGCGAGTTTAACTGCATTTGTGTCATCGTTGATCGTGCATCCAAGCAGGTTATCCTTTTCCCCTGTGATTTCCATATCACGTCCGTGCAACTCGCCCGGCACTTCCTTATTCACGTCTTTTCCAAACACGGAGTCCCGGCCCATGTCACTTCCGACCGTGGCACGGAATTCCTCTCCGCTTTCTTCCGCGCATTGGGCGAACTACTCAATATGACCATGCACTTTACGTCTGGCCACCATCCGGAGGCCGACGGACAGACGGAACGCATGAACCAAACCCTCGAACAGTACGTCCGGATGTATTGTGCGTATCAACAGGACGACTGGGCCGAGCTCCTTCCTCTCGGAGAGTTCGCGCTCAATAACGCTCCGAACGCATCGACCGGCGTATCTCCGTTCTTCGCTAACAAGAGTTATCATCCGGCACTCACCTTCCACGAGACTACGATCCAGGGCAAGGATGTTGACAAAGCCCGGGACTACGTCTATGACCTCCAATCCGTCCACAAATACCTCCGTGCGCAACTTACAATTGCTACGGAGCGTTACAAGGAAGTTGCTGATAAAAAGCGTCTTCCGGACCCGATCCTTGAGGTCGGAGATCATGTCTTTGTGTCGACCGAGTTCATTGCAACCACCCGGCCAACGGAGAAGTTCTCCGAGACACACTTCGGACCATACGAAGTCATCGAGAAAACCTCCGGCGCGTCTTATTGAATCCGTCTTCCTAAAGCCCTTTCGCGCATTCACCCCGTTTTTCACGTCTCAGCGCTAGAACCACATTTCCCGAATCCATTCCCCGGACGCGAACAAGTTCCACCCGGACCGGTCGAGATTATCGACGGAGACGAACATTTCGAGCTATCAACAATACTCGACTCCAAGATCGACTGACAGTACCGTCGTTGTCCGCTCCGGTACTATGTCGAGTGACTCGGATGGTCTTCAACCGGACAACAGTACCAGTGGGTTCCGGCTTTCGATTTGGACGCTCCGGAGCTCTTAGCAGAGTTTCACGAGCGATATCCGGACAAGCCCGGACCCGAATGGGAACAACTTTGAGCTTCCGGCTCCGGTCACATCCCTCCGGTCTTACTCCGTCTCGTCGGCGACTCTACGCGCTTCATGACCAAGAAAACATTTATTTCGGACTCAAGAAACTATTCTACAAACGTCCGTTTTTTGAATTACAATTGTCCGTATTTTAATCGTTCATTTTTCCCCTCCTCCGGCTTGCGATTCCTCCTGCTCTTTCGGCTCCGGCTCCGGCTGCGTCCCCGAACCACTTGCGACCGGCTCCTCGTCATCGAGCATCTCGTAGACAATTTGGCCGTCGATGTCCCGGATAAGCCGATAGCCCTCGAGTTCGCTTTCTCCCGGAAGCGCTACGAGGGGGATCCGATTCTCCTCCTCTTCCTGTTTCACCTTGGCCGCCTCCGCGTTAGTGTTCTCCAATAACGCGTTCTTTTCAACCTCGAGCTGGCGTATGTGATCCGCGAGGGCAGCCGCTTTCTTCTTCGCCTCTTCAATCTTCTCCGCCGCTTCTTGCTTCTTCTTCGTCCGACTTGCCGAGAGCTCCAGCATGTGGCGCTCGTACTCCGCGTCCGACATCCCAAGCTCCACGCCTCGTTCCTCCTTTACCTTCGGCTCCGGCAGAATGGGTTGGACGAATTCGCCCGGAGCGACCTCCACAAACGGGCCAACCTCCACAAACGGGCCAACCTCCACAAACGGGCCAACCTCGGCTGACGCGCGAGTGGGCTCCGGCTCAGGTCCGTACATCGGACCATCCACCTCCATCGCGTCCGGTTGCTCCGGTTCTTCGGGACGTCCGATGTCCTCCGCCGGTGGCATTTCTTCGTCCTCCGGCTCCTCTTCGCTCTCTGGATCGCCCTTCCCATCCACTCTATCGTCGTCCGTGTCCTCCGAGTTGCGGATGGATGTGGTCTTCTGCCTCCGGATCCATTTCCGGATGTCGTCGACTGCCGAGGCCGGTGGTGTGTCGTGGAGCGAGACGTCGAGCTCCTCGAGGTATTCACGAGAGGAGATTTCTCCCCGATCCCTCCACGCGTTCCGCGCCCACAACTTCATCAACTTCCGGTCCGTCTCCCGCGCGGCTTCGAGACGAAAAACGCGCTGCTGGGTTTCCTCCAGCAGGTCGCGGATGTCGTCCATCCGGGTCCGACGCGAAGTCGGGATCTCCGGTTCCGTCCGTCCTCGGGTCGTGGACGACTTGCCCTTCGTGGCCTTCACGCGCGCCGGTTTCACCCTCGGACGTCGGACTGTATTCTCCGGCATGAGCGGACACTTGATCTTCTTGCGCCGGCATTCGCGGCACACGCGGATGTTGTCGTCGTGCGCGACCTCGCACTCGATTCCGTGGTTGTGGCAATTTTCACATGCTATTAATCAATTAACCCGGGATCCAAAGAATTTTAAGCAGGCAAATCCATCACTTACCTTCTACCGCCAAAAACCACTCGATATCCTCCTCCTTCGCCTTCTTGCGCGGTTTCCGGTCGCCGTCCGCCTTCCTCTTCCTCTTCCCACTTGTCTCCGGCTCTCCCGGGTGACGGGTCCGTGCTCAGGTTGTCCGGTCCGATCCGCTCGTCCAGTACGTCCTTCGCGTCTGGCGATTCCGCCCGACGGAGCATATCCGCGAGATCCGCGAAGTCGTAGTCGGTGGCCGTGCCAGCCAAGACACGGAGGAAGGTCACGGGCCTTCGTGCGCATTTCCGCCGCCGCTCGTTCCTCGGCCGCCATTTCCTGCTCATACTCCTGGAGACGGGCTGCGTACCTCCGGTTCTGCTCTTCCGCGTCCTCCCACGCTTTCCTTTCTTCGGGCGACATCGCCGCCAACTCCGCCTCCCTCAATTCCGCAGCAGCGCCTCTTTTGCGCGCTTCCTCCTCCTTCCGTTCCTCTTCCTCTCGGACGTTCCTGTCCGGCGTCGTTTCTCGGTTCTTCCCTTTACCCCCGGTCGGGGGTGGCGGTGGAGTGCTGTCACGGTTGGAGGTAGACGACATGGTGGAGGGAAGAGAAAAAGTTGTTGTTCCTATGGCAACGTTCTCACCGTCACGTGCTGCCACGTCCGTTTCCATTCCCACACGTCATCGAGTCATTCTTTCAGTCATTCATTCATTCCGGCCCGTATTCCTTTCGGTTCCTGTTCCTTGGGGGCAAGGAACCCTAAGAGGGGGATACTGTTACGACCATGCAACTCCTACACCATCCGGCTCCGTCCGGATCTCTCCGGCTCCGTCCGGATCCTCGGATCCGACTCTCCTCCTTTCCGGACGCGTCATCCGAACTCCGGCTCGCGTCCGTCTCACTCGCTGTTGCGTCCGACCTTGGTCGTTGACGCACGCCCTCGGGGTTTTTACGCAATGAAGATTTACTGAGTGTTTCCCCTTCTTCGACCGTATGACTTATGCTCCACATGTATTCCTTATTGTCTTTATTGTCTTCGCTTATTCTTATTGTCTTTACTTCTTCTCCGAACGCATCCGGACTATCTCCGTACTTAGTATAAATACGTACTTACTTCGGATGTAACCTTAGTTGATAATTAACGTGCTTTGCCTCTGCATTGCTCCGTTGTCCGACCTCTGTCCTATTCTCTATCCGACCTTCGGAGCCAAGTTAATTGGTGTACCCTTATACTCTTGTGGTATCGCTTTACATCCGGACCTTCGTCCGGCCCATCCGCCCATCCGGCCCATCCGGCCCTCCGGCTTTCCGGCCGTTTCCTTTTCTTTCCGGACACGGATATAACAGGAGTTCCTGGGCTTAGGGAATCTTTTAGCCGGTAACTGAACTCTTTTTGCTGCCGAGTCTGGCAGAGGTGAAACCTCCATCTCTGCAGTGGCCATGTTCGCCTCCATCTCAATCCAGGCTGACTCACGAGGCTCCAACTCTCCTCTCCACTCCGGGATTTCAGCCGGAATCCCCTCAGCTTCGCTAACTCCTTCTGCTTCCACGTACTTGGGATCCTCCTTGCCTGAACTCGATTTTCCGATCTCATCTTCTTTCTCAATGAGACCCTTCGTCGTCTTGGGCATCTTGGATTCCCACTCCCAGTACTCATCTGCTACTTCTTCTATTAGCAAGAATTGAGTTTGCTGGGTGAGAGGGTCGCGCTACCCCCTTTGCCGTTCCGATTGTCCGTTACAATAATTCCAATGCCGGGTTCTATTTCCAATTGGGTCTTACGCGCTTCCAAGGCAAGTGCTTCCACTACCTCCTTCACGGCCAAATTCAAAAAGAAGGTTCCTGCAGACGTCCTTCCAGAAGTACGCAGTACGCAGAGTGATACATCATCTCTGATTCCTCTTTTATGGACGAGGTCTGTACTGACAACACTACCCTCTTCACCTTTTCCAGGTACACTGATCAGTCGGGGCACTCTCAATCCCAATGATTAGAGCTGCCGCACACCTTACACGGAGAAGGAGGAGCTCTTCCCATTTTCGTGGTTACGTGGTCATTTTTCTGAAATGGATATCCATCTTTTGGAGGAGGATGTTGCCTCTTTTTCAAGGCCTGGTAAGCTTCTTTAAGAGTATCCTGACCATCCAATTCTCCTAATGGCTCTAATGAGTTTTCTCCAGATTCAATGAGAGAACTAGTATCCAGCGCTTTGTCACTTCCCGATTCAACCCAGTGCACATTCCTTCTAGGTGTCTGTTGGGGGCGAGAGGAAGAATTCCGAGGAGGATCATATCCCAAGCGCCGCAAAGTGTATGCTAGATTGCTAGGGGAAATAGATTCTGGGCCCGAATGTTTAGCTGCATCGACCAATGACTCTTCATTTTCGTTGATCTTGTCATACAAGTCCTTGGTCAAAGTGATATTCTGAATAACTAGAATCACCCTCCAACAGATGGGAGCTTTTCTCATTACCAAATAAACTTCCAGTAGACCTCCATCGTCCAAGTTTACTACCTCAGTACTGAGAATGAAACGATGCTTCGTCCATCTCTGGCATGTCCGATAAGTTTCGTGCTCTCCTTGGAGGGGGCACCAGAGATTGAGGAGCTTGACTAATAGAGTCCGTAAGGTCGTAAGCTCTGGAGGTAGCCATGCCTAGCAAGGGGTTCGGTAGAGGTTGTCCAGGTACTCTTGAAGGGCCTCCTTCCAAATTACCCGAGCGTGGAACGAAAAACTGCTGGGACGATTTAAAAGGAATTGTGGGACCTAATATTCCCGACTGAGTGCTTGGTTTTTTCCAGTACAACAAATTAGCAGAACCCGTTTTGGAGGAAGAGGTTGGCTCGGGAATTGGATTCCGTTCCCTAACGTCATCCTCATCCTCCACCTCTTCCATGGTTGGAGGGGATTTCGGTTGCGTTCACGACCCTTTCCCTTACTTAGATCCGAGGGAGCTACGAAATTTCCCGTGTGGCGATAACTCGATGATTCCGGGAGAGTGTTTTCTCTTATCTGTGGTGCGGGATCTCAGCATAGAAGTAGTCCACGTTAACCGCGGGTGTTGCCTCTCGTGGAAAGACTGAGTACAACTCGGGCTGCGTGAACACCAGTGACAGCGGGACTTCACTCTCGGGCAAGGATTGAAACTCCATTTGATATTTTTCGAAATTCTTGTTAGCGAGATTCAATCGTTCCATTGGCACTGACCATGAAGCTTGTAATTTGCCCAGCGAGTTGGCATTTCGCAGTACGGTAACCAGGATATGATGTGGGTCGATGCAGAAGCAAGAATCTCTACCTTCCACCAGGCTGGCCGCTCTAGACAGAGTATTCTGCATGTCCCTTATCGTCCTCTCCATCCTGAACAGGAAGCCCATCTCCACGCTGAATCGCAACAGTTCTGGAGACTGTTTCATGGGCTCCAGAGTTATCCCTCGGTCTAGGATCTCAGTAACCTCAAAGGAGGTCTTGCTCGCCAAAGTAGTTACTCGCCTGAATAGAGATAACTCAGAGTCCGAAGCCTCTCTCCATACCCTTCAGTGGGGTCACGAAATCGGCTTCCGAACTGGGTGAAGGGTGCGCTACCGTAACCGTTGACATGGGTGATAGTGGATGATTCCAATCAAGTCCGGCAGTTCTTGTTAGTGCTCTTCTAACCGGTGTCTTCAGGGGTAGAGTCTCGTTGAAAGGGAATTTGGGTGAAATGTCCAAAGTCACCGCTGGTTTAAGAGTTTTACCTCTACCAAATGAAACTGACTGCCGAGAACAAGCGAGTTTGCCTGGTGTGGGAGGAACATCTCCTCTGCCTCGAGAGAGAGAGCAGCGGTCCTAGTCCGAGTCGCGACGGCTGGGCTAGCAGTTGCGTCTGTTATGGATATAGGACCTATTCTTTCTTTACCAGGGAAACCGATCGAGATGCTGAACGAGAAGAAGCTCGAGATGGATTGAAAACAGATTCCTCCGGATCCCAATTAACCGTTTTGGCTAAAGACACCTGAGTGGGCCCGAATAGTCGGGACCTTCGCGAATCCAGTTGAGCAAAGAAGGTGCCTTGCACCCTGAACAGCAGTAGTTGATAGTCACTAAGTGAACTAGCCAGACCGTGGAGCTCCTACAGTGTCCACTTTGTAAGGCTTGATGTGCTTACAGGAGACTTTTCCACAGGATCCGGCTGAGGAGTCGAGGTGACTAAGTGGTGAAGACCTTCACCTGCCAGACAGTCCTACTCTAAGACTAAGGGTCGGGAGTCGAAAGTTCGTGCTCCCTAATGACCCTTCATCACCTTCTTCGAAAGTTCATAAGAAGGGAGTGCTTGAGGGCTAGTACGGCCACCTATTCGTAATTGTTAGTCGTGTAGGATAAGAGCTCGTACTGGTCGTAGGGGCCTCCCAATTCCTCCTCAACTCAGAGGTACTCAACGTAGTTAGAGGAGACAATAGAAGATGATAGTTCAAAGTAGAGTGTAGTTGAATACACGTGACCACATATGGATGGTGACATGTATTCTGTAACCGTAAGCAATGAGTCAGAGGCTAGTCATTGTTACATCCCGTACCACCACGGACTCATCTGGATCTCATCCGACCACTTCCGGTATACTCCGGTATACATCCGTTCACATTCCGATAACCTCCGGCCATCTCCCAGTCAACTCCCGGTAAACTCCCGGTCAACTCCCGGTCTACGCTGGTTTACCTCCGGCTCAACCCCAGACGACATCCGGACTATGACCGGATGACTTCCGGTTATCATCTGTTCATCTCCGTCCTCTTCCGGCTTAATGTTCCGGTCTTCTCCGGAACACTCCGGCTCTTATCGGACTTCATCCGGCCCTTCGGCCGATGACACTGGGGGCAAGCTGTGAACTACAGGCCCTGTAAACTCAATGTAAATGTGAGGGAAACTTTAAGTTTTCTCAATAAATACCCATCATTTACAGTGCCTGTAAATTGGGAGTAAATTTAGAATTTCATCTGGAACTGCACGCAATTTACATGCCCTGTAAATGATTGATAATCCTGGGAATTAATCCAAAAATACCCATCATTTACACCATGTGTAAATGTGTGATTTACATGCAGTGTAAACGGTGAGCAAACCCAGATACCAAACAACATATTTATGGCTACACCTTCCAGAATAGGAATTCAGAATTGCCAGAAGGGGTTACTCTATTGTCATGTGAGTCTAGGATTCCTAGGATGGCTTTAAGAGGATGATTATGCCAGAGCACTTCCAAAGCTTACAAGAGGTGGCAGCTATACCCCATCCAATTGAGTTTCAGTCTGCTCTCTTTCTCTGTATCTGAATTTTGGTTTCATACATTCTTATTGCATGTCTACCACTCAAAACAATGAGATCATTTCTATTTGGTTACTATTTTCACCTGGAGTTTGTCAGAATATTGCAAGGTTGAAAAACTGTTGCCCCACTTGAACTCTTGATGAAGACTTTCTATGTCTGTTTTGCTCTCTGTCAGCTCCTTGTTGGTCTCAAAATGAGCCAGAATGTGGGATTTCTGGTTGGAACATTAGTTAAACGTTGCAACTTTCACTTCTTTGACTCACTGCTCTTCATGTATGTAGCATTCCTGTGTAGCATGTCATTCTCATGTTGCTCCCTTTTCTATTTTTTTTGATAGAAATGTGACCAGATTGCCCCCAGAGTCCACAATAGATGACCCACCCTGTTATCTTGATGTTCATTGGCCATCTGCATCTTGCTAAACAATTAAAGCAGTCAATGAAGACACCATAAAACTTTTTAGAGTTTCTGCTAGGTTGGGATTGTATATCATTTCCCTGATTGAGAAGGTCACCAACAAGAAAGAGCTGCCTCTCAGTGTCAGGTGGGTGGAATAAGCAGGGCTTTCCACTTTGGGGAAGCCAGTATTAGTATAGTGGATCCAATGGTGGGATGACATCTTGAAGCTCTGCTACTCATCTCATCTTTCTGCACAATCCAATGGGTGTCAACCCACGGACTCTCAAAATGATGAGGGAATAGCTAAAGAGGGCCAAGGTTGACAATATTTCGGGTTTGATGTTGTTGACGGGTGGCTGTGAGGGGCGTGCTGGAACGCCTCTCACAGCCACCAATTATGTCTTTTGTACACATCACAAATGTGTATGTAATCATCTTGGGCGGCTCTGGGTTCAATCCTCACAATATGCATCTTTTTTTTAATGCCTCAACCATACAATAACCAATGAAATTTCTGTCAGGAGAAGAATTTGCTTTGTTAATTGCCCATGGGCAGAAAATTCCTACTGATTGTTCAATTTTGTGTTGAAACAGGAGTTGAACACAGCAAGGCCCAATCAATTCAAGCTTGACAGCAATCCTGATCATTAGGAATCCTAGACTCACATGACAATATAATGTCCCCTTCTGGCATCTCTGAATTTCTTATTATGGAAGGTGTAGCTATAAATAGGTTGTTTGGTATCTGAATTTGCTCACCATTTACACTGCATGTAAATCACACATTTACACATGGTGTAAATGATGGGTATTTTTAGAGTAATTCCCAGGAATATCAATCATTTACAGGGCATGTAAATTGGGTGCAATTCCAGATGAAATTCAAAATTTACTCCCAATTTACAGGCACTGTAAATGATGGGTATTTATTGAGAAAACTTAAAGTTTCCCTCACATTTACATTGAGTTTACAGGGCCTGTAGTTCACAGCTTGCCCCCAGTGTGAAGAGTTTTCATGCAACCGTCTATCCGCCTTAGTGGTAGATCTCCACATGCACTCTTGTTATGCACACATGCTCTATGTTCTCAATCCGTCATCTCCCTTGTACTTATACAAGAAGATATGTTCTCCTTTTATTCTTCCCTTGTTCTTCAATCAATTTCCTTATATATACTTACCTCCGCTATTACTATAAAATGTCTAGATTATGATCATGTACTTTAGATTGATTATAAACATCATTCCTGTCTTAACCTCAATTCCTTCTTTGTTGTCTTGACACCTCCTCCAACGTCCGAGTTCTCCGGCTGACGGACTCAACCTCTGTCTTCCGTCCGACGACCGGACTTGTCGAAAACCTTATCCCGGACGTCCGGACTTATACATCCGTGGACTTACCAACTTGTCGGACTCCATCTCGGACTTCGGCACAACTTCTGGATTACCGGACATCGCCCGGCCTTCGGCACATCACCTCCGGCTTACCGGAATTTGTTCCGGCCTTCGGCATTACTCCTCCGGCTTACCGGCCTTCACTTCCGGTAACCCTTGGCCGTCTCCCTTTCCCTCCTCCTTCATTCCCAGCCAACCAGATAGTACGCTCACCCTTAAACCTAGCTGTGGTGTAGTGGTCCATATCCATGTTCCGGAATCCTCTCCTGTTTACTTCCATTGACCTCCAGCATTCCTGAGCCCAGTCATAACCCATCCAGAACCTATCCCCTCTCCTTCCTTTCTCTCCCCTTGACATGGATATAACAAGTCATAAGTAATATCGCGAAAAATAGTAAGAGGAATTAATGAGTCCCGGGGTATATAAGAGATCCCTTACAATAAAGGAATACACGGGCATAAGTCACAAGGTTAATTTAAAGGAAACACTCAGTAAATCATCATTGCGTAAAAACCCCAAGGGCATGCATCAACAGCAAAGGCCAGATGCAACCGCGAGTGAGAGGGACAAGACGGAGTACAGATGACATGCCCAGATGCAGGGCGAGTCAGATCCAAAGATCTGGAAACAGGACAGATGCATCTGGACAGAGCCAGATGGCATGGACATGCACAGTGGCAAGAAGATGTTGGATGCACCAGGGTGGGCGATATCGAGAATACAGGCAAATTGGTTGTGAGGACCAGAAAATGCCCAAAATGGCAATTTTCTGTTTCGTGCCTTTGGTACTGCTATTTGCTGTAAGATTGTGGAAGGCTGCCGTATTGTAGAGGCAGTCAACACTAGAACGGTCGGCCAGACAAAACTAAGAGTAGCCCAGAATGACAGAACAATAGTGTGTTCATTCAAGAGGGGTCCCTATAGAAGGGTACATGGTGGTCAAGACCAAGAAGAGAAGATCCGTAACTACAGGATGGTCACAATCAATGTGCTATCAGATATGTAACAGGAACAGAATGTAACATAAGATATAAATCAGAATATAAGATAAGGACTCAACAACAGAAATGTAAAAGGTAGGATGTCGAAGAGTGGGATAGTAGCAATACAATAAGGGTGGCTGGATGGCAGTGGTGCATTGTGAATAGCACAGAACAGTGACAGTGCAATTTGGATAGCAAAGGCTGAACCAATCCAGGAACGAAAAGGTTGGACAGTGCTGAGGAAAGTAGTAAGGTTGGTGGAGCAGCCTTACAGATTGTGACCTTATCTCTGGTCGCTTAGATGAATGATAAAGCAGAGGGTTGAATTGTGACAACAGCAGAGGCAAAGCATGTTAATTATCAACTAAGGTTACATCTGAAGTAAATATGTACTTATAGTCTGAATGTGGTCAGAGAAGTAAATAAAGAATAAGAATAAGCAAAGACAATAAAGGAATACATGGGCATAAGCCACAAGGTTAATTTAAAGAAAACACTTAGTAACTCATCATTATGTAAAAACCCCAAGAGCGTGTGTCAACAGCGAAGGCCAGATGCAACAGCGAGCGAGAGGGACATAAGGCGGAGTACGGATGACGTGCCCAGATGGAGGGCGAGTCGGATCCAAGGATCCGGAAGCAGGACAGATGCATCTGGACAGAGCTGGATGGCACGGATGCACGGTGGCAACAAGATGCGGGACGGCCAGGGTGGGCAATGGAGGTGGATGGACCTAAATTTCCTATTATAGAAGGTGTAGTTATAAATAGCTTGTTTGGTCTCTAAATTTGCTTTCTGTTTACACTGGGTGTAAATCACACATCTACACTGTATGTAAATAATGGGTATTTTTAGATTAATTGTGCAGATTATCAATCATTTACAGGCAGTGCAAATGAGAGCATACACCGAGCAAACTTGAAGTTTCCCTCCATTTACATTATGTTCACAGGGCGTGTAAGTTTCACGTGTGGCTGTTTTCACAGCTTATCACCGGATGCAGAGAGAAGTAACTAAAAGACAATAAGATAAATCATTTAACAATAAGGACAATAAAGGAAAGCATGTGGAGCATAGTGTATAAAGACATAGAATTTGATGGTGAGTCAGATGACTGATGAAAACCATCAGATACGACACCACGTGGACTTGGTGTCATGTGGTGAGTCCAAGGAAGTTCCATGATACTTGCGAGGCCGGAGCCAGAAGATGGAAGATGGAGGTCGGAGGACCAGAAGTTTGGATGAGGATCTGGAAGTGATATAGAATGCCGGAAGTGAGGCCAGATGGGGTCGGGAGTTGTCCTGGAGTTGCACAGGCGTAACAGTACTGTAAGTACTTGTATGTATGTAGGCAACGGTCACGGTAACGGAGAGGTCCATTGCGCCGCCCAAACCTGCCCTGGTCACGGTAACGGTTGCCTCCATTGCCTTCGAAAGAACGTTAAATTCAAAAATTCAAAAAGAAAATCGAATTATGTGAGTATATTTGGCTTCAAAATTCATCTCATCTGGCTCCCTCTGAATCTAATCCCTCTCTTTTGCTACCTTATCGGCTCCTACTGCCAGCTTCTTGCGCTTTGATTCAGTGCGGTTGCCCAGCTAGGCAACCGTAACGGTAACAGATGGTCCCGTTGTGTTGCCCAAACCTGTTTGGGATGTCACAGTAGGGAACTCTGTTGCCTACATACAAGTACTTACAGTATCTCTCTTTTACAATTCCTTGCCCACAAGGAACCAAAGGAACCAAGGACAAGAGAATCACAAAGGAAATGCTGGATGGAGGATGGACAGAGGACACAGAGGACAGAAGAGTCGCATCATGTGGTGAGGATGGTGAACAAAAACAATGAGGAAAAATTAAACACAACAAGGAGGGCCGAAAAGACCGAGGACCAAGTTGTCCGAATGAAATCCGAGATGACCGAGAAATCAGAGAAAACCGAATGCTGAGGTGGCAGAGCTGAGAAGCTGAGTGCCAGGTTTATAGTTGTGAGTGTGATTGTGGGAAGAGTTTTTTTCTTCTTTCTCACCACCACCACTACCGATGTCCGGACACCCAAATGACAGCAAGAACGGAGCCGACGCAGGCGAGAACACTGTCCAGCAGGAGATACCTCTGACAGAGGTGACGGAGACGGAGGAGATGCCAAGGGTGGAGAGCGTGGTTGGCGACGTCGGTGGCGTTGGGGGCAGTGGTGGTGCTGCAGCCACCGGCCAAGGTACATGGTGGAATAGTTTTCAAAATTGGAAGTGAGTTGATCGGAAACATAAGGAGGAGCGGTGCCAGAGGGTGTAATGTCCAGTGAATATATTGTAGATATATGTACTTAGTGCGATCATTTTCCGTTAGCATATATTGTTTAGTCGCCATATTACATAAACATCATACTTTTACTCTGCATCACGTCAACTGACCTCAAGACGTGGGTGCGCCGGACTCGCACCGCTACTACCAACCTCGCCGGCTGGGCACCCAGAAACTGCCTACCGCTCTCGGTGACAAGAGCCCTGCGGAGGGAGACACCACTCCTCAGCCAGGGTTACAGGAAAGGCTCCACTCAGTGTGAGCCTGCCTTGGTTCTCCAGGAAGGTCGAGAATGTTAATCATTCTCGACTCAATCCCAATCTGAGTCTTGTGAGGAGCACTGACCTTGCGGAAACCCAGAGGTTTCACAGTGGTGGACGCACAGGGGTGCTCCATCAAGCAAGATTTGAGATTGAAGAAATTCTGTCCTCGCATCTTCCTGCTGGAGATGATTGTGAGACTCGCGTCTCCGAGGTTCAACAGCAGGACTACGACGAGGACGACGTGCTTCTCGAGCTTGACATCTCTCTTCGAAGATTACCTGGATCAGCACGACATTTCTTCTCTTTCTTTGTGCTGAAGAGGTACAAAGTGAGTATAATCTTTTACTTTCTTGATTTCGACAATGCCGCCCCTTCCTTAAATGTGCCCATACCCTCATCCTGGACTCTTGGAGCGGCTGATCGACGTCACGTTAGGTCAAGTTTCACCATTTACCAATTCACCTTGCCACGCAGAACTGCGTCTCATCTCCATGCCAGTGTGAGATGGGATCATTCCCCTATTCCAATTCTCTGTGACTCCTATAAAAGAGGGAATTTGGTTGTTCACCTCTCTCGCTTTACCACCATGTCTGGTCCGAGTAACAAACCTGCTCCTGGTCCCGTCCTGCCTCCTGCCGATTCCATCAGCGAGAAGAAGCGTAAAGCTCGCAAGCACAAAAGCAAGAAGGGGGCAAGAACAAGGCTACCAACAGACACAGTGTCTCTTTGTCTGACAAATCCTCCATGGCGCCCGTCTCGCACGTCACCGATAGCGAAGGAAGAACTCGAGGTGCGAAAGCTCACCTTGGCATCGCCTCGGGCTCGACTCCCACTGCTGCGAAAAATGTCCGCTCCGGAGGAGAGATCCCCACTCACGGGCACGGATCCAAGCGCCGCCTCAAGGAGCAAAGAGAGCCCCGTTCAGGGTGTCTCTCTAATTCCAGCTGCTAGCGGCGAGCTGCCTATTATTGTCTTTACGTGCTTGCCATCCAACGCTCCTAGCCTCGTATTGAGTGCGGATGTTCTACCCGAATTGCAATCCGTTTCTAATTCTTCAGATTCCGAGACGGAATCGAGAGACGAGAGGCTTGAAGACCTCGTGGAGCCAGAAGAAATGAAGGCTTGTTATGGGATCATGGTGGACACGGCTCATCGTATGCGGGGTAACCTGGAGGCTAGTGGCAATGCTTATGCCAAGAAGAAAGGGAACATTGAGTTTGCATCTGCAACTCCGTCCCTCATCCCTCTACTCTCTCGTCAACCTTGCCCCATCCACCCACGTATCTGTGATCCCGTCCGCTGGACTTTTGGTAGGGGATAGCATTTCCCGGGCCTTCGAACAGACTTGTTTGATGGGAAGGATATTCCTCTCCTACGGACGAGACATTGAGGTCTACAACGAGCCTATCTCGAACTCTGTCGCTCGGACTTCATTCCCCTCAAGGATGTGGATCCCCTGATCGAGTTCGGCGCTGTCGATGGTATGCTGCCTGGACGGACCCCGGAACAATCCATCGACTTTCGGGACGTAGTTATGCACTGGACTACTAAACATCGGAAGTGGTTTTACGACAATGTGATGGAGGGCGTCTACCAACCCTCCAAAATCAAGTTCGGACACTTTGACCTTGTACAATTCGGATTTGGAGGGGACTCTGCTGACTCTGCAGTGTACTACGCTCTCAATTGTATGCACCTCAAACAGTTTGCTCAGACTGCCCTGGCTGTCCATCAAGTTCTCAAAGGCTTGTACGATTTCCTTAATAAGACCAGTACCGCATGATTTCCTCTCGATCCTGAGTGGAAAATCCTTCGCCTCATGGAAGAGAACACCAGTCGCTCGGCGGTTTTAGTAGCCTGCTCCACTATGCAACTATGACTGGAGCAAGTGGTCAAACACGTCAAGATATACCTCGATTCTGTCCGTCGTGTGTTGGGAAGAGAAGCGCTGGACGACGTCAGCACGGTGGAATCCAGCCGTAGTTCTGTGCGCTCAGCGTTCAGGTACGGTGAACCTAGCTACGAGGTCGCCAAGCTTGTTGCGCAGCCGGACTATCGCGCCCAAGTACACAATCAGAAAGCCTTAGCTCGACTCATCGCTGTGGTCGCCCTGGAGGAACAGGATTTCAGGGAGAAGTATTACAAGGAACCAGCCTGCGCATCTCGTAAAATCGAGAAGGACACCTCTAGAACTTTTCCTCCTTCAGGAGTTGAAAACAGAAGGAGTGCCACCGCCACAGTCTCTACTGGACCTACATTGCGATATGCTCAAGTCCCCGTTGCCTTAGCATCGGTTGCGCATGGGCCTGGACCCGTGAGCACACTTCCTGGGCTAGGGCCTATGCCCTCCAGATGGGAGATTCCTGGTTCCGTACCCGCTCCCGCTATGGCAATTCCTCTCAGAGAGAGTTACTGTAGCCCTGGAACTGCCCCAGAACTCGCTCAAGCTATGGCTGATACTGCTAGAGTTGACGCGTGAGCTGCAGCGAGGCTAGCACAGGGTCCCGCTCCAGCATCACATCGCTCGAACGTCAGAACCGTCCCACGTCTTACCAGTTTCACAACTCATACATTCACTAATGTCATCCCTCCTAATGCCCCTGCAGCTAATGGCAATGTGAACGGTGGGGGATTGCCCAGTGGGAGTGGGAGCAGAGAGAGCGGTCGCAGCCGGAAAAACAGACACTCCCAAGGCAGAAATTCCAGAGGAAACGGTGGCGGCGGGAACACCTACTAATCCCGTTTATCTCCTCTTGTTAGAGGGGAAGATATGGTGTGTGTACGCCCTCTAGTTAGAGGAGATAGTCCGAATCCTCCCATGCTGCAGAATACGCTACGAAAATGCTGGAAACATGCTGCAGATCATGCTGCAGTGGACTTGTAGCACTTCGGGTATGTCTTTAAGTAAGCTACGCATCACCGCCATCACCGCCATCAGCAGCAGGCATCCCTTCCCAAAAAGGAAATTACCCAAGAAAAAAAATCAATAATTATTGTATTTCTCAACTCAAATGAGTCACACTGACCCAAAAAGGAAATTCCTGATATAATATAGCCAAAAAATCGAAAATCGACAGAAAAAACCAGCCCAAGCCAAGATCACAGCCTCCACCTTCTGCACTGTCCACTACTAGCACAGACATCTGATACATCAGCTCAGAGTGGTCTATATAGGGGCTACTCCCAGCTAACTTGGATAACTTTTGATAATTATGATACTGATACCATCAGTTTATCTTTCTCAAAAAGGACAGACTATGCTTATCTTTGACTGTAAGGTATTATGTCTCATGGAGTTAGACACCACGACCTCTCCAATCACCCAAATCAGTTTAAATGAATATTTTATTGCTATTTATCGCCGCGTTTGGGAATGTTTTTGCATTTTGCGCCTCAACCAGACCGCTGATCACAAAACAGATTGGACAGCCAGATAGAGCTTTTTTGGGTCTACAACTTTGATTTTGCTGACACATTTCCTTTTTTAGCCACTATGCTTTTCGCCCAAAAAGGAAATACTTTGGTTTTGCCATTGCTTGGGTGCAGATTGGCCATTTTCCTTGGTTTAACGTTGAAGTTGTCATGTTTTGTGGATGTGGATGTAGCCTGAGTCACATTGAGAAGTAGGGAAACAGAGTAACATGGACATCATATCCAAACCTCGAAATGTATTTCGTGTTTTGCACCACAACCAGGGCACTAATCGCGAAACGGATTGGACAGCCGGAGACCGCCGAAGCGGCTCTACAACTTTGGTTTCAACTCTATTTTTGGATATTTTGGCGTCTCAGAGTCTTCAGGCTGACACATTTCCATTTTTGGCCACTACGCTTTTCGCCCAAAAAGGAAATTTTGCGTTTTTCCCCTTATTTGGGCGCATATTGGCCGTTCTCCTTCATCTAACTTTGCAGTTATCATACTTTATGGATGTGGATGAGGTTCACACCACATTTTGAGGCAGGGAAACAGGGTAACATCCACATAATGTCTGAGGGGATTAGACCGGAAGAACATTTATAATCAAACTGAGCTACATCCAAGACTGTACTACGTATTTATAATATTTACGGGGCAAGTCCGGATGCGGAGGGAAGTATCTAAAAGACAATAAGATAAGTCGTATAACAATAAGGACAATAAAGGAAAGCATGTGGAGCATAGTGCATAAGGACATAGGATGTGATGGTAAGTCGGATGACTGATGAAACCATCGGATACGACACCGCGTGGACTTGGTGTCGTGTGGAGAGTCCGAGGAAGTTCCGTGATACTTCCAGGGCCGGAGCCGGAAGACGGAAGACGGAGAACGGGGGACCGGAGGTTCGGATGAAGATCCGGAAGTGGCGGAGAATGCTGGAGGTTAGGTCGGAGGCGGCCGGATGTGGTTGGGAGTGGTCCTGGAGTTGCACAGGCATAACAGAAAGTAGAGACATCAAAATGTTTTGAAACATTTTATTTTAATAGTGACTGTCATCAATTTTGCAAAGAGCTGTAATTCCTAGGATTATCAGTTATTTCAAAATGGCCCTCTGTTACATCCCGTACCACCCGGTACCTCCTCCAGCGGAATCCGGCTTACCGGCTTATTACGCCGCCCGGCTTATCACCATACTCTGCCATTACACCGGACTTCCCCCAGTTCATATTCTCCGATCCGCCAGTCTTCAGACTAGCGTCCGGCCTTTGGCTGAAGACGGGTTTTTACGCAATGAAGTATTCTGAGCGTTTCCCGTTTATCCACCTTCGCGTGGATCTCCACATGCTTCCCATCTACACGCCCCCATGCATTGTTCTCCATCTGTATGTTCCCTTGTACTCATTTCAAGGCTATGTTCTCCATTTGCTATATCCCTTGTACTTCCCAATTCATAATTAGATCCGGCTTTAGTATTTAAACCCCGTGTCTACCAGCTTGTACTTTAGATTAATTATAAATGTCTTTGGACTCATCATTCATCATCTAAGTCGTTCTCCCTCCTACGGCCTTGTTCACATCGGCCGTCCGGCTCTTCATCCACTTCGCCGGCTGGTAGTCTAGCTCACCCAGCACCTCTGTGGCATTAGCGTCCCCCATGTCCGTTCACCTTCGGCTTTCGGCATTCCTACGCTGACCGGCTTTCATATCCCGTCCAGCCTTCATACCCCGGCCGGCTTAACCGGCATAGCCCTTCCCCGCGGCTTGGTATATAACTGTGAAACCTCCTGGTTTCGGCAGGAATACTCCTCACAAGACGAGAATCGGATAAGGGATCTTGTCGATAAGACAGGGTCGAGCTCGACGTCCGAAGACGGAGCTCTGACCTGTGACCCTGGCTAAGGGCCGGTGTTACCCTCCGAAGGGCTCTTGTAACCTGGAGAGGTGGGCAGATGTCTGGATGCCCAGCCGGCGAGGATAATATACTAAGTATCACGCCGTACACTCTAGCCTCTAGTTGATAGGCATAGCTTGTCGTGGTGTGTGGTTAAGATTATATTGCTTATCTAATACATGTGGCAGTGAGTTCCGCAGAATCGTGACTAATCAATCTAATTGGGAAATGGCCTCTGGGCATGCTACAAGTGGACACTCCCGTGTCACAGAGCCCCCTGCATGGCCAGAGGGCATGTACAATGTGAATTAAGTCACGGAGAATGCTCCTAAACATCTGAGGTCCCAGAATGTTCAGCTGTTGGAAAAAAAAATTGGCCCAATAATTTTGATGCATAGAATGCTTCAAGAGCACAAGTAGGATCTGAGCCAAGCTGAGATCCCTGGAGCTGAAGGTGAGTTCATGGACTCAAGCCTTTTAGCCTGACATTCCGCAGGTCTGCAGCACAGGCGAGTCACAAGAAGAACTCAAGCCTGCTAAGTGGTATCCACAATAATCATACTCGATCCAGAGGACCACCGTAGTCTGAGATCTTGCAGATTGTGGTATAGGTGAGTTCACACTTAGTGGAACTCGAACCTAACATGTGGAACCTCTGGCAGAACTGCAAGGCCAAGAAGATCCCTTCAATGCAGCAACAGCCAGCATTGGAAGAGGAGTGCACCGGCGACTCCACAGGGAGCTTCTTCTCGGCCAGGTGCTACTACTACCCTGATGGACAACAGATGTTGACCATGCAAGCATCATAGCAGCACTCACAGCATAATCCCAGCAAGGCAGAGGTTGCACCACAACACTCTACTACCCATACCCTCATACAGCCCCCCACTTCTTTGTCGTGCGTTCCGAAGAAAGCTTCGAATGCTCGGCAAAGAATTATCCATATCTGGCGCAAGTCAAAGCTCCTACGCCAATGGCTGAGGCAAAGTCGAGCATGGTCCATGCAATGGAAAAAAATTTTGGCACAAAATCCAAACAAATTTGTAGGACGAAGCTCACGCTTGATGCGGAGCTCAATCATCTCATCCACAGCAGAGCCATAAAAATCATTGTCTTGCACACATGCAGCCGCGGAAGTTCAAGAGCTCGTCATGGAGGTCAGACGCAAACAGTGGCCCCCCAGAATGTTATCGAGCTTGAACAAGCCATGGCAAGGAACGGTTGAAGGAAAGGAAGAAACAAAGAAACAACAACAAAACAGCCCCCCAGTTGACTACGTGCAGCGCAGTCCAGGGAATGACCCTCGGAGAGCTACACCCTGGCCCAACACCCATTCCCGAGGTGCTTGAAGCAGAGCTTGGCGTGCTGATGCGGTAGGAAATTATCCAGCTTGGAATTCGCTCGGACGTCCCAGTGCTACATCCGCAAGAGCCCAGACAACGTGGACCAGGAGACACCTGAATAGGTGCTCACTTGTGCAACACACAGCCAAGGTTTTTTGAGCAAACTGATGCACGTCTCGGCAAATGCTGCAAATCGTGTACAGATGCTACCATGTATTCCCCGCGGGCGCGGTGGACCACGGCTTTCGACGAGGGTTCGCAGTGTCTCTCGTGTGCACTCAAAGTGTGGCCCTAGACAACTCACACACAAAGCAGAGCTGTCATGCAGACGTCCACGCAGAACGCACGCAACTGCAGCGGCGCGCAAGTCGATCGCTATGAACTGCGGCGATCCCAGTTTGCTCGACGAAGTAAAGGGCGGCCTTGAGGATCAAGGCAGTGAGCAGCACGCAACACATGAGCAGGGGAGTGGGTCGTGCTACGGCGTCCTGGTCGTCAACCCCGGAAGGCGGCGATGTGCGGCGCAGTCTCGACGACGGTGAACGCACACTGGCCTTGGTGAAGGCACGCTAACTCGAGGAGGGCATGCGGCCTACGCCGTCGGCTTGTACAGCCTCGTCAAAGCGAGGAGCTCCACGTCGCTCAGGTTGAGAACGACAGTGCGAGTGGCGCGCGGCACGAGCTTACTCCACGGGGGCGATGCCGAAGCCGAAGGGTCGATGCGCGGTCGCTGAACACCTTCAGGAGAGGGCAAAGGTGACACGGGCACCCTCAACGCTGTCGGGGTCGTCGTGTGGGCATGCACCCGCGCAGCGGCGGCCTGGGTGACCAGCAAGATGCGGGTGTGGCCAAGATCGATGCACCCCTCAGGTCGTACGTCGTAGACGCTTACGGAGCGGGCATGGGTCTGCTTAACGACTGCGGAGGCAGACGCACAGACCAGGGTCGCCTAGAGCTTCGAGGAGGTCGGCAGCAGCGGCTCGGGCAGCCACGACAACAGGCAACGAGTGGCCGTCGGTGTGGATGCAGATTGTGGGATCGGCCTCAACAAGGGCGTCAATGCGGGTAGCGTGGGCAAGCGCCCTCTCAGCAGCAGCGTGAGGATGGCCTTGGATACGGCAGCGGCGACATATTTCTTCGATGGAACCACGGTGGCGCTCGAGGAGAGCGCTGCGTGCCCCTGCTCAGCGGAGACACAGGTGGCAGGAGAGGAGCAGCGGCGAGAGTTACCAATACCGCAGCAGAACGGAGTGCGCGTCCTCAAGGTTGTGGAAGGAAGTTGGCACACAAGCTTCACACTTGAAGTGGAGCCGCACGTGAGAAGTCGACGCGCACAGTTCTTCCAGCGAGTTGAGATGAGCGGGCTCCAGTATGGAGGCTACCGGCGGCGGCAGGTTGTCAGCGGACCACGGTTGCAGCTCAACGTCTCTTGGACAGAGGCTCGCAGACCGGTTGCAAACCTACTTGTTGCGTCCACATAGCGCGTGGTTGTCATCCCCTGGAAGTACGCAAGTCCAGACAAAGGACGGACGCCGCAGAAGAGAGTGGGAGAAATCGTGAGAGGGAACCGGGAAAGCGGAGCGCTATTCCGAGCACGGAGTTACCCGATTTGGAAGCTTCAATGCTCCCGAATCTTTCTCGCACCATTCCCAATTCCATGACTTGGTCCTCGGACAACGCAGAGACGCATTACTGTTCGACGTCTACGGGCAATATGGACGGCAAGGACATGGAGTCACCAGAATGCTGGCGCTCACACGTCTGTGTACGCTTCGTCGGAGATCTGGAAACAATTCAAGAAATGAGGTACAAAGGGCCGGGCCTCAAATTGGTGAGGCCATAGCAGCACGCGAGATGTTGCGATAAGTCTCTTCTCTTTTCTTGCTCTCTTTCAACCCTTACCTCGTCTCTCTTTCTGTAGGACTCCGTAAGCCTTCAAATATTTATAGTCGGGTTAAACACAGAGTGAGCTGCTAGCGAGCGAAGGGGTTGACTAGAGTACCGGAATATGGAAGCTGGAGGATCCGAAGGGTGTAGTACCGCACCAGAGACTAAACAGCAACAGAAATCTGGAGCCGTGAGTCTCTGTGTCCCAGGAGAAATCTACGAGGGATGCGTACTCCTGATGATAGAGGACGTTAACGAGTAGCCCTAATAAACACTTACCTTATCTCGTCAGTCCTTAATCCTAAGCCTTTGAGAGGACTTCTGATTGCTAGGGCAGGGCGAGATGGTGGTAAAAAAGCTAGATCTTGACCACTCGGGCCATGGTCTTAACTAATACAACCACTTCGTAATCTTGTACACTAAGCGAGTCATCGAAGATGACTAGCGCTGTCAAAAGTCTAAAGAATAATACAAGTACCCGCCGGTTGAACGGCACGAAGGGAGAACTGTCTACCGTTAAGGTATGTCACAGTTAGGGTATGTCACACTTTTCCTCTTTGTCCCTCCTCCTTTCCTACCGGGTAAGAACTCCACACTCGAGTGGATAGCGTGTCGGCGCCCATCCGTACAAGAGCGAGAAAAGCTCGAAGGCTTGTCTCTTGGCGCTCACTCGATCCGTGGCTCCGGACAGCTCACACGCACGGCGGAGCTGTTCCGCAGACAGGGACGAAGAACGTGCGTGACTGCAGCGGCGTACAAGTCGGCAGCTATGAGCCGCAGCGACCTCAGCGAGGAAGCGGACAGCGCCCAGAAAAGTAGAGGCAGCGAGCGATGGGGATGCGCATTTGCTTGGTAAAGGCAAGGGCGACCTCGAGGAGCGAGGTGGCATGCGGAACGCAAAGCACGAGCGGTGGGGCGGATCGCGCTACGGCGTCCCGGTCGTCGAGTCTGGATGGCAGCGGCGTGCACTTGGGCGATCTCGATGTCGGAGGCGAGGTGCCGCGGAGGTGCAGCATAAGCGGAGACGCAGGCGTGAATGGTGACGCGTGCTGCTACGAGGAGGACGACCGCACGCAGCACAAGCAGCGGCGTGGTGGTCTCAACATCATCATCAGCAGCGGTAGCACGCGAGCGGCCTCATCGAGAACGCTTGAGTCCTCCAAGCGGTCGACATGGAGCGCGGAGGCTTATCTCTCGCCGGTTTGAGGCCCCGGACAGCTCTCACGCACGGCGGAGCTGTCATGCAGGCTTGGACGGAGAGTGTACGCCACTGCAGCGGCGTCGAGGCGGGGTCACACCCTCGCTTGGCAGCGTCGTTGAGCGCTGACGGCGTCATGCAGGCCCGCATGATTACCGGCTCCAATGAGGGCCCGGCGTGCACCAGGCGCTCGCTTGACGGGCGGGCTTGGTCCAGCATTGGCTCACCAAAGGACACGCGCCTCCTGGGCAGGCTCGTCTGCAACAGGGACGCAGTGCACGACGTCCGTCCTGGTCGATGGCGGCAGCGTGCGGTGAGCGGCTTGTGCGACCTCAACCTCGATGCTGGAAGCGTGGCATCGCAGTGCTAGCGGAGACGTGGGTGTGAGCGAGGGCGACCGCACGCGGTACGAGCGGTGGCAAGGATGACCTCGACACCGACCGCACTGGCATGGTGACCCACACCCGATGAGGGTGACTGCGTGCAGCGGCGGCCCGTGCTTACCCGATGTTGAGGTGCGGGAGTGAACGGCTCGGCCTCCGCAAGTGTACGCATGTACTCACTCGGTGGGGATGCAGGCGCATGCACCTGCCATAGTGGAACGCGAACGGCGTCGAGATGAATTGAGGCACGACGCGAGCGGCCTAGAGGAGGACGGGGAACGGCGAGCAACGCAGGCGTGTTCCACCGCGGGTTTGGATCGAGGTAGGCTTTTTGCTCATCCCTACCCACAACCCCCCAGGCTAGCTCGATGCAAAATTTTTTTGGCTCGTGCCGGGTGTGAACGCGCGCTGAAGCAAAGGCATACATGGCAGTAGCATCGTTCAAGCGTGACGCAAGTCGCATTGCCGCGCATTGCGCTGGTCGCAGAAGCGTCAACACTGAGAACCCTGAGAACGAGAGGCGAAGATGGTGTGGAGTACGGCGGCAGCAAGGGTGAGCCTATGCGAGGCAGTCGCTGTGGGCGAGAGACGAGGGTGCAGCATGCTCAGCCTGAGCTGCGCGATCGAGGGGGCGATGTGTGGCATTCGAGAAAGGGCGGCTCAGGGTTTACAAGTAGGTGCTCTGTCTTTGGGCCCCAATCGTTCCAGCCGGGCGTCTGCGAGAAACCCAGACGGCATGGACAGGGAGACACCGGAATTGGTGCTCACCCATCTATCTACGCACGTGTCATCGGAAATTCTTGAGAACTCTTGAGGGCGAAGTCCGAGGCGTGAGGCGTAAGGACTTCCTCGCAGCGGCTGTCGCGTGGCACGAAATGGAAGGGAAAGCTGGAATCGGCTGCGGTCAACAGCGCCCCAGAGGCGTCACGAAGCGACCGCCGCAGTTGAGGTGGAGCTGTATGCGAGAATCCTTCGGAGTTGAAGCAGCAAGCGAGGGCGACCGTTATGCGCGATGAGTATGTTGCCGTCTTCTGTGAGTATCTCCAATCCAGACGATGTGGGACAGAAGTCGCAGGTGAGAGTAGCGAGTGAGAGAGAACCGGGAGAACAGGGCGCGATTCCGAAACATGGAGTTGCTCGATTTGGATGCGGGACTTCTTCCATTTTCTCTCTTGCTATCTGAATTCCTCAATCCACGAGACAGCGGCCTGACACGACTTTGAATCGCCCCCGAAATGTACCATACAGCTCACTGTCCGCAAGGACGTCACGGACACTGTGACATCTTGTAGATATGCTCATATATTTGACTTAGTGCGATCATCTTTAGTTAGCGTACATTGTTTAGTAACCGTATTACATAATGATCATCATTTTACTCTGCACCACGTCGTACCACCTCAAGACACAAGTGCGCCGGCCTCACACCGCTACTCCAAACCTCGCCAGCTGGGCACCCAGCAACTGCCCACCGCTCTCGGTAACAAGAGCCCTGTGGAGGGATGCACCGTCCCTCAGCCAGGGATACAGGTAGGGCTCCACTAAGTGTGAGCCCGCCTTGGACTCCCAAGAAGATCGTGAACGATAGACGTTCACGATTCAATCCCAACCTAGGTAATGTGAGGAGCACCTACTCTGCAGAAACCAGGAGGTTTCACAGTGGTGGACGCATAGGGGTGCTCCATCAAGTAAAACCTTAGGTTGAAGAACTTAACCTTCAATGCTTACCCTCCGGAGACGATCGTGAGGCTAACGTCTCCGAGGCTCGACGGGGGGAAAGCGACGAAGGTGTCGTGAAAGCAGGCACGACCTCTCTCTCTCGAAGATCAACCCAATCAGCGACATATTAAAATTCCTTTCGATCGCTGACGAGGTACGGGAGAGAAGAGTTTCTTTATTTTCCTGTTAATTTTCTGTATCGCCGGGATGGTGACTCCTTGCGACGCTCGCTGACTCGCGACCCGTTTTCACCCTGGACACGCCATGGGGCGCTCCGTCGACAGTCTTCGCGCAATCATCCCGACATCAGTTTCACACGCTACTCTTGCGCCCTCTCCACGTGGATTCTCGTCTCATCTCCACGCCAGTGTGAGATGGGATCACTCTCCATTTCCAATCTACTTCCCCTGTTACGACCATGCAACTCCTACACCATCCGGCTCCGTCCGGACTTCCTCCGTCCTCCGTCCGGACTTCCTCCGTCCTCCGTCCGGACTTCCTCCGTCCTCCGTCCGGACTTCCTCCGTCCTCCGTCCGGACTTCCTCCGTCCTCCGTCCGGATCCTCGGATCCGACTCTCCTCCTTTCCGGACGCGTCATCCGAACTCCAGCTCGCGTCCGTCTCACTCGCTGTTGCGTCCGACCTTGGTCGTTGACGCACGCCCTCGGGGTTTTACGCAATGAAGATTTGCTGAGCGTTTCCCCTTCTTTGACCATATGACTTATGCTCCACATGTATTTCTTATTGTCTTTATTGTCTTCGCTTATTCCTATTGTCTTTAACTTCTTCTCCGAACGCATCCGGACTATCTCCGTACTTAGTATAAATACGTACTTACTTCGGATGTAACCTTAGTTGATAATTAACGTGCTTTGCCTCCGCATTGCTCCGTCGTCCGACCTCTGTCCTATTCTCTATCCGACCTTCGGAGCCAAGTTAATTGGTGTACCCTTATACTCTTGTGGTATCGCTTTACATCCGGACCTTTGTCCGGCCCCCCGACACCTCGTCCGGCCATCCGTCCTTCCGGCCCTTCCGGCCGTCCGTCCTTCTGGCCGTTTCCTTTCTTTCCGGACACGGATATAACATCCCCCCTATAAAAGAAGAGATTGGAACGGACGTCTCTCAGACTCTTACCGCCATGTCCGGCCCAGGTAGTGAGCCTACTACCATTCCCCCTTCTCTTCCCGTCGAAGCTACTTCCGATAAGAAACACAAAGCGCGCAAGCGTAAGCAGAAGAAGGGCAAGAACAAAGCGGCGGAAGGACATGTCTACTCGTCATCAGACGAATCCTCAACGGCTCCCGTCTCGCACGTCACCGACAGTGAAGGAAGGACTCGAGGAGCCAAGGCTCGCTTAGGTGCGATCGCCGACCCAGTCCCTTCCTCTCCTGTCATGAGCAACTTCGCTGGTGGAGTGAAACCCGCTCAGGGTGTATCCTCCGCTGGAGCGAACACGATCGCTGCCAACGGGGAAGGCGAGAGCCCCAACCAGGGCGTCTCTCTCCCTCCCGCGGCCGGGCCGCCTATTATCATTTTCGCGCGAGTACCTTCCAATGCCCCAAGCCTCGTATCTAGCGGAGATGTCGTCCCCGAATTACGGACTGTTACCGATTCTTCGGACTCCGAGTCCGAATCCGGGGAGGAGGGTCTTAAAGACGTCGAGCCTGAAGAGATGAAGGCTCGCTACGGAATTCTCGCGGACACCGCCCACCGCTTGAGAGGAACATCCGGCTCGTTCAATATTCCTTCCTTCAAGAAGAAAGGGAACGTAGAGTTTGCGTCCGCAACTCCGTCCCTTTATTCGTTGATCAACCCAGCGCCGTCCACTCATGCCTCGGCTACTCCATCCGCTGGAATTTTAGTCGGGGACAGCATCTCGCAAGCCTTCGAATATTCCCGTAGCTTAGGGAGGATTTTCCTCTCCTACGGCAGAGACATCAACGTCTATGACGAACCGATCTCGAATTCCGTCGCACGCTACCATCAGGACTTCGACCCTCTTGAAGATGTTGACCCTCTCATCAACTACGGCGCCATCGACGGCGTCTTACCGGGGCGCTCACCTGAGCAATCGATCGAGTTCCGCGACATCGTAATCCGTTGGACCACCAAGCATCGAAAGTGGTTTTACAATGACGTGACCGAAGGCGTGTTTTGCCTCTCCAAGATTAAATTCGGCCGGTCTGACCTAGTGTCGTATGGGTATGGAGGAAGCTCTGCTGATTCCGTGGTGTACTTCGCTTTAAACCGCATGCATCTGGAACAGATCGCGCAGACCGCCCTTGCCGTGCATCAAGTCCTTGAAGGGTTATACAATTTCCTCGACAAGACAGGCAATGCGTGCTTCCCTCTTGATCTAGAGTGGAAAATCCTTTGTCTCATGGAAGGGAGTACTAGCTGCTCGGCCATTCTCGTTGCTTGCTCGACCATGCAGCTGCGAATGGAACGAGCCGTCAAGCATGTGAGGATCTACCTGGATTCAGTACGCCGAGTCCTGGGAAGGGAAGCGTTGGACGACGTTAGTACAGTGGATTCTACCCGAAGTTCAGTGCGTTCTGCGTTTGGATACGGGGAACCTAGCTACGAAGTAGCGAAACTCATCGCCAGACTGGATTACCGTGCCCAGGTGCACGACCAAAGGGCCTTAGCTCGACTCACTGCGGCTATAACTCTGGAAGAGCAAGACTTCCGCGAGGATTATTACAAGGAATCTGTGCGTCCGTACCGGAAAGCTAAGGGAAGCGCTTTGGCTGCCCCTCCTCCTTTGGGAGTTGAGAGAGCCAAGAACGCTACTGATCCCTCCTCGGTCGGTCCCGCTCTTTGGTACGCCCAGGTTCCCGCTGCCCTAGCATCTGTTGCATGGGGACCTGGCCCAGTGAGCACCTTGCCTGGACTAGGACCTATGCCATCGAGTTGGGAAATACCGGGCTCCATCCCTGCTCCGACGATGATGACTCCTTTCAGAGAGAGTCATCATAGTCCAGGGACCGCTCCTGAAATTGCCCACGCAATGGCTACCGATGCCAGAGTTCGCGCTCAAGCAGCGACTACGAACGCTCAAGCCCCCGCTATAGCTCCACAATGTCCTGCTGTGGGACCAATTCCACCCCTTACCGGCTAGACCACGCATACGTTCACCAACGTCATTCCGCCCAACGCCCCCGGCGGTGCAGGAGGACCACCTAGTGGGAGCGGAGATAGCGGACATAGCCGTCGAAGCAAATGTTCCCAAGGGGCAAGAAAGGCAGGAAATCCTGGAGGAAATAGCGCTGGCCCGGGAAGCGGAGGAGGAGGCGGTGACGGAAACGGTGGCGGACATTATGGAGGTCCACCCTACGGTGGAGGAGGAGGAGGAGGTGACGGCCCACTAGGAGGTGGAGGACCTCCCTTCAACGACCCCAACTCCGGGACAAACTGGGTGCCCGAATGGCAAATCAACCGCAAACTCAATATCCAGCTCATACCAGAATGGGATTGTCATGGCAAAATGGCCATCCCCTACCTCTGTAAGATGGCGGAGCTAGTCCGACTGTCTCCTCAAATGGTTACCGATCTGGGAGCTATGGCTCCGCTCAAATTCAATGACCGAGCGGAACTATGGTGGTCCACTCTCTCCCATACCGTTCGAAACTACGTTAGCCAAAGCTGGACTCTGCTCCTCAAGGCCATCCAGACTCACTTCCTCAACGACAAGTGGGTTCAAGATCGCACGAACAAGTTCGACGACATGCGTTTCCGTCAGCGTGGACACGAGACGGAAATGCCTCTCGACTTCGTTCAGAGACGCGCTTGATACTGTACCTTCCTATATCCCGAGGACGAAGATGGCCCTCGAGTCGTCGACCGCGTCCTTCACACGGCCCCTGATAATTGGATGGGAAATATCAACTCGGAAACCTTTCCTAATCTCTTCGCGTTGTATGTCGGTACCCGTCGTTTATCCGCGACGCTCATGGGACACTGGGACACTGCCCTTCGACTTCGGACATTGGGAACTTACTATTCACGTCGCACTAGCCCTGGCTTCCTCAACCATCCCTCGAGGCGCACCAACGCCGCTGATCGAGACTCTGATGAGGAACAAGCTGACAAAGAAGAGGTCGAGGACAAGACCGCTCACGTGGGATATCGCAGACCGTGCCGTTCAGTGCGCGCGCCTGACAATCCTCGCGGACCGACCTCTACTACCGGAGCCAGTTCATCAGCGCCTCGTATGCAATGGCCGGAAGGGAAGACTGTCAAGGGGTACGCCTTCGTGCGACGAGACGACGTTCACAGTGAGCATAAGCCTCCTGGAATGTGCTACGTCTGTGCGAGCCCCTATCACTTTGCGCGCGATTGCCCCCACTATGGAGCGTGGGAAACTCTTAGAGATGCCAATATGCTGGAAGTGGAAGTAAGTCATGAAGCCGAAGAAGCGGACAAGACCGAGTATTTAGCCATGATTGCCGAGTCCTACAACAAGACTGAGTCTGCTTATTCGAGTGAAACCTCTAAGTCAACGTCGGACATCGAAGAACATGAAGTATTCGTAGTCAAAGCGAACCGAACGGGAGCTAAGGAAGCACATGTGGTCAGGGAGAACCACCGTAATGGTTGGCGAAGAGTTCGATTCGAGGAGGAGGCTAGAAAGAGGAAGACGGGAGGCAAGGGAAAAGACAAAGCAGACCCTGATGAAGAAGCAGCACTTCTTCGACGGACGAGACGCTACGTTCGCAAGGTGGAGAGTGAGCGAAGGAGAAAGAAAGGAGTCAAAGATCCGTCATGGATCCCTCCTATTAATCCAGAGACTCCTCCTCCGCCTCATGCGGCAGCGAACCCCGTACCAGTAGTTGGGGAAAAGGATAATTATGAGCGCCGCGCTGATGAAGAAGTCGTCAAGGCCCCTCGAACCAGGTCTGCGCCTCCGGGTTTCGGATCCTTGGGAATCCGGGCTCTCCACATGAAAGTAGCTGTCGACTCTCCCGAAGCTGTCCCCGTTAAGGGTCGATTAGATTCGGGAGCCGACATAACCCTCATGTCAGAAGAATTCTTCAACTCCATGCCCCATCTGCCGCGACCTCGACAAGGACTTTGTATGTCGCTATACGCGTTAACCAGCGAAGCCAAGGTCCTCGGGTACACCAGGTTCACCATATATGTGAGGGATGCGGACGGGAGGCTAGTGAGTTTTGAGGTCGAGGCTTACGTTGTCCGTAACATGCGGGTGCCGCTGTTGCTCGGCGAGGACTTCCAAACGGCGTATGAAATAGGAATAACTCGATACTCTAGTGGAGAGTGTGAAATCCACATCGGCCGTACGGGACGGGTCATCCCCGGATCCTCCGCGGAAAGAGTGGATTTGGGGTTTGACATACGACGGGTCTACGCTGTACGCGCACAAGGATTCATGCGACGCACCGCGGATAGGAGAGAGAGAGCCAGAGTAGCTAAGGGTCGAGACGATTCCTTGCCTGAAGTGCTCGCTGTGGAGGATGCTCTGGTACACCCAGGTTCCATAAGGAGCCTGCGCGTTACTGGTCCCTTCGACGGACGAGCGCAGTGGATTGTGGAGATAGGAACTGAAGATTCTTCGGTCCTCGCCGCTCCGACTACCTGGATAAACAGCTCTCACCCTTATATTCCTGTCGCTAACCCCGGCACCCGACCCTGGTACATACATCGAGGAGAAGTAGTGGGACAGCTGGTGAACCCTGAGCACTTCGCCGACCGACTGAAGGATGAGGAACATCGACGAGTCATGGGGCTAGCAGCGGACACCATCCGAACTACGGTCGGTACCCTGAGGGAACGAGACTTAGCCTCTGCCCAGGAGAAACGAGCGGACGAAACGGGAGACGTAGGAGACGACAAACTGGAGGGGGATGAAGCGTGGGGTCCGAAGACAACTGCCATACCGGAAGATCCGTTACCAGATGTGGACATTACGGAGCTGGTCAACTGGGGAGAAGATATACCCGACGAGTTCAAGGATCAATTGGGAGAGGTGTTGAGGAAGAACGCTGCAGCGTTTGGAGTCGGAGGACGACTAGGTCATGTCGACACTAAAGTTCCGATCCCTCTTAAACCGGACACGCAACCTATTTCGCTACCGATGTACGGAGCTTCCCCCACCAAACGAGAAGTCATTGACAAGCAAATCGACGCTTGGTTCGAGGTGGAGGTTATAGAACCATCAGTGAGCCCTTGGGGTTTCCCTTGCGTGGTGGTTTATAGGAATGGCAAACCGCGGCTGGTGGTCGATTACTGTAAACTGAATGAGCGGACGGTGCCCGATGAGTTCCCCATTCCGCGACAGACTGAGATTCTGCAAGCGTTGAGTGGGGCTCAGGTGCTGTCCTCGTTCAACGCGTTAGCAGGCTTCACTCAGTTAGAGATGTCTGAAGAAGCTAAGGAGAAGACCGCCTTCAGGTCCCATCGCGGACTTTGGCAATTCCGCCGCATGCCTTTCGGGTTGCGCAACGGGCCTTCGGTATTTCAACGAGTGATGCAGGGAGTGCTCGCCCCATACTTATAGATATTCATGCTGGTGTACATCGATGACATTGTCGTGTTTTCCAGGAGTTGGGAAGAGCATTTACGACACCTCGATGAAGTATTAGGAGCTATCGCGAGAGCTGGTATAACCCTATCTCCACCCAAGTGCTTTGTAGGATACTCGTCTATTCTCCTGCTGGGGCAAAAGGTGTCGAGATTGGGTTTGTCGACTCACCGCGAGAAGGTTGCTGCTATCCAAGAACTGGCTTTTCCGCGATGCAAAAGTTCCTGGGGATGTGCGTCTACTTTTCGGGGTACATCCCTTTCTACGCCTACATCACCGCTCCCCTCTTCAAGTTGTTGAAGAAAGGAGTGAAGTTCGTGTGGGAAGCTGAACACGAGACAGCCTTCCGAGCTGCGAAGGAAGCCTTAGCCGCCTCGCCTGTGTTAGGCCACCCTATACAGGGGTCACCATACCAGTTGTACACCGACGCGTCTGACTTTGCAATGGGGGCAAGCTTGCAACAAGTCCAAACTATAGCTATCCGGGATCTCAGAGGGACGCCGGTTTACGACCGGCTACTGGGAGCGTGGAAAGCAAAGCTACCAGTCCCTCGTCTTTTTGTGAAGTTGACCTCAGAGATTGAAGAGATGTCGGGGAGCGATGAGTGGGCGGAGGATTTCGAAGACATGATCGTGCACGTAGAGAGGGTGATAGCCTACTGGAGCAGATCCATGAAGCCAGCGGAGAGGAATTACAGCGTGACGGAGAGGGAAGCTCTAGGCGCAAAGGAAGCTTTAGTTAAGTTCCAGCTGTTTATTGAAGGAGAGCAAGTCATCCTAGTTACGGACCACGCCGCCCTTCAGTGGGCGAGAGTCTACGAGAACGCAAACAGGCGACTAGCGGCGTGGGGGGCTGTATTCGCAGCCTATCCAGGGTTGAAAATTGTGCATCGAGCTGGTCGCATTCACTCAAACATCGATCCACTGTCTAGGCTGCCGCGTGTACTGCCGCATAGTTCACCCGTGTGCGACGATATACCAGCGATCGAACCCGAGCAAGAGAAGCAAGATAGGGCTCAGCAGGCAGAGGATAAAGACACCTTCATGAGAGCCAAGAAGGCCGCGTTTGTAGCCATGTGGTGGGAGGACGTTATCCACAAGTACGAAGCCTTTCCCGTGAAGACCCGAGGGCAATCCAAGCTCGAGGAGAATACGGTTGTAGAGGAGTCGGAAGAGGTGGAAACTCCAGTGGAGACGGGGAATGAGGATCTTCCCTTCCCTGACGGAGACCATTGGACGTATCCCGTCGGAGTGAAACCAACGGCGGATCTTCCGGAGGACGATTGGGAGAACAGAGCCCACCTGCTGCTGGCTGCTAAACCTGAATTTCTACGGGACTTCGCGAAAGAGTACCGCCGAGACGTGTCCTTTCGCAAGCACTACGTGGAAACGGAAGCGAGTCCTGAAGTCCTCCTTACTCCTTCCAGATTCCAGAAGGGTAAGAACGGATTACTGTACTTTCTGGACGCCGACTGGAATCCTCGACTATGTGTTCCTAGAGGGAGGGTGCCTTTTATACTCAAATGGATGCACGACTCAGCGATAGAGAGCGCACATGCGGGCCCAGAACGATTCCTAGCCTGTCTTAGAGAACTATTCTATTGGCCGAGGATGGTAAAGGATGTTGAGGAGTTCACCCCGACGTGTGACGTCTGCCAGAAGATTGAAGTTGATCGTAGAGCTCCCATGGGGGGACTCCGACCTTCTCACATCCCTCGCAGACCGTTCTCAACGGTGTCGATTGACTTAATTACCGGGCTACCCCCGTCGGGAGACCACAAGTACACTGCTATACTTGTGGTGGTTGACAAACTCACCAAGTACGCCATTATCGTTCCAACACACGATAAGCTCTCGCAGGAGGGTTTTGCACGGATCTTCGTGGAAAGAGTAGCCAATGTGTATGGATTGCCCGAGAGGATTATTGCGGACCGAGATAAGCGGTGGTCCACGGTATTTTGGAGATCGGTAGTGGAGTACTACGGAAGTGACATGGCCCTTTCCTCCTCTCATCACCCGCAGACGGATGGGCAAACGGAGGTGCTTAACGCGATGATTGAGCAGATGCTCCGCGCATATGTCGCTTCCGATCGCTCGTCCTGGGCCCGCTGGCTCAGCGAAGCCGCTAGAGCATACAACTCTGCGGTTCACGGTTCCACAGGCTACACCCCCGACTTCCTGCTTATGGGTTACCAACCGCGCAGTGCAGCTGGGTTACTCGTTCCCGAGACCGACCCGGCTCGATGTCCTTTCCTTGCTAGTCAAAAGGCGGAGGAATACATTGCCATCATGGAGAGGCATCGTCAATCCGCACGCGACGCTCTAGCGCTCGCGCAGGAAAGACAAGCTAAAGCCTATAACAAAGGACGTCGACCTGTGGAGGAACTTGAACCTGGGGATTACGCCCTCGTCAATCCTCACACCTTGAAGCTAGTCGATGTCGAGGGGACCGGCAAGAAGCTAGTACAACGTACCATCGGGCCGTTTGAGGTTATGGAAAGAATTAACCCGATGGTATATCGACTTCGTCTCCCCGACAACTACCCCATGCACTCCGTATTTAACCTCGTGCACCTGAGGAAGTACCGCCCTTCAGACCCCAAGTTCGGTGAACGAACTACGTTGCCATCCACTCGAGATCTCCTCAACGTCTCTGAAGAGTATGAAGTCGAAGCCATTCTTGGACACCGCCTCACTCAGCGTAAGGATGGGAATCGTCGGATGTACCTAATCCGGAAGGGGTTCGAACCGTCCGAGGACTCTTGGGTCTCCGAGTATTTGTTGCGGAACGCGCCTGAAATCCGGCGAGAATACCTGGCCAAGCATCGATTGCCCTCTAAAGTTTAGACCCCTATTTCCCGTCACGTGCTATTGATACACGGCGACTTTGTGTTTGTTGACGCATCTCCTTTCTCTTAATTCCTTCATCGCTATTGATTCGACACTTCCTTACAGCAGGATCGTGAGCTTGTATAAGTCTCCGAACTGTTTCACCAACGGTCTCCGACGGCGTCAACTCCTTAGTCACAATTACCCCACCTTCCTTACTATGGCTGCCGTTCGAGAATTCACCACTCCGCGTCTGTGCAGCGCTCACGGCTACGACGAGCCGTCTCAAGTCGAGGTCGCCTTCCAACGACGGCTGCCCCGTTTCTCCTCTCTCTGCGCTCGCGTAGTTCAACAAGAGCGTCGGAATTGGATCGTCTGGAGTCCGAATTCCCAGCAAAATCCCTTCTACCCCGGCCATAGGGTACCGATTCCCGGTTTAGTCGTGCTCCCTTCGAAGGCTGAGCAACGTCGATACGACGGACATGGCGGACGCTGGGATTTCTCGCGAATTCCTCAAGTGTTCTCTCCTGCTCGTCCCTGGTTAGGGTTGATGAAGCGGGAGGGACGACACTTGGAAACCGAGTTCGAGTTTACCCCTCCATATTCCGTGTGGAATGTCCAAGCCCACGAAATCAATCGGGAGTACATCGACCTCCTCATAACTCGCAATGCTGCTCTCGAAGAGGCCATGTCTCTGAGAATCCCTACAGCGCAACGCGCCCGACCTTCCCTCTATACATTACGACCCGTCTTTCCGAAGCTACAGAGTTTAAACGATCTCAAGATCGTGAAGACCTTCGACAAGGCCGTGGACAAACTGGGAGAGTGCCAGCGCGGGATGCGAGAAAAACAAGCGTGGGTCACGCTCGTATCTCTCCTAGTAGAGTTTCCTCTTGAGAGTGAGACTCGCTACGGTCCTGAGGTCAAGGCGGCTGATGACTCCCGAGTGGGCGTATGGATCAACGGGGCTGAGGACCCAATGGTAAACTGGATGCTTACCAAGGGAGCCGTCCCTTGCTTCCTCGTCGCCGCCCCCCCGCGAGGCGTGCTGCTCGAGCACCCCAGGGACGGATTTTCCTCGGGAACTGAAGTGGAAGAGCTGTCGTTGCCCACGTACGCCTACGACCAAGTCGCTCGTGCCCAAAATCTGGAGCCGATGCCGAGTGAGACCAATCCCTTGTTCGCTGACCTGATCGTACGTCACGATGTCGACGCAGTCGCTTCCAACCCTCACTGGCAGTTGGAACTCCCTTGGGCGTACCTGCTGTTCTCCTCGGATGGACGAATGGAGGCTGTCGACTACGCTATCAGCGTTCTCAGCGTCCCGTCTATAGCGCCGAACGCGAATACCAAGGGAGTCTGGGAAGTCTATGCCGAGGAGGAATTGGAATTTGACGAGCCAGATTTGGGCCCCATCATGCGCCTCCGACCGAAGAAGGGGAAAGGGAAGACGGATCAGGGAGAGGACGACGAGATGTGGTACGATCGGCAGCTCAAGAGAAAGCTGATATTCCATGACTTGCCGCCATTGCCCGCCGGGAGTGTTGTTTTGGAGGAAGAGTTTGGTCGACCCGTGCCGTCCTGGCCTTTTGGAGCCCGGGCCAACAACGAGTGGATGGGGAAGCCTCCGTCCATCTGGATGTACAGATGCCCTGAAGCCAGTAAGAACCGAGTAGGGGAACAGTTCCACTACCCCACTCCTCCCCGTGAAGAACGAATGGAGGTTGACGTTGAGACAGCTGGAACTCAGCTGCTCCGTTTAGACTCCACTTCGCGCACTGGCTCTGCCGAACCCAGGCTAGAGACTCCTCACTCTGCTGAAACCCAGTCTCAGCCGCAATCTCCCGCGATAAGCGACTCGTCCATGGTATCGTTGGGCGACGAGCTCTCGGACGAGGAGACTAGGGACGACCCCATGCCCAATCTATTTGCGCCTGGAGTAGAGGTCGAAATGGCGAGTGTGGAACGCGAAGGACCTGAGGAGAACCCAGAGTCGACGAGAATGTCGTCTCCTTACCGGGATAGCCAAGGGTGAGCGGCCACACGGTTTGTGCAACTACGAGGGATGGGATTTTCTTCGAGCATTGGGGATTTGCGATGGCGGATCGTGGATTTGGAGCGCCGGGAAACTTCGCTGCGAATAGTAGGAATCTACAGGGTAAACCTGCCAAGCTTCGACGTCGACTACCTCGTAGAAACAGAAAGCGTCGGCGACGCAATGCGCATCGTGAGAGCCGACTCTATGCGAGCCCAAAGAGGAAGAGTCTTTATGGATGAAGCGGAGTTCCTCCGATCTACTGCGAGTTTACCGCGACGGGGTTTGGAACCAACTCCCCCTCCAGAGGAAGGGACAGCGAGAAGACCCACGACCTTACCGACCTTTCGAAGGATTTCACCTCCGCCAGAGCGTCAAGATGAGATTCCCCGAGAGGTCGATGCCGCGAAGGGTCGGGCTACCAGATCGGAAGCCACTCAAGCCCCGCCTACGGGACCCCGCCTACAGGACCCCGAAAAACTAACGCTTATTGCGCGAACGCTGATGGGGGAAACACCCAGGCTCGAAGGGAGCCCTTGCCGACCGAACCTCGCAGAAAGGAAGGGCGCGCTCTAACCAAACGCGCTCGATCCAGATCTCCGTCCCCGGAAATTTCACTCCGGCAAGCCTCTGCGCCTCAGCCCCAAACGAGGAATAATCAAAATCGCGAACGAGGGTTTGAAACATTAAATCCTCGTCCTTTCCCATCCCTTCCTGTAGCTCCCGTTGCTCCGCGCCCCCTCACATCGACAGGAACTGTTGATGCGACTCATCCGGGACCTGCGCGCTGACCCCTGCTGGGCCGGCTTACTGAACCGCCTACTTCGAGAAGTGGTCCGCAAGTGACCACCGTACGGCGAACGAAGGAGGAAGCTTCACGCCCCTTGGCTGATCGACTCACCTTTCCGAGGGACGAAACTCCGCATCTCCTCGGTCGCATTACCAGCGAGGATGAGCGAGCTTTATTGCAACGACTCGACGTACGCCTAGGAGAACGAGTTTCTGACTTGGCTCCGCCCGCGAAGAAGCGTAAACATAATCCCGCGGGGAAGAGAAAAGCGTGGATCGCGAGAATGGAAGAAATACGGGAGCCTGCGCCGGAAATTTTCGAGGAACTCGAGGAATGGGAGACGGTGATGCTGTACATTTGGGCTGACGACGAAATTGACTGGTTCATCAACATGGAAGAGGGCGATCCGAGTCCTGATGCTCACGAATGACTCCGCACTGGGGGGCTCTGTGACATCTTGTAGATATGCTCGTATATTTGACTTAGTGCGATCATCTTTAGTTAGCGTACATTGTTTAGTAACTGTATTACATAATGATCATCATTTTACTCTGCACCACGTCGTACCACCTCAAGACGCGAGTGCGCCGGTGTGCCCCAAGAAAAATGTTTTCCATAAACAAGTACGCAACAAAGATTAAATTAATACCAGACGAATATATCATTGAGCAGTCAGGTGACGTGTCATGTGACAGCACGTGATGCATGAGTCATTTTTGGGAGTGAGTCATAAAGGAAATGACTCACGCTAGGCATATAAAAGAGGCAGCAGTCCGCGGTTTGTAGGGTAGCTAGTAGATTCCCCCTGTTTGTACTTATTTGGGTAGTCTATAAATTCATTTCCTTCACAATCCTATACTTGTACCTGGGTTCTTGAGACTTCTGAATAACTATCTACTTGGTCTCTTCAAGTCTTCCTGGATCTCTTACAAACAGTTTAGCTAAAGCTGTCAACACACCCTTCACCACCGCTCCTGCTTACGTAATCACCGCCGTCTTTATTACGTAATCAATACTCCGTTTTCAGCAACCTACTGCCAAGTTCCTAAAGAGGAAACTCTTCTGCACAGCCTTATTGCATATCCTGAAACCTGTTGTTTCAGAGGAGTTCAAGGAGAACTAAAACTCCGTGTTACACCGGCCTCGCACCGCTACTCCAAACCTCGCCGGCTGGGCACCCAGCAACTGCCCACCGCTCTCGGTAACAAGAGCCCTGCAGAGGGATACACCGTCCCTCAGCCAGGGATACAGGTAGGGCTCACTAAGTGTGAGCCCGCCTTGGACTTCCAAGAAGATCGTGAACAATAGACGTTCACGATTCAATCCCAACCTAGGTAATGTGAGGAGCACCTACTCTGCGGAAACCAGGAGGTTTCACAGACACGGAGCCGCCAGAACTCTGACGCTCACACGTCCGAGTACAGGCCATTGAAGATGCGACGCGAGCCTCGAGCGGCCCCAGGAACAATTCCTGAGGTCGAGTACGTCAAGGCCTGGCCTCAACTAGCAGAGCGGCAGCGCCGTGAGACGTCCAGACACGTCCCTCCTTGTCTACATTCTTTTAATCTCTTCCTCTCCCCCCTTTTCTCTTCCTACCGAGCGGGATATCCACACTTCGAGTGGATCAATCATCGCGTGGCAGCGTTCCTCCTCACGAGAGCCCACGGGTGTTTGCAGATTCGGTCGCGGAGTGAACAAGGTTTGCACGGAGGCATAACCCACGTGCGCACATCAACTAGCGGTTCCGGGCAGCTCACGCTCAAGGCAGAGCCGACACGGGCGTGAGCAATGAACAGTCGTGATAACACAAGACACCAGCAATGACGCATGACGGCCCCACAGAGAACGCGTACGGGCCCTGCACATGATAGCAGATGCAGCAGCAGTGCAGTGCTCGAGGCGAGACCCACGCCGCATGGAGTACGGTGAGAGAGGGAGCGAAGCGGCGCGTTCCGCAGGGAGGAGTGCCGGCAGCGGCGATGTAGTGATGCCATGAGCGAAGGAGGAGGCGCATCGCAAGGCGACGAGGAGAGAAAAGTAGCGCAGGGGGAGACGTCCAGCTCCGACATAGTCACACTGGGCCGAAGACTCGTAGCGAGGGAGCGTAGAGCATTCATGAACGCCGAGGACGATTACGCGGTAACAGCGCAGCGCGCACGACACGTCACACAATTGGCGGAGGTGCTCGTAGTGGCGTATGCAAGCGCGGGCGAGCTCGCCGCGAGAATTCCAGACTATTGGTAACAGTTGACCGCGCGCAGAGGTGGCTCACGCTTGACGCGGAGCCACTCAGACCCGCCACGTCGAGGGGAACGTGAGGGAGGCGGCTGAAGCCACTCACACTTGACGCAGAGCACTCGATCTCTTCAGAACTTTCAAAACTCGCCTCCCATTGTCTTCTCACATCCCTCTTCTAGCCGTCCCACCCTTGCCGACAGAGGTCTTGCGTCTGGAATCCAACAACTTGCTCTTGCAGAGAGTTTGAAAGAAGAGTATTGAAGGCAAGAAAGGAATGGGGAATCTCGTTGTTGTAAAAGAATATGAAAGATAGTGACCTTTCCCAATCAATCCGAGTAAATTAATATCCAGAGAACGCAGAAGCGTCTCGACGGAATACAATCATAATGGAAGGACGAGAAAGCGTGAGCACGGCGCATTGGCGCCGGCTCGAGAATAGCTATCGATATCTCGTCTCGACACTGGAATGGAGACGGGATTGATTCGCGTGTAACACACAAATCCACTCGGCACGGTCATCCATAAGACGCGGTCCAGGGTGAAGGTCGACGAGGTCGACGACGATCTCATGGATATAATTGACAGAAATAAACATTGACCATGGTGAGTTTGCATTCTTCATATCCCATCCCAAGTTAACCGTAGGGATGCCGGTATCCAGATGGCGGTGTCCGCGTTGAGGCCCTCGTCATGCGAGAGGGACTCATTGCTGAGAGTTCCAGTCAACGCGAAGGAGTAGCGAAGAATAATCCGTTTTTGTCTTGCTTGAATGGAGCACCCCTGTGCGTCCACCACTGTGAAACCTCCTGGTTTCGGCAGGAATACTCCTCACAAGACGAGAATCGGATAAGGGATCTTGTCGATAAGACAAGGTCGAGCTTGACGTCCGAAGACGGAGCTCTGACCTGTGACCCTGGCTAAGGGCCGGTGTTACCCTCCGAAGGGCTCTTGTAACCTGGAGAGGTGGGCAGATGTCTGGATGCCCAGCCGGCGAGGATAATATACTAAGTATCACGCCGTACACTCTAGCCTCTAGTTGATAGGCAAAGCTTGTCGTGGTGTGTGGTTAAGATTATATTGCTTATCTAATACATGTGGCAGTGAGTTCCGCGGAATCGTGACTAATCAATCTAATTGGGAAATGGCCTCTGGGCATGCTACAAGTGGACACTCCCGTGTCACAATAACAGTATAATTAATCTCACCTACCTTGCTGGCAAAACCCATGTCTAACAATCTTCTTCCTGGTACCAATGACATTCAACGTCGTTGTGAATCCCGGTTCTTTTCAATCGTCGTTCCTGTCAGTCCACCCTCTCACCAATCGGGGGTCTATACAGGCCCCATTACTCCGTCACCCCAGCCCTTTTTACCATCATCATTAACCACGCGCCGTGCGGCGAATCCCGCACCAGCGGTTGCATCGGTAACGGCCCCCGGGCTGGTTTCCTCACCCCATACTCCGGACAATCCCCGTCGATACCCTGCTTCTCCTTATCCGGAGCGTGGCAGGGCTCCAGATATGCCTAATGTTGAATTGATACCATATGCTCACATATCCCGGCAGGCTTCACCCGCCGGCGATAACGGTTCACGGCATGGATCCCATCCTCCACATCATCCTTCTAGCGCCGGGCTGACCGATCATGGTTCGCCTGTGCCGCCGGAGGGCGGCGATGATCCTTCTCACCACAGCTCCCCTGACTTGTCAGATCATGGCGGCGGCGATCCCGAGGGCCCCCCTGGGCCTCCTTCTGGACCATCCGGCCAACCTGGCGGCGGAGGCGGTGGAGGAGGCGGAGGCGGCAGCGGAGGTGGAGGTGGTGGCGGCGGTGACCAACGAGGTCCCGCCGGTCCTCCTGGCCAGCCCCCGGCACAACAACCGGACTTTGAGCAGTTGCTCTTTACGACAATTTCCGGGCTCTCTGCGGCCCTCATTAATCACAACAACAACCAGTCTTCCGCTCCTCGCTCAACTCGCTCGCTTCTCCGCAACCCGGACACTTATGACGGTGCTGATCCGGCGAAACTGCAGCCCTTCCTCAACCAGTGCTACATGCACTTCGCTGAGTGGTAGCAGGATTTCCCGTCGGATGATGAACGTATTCTCTTCATCATGTTGTATCTCTGCGGGACTGCTGCTCTGTGGTTCCAGCCGAATCTCTACGACAATTCGGCACCGCCGGCTTGGGACGGAAATCTCATTCTGTTCCTCCAGGAGTTATCCGACAACTTCGGCCCCCAAGATCCTATCAGGGATGCCAAAGCCGGCATTAAAGTCCTGCGCATGAAGTCCAGCGATAAAATTGCTACCTACATCATCTCCTTCGACCAGCTTGCACCGATTACCGGTTGGGATAACCGTGCCCTCCGGTCTCAGTTCTACGACGGCTTACCGTCTTGTATTAAAGACGAGATGGCCCGGCAATACTAGGATAGATCTCTTGCCGGCTGCAATGACGCAGCCCGACACATCGATCAGCGCCACTGGCAGCGCGAAATGGAGAAACAGCGCGAGTGTGCCCAAAACCCCCGTTCCGACAACACCAGTACGTCTGGCGGCAACGCCGACGGCGGACAGAAGTCCGGCCGGCGGGATAAGGGCAAGGGTAAAGGAAAGTCTGGCTCCGGCGACAAATCCCCTCCTTCCAACGCCAACACTCCTCCGAAAACCTCCGGCAATAATTCCGGCGGTAAGGAGAAGTCCGGCGGCAAAGGCAAAGGCAATACTCAAATGCCGAAGCCCTACGCCGCCAAGCTCGGTGCAGACAGGAAGCTTAAGCCGGAGGAACGTGAACGCCGTGAGAAGGCCGGTCTCTGCATGTTCTGCGGAGGTTCCAGCCATAAAGCCGATGATTGCAAGAAGAAGAAAGATCGGCCTGCATTCGGTAAAGCCGCTAATGTCACTAGCGATGCTGATAGCACCCCCGACTCAAAAAAATAGACAGCAGCTCGGGTTCCTCCTCACCCGGTCCGAGTTGCGTTGACTCCGGGGTGTCTACCGAGGTTCACCTCAACGCGTCCGCTCTTTCCCCTAATGCCCTTTACGTCTCTCTCGATGTCTCTGCGCTCCTCTCAGCCTATCTCAAAGCCGGTTCAGAGTTAAGCGCAACCTTACTCCCTTCCGTTGTATCACGTATTGCCTTGGGATTCAACTCCCGCTTACGGACTCTCATTGATTCCGGTTCCTCACATTGTTTTATATCTGCGAAAGTCTGCGAATTAAATGCTTTTACTCTGTACGCGATTCAACCGGTTAACCTCCGGTATCTCAACGGCTCTACTTCTGTGATCGACAAGCAGGTCCGGCTGCTCACTTGGTTCCCATCCGGCGATGTCCACTTAGTGGAATTCTATGTTACCCGTCTTGATTCTCCATGTGACTTGGTTCTTGGATACTCGTGGCTCACCTGCCATAATCCGTTGATTAATTGGGTTGACGCTACTATCTCTTTCCGGACCATCGACACTTCGGAGTCTTCTGTGTCGACACCCCAGGCTATTATGCCTGATTCTGTTTCGGTTGCTCCGGTTACGGACGAGGCGCCCCCGGCGATACCGGCATATCTGCCCAATACGCTGGCCGGCTTACCTACAGCGAGAACGTCTTCGCCACCTCTTGCTCCTTCCATGGAGATCCCACCTGCTCCTTTACCGGAGCCTATCCCAGCCACGGACCTTCCCCGGCCTTTCACCACTGCCCCGCAGGTGTCTCTCGTTAATGCCGTGGCATACCATGCCATCATCAAAGATAAATCTACCCAGCAGTTCACACTGCGTGCTCACCTTCCGGACGAAGTCCTTGCCCGGTCGGCCGAAGCCGAGCTGTTTAGCACGGCCAGTATCCCGCTGGAATATCACGACTTCACCGACGTCTTTTCGGAGCAGGAAGCCTTCAACCTGCCTCCTCATCGGGACCATGATCTCAAGATCGAACTCATTGGCGGCGATGCTCCGCCGGTCAGCCATGTATACTCGCTCTTGCAGAACGAGCTGGCCGCCCTCTGGACATTCCTGGACGAAAATTTAAAGGCCGGTTTTATTTACCCGTCTCGTTCCAGTCATGGCGCTCCCATTCTTTTCGCTAGAAAGAAGGACAGCAGCCTCCGGCTTTGTGTCGATTACCGCGGTCTCATCCGGATTACGAAGAAGGATAGCTGTCCACTTCCTCTGATCTCGGATTTACTCGACTCCCCAGGAAAAGCACGCATTTATACGAAACTCGATCTCCGACACGCATATCACTTGCTCCGGATCGCCGCCGGCGATGAGCCGAAGACCGCATTTTGCACTCGGTATGGCTCATTTGACTTCCGGGTTGTACCCGAAGATCTCACCAACGCCCCATCGGCGTTTCAACGCTTCCTCAATAACCTCTTTACCGATTTGCTGGACGTCACCGTTGTCGTCTATCTGGACAATATACTCGTTTACTCCGATGACGAGAAACATGTACAGGAGGTGTTAAAGCGTTTGCGCGGCGCTTCGCTATACTGCAAACTCAAGAAATGTGAGTTCAGCGTAACCACTACGGAATTTTTAGGTTTTATCCTTTCGCCGAACGGCTTTACCATGTCTCCGGAGAAAGTCGCGGCCATTACTGATTGGCCGGAACCTCGAAAAGTCAAGGACATACAGTCTTTCCTCAGCTTTTGTAACTTCTATTGGTGTTTTATCTACGACTATTCGACCATCACTATCCCGCTTACGCACCTAACCCGTTCCGGCATATGGTGGACCTGGTCCGATGAAGCTCAAACAGCTTTTGACACCCTCAAACGGGCATTCACGGAGGCACCCATCCTGCACCACTGGGTTCCCGGTCCTCAGCTTACCGTTGAGATCGACACCTCCGACTACGCCATCGCGGCAATTCTTTCCATCGCCAGTGACGACGGCGAAATTTACCCGGTCGCTTTCTGGTTTCGCACCCTCGGCCCTTCGGAACTTAACTACGACACACACGACAAAGAGTGCCTCGCCATCTTCGACGCCTTTAAACACTGGCGGCATTACCTCGAAGGCTCAGCGCTTACGGTCAATGTCGTTACAGACCATAAAAATCTAGAATACTTTGCGACGACGAAAATCCTAACCCATCGCCAAGTCCGGTGGTCTGAGTACTTATGCCGATTCAACATGGTCATCCGATTCCGGCCGGGCCGGCTTGGCGGAAAACCTGACGCTTTAACTAGACGATGGGACGTCTACCCTAAAGAGGGGGATAGCACATACAGTAAAGTCAACCCTCAAAATTTTCGTCCTATCTTTACTCAGGATCAACTTTCCGCTTCACTCCGAGCCACCTATCTCGAGGATATCGTCCTCCGAGCCACTGTCATGGATGTTGAGCAGCTTCATGCCGACATCTTATCCCACCTCAATGACGATCCCGCTGCGGTTTCCAGCTTAGCCGCCGCTACCGCCGGCGATTCTCCACGCTGGACTATCGATAACACCGGTTTACTCCGCCGTGACGAGCGCATTTATGTCCCATTGGTTTCCGGTACCTCCGAGGAGCTCCGGGTACGTGTACTAGTTCATCATCACGACCATGTTCTCGCTGGCCATTTCGGCGAAAACAGGACTCTCGCTCTCATACACCGAGAATATACCTGGCCCGACCTCTGGTCGTCCGTCAAGGATTTCTGCCGGTCTTGTGTCCTCTGTCGGCATAACAAAAAGCCTAGGCATCGGCCGTACGGCCTTCTTAAGCCTTTACCGGTCGCCCTCCGGCCTTGGCACTCCATCTCCATTGATTTCATTGAAGAATTGCCGAAAGTCGGCGAATCTGGTGAATTTGATTCCATCCTCGTCATTTGTGATCGGTCTTCAAAACAGGTCATCCTCATCGCCTGTGACGTTCACGTTGACTCCCGGTGACTTGCCAACCTTTTCCTCATTCACGTCTTTTCTAAACACGGTGTTCCATCTCACTGCACTAGCGACCGTGGTTCCAAATTCGTATCGGCGTTCTTCCGCTCACTCAGCGAACTTCTATCAATGGAGTTTCATTATACCTCGGGGTATCACCCGGAGGCCGACGGTCAAACTGAACGTATGAATCAGACTCTGGAACAATACATCCGGATGTACTGCTCGTACCAACAGGACGACTGGGACCGGCTTTTACCCCTCGCCGAATTCGCACTCAATAATGTGCCGAATGCTTCTACCGGCATATCCCTGTTCTTCGCGAACAAGGGTTATAACCCGGCAAGTACCGTCCATGCCGAACGCGATGTTGCTAACGTCTATGCCAAGGACTATGCCGTCGATCTCGAATCCCTTCACGAGTACCTCCGGCAACAGATTACATTCGCCAAGGATCAGTATAAAGAAACCGCCGACCGAAAGCGTTTGCTGGACCCTCAGTTCAACATCGGCGATTCCGTCTACGTTTCGGCAGATCATCTGCGTACCACTCGGTCGACGAAGAAATTTGCCAAGAACCACTTCGGCCCTTACGAAGTCCTCGCGAAACCCAGCGTGGCTTCTTATACCATTCGGCTTCCGAAAACACTCAAGGGAGTTCATCCTACATTCCATGTGTCACAACTCGAGCCTCACTTCCCCAATCCTTTTCCTTCATGCACCGAAGAGCCACCCGGCGCTGTAGAAATCATTGATGGCGAAAGCCACTTTGAAATCAAACAGGTCGTCGATTCTAAGCTCGACCGGCGATTCAAGAACCGGCAACTCTGGTATTACGTGGAGTGGCTTGGCTACGAGAACACCAACGACCAGTACGATTGGGTCGCCGCGGTGGATATTGATGCTCAAGAACATGTCGACTCCTTTCACCGGCGTTACCCTCGTAAGCCGGGGCCTGTTCCCTAACGCTTCTGCTACGCCGGTCTGCACCGGCTTAATGCTCGGCATATCGTCCGGCTTATTGGTTCACTCCGTCTTCCTTTTATCCCTCCACTGGACTTCAAACCCAAGAAAACCCTCTGTCAGGGGAACCACCCGTCCGTCCTTCCGTCCGTCTGTCCGTCCGGCTCCGACCTATTGCACTGCCCCACTGCCTCATCCGATCCTTCGTCCAACGCCCCTCTCACGTCCGACCTCGCCCGACCGTCCGACCTCACCTGACCGTCCAACCTCGCCCGACTGTCCGACCTTGCCCAACCGTCTGACCTTGCCCAACCGTCCGACCTTGCCCAACCGTCCGACCTTGCCCAACCGTCCGACCTTGCCCAACCGTCCGGCCTTCCGTACAGCACCTCAGGCTGCACCTCCACCCGGAACATCATCCCCCGTCCCTCCGGACTCCGTTCCCTTCCGTCCCCCCTCGTCCGGTTGCTTGCACTGGAACGTGCTATGCGATCAAGCTCGGGACCACTGCCGATCACTTCGGACACGTGCTACTGGCTAGTACCTATAAAAACCTCGCCTAGTGTGGGAATCCTTATCCTTTCTTCTCTTCGGATTCTCCCACTAGGTGCGTATTCTAGAATCCTGTATTTAGTACTATGAATTGAGTTCTCTTCGGATTCTCCCGCTAGTTCCCGTGCTCATGCGCTGAGCTGAGGTTGCCCTTACAGCAGAAGAAAGGATCTAAGGGATCAACTGGTCAAGATTGCGAAGTTCGGTGTAGACTCGGACTCGGACCGCTACGCTAGCGCTCCGGCCTCCTCCACTTCCAATCTCAACCCCTCCTCCTTGATGGACGCCCCGACGCCCGGAAACGGGTCTGCGCAACCCGAGCTCCCGGATGTTTACATCCCGGACCCGGCTTCCGACCCCGCGACCCAGCTGACCGCGGTTGAAGACTCTCTCGCGAATATTGAAACCTTACTCCTCCGCGTTTTACACAACAGCCAAAATCCACCCGCAGCTGCCCCCGTCCCTGCTGCTCCGGCTCCGACAGTGGGTCCAGACTTCACCTCTCTCACCCTTGCAGCAAAATCGGTTCTCCGACCGAACCCCCCGGCCGTTTTTGACGGCGACCGGACACAAGGACGGATGTTCCTCCACTCCGTCCTCACATACCTCCGACTGGTTCCGGAAGCCTTCATGGTCCATGGACAGGTCGTCGAGGAAAAACTCGTGCGGTACGCCATGTCCTTTATGGCCCGAGACGCGGCCGGATGATGGGCCGAACGACACTCCGCAATCGTTCCGTTCCCATTCCCATCCTGGGCGGAATTCGAGTCCGAGTTCCCGCTCCGGTTCGTCGAAGAAAACGAGCAAGACCAAGCTCTGCTCCGACTGGAGACCCACGGCTACTACCAAGGCTCCCGTGATGTCTACCGGTACACGGACGACTTCGAAGAACTCGCAGCCACGGCCGGATACATGGACCCGCTCATCCGCGTCACCAAGTACCGCGCAGGGCTCGACCCACGGATTAACACGGCAATCACCACGTCTGGGACTGCTCCAACACTGTTGGACTACGCCGGATGGCGTCTCTGCGCCTTCCGCCAATACAACGCCCTCGCCCACGTCTGAGCGGGAGTACCCCCGACTTGCGCCCCAGCTCCGGCCGCACGCCCCCGCACTGGGACATTCCTCCCAGTCCCCTCCTTCATGCCCGCTCCCAAAGCCGCGCCCGCGCCCACCCTTCTGCCCGGCATTCCGATGGATGTCGACCGGACCCGCGCGCGCTTGCTTCCATTGCAGTGCGGCCGGGCACCTCGCCCGAGACTGCCCGACTCCCTCTGATGTCCGACACGCGGATGTCCTAGACGAGGTCGTCCATCAACTCGGGGACGACCTCCTCGGAGAGCTCTTCGTGCGCCTCTCCACCACCGCTGAACTCCCGACCGAGCCAGGAACTGGAGACACAGAGCCGGAGGGTTTTCCGGACACGGCCGAGTGAGCGGTGTGCCCTCGGTCGCGTCCCCCAATTGTTACTCCTGCTTGTACAAAAATATGCCCAATAAATCAGCAGTTGAAACGCAAGATGCACCCCCAGTTCCGGCTTCCGCCCCCGAGCCAGAGCCCCCTATTCCCGCCCCAGAGGCAAAAACTCCTTCCATTCCCCGCGTCCGCCGCCCGAGGTGGGAGCGCAAACTACCCCGGCAGTACGTTATTGATTCCGTTGAGGGCCGGAACTCCCTACACATTCCGTTGGAGATGCAATCGGTAGAGACCGCAACTACGATGTCCGTGAAGGGTCTGGTCGACTGTGGAGCGACCGGAGACTTCATCGACTCGGAGTACGTGATCTCCCATAACCTTCCCGTCCGGAAGCTCTCTCAGCCCATTCCGGTCCTCAATGTCGACGGTACGCCCAATGCGTCCGGAGGCATTTCCGGCGTAGTTGATATGGTCGTCAACTACAAGGGACACTCCGAACGCATCCAACTCGCGGTAACGCGGCTCGGAAAGCAGCACGACATCCTCGGCTACTCCTGGCTCCAGAAGCACAACCCGGAGATCGACTGGGAGACCAAGGAAGTCCGGATGACCCGCTGCCCGACCAGCTGCAGCACTTGCCGGGATGAGCTCCGCACCGTTCGTCGCAATGCAAAGATCTCCGCCGTGATTCTCTGGCAGCTCCGCGAAGATCCCGTCCCGTCTATCTGCGCCATTGACTCGGAGGAGTGGTGCGGAGACGACGGGTACGACCCGGACGACGACGGAGATGACTTTCCGGACCTCACTCCGGACCCGGACGACGAGGACGATGACGAGCTCGAGGAAGGCGACCGGATCCTCTACACCGTGTTCGCTCCGGCCGAAGAAATTCGCGTGGGCAGCACCGTCTCTCAACGGTTCGCAGAGGCCTTCGCCCGGAACTCAGCCCCGCCTGGGACTTCGGTTCCGACCTGGGTTGAGGATTTCTCCAATGTTTTCGACAAGGAATCGTTCGACGCGCTGCCGGAACGCCGGACATGGGACCATGCCATCGAACTCGTCCCAGACACGAAACCGGCCAACTGCAAGGTCTACCCGATCTCCCCCCTCGAGCAGAAGGAACTCAACGCATTCATCGAGGATGGGTTGAGCACCGGACAGATCTGCCCGTCCAAGTCCCCGATGGCGTCTCCGGTCTTCTTCATCAAAAAGAAGGACGGAAGCCTCCGGTTTGTCCAGGACTATCGGGCACTCAGCGCGATGACCGTAAAGAACCGGTACCCGCTCCCGTTGATTAACGACCTCATTAACCGTGTTATATCCGTGTCCGGAAAGAAAAGGAAACGGCCGGATGGACGGAAGGCCGGAAAGCCGGAAGGCCGGATGGGCCGGAAGGACGGATGGCCGGACGAAGTGTCAGGGGGCCGGACAAAGGTCCGGATGTAAAGCGATACCACAAGAGTATAAGGGTACACCAATTAATTTGGCTCCGAAGGTCGGATAGAGAATAGGACAGAGGTTGGACGACGGAGCAATGCGGAGGCAAAGCACGTTAATTATCAACTAAGGTTACATCCGAAGTAAGTACGTATTTATACTAAGTACAGAGATAGTCCGGATGTGTTTGGAGAAGAAGTTAAGACAATAAAGACAATAAGGAATACATGTGAAGCATAAGTCATATGGTCAGAGAAGGGGAAACGCTCAGTAATTCTTCATTGCGTAAAAACCCCGAGGGCGTGCGTCAACGACCAAGGCCGGACGCAACAGCGAGTGAGACGGACGCGAGCCGGAGTTCGGATGACGCGTCCGGAAGGGAGGAGAGTCGGATCCGAGGATCCGGACGGAGGAACGGAGGAGGTCCGGACGGAGCCGGATGGTGTAGGAGTTGCATGGTCGTAACAGTATCCCCCTCTTAGGGTTCCTTGCCCCCAAGGAACAGCGGAATCGAAAGGAATACGGACCGGAATGAATGAATGACTGAAAGAATGACTTGATGACGTGTGGGAATGGAAACGTACGTGGCAGCACGTGATGGTGAGAACGTTGCTATGGGAACAACAACTTTTTCTCTTCCCTCCACCATGTCGTCTACCTCCAACCGTGACAGCACTCCACCGCCACCCCCGACCGGGGGTAAAGGGAAGAACCGAGAAACGACACCGGACAGGAATGCCTGAGAGGAGGAGGAACGGAAGGAGGAGGAAGCGCGCAAAAGAGGTGCTGCTGCGGAAATGAGGGAGGCGGAGTTGGCGGCGATGTCGCCCGAGGAAAGGAAAGCGTGGGAGGAAGCGGAAGAGCAGAACCGGAGGTACGCAGTCCGTCTCCAGGAGTATGAGGAGGAAATGGCGGCCGAAGAACGAACCGCGGTGGAACTGCGCGCAAAGGCCTGCGGCCTACGCATCCGTGTTATGGAAGGCACGGCCACCGACTTCGACTACGCGGAGCTCACGGACATACTCCGTCGAGCGGATTCTCCGGACGCGAAGGACGTTCCAGACGAGCGGCTCGGACCGGACGACTTGAGCTCGGAGCCGGAGGAGCCGGAGACGAGCGGGAAGAGGAAGAAGAAGGCGGACGGTGACCGGAAACCGCGCAAGAAGGCGAAGGAGGGTGATATTGAGTGGTTTTTGGCGATGGAAGGTAAGTGATGGATTTGCCTGCTTAAAATTCTTTGGATCCCGGGTTAATTGATTAATAGCATGTGAAAATTGCCACAACCACGGGATCGAGTGCGAGGTCGCGCACGACGACAACATCCGCGTGTGCCGCGAATGTCGGCGCAAGAAAATCAAGTGTCCGCTCATGCCGGAGAGTACGGTCCGACGTCCGAAAGTGAAACCGGCGCGCGTGAAGGCCACGCAGGGAAAGTCGATGACGACCCGAGGATGGACAGACCCGGAGATTCCGGCTTCACGTCGGACCCGGATGGACGACATCCGCAACTTGCCGGAGTTGACGCAGCAACAAGTTTTTCGACTCAAAGCCGCGCGGGAGATGGACCGCAAGCTGCTGACACTGGGGGCAAGCTGTGAACTACAGGCCCTGTAAACTCAATGTAAATGTGAGGGAAACTTTAAGTTTTCTCAATAAATACCCATCATTTACAGTGCCTGTAAATTGGGAGTAAATTTTGAATTTCATCTGGAATTGCACCCAATTTACATGCCCTGTAAATGATTGATATTCCTGGGAATTACTCTAAAAATACCCATCATTTACACCATGTGTAAATGTGTGATTTACATGCAGTGTAAACGGTGAGCAGATTCAGATACCAAACAACCTATTTATAGCTACACTTTCCATAATAAGAAATTCAGAGATGCCAGAAGGGGTCATTATATTGTCATGTGAGTCTAGGATTCCTAATGATCAGGATTGCTGTCAAGCTTGAATTGATTGGGCCTTGCTGTGTTCAACTCCTGTTTCAACACACAATTGAACAATCAGCCGGAATTTTCTGCCCATGGGCAATTAACAAAGCAAATTCTTCTCCTGACAGAAATTTCATTGGTTATTGTATGGTTGAGGCATTAAAAAAAAGATGCATATTGTGAGGATTGAACCCAGAGCTGCCCAAGATGATTACATACACATTTATGATGTGTACAGAAGACATAATTGGTGGCTGTGAGAGGCGTTCCAGCACGCCTGTCACAGCCACCCATCAACAACATCAAATCCGAAACATTGTCAACCTTGGCCCTCTTTAGCTATTCCCTCATCATTTTGAGAGTCCATGGGTTGACACCCATTGGGTTGTGCAGAAAGATGAGATGAGTAGCAGAGCTTCAAGATGTCATCCCACCATTGGATCCACTATACTAATACTGGCTTCCCCAAAGTGGAAAGCCCTGCTTATTCCACCCACCTGACAGGCAGCTCTTTCTTGTTGGTGACCTTTTCAATCAGGGAAATGATATACAATCCCAACCTAGCAGAAACTCTAAAAAGTTTTATGGTGTCTTCATTGACTGCTTTAATTGTTTAGCAAGATGCAGATGGCCAATGAACGTCAAGATAACAGGGCAGGACATCTATTGTGGACTCTGAGGGCAATCTGGTCACATTTCTATCAAAAAAAAATGAAAAGGGAGCAACATGAGAATGACATGCTACACAGGAATGCTACATACATGAAGAGCAGTGAGTCAAAGAAGTGAAAGTTGCAACATTTAATTCATGTTCCAACCAGAAATCCCACATTCTGGCTCATTTTGAGACCGACAAGGAGCTGACAGAGAGCAAAACAGACATAGAAAGTCTTCATCAAGAGTTCAAGTGGGGCAACAGTTTTTCAACCTTGCAATATTCTGACAAACTCCAGGTGAAAATAGTAACCAAATAGAAATGATCTCATTATTTTGAGTGATAGACATGCAATAAGAATGTATGAAACCAAAATTCAGATACAGAGAAAGAGAGCAGACTGAAACTCAATTGGATGGGGTATAGCTGCCACCTCTTGTAAGCTTTGGAAGTGCTCTGGCATAATCATCCTCTTAAAGCCATCCTAGGAATCCTAGACTCACATGACAATAGAGTAATCCCTTCTGGCAATTCTGAATTTCCTATTCTGGAAGGTGTAGCCATAAATATGTTGTTTGGTATCTGGGTTTGCTCACCGTTTACACTGCATGTAAATCACACATTTACACATGGTGTAAATGATGTGTATTTTTGGATTAATTCCCAGGATTATCAATCATTTACAGGGCATGTAAATTGGGTGCAGTTCCAGATAAAATTCTAAATTTACTCCCAATTTACAGGCACTGGAAATGATGGGTATTTATTGAGAAAACTTAAAGTTTCCCTCACATTTACATTGAGTTTACAGGGCCTGTGGTTCACAGCTTGCCCCCAGTGTGAAGATGTGGGCGCGGAATCTGTGGAGAGGCCGGGAGGATATTCCCTCACGCGAT